>BNCR01000003.1:23309796-23909796 GCA_014656515.1 Oryzias celebensis | reverse complement strand
AGCTGTTGATATTTCCTATCATCAATAAAACATTGGTAACATCAAACAAATAAAAATAAATAGAGCAGAAATAACATTTCTGTTCATTTGAACGATAAGCAGCATCAGTGGAATATTTTCAGCAAGCTGTGTCAGTTGGACAGAATAAATTCACATCCTCTCCCCGGTGCACTCTGACTGGAGATCCAGCCATACTGTCATCTGGCGGCCTGAATTAAAGCCATGTCAACATATTCGCCTGCCAGGGATGAATTTCAGCCACTCAGTGACTATTTTGTCATCGTACTTGAAGGGCAGTGACCCTCCATGCAACATGGCACAGATATATAGTACATGCGGTTCTGCTAGCACCATTAAAACTGTTCATGGCATTTATGCGGTTTTACTGCACCACAATGTCACACACTTAAATGGAAAAGGATGTTTTTCACACCAATTATTGGGTTAAAAATAACTGCTCTAAAAATAGAT
Source organism: Oryzias celebensis (assembly GCA_014656515.1). Taxonomy (NCBI): domain Eukaryota; kingdom Metazoa; phylum Chordata; class Actinopteri; order Beloniformes; family Adrianichthyidae; genus Oryzias; species Oryzias celebensis. The sequence goes on along the minus strand of BNCR01000003.1, from coordinate 23,909,325 downwards.
CAATTAGATGAACTAAATACAGGTCGGTATTAATTATTCACACAAAAACTTTAATCTGATGACAGCTTTATACTTTTTTTCTTTCTTTTCTAGCAGCCTATTCCAAACATTTGGCAGCCGGCCCGGCGTTTATTGGCAACCGACGTCTGTTGGAGACCGGCGTTTATTCCATCACAGATAGAATGGTGAGGGCTAAATTCTCAGTGAAATTTGGTCAAGAAATGCAGACAACATCAGATGAACGTTTCAGGATTTATTGAAATGATAAGAACATTATTCTGTTCTGATTAGCTCTGGCTGTGGACGTTTCTTTTCTCTTTGAAGCATCATCAATCTCCGTCTCAAAAATCCTCTTCGCTTTCATGCCGATCATTTTCCTGGAGACACGCCCACCTTTCAGTTTTTGCTCAATAATCCATGTTCAAACCAGTTCTTCAAATTCGTCGCTTGCTTTCTTTGCACCTCCAACAGAAAATTGTTGCCTTTTTCTGCAGCCGTCTTCTCCATAGCACCATCTGCTTGCGCCATTCTCGGCTACGTTTAGGATCCACGCCAGAATGTGGTGCAGCTTCCCCACCAGAACGGTCTTTGGCCTATGCCACTGCACAAACTTTGAACGCTAAATCGAATGAGCGTTTCTCGACCACACAACACAAATACCACAGACACCCGGCATCTGCACAATGGTGTGCAGCCCTGGGGGGTTAGGCGGATCTCAAAGGGGCAACTGTTAGAGATTGACGTCTAACAGTAACAATCGCCTGTTCGACTCGGTGGATGTTGGAAACCGGCCACTACTCGATGATATATGGTTACTACCAGTGTTGGGTAAGTTACTTCTAATTGATTACTTTACTTAGTTACTGGATCAAAATTATAATGAAATTACCTTACTTATTACTCATTTGAAAAAGAAATTCACTACTCGTTACTTTACCTTTTTTCCACTCACACAAATTCTCAAGGGAAAAACAGCTTTGCACAAACAAGATCCTCTTATCTTTCATTTAACAGAGATTTTCAAAAGAGATTTTTATTTTTAATAGGACTTATCTGGTTAAATAAAGATAAGTTACAACATATGTGGTCAATGCCACAGCTCAAAGTCAGATGTTGAAGTTACTGTTACTTCATATTCATTTCTATCAAATCTGCAACCAAGCCAGGTTTTTGAAAACACAAAAAACTATTAAATGTTCAGAGTTCATTCTGAACAACTTTATGTATTCCATTACAATGAGTTGAACCTGATGCATCAGGCTCTCTCTCTCTCTCTCTCTCTCTCTCTCTCTCTCTCTCTCTCTCTCTCTCTCTCTACATCTTTGTGCACAGTTCTGCACGTCTGCAGGTCTACCAAACTATGCACCCCCACCCGCCCCCACAGAACACAAACTCATATTGACCAGTCACCTGCAGCTTAGAGAGAAGTATAACGAAAGAAAGAGTGAATTAATGTAAAAAAAAATGTCTTTGAGTCACAGTAAAGAGCGGACTCTGGTCTGCCGCTCACCTGCTGCTCTGCGGAGATGACAGGACTCCTTTCAGGGCAGCAACTCCTTTTGTCTCATCTTTGAGCCAGTTTGGAAAGTACCTTGACTGCAGCAAAGAGTGCCTAAGTAACCTAAGTAACGAAGTATCAAGGGTTTCAATGGTCCAGTAACTGTAATTAATTACATAAATTTGAACTGTAATTTGTTACGTTACTCTGTTACTGATAAAAGTAATTAAATTACAGTAATTTGTTACTTTGTAGTCCGTTACCCCAAACACTGGTTACTGCAATCTCTCATACAACAGCATTCAAATATTTTCCACACATTCTGGTCATAAATCAGGCTGCCAGTTTATCCCAGCCTTCTTTGGACCAAGTCTGGGTTCATTTGTTGCTGTTTACCTGTTTATTGTCAATGTGACAGTCGTTTAAAGCTGCTTCTCTTCGTATAAACAACGTTCTAGTAGGATGAACCTCACCAAAACAACAGTGTGGTTTGACGAGCAGAAAATGTGTTCTTTTTTTTGTGCCAATAATCTGCATTTGCAGTCTGTCCGCTGCGTGATCAGGTTTGTGAAAGTGTGTGTGTCAACAGTTCACGTATGAAGCTCGTAAATGTGAGTCACACCGAGAGACGGGAGACAGACGCGCTATCTCTCTGCTGACAAGTATCAGCGGCTCCTTCTGCTGGGGGTCTCTGCTGTGGCACGGGTAATGGGCGCAGACAGGAGCGCTGGTGCTCAAGGGGGGGAGACTGGTGCAGATAAAGCTAGGAACTGGGGAGGGGGCTGGGAGGTTGGCAGTCAAACCGCCGGGGGATGTGACAGCACAATCATGCTGAAAGCAGCCAGCAGGCCCCTTTGGCGATCCAGGTTTCATCACCCAGCTCCCACCTGTCGTTTCCTCTTAAGCCCCCTCCCAGCCTCTTCTTCAGAGAGCAGCAGAGGCGGGTGGCTGAGCGCCGCGTTTAAGGCCACCACTGAAATCCTGAAACGCGGAGTGACGTAACTGTCACATGTTTGCTGGGATTAGATCTGCATTGTCAGATATTTTCAAGTGGAGCGGTGTGAGGTATTTACACCTCCATATATAGGGGTCACCCAGACAGATTCACTTCATTTCCTCCACTCTGAAAGCTATCTAAAGCAGCTGCAAAAGGGGCAGACTGTATGTTCCACATTGGAGCTTATTCCTTTTTAACAGTGCTGACAGAGCATGAAGCCGTGGAGATCAAGTACTGTCAGGCTGTTTGTGCTTCGGTTATTAATAATCCCAATTTCAAGCCCTTGAATAAATCAGCCTACAGGATGAAGCACACTCTGCTCCCTTCATATATTTAACCTGCCGGGACACTCGACCTCTGCTCGGACGTAAACAGAGGAACACGGAGTGCCGGTTAACCCGGGTTTGAGTCTGCACTATCCCGTCCCTGTTAGCGGTGAACTGCAGCTGCCACGCATGTCACACCTCCTGTGCACTAACACCAGGAGTCAGGTTTACTCGGAGTGTGAAAATGAGATCTGCCGGCTTCAATAAATGCCTCTTAGCAGTGTGATCAGTCAGGCTTTCTAGCTATGTGCAGCCTCCTCCAGCTTAACTGTCTCATTAGCAGCAGGGGGATCTCATGTTTAGTTTAACACCATTTTGATTCACACTTTAAAGATTAGTCGTCCCAACCACATCAGCGCCTTGCAATTTCAACTTTTCTTTACCTTTTTATTATTTTTTTTTCAATAACAAACACTATTTACTATTTATTCTACATGCTGCTCAGGCTAGAGTCAACTCAGTCAAAGTATGTTCAAATAGATCATTATTACATTGTTATAAATGTAAGGTGAAATCAATTATTTCTTTTTTAATGTCTGCATGTTAGCCGCACAAAAGGAGTATGAGGACAATCACTGACTGATGTAAGATATACTTTTGAAGAGGTATGCGATTGTTTTAGTGTCTCCACTAACCAAACGAATACAAACTAAAACAAGAACCAGAACCACAAGATCAGTTCTGACTTCAACACTGACTGTGAAAATCCTTTAGAACTTCTAAAGCAACAAACCAAAAGGAAACATTTTGCAAACACTTTACTAAATGCTATACAGGCTTGCTGTTCAGTCTGTTTTGTTTCTATATATCACCACATGAGCTCTTTCTGTTCTGAGAGTTATAGCCGCACTCTTCAGCTGTTCCACTTTTGTTTGATTGCTTTTGTACTGAATCTAATGGGAGGGGACTAAGATCTACAATTGGATAAAGATGAATTCAACCAGTGTGTGATCTCTGTTTCTTCCTATAAGTGCTTGTTTATGGGTTAGAGTGAAGCTTAGAAGCTCTAGGGGAACCAGAACCCAACCTGCCCATGTTTGTGGGAAAACAACTGAGGCTGACCCAGTGACATCTTTTTGTTTTTGTTCAAACTCACATGAAAACCTGCAAACTGTTCACCTGCACAGAAGCAGAAACAATAAGTGATTGGTGGGTTTTTTCAAGGCTCTGACTGCTCGTCCTACTACAGATTATCACAGACTGGGATTGACGTCTGTTTTTTTAAATGCTTCCAAATATTTTTTTAACCAATATGTTCAAAGTATAAAATATTTTATAAAATAAAATATATAAAATTAGAAAATAAAAAAACATTTTAATTTTAATGAACTGCTTTGATGTACCCACAGGCCACAGGGCGTCATAATGGCATCATCCCCACCTGCCAACTGGACTGCCACCGCGCCACTTCGAAATGTGCCCGGGCGACCACTGACCAGTGTCAGCTGTTGGAGAAAAATCCTCCAGTCGCCGTAAAATTTCAACTTTTTCTTAAAACCTGCACAGCGTGCAAAACTGCGACTGCCGCACATGCCGCAATGTGGCCACCTCTCCAATTTGCTGAAAAACGGGCATTTAGGTCGCCGCGCTGTGGCATTTTGGGACATGTGAACGTAGTCTCACTTGTCAGTCCTTGATTTAAGGTGTTTCAGGTCTATTTCAGTTTGAACAACTTTTTCATCTTAGCGAGTTCTTTTTGACTGTCCTACTGTGTGAATGTGGTCCATCACTATCATTTACATAACAACTCTAAAATATTTGACAAATTTGACAAAAGTTCAGAAACATACAACATGCTTCTGTGAACAATTCATGATAAGTACTAAATAATCTGACATTGGTGGTCAGAGTTCAGGATTCTTTGTTCTGAATTTGTCGAATTATTTCAGCCTTTCGTGTCTTTCTTGGAGAAAGTTCTCTCTCTCTCTGGCTTCCAGCTTTTTCACATCTCTGTGAATCTGAAAAGCAGAAGCCCAGCAGTAAGTGGTGTAATATATTCCACATTATGCACAGGCTAACAGAGGCATATGGCTTTGAATCCAGGAACTGAAAAAAATCCTAGGCTAACACCAGCGGTTATCAGCAATGAGGACTGTCACGAGCGGAGGCACCGAGCGCCGGCCAGGTGGCTCTTTAGAACACGCTGCCAAAAGATGAAACCACCTTAGTGTCAGCATTTTAATTTGATCTGCCATGTGCACATATGTCTTTAAAGTCTGCGGGGAGTCTCTTTGCCATTGATCTGCTTCACCAGTGTTCTGCATCATACAGGTTAGCACTGCAGGCTAATCTGTAGTGAGTCTGTCCCAAAATCCTGAGCCAAGTATGTGGCAGGATGAGTGATCTCCTCTCCTCTGATCCACAGCCCTCGGATGCCCGTTCTGCGCCAACTGTTCAGCTCCTTTGTAGAAGGAGCCAAGATGCCCAGACGGCTGGAGGAGGAGCAGAGAGACCCCAAATCAGAAGTCTTCTTCTGATGGAAACAGTATAAGAAGGAGGGGTCCAGTGATTTCAGCACCTTCAGTTTGAAATGGATGAGAAGTCGGCTTACTGTGCCTTAAAATCAGAAAGCTAGGTTCATGTCACCCTCCACAACACGCGTTCGAGCGACCACTTCCAATGAAAAGTCTATGTAAAATCTCACATGCATCGGGGTTTGGGCTTCCATGTATGAAACTCTCACATTCACGCATCGCCATGCGTTTTCATGACTGTTCTTGTGTTGAAAGTTAAACCAGTCTTCACTTTGATCACTCAGGGACTCATTTGGCATTTGGATGACACGCCTTTAAATTCATAGAAGTGCCAACCGTTTGAAAACTGTGGTTTGTGCAGAATTATACATCGGAATAGAGCTGTGCAAGAACACTACTGTACAATCATGAGATTTGCACCACTTCGACACTTGTAGGTGGCAGACATGAGCTAGTAAACAGTAGAAAACGAAAAAGAAGAAGCCCCTCCCTGCTTGTCCAGTGTGAACACCATGGACTAAATGCTGGTTTAAGAGCATGCATCACATGTCAGGTGTGAACAGTGCATTCAACTTGTGTTCTCATGATGAAGTACAACTAAGTGAGTAATCCTTGCTACAATATTCTTAGTCGTTTGTTTCCTGGCTGCAAATTCTGCATCGAGATCAACACAATGACAAATCTTTGGCCTCCAAGTCTGGCCTTTACGCCGAAGAGCCTTGATTTCTCAAAAGCCTGAACGTTTTTCAAATATCGAACATGGTTTGGTAACTAACCTGCTCTCTTGGGGCACATGTTCTGGGAAAGAAAAGCAGCTGTGTGTCAGAATCCCTGCAAAGCGCTGAACTGAGCTCCTGTTTGAGAGTGCGTCGTGAGCATGAACACGGCATCTCAGGTATCCATTCAGAGTCAGAACTATTCCACCATTAGAGCGGCGTGAAGAGCCCTCCAAAGCGCTACACTGTGAATGGAGTTCTCGCTCCTCCTCTACTCCCCACTCCACAACCTGCCCACATTAACTCTCCAGCCCATTCAGCTGTGATTAGAAAAGCCTCTTGGCTTGCAGAGTTTGCAATCATTTGACCATAATGAATTCCAATCACTCCCTCCTCCTGCCCTCTGCTCCCTCTCAAACTGGAGAAGCTACAAGAGGGAGACTGCAGAATGTTGGGACAAAGAGAGCTGGGCATGTTGCAGCTGAAGCACAACCGTGCAGCCTCCATGTCTGCTGAAAGGACACAAAAAGCAGGCGTCAAGCAAAATATGCTGCTATTACTGTAACCATGAAGGTGCACTGCAGTCCGATTTGAATGGAGATATCAATGACCTCTAAAAATGTAAAAGTGATGGCGCTGAAGGTGGTTTTACACATCTTTGCATCAAGTTTTTTTTACACACAGAGACTGTATTTAAAATGTTGAAGCCTTTTTTGTCTGACAAATTTTGTCCAATTTAATCTAGATTTTTAACCTGACCTGATTGACAGAGAGCAGAATTTAAAAAAATATAATTGAATAAGTTACTAAAAAGTAAAATTTTATAGGAGAAATGTTGCTGCTTTAAAAGAGTTCAGTAAGGACAGATTTTGAAAGTGGGATTGAAAGATTTAATTGTGAAAGATTTCACTGTGAACCATGAACAGTCGGAATTCTTTGGCAGTTGGGCTCTGGGCCGGAGAGATGATCTCAGAACCAGATGAAGAGACGGGCCTTTCCTGAAAGAGATACAGATTAGACAGAAGAACAAACACATTTAAATGATTCATTGATTGCAAGAAACATTTTATTGCAATGACCATGACTTAATGAGCGCTTATATCAGAACGCCTAGAGATCAGGGCTTTGTGCAGTAAGATGGCGCTGCCTGCGTTGAGCTGCCTGGCTATTGAACGCACCCAACTTAGGGCTTGATCCATAAGCATGTGCTACTTGGCAGCTGATTGCAGCCATCATTTTGAGCAATACGATGCAGTGAATGGCAACTGAAACACCATGAATGGAGCTTGATAAGAGTCATGACCTGCTGTTTACATCTGAAATAACCACCGTCAGCTGTATGCGACTTGCCAGAGATGTTAAAGCTTGAGGGACCTCTGAGCTGCGAGGATTGCATCACAGTTTGGATGGATGTACAATACATATGCAGCAGAGGACCAGTGACCCATTTGTTGAAGGGAGGCTGAAGAGACACCTTGAGTGTCTGCTGTTGTACTGTAGCTGCGCTGATGCATAAAAGAGTGGGTCGAGTAGTTTTCTGGACTTGGCTGACTGATGTTAAAACAACGTTCGTATGATTTAAAAACCAGGATTTAGTTCAAGGAGAATTACCAGAAGGGAAAAATAGAAGTAATAGAAGTACAGGACACTTTTAGACATATTAACATAACATAGAAAGGACAAAAACTGCAATTGATTCTTGCTATGACATAGAGCATCCTTCTGAGCTTTTGTGTGTTTTCAATGCAAATTATAAAATGCAGGTGAAAGTTATATCAGAAAAACAGATTTCTGAGTTTGGATCAAACGCAAAATTACAGGTAAATTCCCCAAACTTCAAAAAGCCATAGAATGCCAATGGAAATACAATTTCTAAGAGTGTGTGATGATAAAAGGTAAACATGCCTTTGAGAAGACTCGAGATCATGGAGAGTAAAATAGGAAGCGCAATGGTTTGCACCAATCTGAAACTGGAGGAGAGACTTTAACAGCACACTTGTGTAACAGTTTGATAGACGGGTTGGAGAAAAAGTTTGGTAATTTGGGTCAGAGCATCAAGGGACAAACTAGACTCCTGCTAACGTGCTGCGGTTAGCCGGCACTTTGTGATTTTTAATATCTGTATAATGGCAAATGAAGGCACAAATAGAAGACATCACAATAGGGCACGAAGGAATGTGGAAGGAAAAACAAAAGGCAAATGATTTCCCAGCATATTCGTACAACTTTAAAGTATGAATATGCCCAGGAATGTGATTTACTAAGAGAAGGAAATTATGGTAACAGAAAGCCAAGTAATGCGATGCATAAATGCATAATATCAAAGAACCAGAGCGACCTTTGATTATAATGTGAACTGCTGCTTCACTGTTGAGGAAAACTGATTTGTTTGGGTGCCCATTTCTTGGCCCTGGGATGACATTCCACATCGACGGGATAGATTTAGACTAACACATTTGAATTGGGCAGGTCAGTTTTCATCCAAACATTCTCCTTGATAAAAACCCCTAAAACCAACAGAGAGAGCAGCATCAGTGAAAAACGCAGAGCCAGAAGAAAACACATCATCTTAGAAGAACGAAACACCATTCAAGTGCTCAACAACTTTGACCAGAAAGCCAGAACCGGCATCCAGATAAACCCAGTCCAACAAACCAGGAACCGAGGAGGCTAACTCCAATAGACGGGAAATGAAAACGCCCCTGAGGAATAACTACCAACACAAAATATTGACGACCCAGCAGCAGACGCTCTGGAGGAGAAGCGAGGATCCCCTTCATGACATCCTGAATGAGTTGCAGCTTAACTGGAGGGAGGAAGGCCTTCATCTCAACTGTATCGAGAATAACGGCCATTTCAGCCGATACAGGCACACCCAGAAAACCAAAAGACGTCAGCTTAGCAAGAGAGGAACCAGAACCACCAACCGGAGGATGAATCAAGAGGAAATCATCCAACAGGTTGAAAGCATAGGAAGTCTCACGCGATGGAGCAATACAAAGCAAAAGACAACAGAATGAAAACAGCCGGGCCATTCCTGCTACCAAAATTAAGGTGAACAGCAACATAGAACCGGGAGTCAATATGGAACTGAACAGGGGCCACCAAGAAGGATGAATGGGAATTAAATTGAATGCATCATTTACATCTGCCTTTGAGAGCCAGGCACCACGCCCGGCGTGCTTTATCAGCTGATGGCGTCATCCTCCGAGGCATATGGCAGAGACCATGCTGGGAATGAGGCCCGAGTGAGGAGATAAGTCAAATCAACCGCTTTTTCCAGAGTACTTCCTGGTGGTGACGCCAAAGACGAAGGCAGAAAAGAGGGAGAAGCAGAAAAGACAAACCCTTGCGACACTCAGCAGCCAGAACGTAGACACCACCTGTGAAACTTTAATAGCAGACTGCAAATTCTGACAAACATGCCCAGCATGACCAGCAGTTCAGCCTCCAAAACCGACCAGTTCAGGCGCACATTTCTGAGCTCAAATGCATTTTAGATACGGGCAGAACACCCCGTTTCCACACTTAAGGTGGAGATCGCCAATTAGAGCCAAAGAAGTGGCCAGCACAGACCAGCAGATTCAAGCACAGCAGCGAAGGAGGAGCCAATCACATTCAGGCGAGGGAAACAGCAGAGAAACCAAGATAATGTCACCACCCTGAGAATCCGGAGGCGAGGCCGAGGAGAAACGGTCACAGCCTGAGTGACATACGGGCGGGCCGCCGTCAGAGCGAGAACCACAGACGCCAGGAAATCAGAGGTCCTCGGACCAGCTGAGCATCAGGACTGACATGCCCGTCGGCTGAGCGACAGGGAGAGCAGAACCTTCCAAGCTTTACCAAAGTTTTGGTCAGGATTGGAAATCTGTGCATTCACTGGTTGTGTGCCAGCAGTGCTGTGTAAACCTGACACAAGTCAGGTAAGTGCAACTCTTTGTATGTCACCTACATTTGTGATTACTATTCTGTTAACACCTGATTATATATACTCCAATATTAAAATCAAACCAACTGGAATCTACATGTGTAGTTACTTTTACTTACTTTGACAAAGTTGTATTTCTTTATTTCTGGCTTGAAGGACTGAAAATAAAAGGACAGACGGATGGACTCCAGTCTGCAGTCGTGTTGTTCTCTGCGGGTGTTTCAGCACCGTGTCACACTGATGATGCTGACAGTGCTGTGGTAATGACCTTTCAACATTGTCATGCCAACATTCCCCGCTCCCTCTGGCCAGCAGTGTCCCTGTCACCCACAATCAACAGCAAAGTCTGGCCACCGAGCTGCCTCGTGAGTGTGACCAGTGTGGACGCCAGAGCGGAGAACCGCTGAGAACACCTCGCCGTCCCGGAGATTAATGTTGGCTAATTAAACTTAGACGTGTTCTAACCTTCCCAGAATGATCTTGTGCAACACGTCTAATGCACTGGCTGTATTTTGGCACTTTAAAAGGATTAACAAACATGTTTCGAGATCAAATTAGAGAGGAGGATTTTCCTCTCTGTGTAGATGACAGCAGGAGATGTCATGAATAATCTGCCCTACGAGGAAAGAATAAGTGATCATGAAAGGCAAGTAAGAAAATACATGGAAATACTGCCAGTAAAAGAATGGGAAAAAAGACTAAAATGTTTTTTTCTAGAAAAACAAATAAGATGAAAAAAGTTTAAAGGCAATAAATGAACTTTCTCTTAAGGAATCAACTTTGTGTCAAACGCGGCCATTAGCATGTTAGCCTTAATATTTAAAAGCAAGAATAGGATGAATATTATCCACTATTTTTTTATCTTCTCAACAGAGTAAAACTACAACACATAGATGGTCTCTTCATATGCTATTTATTATTTCTTTCTGATTTATTGAGCACTTATTCAGTCACTTCATACAGTTCATCACAAACCTATTTGTATGACAGGTCTGGATCAGGGTACATGCTGCATTCTTTGACTGGGTTTGTTGGTGACGGCTGCTGACAGATAAACACACAGACAGTTTCCATCACTTAACTCTGTGCTCATCCATCACGTCTTTAACAAAAATATCTGCAACTCTAAAAAAAACCTTCTGTTTAATGTTTTTCACTTTACCTTCTGAAGTCCATCCTTTTCCCAAAGCCTGATTTAATCTGATTGCTGGACTATGATTGGGTGGATCTTCGTCATGATGACGCATTCGTTATTAATATTGAGAAGACTGGAAGATTAAAAAAAAATTTAACTGAGGTTGCCAGGACTTGGGAATCTTCCTGATTTGCCAATATGACTATCCAGAGCTATCCAGCTTGACTTGCTCTCGTTTTTGTTGCACTGGGAATGTTAGGTTGTAGGCGTGAGGGGCTGTAAGCTAGTGGAAGGAAGTATAAGGAGAAATATGTCCTAGAAAACAACACACTTTTTAAAAACAGCATAATCATAAATAAATGACCACTGGGAATAGTTTTAAAATAGATGAAAAGATAATCAGAGTTGGACTTTTGGCTGGATGATGGATACAGACTTCCAAGAGCATCATGGGAAAAAATACGTTTTGAACAACCATTTACAGCATCTTAGGTTTTGTTTTACAGAATGTCTTCAAGATTACCTATTATCTGACATTGCTAGCATTCAAGTGAAGCTTTGTGTTTGTTTTTAATTTGACGCATGGATCATAATGCAGAGCTTATTCTATATGTATGGTTGTCAAACTGGGGTCATGAAAAGGTGACCCTATTTGACCAGACTGAAGTGTTCTTGACACACAGACTGTAAATTGTTCAGGTTGTTCCACATCAACATGCCTGATGAACACAAACAAGCAGTAAAATGTAAGTAACCTGGAAAGCCCCAGCAGAACAATGGGTTTTTAGTGTTGGACTGCTTGGATCACACCCTCAGTGCATAAACACGGTGTAATTATAAAGGCTGTCTGATGGCGGCTGAGTAACAGGGACAGATTTCAGGCACTTGAAAGACTTTCATTGTGTGTATTTGTCTTGTGTGTGCATGCAGTGTGTGTTACCAAATTATTGGTTGCTTGGCAGCAGCGGTGCTGGGTTCATTACCCTCCTAACGACAAGCTGATGGAAGTGCCTGAAGAGGCCGTCCTCTCTCTCGCTCTTCTTCTGCTTCTCTTGCCGGGCTTTTATCCTCAAGACATATCTCCAGCTGATTGCCGTCTCAGAGGCTTCACGATTCCAAAATTGAGAGAAAAAGAGGAGTGAGGCGCGCCGGCCCCCAATGAGTCATTCAGCCTCAACTCATTTTACATTATCTTCCTGCCTGCCTCTTTATGACGAGGAGAATCGTGTTTTCATTGTGAAGCCACATGTGGTGGAAGAAACCAAAACCAAAGTAGAGTCACGATAAAAAGAGTACCAAACCTATAAATGAATGCAAACTCACGAACAGCGCCTATGTACGCAGAGAAATATCCATGTCTAAATGCATTTCAGGCCCAATGTTTGTCGTGTTCCAGAGAAATCCACTCTGCTCCTTCAAGATAGCAGTCCCTCATTAATCTGTTCCCATCAACCAGATTGTGCTTTTAAAGCCCTTGCCTGCTCATGCGACAGGCTTCAGTTCATTCCATAAAGAAATGAGCTGGCCAGCACCATTCACCTTCAGCCTGTTTCCCAACAAACCAGAAATTAAAAAAATGGAATTTTCCTCCATTTCTGCCCCCCTAGTTTTATGTTCAAAATGAGCTATCCAGCATTTATTTAGCAAATTGCACCTGCAAGATGATGTTGCACATTTGTTGTGAGTCCTGCCCGTTGTCACTCGCATGCTTTGTTCAGAAAAGACTGCAGAGACAGTCACAGTGGTGGAGCATCTGCAGCACACATGGATGAAATCATTCTTTTTTAGAGCCACTTTGATGACAATTGTGTCTTTGGTGTTTTGACCATGTTTTAGTGGCCAGTTTTCTCATGATGGACGACACATATAAATGTGCATTTTGAAGCATTTTGTCATTCAAACCCAGCAGACCAAAAAAAGGCAGTTAACGTAGAAGCTACTGTCACAAGCTACAAGCTTCCTGCTCAGCTCCATTCTGATGCATCCACTTGTACACCACAGTGAGCCTGTCCTATAGGTAGAAGCTCATCAAGCATGTCTGATTTTTGTCCAACTGCTGTGCCCGAATTCAAGTGTTTAAATGCCTGCACGACTCCTGTGGCGGTAAAAAGGATCCTCACCCCCGTGGTGCTTGTTAGGCCGAAGGTGGAATTTTTCTGAAGCTGTAATGATGTTTCAGTGGAGGCTTTCTGGCTCTGCTCCATTTGTTTTAACCCATTTTCACACACACACACACACATGCAAACAAATGCATTGTCTGTGTAACCATTAACCCACAGCCATCAGTGTGATTTCCCATCGCCCCCCACTTCCTCTTACTGTCTTTCTCTGCTCCACTGTCATTCCATTAGTAATGGATTTTTAACATTTTCAGATTGACAGCCTCAAGGTGAAAAAGGGTTTAATTTAATCACACGACTGCATATCTATGCATTTCTTTTTTTCCTTCTCTGTCTTCTCTCTCTGTGCATTTGTCTGTTTACACCCTGAGCTGAGGGGTTGATGGGAGCTCTCGTTTTTCACACGAGTGAGCAAAGAAAAAACAGCAAATGATTTGGCTTTAATGTGCAAACGTCTATCACTAAATCCTGGCGTTTAGTTCGGCGAGCGATGTTTGAAGGACTGCAGGTGTGAGAGGAAGCATGAGAAGTAAGAAAATAAAGAAACTGTTAATGTTTTTGCTTTCTAATGTAGCCCTAGAGCAAGACAGGCAAGCAAACAGAAGACCCCCACCCCACACAGGTATAAGTACCTGCACACACAGCCCCCGTCAGTCCAGATGACTATCATTACCAAGGTAAATACGTTTGGCCTACGGACACACACACACTTGCCGCCTCCTCCTCTGATGTGATTTTTCTCTCTGACCTTTTCCCTGCTCCACCTCCTGCACCCCCCCCCTTCTGAAAACACACACATGGAGAAAGATGGAGGTCAGTCATGCTGCAGAGATTCACTTGCCTCATTAAATAGGCAATTATTAAGCACGGCCATGTTTGAACGGCCACAGTCCTCAAAGAGGTCAGGGCTTCTGGATGTGCCTTCACCTCATTTTAGTTTCTGTATTTTCCGGAGTATAAGCCGTAGGAGCCAAAAAAAAAAAAAGCATAATAGAGAAGAGAAAAGCCATTTAGAAGTTGCTCAAGAGTCTAAGTTGCACTTTTGGAAGGAAATCCGACAAGCTGTGTTCACACAGAATGGGATTCATGCGCTTGACGCACGCCAAATTCACGTCCGCTGCTTCGTTTGACATACTTGTCCAAACTGTGTTCATAAACTAGACCACGGATAGGCAACTCCAGGCCTGGAGGGCCGCAGAGTCTGCATGATTTCCAGATATCCAAGCCCTACTCATGATTACCTGGTTCAGGTGTTTTCAGCCAATGAGAACATTCCAGAGCATGGTATGCTGGAAAGCATGCAGGAATGCGGCCCTCCAGGCCTGGCGTTGCGCTTCCCTGAACTAGAAGCTCTCGACCCAATGCGGAAGAAGCTACCGTCACGTTTTTAAGCCTCATCACCACATGAAAGCATTGACTGTATATGTAATTTACAATGTGCAGAAGACATGGATGACGTTTGTTTTGAAGAGCTCTACAAAAGTATTAGCAGCTAAGTCTCATTTTTGTTTTCATTTTTTTATAATGATTTTTGCCTTTTACTGTAGGAGCCGGTGCTTTCAGCGGTACTTCTGTGTCTCTGTATCTCAGTTTGACGACTTGTCAAAATAAAAAAATAATATTGTCTTGACGCAAATAACTAATAAATAACATTCTCCTCCATGGTTGGCGTGGACGGCACGTCTTCTGTGTTGGTGTCAGTAACAAATACTGATACACCTACAGTGCCCTCTAGAGGTTGTTAGTGGAAATCAACTGCTCAAGAGTAGCCTGGTGTTGGAGAAAAAAAACAAATATACGAGCCTATTATGCTTAATAAAACCTCTTGAGTATATGTTGTACCTCTGGCCAAACAATGCGAGTTATACTCAGAAAAATATGGTATTTATGTGCTGACATAAACATACAGGAAGTCCTTTTTCAATGATTTTTCCTCCCTCCGTAATCCCTTTCCACTTTCCTTCTCTTGTGCAGTTTGTATTTTCTTTGCATTCCTCAGTCTTTGATATTTTTCTCTCCTGTTTTTTTTTTGACAAACCGTGTGTGGCTCGGCCTCCGTCTCCCGGGGATCTGTTTCACAGATGCATCCTACGGTTACAACACCACTCATTGATTTAGGAACTGCCACAGGCATTGATCTGAAACAGCCACGCTCGTATGAGCAGAAAAAGTCATTTCTGCATGCTGGACTGTTAATGGCATGATGAAATGCACCCTGCTGTCTCAGCATGCCCCCCACCCTCCATGAATCATTTACAGCAGTTCCCTAATGTTTACAGACTAAATGGTTGTGCAAATTAGCGGCGAAGTGTTTTTTCTCCAGTGTTTCGGTCCGTCTAAATAAGTTAGCCATCAGTTAATGTTAAATAAATTGCTTCCCAACTATGAATAATACTGCAGTTTTACTATAACACAAGATCTTTTTCATGCCTTTGCCTAAACAGAGTCATTGAGATGGAAATGTGAAGTAATCTGAGGCTGATTTGTCAAGGATGAACTGCTGTTGCAACAACCTCATTGGCAAAGAAGTTTTCCTAGTGAAGGCAGTTCTTGGCCTGTTTGCATAATCTTCATTTCTTAACATAAACACTTTTCACTGTAAACTGAGAGTACAACTGAAAGCTGAACTGACTCATCCAAAACAGCTCCAACGTTGGAAAAAAGACTTTTTACATTTGCTCTGGCACATGTGTAAACTCCGACTTTCCTTAAAAATTGCAATCCCTCCTCCCTTTATTGAGCGGGCAGTTAAAGGGAGTATTTGAGGGAGTATTTCAGTAATGCTGGAGTAAAGCTTTAATCTGTAGAACATTAGAAAAGCTCTGTAAGAGTGAACAAGACTTTTCTCCACCCACACACACAGTCCAATGCCCTAATGATGGTTTCCCTAGAAACCACACGAAGAGAAACCTGTTAGGCAGAAGCACATGGAGCTCTGGCACAGGCAGACAAAAACCTGTATACACATAATCCTCCAGCATTGTAATCTTCAAAGCTGCATAAGAGAGTCCATCAAGTTGGCAATGCAGAAGTCCTGCTAAAGGCAGAAAGGATGACAGGAGTAAGGTATGTGCAGTCTGGAGGAAGTTGTGTGTGTTTGCGTGTGTGTTTTGCACTTGTTGGGTTTGGATGATAAATTATTCATGACAGCTGCCTTAGCCTTCCCGTTTCAGATGGATTCATTATGGGGGCTGGCCAGGTAATATAAGGACTGTCAAAGAAAACACTATCAAACCAGTAGTCGCCAAAAAAAACAGTGAATGTGTGCGCACCGTGTGTGTGTGTTCTTCACCTGCTCTTGCCCTAGGGCAGTAGTGGAGAGGTGACCCCACCGCGGTAATAATGTGCTGGGGATTACAGTTTGATGGAACCAAGCCACAAGGGCTCTTTCCTGCCCACTCAAATGACAGCTTGTTGCTGTTGGGACTGCAGCTCTGGGAGCCTTTGATGCACACAAACACACATCTAAAATGTGAAGCGCATTCCTTATCTCATTCTCTTGTTGTAACAATGCTTTTTGGCATTAAATGTCATTGGAAAAACTAGTATTTAAATGGTGTTTGAATTGAGTAGCAGGATTTGCGTTTTGCACTTTTTTTTTTACTTTTATATTTCAACATATAGATTGATGTTGTTTGGTGGACTGGATGGATAAAGTTTGAAAAAAAAAGCATGTTTGCATGTATTAATAATCAGATCCTTCATAGGGTTTGAGAGAACCACCCAGCCTGACAGCTCTTCACGCCGCTCCAGCCTGCTCCAACACTTTTGTAGGATTGTGTGTTGCTCTTTAACCTGTATTTGTTGTAAGTCGGGTATAGTGTTGTTATATATAGGTATTGTTAGGTACATAACGATTAATCAACTTAATCAATGAATCGATTTATTCATTTAACCAAATCGATCTCTGAGGCAGAATCCTACTGACCCATACCATTATAAAATTGCTTCAAAATGAGATATATCGATTATTTTTAATGTTGGAAAATACCATTTGGATTGAGGTACATTAGGTTGATTTTATTATAACATAAAAACCACCAAGTGTTATCACAGCGGACAATACACGTGATGGTAGCAAAAACTGATCAATCCATTCTTATAGTCCAATGAGTGGAAACACTTTGAATGTAGCAAAGTCATGTGACCATACAGTGTGGTAGAATGTTCTAATAATTTTTCCTTTGGATTATTTTGATGTGGAGAAGCAATGTTGAGCTGAACTTTACGTGAATAGGTTTGACATTAATTCGTATTTACTTGTTTGTACACATATTTAAAGTTGAAGTTTTGGGTAAAGATGTCCTGGATCCATTTTAGGTCGGTGAATCCAAACATAACCATATCAACAACCACAAATGATGATATGAATCAGATAGCTGTTCAAATCCATCGTTACACCCCTAGTAGTTGTTTGTCACTGAGCCACAAACACTGCTACTGAGCTGATCCTGCAACTGTTTCAAGATTTCAGTTTTTGTAGGCTTTTCCAACATCTATCTTTCTTTCTAAATTCTGATAAATTGACCTCTATTGGAACTACAAATGTTTTCTTGGAACACGAGAGTTTAGTCGATACCATGAAGGTATAGAGTTGTTACTGATATCACAACCTTATCTGGACACATCTCTGCCTTGAGATTTTCTCCAAAAGTGCTGGCAAGCCTTCAAACTAGCACTAGGACTGCCTCCAACTGAGGATTTTTCTTCATCGGTGCAAAAAAAGAACGTATTTCCTTTGATTCTACACTTTGACTCTCTGGTCCATCTGCAAAAGGCAGAACCTGGACCGGTCCACGGAAATGGTAATCCTCCACATGGTCAGGCTTCTCAGAATGTGTTTCCTACAAAAGCAGGGACTGGCGTGTTGGTAAAGGACAATAATGACAAGCATCTGTCATCCTCAGACACCAGAGATTGGCTCCCTGATCTGTGTGAGATTGGCTAAACAGCTAAAAGCTGGGGGCCATATTGCCTTTGCAAGTCTTCCAACCTGGAAAAACTACTCATTCTTCATAAAGCTGGGAGGCTGAGAAACTGTCTTCATAGGATGTTGTCTGCGTGGCACAGCCATGTCATTTCCTAGATTTAATCCTGGCTACACAAAACCTCAGGTCTTTAAATGGTAAACTGCACCAAATATTGCACCTCGGATTTGTAGGAGACCACGTTTAAAGTCCAGTTAACCGATGAAAATCCTACCGGTTCTTGGAGCACACACCAAGTGATCACTGTAGTGAATCCGATGTGTACAGATAACATAAAGTGGAGAAGCAAGGGAGTCTGGGAACTCATCTGACTTCGGAGGAGTTTTGTATGGACAGATACGTGCCAGGAGAGGGCCACTGACATGGACTGAACCTCCAGTTAACCATGTCTGCCTGTCTAATGGTACAGATTCACCGCTTCACTGATCCAGCAACAGCCGCCTGATGGAGCATCTTTTTCACGCAGGATGAAACGTTTCCCTCGAAGTGGACTGTCTTTAAAAATCCAGCATTAAGAAATAACCCCAAATGAGAGGATTTTGTTTGTCTGCGAAGAACAATTACAGAGGTCTTTATCTCTGTTGCACGCAGAGCCTGAAAGTCTCGGGCTTGTCAGCGCTAACTACCTGCTGTTGCAGAAAACACATCTAATTAATTAGACAAATGTGATACTGTCATCGAGGATAATTGTTTGTCGCCACATCAGGAAGCTGAGAATAAGTCAATCCGCCAGTTAGTCAGGGAATCAGACGGATCGTCAGTCAGTTCACGCTCTGCTGCTGAACAGAGATGAGCTCACATCTTTTAATGGATCTGTCAGAAATGTCTCTCTCAACACATCCTCCTCAGCTCTCGGATCCATTAGGAATCACACGTTCACAACACGTCACTGCAGCTTTGCATGCAGTCACCAACACACTCGTGTAAGGTTGATTTCTTGAGCATTGTCTTCTTTCTTTTACTCATATGAAATGACTATAGCTTTTGTGGCAGGAGAAAATGCAATGACCGCTTTCCAAATTGTTCCTATCGTACTTAAAGACCAACTTCAACCATTTTTTTGGATTGTAAAAAACAAAACTGGGACATTTTCCTGACTTACGGTAGTTTCTACAGAGTGGCAGAAGTTCATTAGAAATCGCCCATAACTGAGAGCCACAAAGACAAGCTTTCAAACGTCATTTTTTGTCAGTTTGAATAAAGAAATCCTCAAAAATGCCATTTTGAGCTTAATTTTTACCTATAAATTTCCTCCATCTCCAAAAAAATGCCACAAAAACACATTAAATTTTCCTTGGAGTGGGTTTTTAATACAGAATATTTGACTTACAATCTTTTGTAGTACTCAGTTTGTCGTGGATGCCAAGGCCAATGTCAGCAAACATCTCTTTCAGTTAGGAAAGGAATTTGCTGAAGCTCTTACACCTTCTAACTATATCTAATCGACTGGCATTCCATCTTTGTCTTGCTATTGTTGCTACTCTCAAGCACAGTTTCTTCAAAGAAAAACTCTAAACTGTTTCAAGAATGTCGTTAGACAAAACACCTCATATGTTGACTCCCATCTTTAACCAGTTGGACGTTTATAGAACCAGAATGAAAAGATGATCTATAGAATGGGACTTAGTAATAATATTCTGCAATTGCAATTGCAACAATTGCTGCAGGAGTGCATCCACAAATTTGTCACCAAACCCAAAGCAAAAAAAAAAAAAAAAATGAAAGATGGTTTTACCTCACTCCTGAAAATCCACTGCTAAGAACAGAAGCTTAAAGGCATGCTGTTTGCTCTCCTGATGATCATGCATCAATATTTTTTTTTTGTATTGAAAGACATCCTGCACTCTGAGACGCTTTTACTCATATTTAATGATGCAACCCTATCACGTCACAAACCCCATCACAAACGTTTTATAGGGCTCTGTAAAAGACACAGCAGAAGGTTTTTATTTCAAAGTCTGACTTTGTTAACAATCAACAAGTGAATTCCTTCAATGGAATAAAAACATGAAAACAGAAGCAGTGAAAAGCAGCTGCAGTTTGTTAACAAGTTATTAACTCTGTGGCTGAAAACTTACCAATGAATTTAAAAGTAGAAGAGTATTTTTATTCTGAAGTTCTCAGAATGATTTATGACGTTTATTGGATTTTTAGACCCTAAATCCTTTGCATAAATGACTGAACCGTTCTGATATAAAACAAAACAAAAGGAAGACAGCTACAGATTGACTTTACTGTAGGATGGGTTAAGACCAACATTATCGTTGTTACAGTCCGGTACGGTTCAGGGAAGAACCACAAACATGGGTGTCACAAGGTCCAAAATGGTATAAAAGTTTAATCAGAAAACACATAGCTACAGAGGGCAAAGCATGAACACAGGAGGCGCCGACACTGAAAGCTGTAGAAAGTCGCTTTAGGACTATAGTGTGGCTGATTAACCCGTGACTGCCCCACAGAACCCATTACAAATGGAGCCTACATTGAAACCCAAAAAGACAAAATGAGAAGAAACAAACAACATTCAAATAAGTAGAACATGACAATCTTATGACAGAATTCATTTTTAAAAATGAACAAGTTCCTCGTCTTTGATTCTTTCTGCTTTTCTAACAAGTTGTGCCACCAAAGCCCTTCCCCTGATTATTTCCCCAAATCCCTCTTAATTGTTCCTAATCTTTTTTTGTTGTTGTTGTTGTTGTTGCATTAACCGCAATGCTTTTCCCACCTTCACGTGTTTCCCTTTTGACCAAAAATAAGCTATAATCCGCCAAACATTTTGTCCTCAGAGAAACCGGATCGCAGGGAAAGTAGCTCAGAAAGACTCTCTATGAGTGGAACTAAAGCACCAGTGATGAGGCTTATCAGAACACGTCTGTTCCCCTGTTTCAGAGAAAAGATTAGAGCTCACATTCCAAAAGTAAACTTTTGATCAGTCCTGCCTAAGCTTACAACCCAAAAAGGACCACTGTTTTTCTGCTATTTCAATGCCAAATTCATGAAAATGTCTTAGACTGACTCTCATTGTTTAGAGCGCAATGCAACCACAATTAACTCAGGATTATTGCATATTTCAACAAATATTAATCCTCAAAAGCATAATGTATTACATGATGTAGTTGGTGGCATTTTTTTCTTTCTTATTAGGGTACAACACGTTGTCACACTGAAACGTAAAAGCATAACGCAACGGGGACGTGGTGGCAAAAAAAAAAAAAAAAAACAAAGAATAGAAAAGCAGAAATCTGGCTCAGTGGAGGGGGTTTGTAGAAAGAAAATGACTGCAGGAGGACTGCCAAGCCGCAGCAAAGAGAACTGACACCCATGATTGGGTCCATACCAAAGAGGCAAATAAAAGCAGCTCTCTAAGCCCTTGTAATCAGTAGAGAAACAGACAAGACAGAGCTGGTTCCTCCTTCTTAATCTCTGGTTGAGTTTGAGGTCCAATGCTGGCCTTTCAGAAGGCCTTGCCAAATGGCAGCACACATCAAAGTCTTCAGCTGTTAGCATCCTTTCCCACTCACCTCAATGTCCCAGGGATTAGCATTAGCATAATTGAGGTTTATGTACAGATGCTTAGTGCAAGGGCTTGATCGTTCTCTATTCTGGAATGGGAATGTGTTGTGTAAAGAGGGTTTTTCATCAATCCCGCCTCAGACTGTGCACACCACCCCAACAGCCGATTACAAACCGTGGAGTGTGGGTTTGTATGAACACGCTTAGAAACCACCATGATCGTAGAGCAACACTGATCTCAAACACACATATGATTTCTGTGGATCATTTAACTCAATAAAAGCACGACTGTGGAGAAACAGCCTGTGGGTTGCAGAAACGACTTCAAAAACATCATCAAATGGCTCTGCTGTCGCAGATGCTACACTTAAAGTGCTCATAGCTCAGTGTTACACACGACCAACTGACTTTAAACTCGCAAACTTTTAAGACCTGAATGCATGAAAGACTGACGTTTGTTTTTTGCTGACAAGAGTGTTGCTGAAACTCGTTTTCATGCTAAATTCATGCTAAGGAATATGTCAGGGAAAAACAGATTCAATTCAGGGATTTTAAACAGGAATCTGTGTTTTCCTGAAAGGCTCAAACTAAATGCTTCTGCTCAACATTTAAACTGCTTTTTCATTATTTAAATAGGCCCCTTTGTTACTTGCTTAGTGATATTTCGAATTATTGTTATCTCAGAATATTATGTAGTTTGCAGATGCTGCTGCAAACAAGACCAACCTAAAAACGTTTAAAAAAGGAAATCAGATGAAAATATTCCAGGTGTGCCCGTTATAGCCCACAACATTTTAAATGGACATTAAATGTTAACTATTAAATGTTGTTTGTTTAAAACAAGTTATGAACAATAATGCATGACCAGTGGTGTTGGCACTTATCTGTTTCGACTGAAATGAAGATTTCTCTTAAAAATCTTTTCATAATGGCCATGGTGACTGTGAACGCATCACAGCATCTGCAACAGACTCCATCATGTCAGCTGTGTTATGACAGCCTGTCGGTATACCTGTCTATTTGCGCCTCACGTCACCTCCTCTTTTGCTATTTTCACTCCCCACCGCAAGCTTATGTGCAGCACGACATTCAAGCTGAGGGTAAAAAACATGGAAGGTTGATGAAAATTCCTTTTTTTATCATCAACTGAGAGGAAAAGAAACCGTGTCTTTTCGGAAAAAACACCTTCAGCCAGCAGCATAAAGCTGGTTTTGTTTAAAAACTGGTCTATTGCTTTTTTTGGCTTTTTAAATAAATAATGAAAAGGGAGTCTTTGTCCGCAAAAAAAAAAAAAAGAAAAAAGTAATTGGGATCCAACAAAAAGAGAATGAAGTAAATGAATATCTAGCTAGGGGGACTGAACTGATCCAATAAAACCCACCACCTGATAAAATCATGTATTGGTCATCAAATAACAAAAATATTATTAAATTTACATGTAACTTTAAAGTCAAATTGCTTCCCTGCCCGTCTGACTCCTCCCTCATGCTCCAATTGTAGGGGCATTCCAAGCTGCAGCCGTGTCCTAAAATGTTTCACGCTTGTGGCGCAGAGGGAAACTGCATTTCTTCCTGTGGGTGTGGTCTGAAACACAGAAGTTTGCATTTAAATGGAATGAGTTGATGTTACAGCATGGCTTTTTAAAGTTATAAAACCGATGTGTATTTTCCTCTGGCAGCTAAATGCTAACGTAGATGACGGTGACTTTTCATGACACCATTGAGGATTAGTAACATCAGATTTAAAGACACCATTTTTTCCACATTTCTCTGCTTGGAGGGATAAATGTAGGGATAGGGAGAAGCCGTAAGGGTAGGGAAGCTTCTCCCTAAACCCCAGAAAATCAAGGGTTAATTATTGGAAACTTCAGCAGCACTGCTTATGTGAATTCAACAAAGCCTTAATCTTTCAGTGGAGTTGAGTTAAGAAGAGGAATAAAAGGGATGTCTTCCACAGCTCCCATGCAGGCATTTGCCTTTATTTGAATAGTGTTTGAATACAGACTTTGATTGTCATTTTGCCATCACACCTGGATTAACCTTTCATAACTGTCAAATCGTCATCAAATGGGGGGACAGCATGAAAACTTCTGCTTCCTGTATTGACACAACGCTTCTCTGTGTACTATTATTAGAGTAGGTGTGTTCATGTTTAAAAATAGCTGAGTGTTGTTGCGCCTTTGCCCTGAAGTACTCAGGTTAGGCTCCAGTCGCCGCGTGACCCTGAAGAGGACAAAGCCAGAATAGAAGATTGACAGATGGATGCTATTGTGCTTGTTGATAACTGGACTACCATAACGTGAAATACAGAAGCCGTTGGAGAAAAGAGTGCATGTACATAAGCAGCAGACAGACTGCAGTCAAATAAGGTGGTAATCTACTTGCTGTACATTTGCATACATTTAGGGAAGCGTGCACAAAAGTTACTCTCAGAAAAAAACAGGTGTTAGAAAGTAATTCATTTACATTTTTTGTTCCAGTAACTTTTCATCTTGAGGAGCCAAACTGAAATCTATAGTTCCTCTAATGCACAACACATGAGAATCAGAAGTGAAAGTGTTTTGTTGACTTAATGTGGATGAAGAAAACGAGCCCGGAGAGAATGCAGCAGAAATGGAGAGGTAAAAGCAGTCAAAAAAGCAATTGTTGGTAGTATTTATGTGAAATAAGCTGTTTCATCCTCATAAATTATAATATTGGCCCAAGATGATGCGCATTCTGGACAAGCCTTTGATGTGTGCTGCTTCTTATATTTCTATTGATTAATAGTGCATGTTCTCACAGTTTGAAGAGTGCAAAACGTCCAAGAGATGCGAAAATCATTCTCCAGGTCTATCTGGAGGAAGAGCTAGCAACCGATCGACTGAGAGATACACACGTGGACAAAATTGTTGGTACCCTCAGTTAAACAAGGTAAAACCCACAATTCTCACTGAAATCACTTGAAACTTACAAAAGTAACAATAAATAAAAATTTATTGAAAACTAAATAATCAAAATCAGCCATCACTTTTGAATTGCTGATTAACATAATTATTAAAACATAATTGAAACAGGCCTGGACAAAAATGATGGTACCTCTATAAAAGATTGAAAACTATTTGACCAGACTGACATGATTAACTCAGGTGTGTCCTTTAATTAACATCACAGGTGTTACCAAACTCATAATCAGTCAGTCTGCCTATTTAAAGGGAGACAAGTATTCACTCTGATGTTTGGTGAAAAGGTGTGTACCACACTGAACATGGACAACAGAAAGCGAAGGAGAGAATTGTCCCAGGACATCCGAAAAAACATTATAGATAAACATCTTAAAGGTAAAGGCTTTAAGACCATCTCTAAACAGCTTGAACTTCCTGTGACAACAGTGGCTCATATTATTCAGAAGTTCAAGACCCACGGGACAGTAGCCAACCTCTCTGGACGTGGCCGCAAGAGGAAAATTGATGACAGATTGAAGAGACGGATTGTTGGAATTGTATCCAAAGAGCCCAGAACAACCTCCAAAGAAATTAAAGGTGAACTCCAAGGCCAAGGTACATCAGTGTCAGATCACACCATTCGTCGTTGTTTGAGCCAAAGTGGACTTCATGGAAGACGACCAAGGAGGACACCACTGCTGAGAAACAATCCTAAAAAAGCCAGACTGGAATTTGCAAAAATGCATGTTGACAAGCCCCAAAGCTTCTGGGAGAATGTCCTTCGGACAGATGAGACCAAGCTGGAGCTTTTTGGTAAGGCACATCAACTCTATGTTCATAGACTCAAAAACCAAGCATACGAAGAAAAGAACACTGTCCCTACGGTGAAACATGGAGGAGGCTCAGTCATGTTTTGGGGCTGCTTTGCTGCATCTGGCACAGGGTGTCTTGAATGTGTGCAAGGTACAATGAAATCTGTAGACTATCAAGGCATTCTGGAGAGAAATGTGCTGCCTTGTGTCAGAAAGCTTGGTCTCAGTCGCAGGTCATGGGTCTTCCAACAGGACAACCATCCAAAACACACAGCCAAAAACACCCAAGAATGGCTGAGAGAAAAGCGTTGGACTATTCTAAAGTGGTCTTCCATGAGCCCAGATCTGAATCCCATTGAACATCTGTGGAAGGAGCTGAAACATGCCATTTGGAGAAGACACCCATCAAACCTGAGACAACTGGAGCAGTTTGCTCATGAGGAGTGGGCCAAAATACCTGTTGACAGCTGCAGAACGCTCATTGACAAATACAGAAATCGCTTCATTGCAGTGATTGCCTCAAAAGGTTGTGCAACAAAATATTAAGTTATGGGTACCATCATTTTTGTCCAGGCCTGTTTCATTAGTTTTTTTTTTTAAATAATTATGTTAATCAGCAACTCAAAAGCGTTGGCTGATTTTGATTATTTAATTTTCAATAAATTTTTATTTATTGTTACTTTTGTAAGTTTCAAGTGATTTCAGTGAGAATTGTGGGTTTTTCCTTCTTTAACTGAGGGGTACCAACAATTTTGTCCACGTGTGTAGATATCCTGAAAATGGTCTTAAAAATGTGCAAAGCTATGAGTGAACATGAGAGCTTGGAATGTGGAGGCACAAAATGCACACATATTACATAGATCTTTCATTGGAAGTTCTTGCACACTGCAGAGGGTGGTGAACGCAGCTTTGTGCATAATTATTTGTGACATCATCTCAACTTCATCCAGGAACATAAGCGAAGTGTGGTAATGCCAATAGACCCGTATGATAAAAACATAACCTCTGTAATTCTTACAGGTATTTGTGTACTTCTCATTCATTTCTTCAGGTTTCTTTGTCGTTTTTTTGTGGCACACACAATCAAACACACTCCGGATGTGGCTTTAAGGCTGACAGACCACAAGCAGACAGCTGGAGTAATTAGTAGCTTTACTTCGAAACCAAAATCATACATCCTCTTTAATAAGAGTGAGTTTAGACCACAAACTCACTGCAGCCAAGACTTCCTAACAGCAAACAGGAGCGGCTTCTTCTAGCAGCCTTGGTTTGGATGACATCAGTGAGCAGGAGAAGATGCTTTAATGCCACGCTTTGATTTAGCTGATCTGTTGCTTCAGCTCAGGAAACACTCAACACCTGCTGCCTAAGGAACAACACAAGCATTTGTATTTTTATTACAATTGTTTTAACACACCATAATAGTAATGCATAATATTGAGAAACTGGCTGTCTAATGTAACAAGGATTCTGCTAGTAAATGTGCTCAAAGAGTCGATACAAGTATACTAGTATATTTAGAAAAAAAAAAGTTTTAGTGACCATTTTTTGTGTCTGTTTGTGTTTAGGCTGAAGTTGCCGTCTGATTAAAAAAAAGAAAGTGTAAAGCAGCTGCAGATGTTTTACAGAGGATGAAGATGAACTTCAGCCTTGTACAGACCGATCTGTGAAATTCTTGTCTGACATTAAACCGGTTTGTGGCCTGAAAAAGGTTGGACAGTTCTAGTGTTGCTGCATCTATAGTAGTGGCAACGTTCGCCTTACAACTGTAAAATGAAGGCATTCACATTTCAGTGAGTTACTGTGTCTCATCGTTGCTCTACTACTCCTGTAAATGCCCGACTCGGTGGCCGTTTTGGTCCAGTTGATCTGCGCTGAGCAAGGAGCCTATTCCGATTGGGGGAAACTCAAAGCGAACAGGAGATCAGTCCGATTGGAAAGAAACCGAAACCACCTAGAAGGATGAGTCCGAGAGTGGTTCCTGGTCCCGGATCAGGATGTCAACCAAATTTGTCCAGTGTGACTACACCCTAAATATTCATGCGCTCAATCTAAAATGGATCTTCAGAATCTAGTATGTAATGAAGTCTCTGATCAGCAAGTTAACCA
This sequence comes from Oryzias celebensis, assembly GCA_014656515.1. Lineage (NCBI taxonomy): Eukaryota > Metazoa > Chordata > Actinopteri > Beloniformes > Adrianichthyidae > Oryzias > Oryzias celebensis. Next base: position 23,881,783 of record BNCR01000003.1, on the reverse strand, counting down.
AATTCAAAAGAGGAGGAGATGGTGGTTAGGCTGTTTGGATGGTTAAGCAGTCACATGTTAATACCAGGGCACCAGTTGGTCCTGTTTCTCAGAGTTTATGAGGCTGAAAAACGTAAGAACAGGAAAAGGGAAACAAAGATCTGCTTTGACTGAACAGCATATTTCAATCTGGAGACATCAGACAAACCTCTCAAAAGCAAAGTGTGTGAGAGGCAGTGAGCTCCTGAACACACTGCTAAGACATTTATCAGTCTGATCGCCTCCATGGACTTTCTGTGCTGATGGAGAGTAATTGACTGCTTAGAGTTATAGATGAACTAATTAGTGGGTGCGTTGAAAGCTCAGCTCATTAGTGGGAGGAAGATAGTCCTACGCCGCCACGGCTCCAAAGGCTCTTTTCAAATCCAGTCTGAGGGAAGGACGAACGCCTCTTCACACAACTTAATTAAAGCAGCCGCAGGTAGAGGAGAGTGGAAAAAGATCGAACATTTTCATCTATGTCTAAAGATTGTTTTCTCCTCACAAATGTTCCAAAACTCGCACACGCTTTTAGAAAGAAGGAGTTTTAGAAACGCTGTCATAAGGATAACATATGAATCTACAGAAAAAGAAAATGGAACTCGAGCATTAAGAAGAATTTACCACATTTCAATAAAAGAGAAACATAAGAATATTAAACAATCCTTTTCCGACTTTCTTGACAACCAAGTCTGTCAAATATGTTGATGCCTGGACAGTGGGGTCATACCAGGATAGAGTATGATAAGCAAACATGTTTAGTTTAGCTACATTAAAAAGTAATGTGAAAAGATCTGAAGGCAAGGGGGACAGCTGCCCCCCAGCAAAATGATTGGCCACACCTTCATGCCCCCCAATTTTTGATTCAATATTAGCATCATTAAGCATCATCAATACAAGCTTCTGTAAGCGTTGCAAAAATAAAAAAAAAACATTTTTTTTTAAGAAAATCAATTCCTGTTTAGATGATCTAGAGCACAGAAGGGCTTTGTTCAAACTATTGTTACTTTTAGATTTTATAAAAGCTTGGATGAAAATATTGGCATGCTTGGTTAGTATAACCAAGTTAAAAATGTAATCAGAAGAATTTATTTATATAGTTTTTTTGTTGTTTCTACCAACCTTTGTATAATCAATCTACAGCTTATGAGTAAAAATGAAAACATAAGTTATCGCTTTTGTTCAAAAACCTATAACTAAAGTAAAATATTTATGTTTAAATGATTTGTTTTCTTCTTTGTCTTGCAGCTGCTTCCTTTAGGGTCACCATAGAAATCATCCCACCAACCAACCAACCACTCTCGTTTCCTTCTCCACTTGATCCTTGAACCTCCTCCTTGGTCTTGTTCTGAGCCTCACAAATTCTAATTTATATGTATTTTTTTTTACTTAATAAGTAGTCGTAGCTTTAAATAAATTAGTAATTTTATTTTTGCAAAACTGTGCCAACCCTTGTAACTCTTCCTTCCACTTATTTTTCAGGCCAGCCTCCAAAAGCCATGTTTAAGTGAGAAGCTCGCTCCTTCACAGCATCCTAATTATGCCAACTTTGTTACTTTGCTGAAATGTTTTAGTTTTTACCAAAAAAAGAGCCAAATGACACCCACCAGCATCATCCACAAAGTCAAACTCCTCCTTTCTACATTCTTACACATTAAATAATTGTCAGTCTCAGCCACGCATGCACCATCATTGCACAGTTGTCACATTTATTGAGGCCAAAAGAAATGCATTTCATTACCCTCTCAAGCACTTGCTGCCAATTTGAACCTCCTTCTTAAAAAATAGGTACACATTCTCTGCCCAGACACATTAGCTTACTTAAAAAGCACAACAGAAAATGTTAGCAATATAATAGCTCTGTGGCTATAGTGAAGCTTTGACTCAGTTTTAATTAAGCAGATCTACCTCACTCACTCTGCACTCTCATCAATTATGCTTTCTGTCTACCAGTAGCTACATTTCCCAACTTTTTCTCTTTAGCTAATCGCAATCCTATTTTTCCTTTAAATTTGTGGATGTTTATCTTATTGCATTACAGTTGGTGTTTCTGGCCCTCCAACACCTGGACCAGTGCTTTGTCACAGACTGGCCCTCAATCACCATCAGTGTCTAGGCTGTGGGGTTTATTCATTCATGGTTCGAGCTTGTCCCACCAGCATGCAGGACGTGATCAACGTAGCGCCTAATCGCTGAGTATTTCATGCACGTATTTTGTGTTTAAAATAAGTCTTTCTTTATTCATGTTTCTAAGAACTCTCCTTGTTTAAATGCTACGTTGACACCAGATATGTGATATGCATTTGTGAATGCACGCTAAAGCGTGCGTTATACGTCACAATAATCAGTGAACGCATCAATCGGATCCACAATCCAATTGAAGATATGAGATTATCTTTTCAGTGACTTGCTCTAGTTTCTATCTATGTGAACTTAGGCAGTGTAAAAAAAGAGTTTTCATGACAGAGTTTGCTCTTCTAATCACTTGAAACAAATTCAGGTTACATTGCGTGATTTGCACACAATTGCACTACAGGCCTTAAATTTTAGTCGCTGATGATGTCATCAGCTTGTGTCATTTCCCAGCAATTGAGGTGATTCTGTTCCGATGGTGTTGCGATTAGTGCAACCTGAGCAATTGTAAATCGCTTTAAAGTATAAACCGGGGCTTAACCTATGAAGTTCACATCAGACAGGCAGGAAGGGCCTTCTTCTTCTTCTTCTTTTGCTACTTGTACTGTACTGTTTATTAGCACATGTCCGCCACCGACTGTTGGAAGAGAGACTTCTGTAAAATCTTGCTTAAGGCTTATTTTTTTCACAGATCTAGTTTGATACATGAAAGACTTAGTGTCAAACAATTTTAGACTGGGCACAATCCGCAATTATTAGTTTGTCTTCCATGATCAATTTTCAAATAGTTACGCGAATTAAAGGGGACGCCACCCATTTGTCACTACAGAATCTGAGTCCCTGGTTAACTTTCAACTTAGAGCCTGAAAATGGTCGTGATAATGTGTGTAGCTGTGCACAAGCGCAATGCTTTTGAATGTGAAAGCCTGAAACGTACAAAGACTTTTTATTGAAAGTGGTCGCTTGAATGCGGAGGCTACGTGAGGGTTAGCCTGTAGCCAACAGTGCAAAAAGACCCTGCTCAAGCTCATTCTGTCCTTATCCCTTACTGTTGTAAAATAAAATTCTATTCTGGTTCTTGGTGTGACCACAAATGATTTTATTCCAAGTGTTCAACTGTTAAAAGTCTTTTTTTTTGGTACCTAGTGTTGACGCAGTTCGCTCTCCACCCTAAGACCACACAGCATAATGTGAAAACATAATGTAAGTCTCCAGGGAGCCCGACCAAGCCAAGTTACCTCCAAACATTCTGGCCTGCAGCGGCTAATCTGCCTTCTCCAGCTTGTGTCTGTCCATACCACAATAGATCACAGTTATGACTCCCCAGTACCACAGTGAGTAGGCACCATTACGTTGGATGGATGTGGGAGCAATGCCAGTCAGAACCTCGCTCTCTCCTGCGCTCTCTTCCAGCTTGGTGCCCTTTAATGGGCACTTAATATGGCTGCAAATTTACAAGGCATTTAAAAATGACCCAGTCAGCCCGTCGGCAGAGGGGAAGGGAGGAGGAGAGAATGAGAAAGAGGAAGTGTGTCCAATCTCATTTTCTCCTGCTGACAAGAGCAATAAACATGCTGGATGTATATCAGTGATGGGCCGGGGGATGAGCGGGGTGTGTGCATGCATGTGTGTGTGTGTCCAGTGCAAATAATTCACCCTGAACACCTGTCGACATGAATCAAGACACCAGAGAATTCCTGCAATTGAGCACATCCAACCAAGTGGTGGCAGCCCGCCAGCAACCCCCTCTATTTTTCCTTTTTTCCACTCTCCATCCTTTCTTCCTTTGACACTCTCCTCTCACACATATTTATTCGGTGCATCTTGCTCACACTCTGCCCCCCTCCCCCCTATGCCCCCTCCTCTATTTTAACAACATTTATGGATGAATGATTTAATACCGGTTATCAAACTCCATCATGGTAATCGCATCTCTAATTACGCTTAATTAAAACAGTGTAATGGCTGCTGCAGAGTTGAATTTTGAAAGCGAATCAGTGGCTCTTTTCTCCCTAGATTTCCTCTCCTGACTTAGCATTCTGTGGACTCGCTCAACACCTCAGACAACCAATCAACTCCAAATCCTCTACTCAGCTCTTGTCAGGTTGTTAATTACGCCGCCGAAGTGCCTAATGATTGAGATAACGCTGCAATCTAATAGCGAGCAGGCTCTTTCCTCCCTCTTCTTTTTACAGCTTTTGATCATAACACCCTTGAGGTGTTACTCCATCTTGATGAAATACAGACAATTGACAAATCGCTTGTTTTGTGCCAAGGCTTATTACCTCTTGTGTATATTCATGATTCTTGTTTTTTTCCAGGAAGGGAACAATGATTTTAATCAAAGTAATAGAAAAAGAATGTCTGGTAACTAGAAACCCCCTCCAAACCTTCACCTCCTTTTAACATCACACACACACAAGCACACATCTCGTTCCACACCTCCACATGATAAATAGCATCATTCTTGAAATTAGCTTCCATGGATGTGGCTGCAGCTTGCGGTGAAACGTGTGCGTGTGTTTATCACATTAAGTGTTTGCTTCCTTGGACAAACGGAGGAGCCACATGGTCAGACCAGATGTTGTGGTTCGTTATGTGCATAGTTCATCTAAGGAACATCTGAAGCTGCTATTGGGCCCCTGCTATCCTGCAGGGCCAGGCAACCATCTGCTTCCTACCTGCAGATATCCGTTCATTATGGGTATGTATTCTCAGACATTCGGGCACTTGTAATTGTTGTGTGTTCAAAGACCAAACACTGTCTTCATAAAAAAAAGAAAACAGTAACTGATAACCATGATATGGTGATGACTTGTAATGGATTTTAGCTCACATTAAAGCTACCGAGTCTTTGTAGAGGAATTTAATGATAGGGTGTGAGGAAGTCCCGAGTGGCAGTAGTGCATTGCAGCTGTTCAGGACATGTATGGGAGCTATAAGTCAGCAGTGAGATGCTCTGCAGGTGTGACCAAGGAGTTCAAGGTGGAGGTGGATAATAGACCAAGGATCAGCTTTGAGCTCCTTGTCTGATGTAGTGATGGATAGATGAGGTAACACGAGATTCTCTATGGACCATTATGTTTGCAGATGACACTGATCTGTGAGTGAAAGCAGGGGGAACATCTAGAGGGGTGGAGATTTACTCTAGAAAGGAGAGCAAGAGAGAGTATTTGTGTGTAAATTAGAGGGACTCAAGTGGAACAATGAGGTTACAGGGAGTAGAGGTGAAGAAGGACTTAGGGTAGTTAGGGTCAACAGTCCAGAACAACAGAGATTGTATAAGAAAAAGGTGAAGAGACATGTGCAAGCAGGTTGGAATGGGTGGGGGAAGGTTTCAGGTGTGATGTTTGTCAAGAGTTTCAGCAAAAATGAAAGGAAAGGTCTAGAAGATTGTTGTGAGAGCGGACATGTGCAGCGTCTGACCTCATTTCATTATAACTCTTTCATTATCACTTGACAAAGATTAGCACTGGAATAGACCACATTATGACCAGACTCACATGGAAAAGCTTATGAACCCATGAGTGTGTCTCTGTTATGGACGTTTAACTGCAGGGCGAGAAGTGGGCTACTGTAGTTCATGCTGTGTGGTTTTCTGTATTTGTCCTTTGTCTGTCATAACACACCACTGCCTCAGACACGCAGACCAAACATGATGATCTTCATTGTGGTTGCACTTATCTTGTTTTAGCAGATTTATCTTTACATGTTCTTGTCTTGTGTCTTAATTGAGAAGACAGACATTTTGTTATTTAGAGCATGTTTTTAGAGCATGTTTTTATTGTCATCCAGTGAGCTGAGTTGTTATTATAACTAATTGCAGGGACCTAAATTATGTTCACCTCAGAGGTTTGCATTACCTGAAGCTGCTCGAAGTGCAGAAAAAGCTTTTTCCTTTGCTTTTCTTGATGTCTGGATTCTCTGACAATGAGAAGATTAGAGCTGCAGTGTGAAGCTCTTTTTTTCCAGCCAAAGGTGCACACTCAAAAAGTATTTTTCTTTTCTTTATACTGTAAACGTTTTGATATCCAAAGGCCTCATCCCCTGCTGTGCTGCCTTGTTTCTGCAAAAACCTCAAAGCTTGTGAGCAGCACGTCACTGCTTTCTGCATACTGGAGCTTTTTATGAAAACTTCCACTTCATAATTATTTTGTTGCTTGAAATGAGAACAAAAGAAACATATTATTTACAGCTTCGATATGTTGAAACAATGTGGGGGCTTGTGAAGTAATGATCATTGAGGAGATCACCATTGTCAAAGGGTATTGATTCATTCCAAAAAATTGAAAATGTAAGCAGGAATACAGACTAAGAGAAGCTAAATGGCGAACTGGCTCAGTCCCATCTGGTTTTGGTGAAATAAACTACTGGTTTCTGTGGGAAAAATAAAATTTTGCATCAAATCAGTTCACATTGTTAATGATATGCCATTCAATCATCAATATTAAGTGAAAAATTGCAAATCTATGATCAAGGACATTTAAAAAAGATGTTTGTGTACGCAACAATATCTGACACAAAAGAAATCCATAAGAAACCTGTTGAAGTGGCAGAGCACCACAAGTTGAAGGTAGCAGTGCAGCACAAACCCTGGGTAACCCTGGTTGACCTCTGGGAAAAAAAAACTTACAAAAAAATGAAACTTCCTAGAGTCAATTACAATTCCCAAGACGCCTCTGTAGGTTGTTACACAACACACTTCAGCTAAATAAATGATTCAACCGAACAACAATAAGCAAAAAAAACGTCCATATTGATGGAAATTTCTCTGTGGCTGAAATGTACATTTATCAAACCTACACTCACTGGCCACTTTACAGGCACACTTGTCCAACTGCTTTTTTAGCACAAAGTTGTAATCACATGGCAGCATGGAGCAGCCATGCCTTTCAGCATGGCAGAACGGAGAAGAAAGGTGATTTAAGTGACTGGTTGTTGGTGGCAGAACCTGCTGATCTACTGGGATCTACATTCACCTAAGAACAGGAAACTGAGGCTACAATTTATACGGGCTCACCAAAATTGAACAACAGAAAACGTTGTCTGGTCTGACGAGTCTCCATTTCTGCTGCAACATTCAGATGGTAGGGTCAGAATTGGGCGTCAACAACATGAAAGAATGGATTCGTCCTGCTTTGTGTCAACGGTTCAGGCCGGTGGTGGTATGATGGAGACATTTTCTTGGACCTCTTAGTACCAATTGTTGACAACGCCACAGCCTACTTGAGTATTGTTGCTGACCACGTCCATCCCTTCATGACCACAGTGTATCATCTTCTGATGGTTACTTCCAGCACAATAAGGGACCATGTCATAAAGCTGGGATAATCTCATGTGGATGTGGTGGCATCAAGGATTTTCAGCCAACAAATCTGCAGCAACTGTGTGATGCTGTCATATCAACATAGGCCAAACTCTGGGGAATGTTTCCAGTACTTTGTCGAATTTATGCCACCAAGGATTAAGGCAGTTCTGAAGGCAAAAGGGGGTCCAACCGGATCCTAGAATGGTGTACCGAATAAAACACAGAAAATAACACAGACAGCATGCTTGTAGCAATTTCCAGTACTTGCACTGTGGCAAAGGTGAAGTTAGTGGAGGGAGGATTATGGTGGGGTGTCTGTGCTTGGCCCACAAGCTCCAGTAAAAGAAACTCTGAACGCTTCTGCTTTCCGTTGTATCCCATGATAAATACTATGATTCTATACCCAACTTTGTAGGAACTGTACAGGAAGGCCCTTTTCTGTTCCAACATGACTGCACCACAGCACAAAAATGGGCTGATGAAGACATGGTGGGGGGTGGGGGGGTGGGTGGGGGGGTTGGGGGGAGTATAGAGACCTATACAAAGTTCTGACCTCAACCCGATAGAAGACTCTTAGGTCAATTTAGATGTTCAAGAGCCATTTATGAAGCCCACATGATGCTGTACCCCTGCTGAGTCACCAATGAAAGCAACAGTCATACATGCACATCCGACCCGACCCGGGTCAAATCGTATAAGCAGATAAAAACCACTTTATCCTAAAGCAATGACTTTGGAGCTTAAAACAAATAAGGGATATTTCCAAGGTTGGCAGTGCTAGGCGCGACTGTAAACAAAACATGGGAGAAGAGGGAAAGTTTTTTTCTTTTTTCCATTTTTTATTTTAGAAGAAATCCGACCCGCTGATCCATTAGATGAGAGGCATTAGGGACCACTGCTGTAGATGTCCAGATTGAGAACGCATGAAGTCATTACAGAGTGTAACAAAGAGGTGTTTGGATCCATATGCAACAGGATTTAATGGCGAGAATAAACAGACAAGGGCAAGGCAGGACGTGGTCAAAAACCAGGCAAGAGTCAAAAACATGGAACGAGACAGGAAGTCGAGGAACAGGCAAAGGTCAAGGCACGAAAAGGTAAACAAGGAATAAACGCTCAGGCTGATTGACAGGATGTACAATACAAGACTTTGCGTGGAGCAGGGTGACTATATACAGCAGTGACGGTAATGCGGAACAACTGGTGACAACAGGAACAGAGGGAGGTGCATGAACCTGTCAGTACTCGGGCTACCTCTGGTGGTCGGATGAGTGAATGGATGGCTGACACTGACACTGACACTGAGAAAGAGTCTTTACTAAGTTTAATAGAAGCGGTCTATTTCCGTTTTATCTTTTTGAGTATTCCTGCTGCTCAGCACAGACATCCTGTATGGTCTTTTATTATCAAGCTCTCAGACTCACATCTACATTTTAAAACACCCTTAAAAGACCTTCAAATCCATCAGATACTGGAACAAAAAAAATCTGAACAAACACAGGGTATGAAAGGAATGAGACCATAAATTATTCACTTTTCTGGTAGTAATGGGATTTTATTACATATGCTTTTCACTTTCTTTTCTTTTTTTTTTTTTTTTTTTTTTTGCATGAAGTGAATTTATTGATTCACTTTTCCTTGATAAAACATTCTCTTTCTTCTTTTGATACAACACTGCATTTTTTTCCTTCAGTCTCTCATTTTGGTGCTCATTGGCACTGCCTCCTTTCTTCTTCACATTTATCCGCCTGTCTCAATATTCTCTTCAACCAAAGATTAAAGGGAAAATATATAAAACCAGCATCTGGAACACAGCGCCCTGTCAACTTTTCCCAATCATTTAGCATCTAGAACACACAGACGTGCTGTGTTTTTTTTTTTCTCTTATGATCCTTTGAATGCTTTTTTGCTTCAAAAAGGTCGTCATGTGAACGTCATAAAAAAAAAAAATGAAATAAATGATCCTAGTGTTTTGTTGCTCACCATTCTTTACCCCACAGGGACTGCAAAATGCAAGCACAGGTGTGACATTTTATAAACAGCTTGTAAATAATGCATTGATTGTGCAAAAAAAAAAAAAAAAAAAAAAAAAAAAACAACTTTAAAGACATGTTCTTAACATTAGCAAAACGTAGTCTATTTAAGTGTAATACAAGTTTACTTAGTCTATGCTAAAGTGAGGCCATATCTCTATCTCTCTATAAAAAAATTAAAATGTTCCAGTTTTGTCTGAAGAAGTATTCAGTTACAATGCTTCCTACTATACACATACCTGGTCTATGATATTTGTTATACTTGTACTTATACTCAAGTATACTTAATAAACTTCTAGTGTACTACTTTTTTCTAAGGGTAGATAATGCTTGAAATAGGGTGGGACTATTTTTTTTGCCTTTAGAACAGTCGTAACTTGTCATGTAATTTATTTAACAATCTTTAAAGACTTGGGTCCACAATAACATGATAGCATCCAACAGTTTCTGTTGTTGTGCAGACAACAAATCTTTCCTCTACATCTGATCTTGCCTCTTTTTGTTTGAAATCTGTTGACTCTATAGGCTGACACAGTTGTGATGCTCATGAAAACTTTACCCAACATTTTTTCGACTATCATAACCCTTCAATCGTTCACGCAAAACAACACAATTCCAGTGAATGCTGGAATGCAGTAAAACAGCCTTGAGCTGATATGGATGAATTTACAGTCATGAAATGTTTATGTAATCAACGTAAATTAGTTGATTCATCTTGATTGTATAAAATACCACGATGGTAGGATGGTGGTGTGCACAATTACTCTGGTGATGAAGAAGATGAAAAAAGGCAAAGGCAGAGAAGAGTACAAACCGGTGGAAGTTGAAGAAGGAAGACTGTTGCATGACTTTTTAGGAAGCAGTGGAAACAGGCTCTGGATGGTCAGGAGGTACTCCTAAATGACTTGATAACTACAGCTAATGTGATCAGGGAGACAAAAAGGAGTGTACTTGGTGTGTCATCAGAAAATAAAGTTGACAAGGAGACTTGGTGGTGGAATGAGGGGGTGCAGGAGTGTATACAGAGTAAGAGTCTAAAAAGAAGTGAGAAACTAACAGGAAAGATGAAAGTAGACAGAAGAACAAAGAGATGCAGCGTATGGTGAAAGTAGAGGTGTCACACAAGAGGCTTATGATGACTTATATCCTAGGTTGGGTTGCAAAGAGGGAGAGACTGATCTATACAGATTTGCGAAGCAGAGAGATTGAGATAGGAAGGACATGCAGCAAGTTGGGGTGATTAAGGATAGAGATGATAATGTATTGACAGGTGTCAGTAATGCAATGGAAAGATGGAAAGAATACTTTAAAGAGTTGATGAATGAAGAGAATGACAGAAGAAATAATAGGTGACTGTTGTGGAGCAGGAAGTAACAAAGATCAGTAGGAGTGAAGTGATGGGATGGGGATAAATAATGGAAAGGCTCTTGGTCCAAACCTGTGGAGGTCTGGAAGTGTCTGGGAGAGATGGCAGTGGAGTTTTTGAATGGGTTGTTCAACAGAATCTTAGGTGGTGAGAAGATGCCTGAGGAATGAAGGAGAAGTGTGATGGTGTCTATTTAAAAAAATTAAGGAGATGTGTAGAACTGTGGCAACTACAGAAGAATAAAGGAGATGAGTCATACAATGAAGGTATGGGAAAGAGTAGTTGAAGCAGTATGGTTTCATGCCAAGAAAGAGCACTACAGATGCAATATTTGCTTGAGGATGTTGATAGAGAAGAACGAGAAGGTCAGATAGAGCTACACTGTGTCTTTGTAGATCTGGAAAAAGTTAATGACAGAGTGCCCAGAGAGGAACTGTGGTATTGTGTGAGGAAGTCTGGAGAGACAGAGAAGTATGTTAGAGTAGGACATGTGTGAGGGCTGTAAGACAGTGGAGAGGTGTGCTGTAGGAATGACAGAGGAGTTCAAGGTGGAGGTGGGATTACATCAGGGATCAGCTCTGAGCTCCTTCCTGTTTGCAGTGGTGATGGTCAGACTGACAGATGAGGTTAGACAGGAATCACCATGGACTACGATGTTTGCAGATGATACTGTGATCTGTAGCGAGAACAGGGAACATGTGAGAGGTGAAGGCTTGCCCTGGAAAGGAGAGGAATAAAGGTTAGCCGCAGTCCAAGATGGAGTACATGTGTGCGAATGAAAGGGACCCAAGTGGAAGAGTGAGGTTACAGGGAGAAGAGTTAAGAAGGTGGAGGATGTGAAGTATCTAGGGTCAACAGTCCAAAATAATAGAGAGTTTGGAGAAGTGAAGAAGCAAGTGCAGACAGGCTGGAATAGGTGGAGAAGAGTGTCAGATGTGATGTGTCATGTCCAGAGGAGAGAGAGTGAATATATTGGTAGAAGGATGCTGAGTCTAGAACTGTCAGGCAAGAGGTCTAGAGGAAGACAAAAGAGGAAGTTCATGGATGCAGTGAATGAAGACATGAAGGGAGCTGGTGTTAGAATAGAAGGGGCAGAAGACAGGGTTAGGTAGCTGTGACCCCTGAAGGGAAAGAAAATAAAGAAGCATGAAGAGTTGAAGTGTAACAGTATGTCAAATAACGTGTGTTATTTAGGTGGCAACATCTCCAGTGCTAAAGGGTTAATTATCACAAGATCAACGGGTAAAAATGTCTGTTATGTTCTGGTTCAGACATGGTTTCATGCGTATTTTGATTATAACTAATAGTTCTTTGAATTACTGTTCTTCTTCATGGTATTAATCTTATATGCTGGATATTTTCCCTTTTTAACCCATTTCCTGTGAAGCCCAGAAGTGGTTCTGCAGAGAAATGAGCAATTTCAGAAAAGCTGAGACCAGCACATCTGGTACAAACAGCCATAAAACTTTAATCACCGATCAGGTTTACTTGAATTTTTAGTTTTAATTTACTGTATTTTTCACACAATAGGGAAAATCAGATTATATTGTCAATGAATGATCTACTTTTGACTTTATGCCATATATAAAAAGCACCAAACTATAAGGCACATTAAGAACAGCAAATACCGTGAGTTGTTTTGATCACATGTATGCGTTTTCACCCACAGACCTGCTGCCATTTGATTATAAAGTATTTGAACTACGTAAAACCATAAACCCTCCTTCTCTTTCCTTGACTATTTCTGTAACCTGCAGTTGTTTATCTTTACATTGTGAAGTGCGCAGTAAGTGTGTATGTTTGCATAGAAACAAGAAGGCGTGACTGTTACCTCGAGGACAGACAGAGGAAGCAACATGAAGTTCTTAGTGAGTATGTTTCAACAACCTGCCTTCAACATTTTATTTTCCACAAAAAGGTCTTTCAAGGATGACACCAGCTATTCAACCCAGCCAAACTCCATGTTGCAGGATTTACCTTTGCGAGCCTGTGCTTGCTCTGTCCTGTTGACATGACTCATGTGTGGTTTGCACAGCTGGAAGAGGAAATTATTTAGCGACGTGTGAGACAGACAGAGACTTTTGGGTTGTTCTATCAATTGACAGATGCCAGAACTTGTTATGTGTTTGTAATTGGAAGCAAACAGCTGTTTGAGCTTAACGTACAGATGACTTAAATCTGTTTAAATGAACAAATACACAGACTCACTAGATGTAAACTCACAAAAAATAAACAACCCACATAATTCATGAAAGAAAGAACTTCATTTGCTCTTAAATAACAGCTTACAGGGAGACTTTGCTAACTTTATATTTGCAGACAGAAAAAAAAGGTTTACATGTGAAAATAATGTTGCTTTCTTTAAATAGATCTATATAAAAAGATGTATCTTACCACTGAGATTTAACGTAGCTCATATTTTTAACAGTTTGGTGTTTTACTAGACTACCTCTCATTCACACCGGGCATGTGACACGTTTTTGAACGCGCGTCTAGGAGATGATGTCCACGCTGGGATGGAATTCTTCTTTTTCTTCTTCTACTGTTTACTAGTGCATGTCTGCCACCTACAGTTGGAAGTGGGTTAGGGTTTGGGTTAGCAAATCTTGCTCCAGGTTTTTTCTTTCAGTTCTATTCTGATTTGAACGGAATAGCATCCGTATGGCCTTACCAAAACGGATCCCCCGATTAGTCAAAGTTCAGCCTGGTTTACCTAGCAGCGCGCATTCAATCACTACTCGTCTAGTGCATAGGGCCAGATAATCGACGTAGAAACTTGCGTAGTGATGCATGAACGTGAGAGTTTTTAACGCAGAAACCCAAAACATGCATGTCCCTGCATTTAGATGGACTAGAGCGCAGTGTAAACGTTAAGAAGTTTGGTTTTTGTTGGTGTTTCACCTTTTCTTTCTACGCAGGCTGACTGTGTCTCCTCCCAGCAGACCTACACCCTCACCTGATCTCTGTGGAGGAGTGCACCGCTGTCTACTCTTAGCTGATTTAGGTTGCTCCCCATTTAATTTGACTGTTCATTTTCCATGCTCACCCTGAGTTTGTCAATTCAACTTGCTCCAATTCAACTTTTTATGATACTAAAAGACTATTCCATGTTTGAGCCTCTTTTCGCTGCAGCTGGGTCCTTGCCGACCAGCCTGTGACAGTGCGATAAATTCCAGATTCCAAATTGTGCAAGAGATAAACACAGAGAGTGGAGTCAAACGGAGACCCCAAGCAAACCAAGCATAAAAACCTTCTTAATGATATCATTAAAGTTCTTATTTGTTTCACAATTGTTTATCTAAGCTGAAGGGGAAAATTGAGGGTGAAGAAATGAAACCATTTCATCTGGCAAAATAACTGCATAAGTTCTGTCTCAGTGCCTCAAAGAAACCATGAGTTTAATGGCCTGAAGTCTCTCTAGTGCGTACATACAACCTCTCCATCATGAGATCAAAATGTTCCTCTCTCAAAGGAAGGAATGCAAATATATCTCAGGAACAGAATCATCATCTGGAAAGTTTTGATGCAAAAACAAAAGCAAAAAATGATGCAGTTTGCAACTAATTTAAAATGTTTATATGAAATTATAGGGTTTGACATCTAGGTCTTTAACATGGACAGCAGTGCTATAATGAAGGTTGTGCAGAGAAACTACACCATGCGCATGTAATTATTCCTGGCCCTTTTTCCCTCTATTGTCACAGCTGCCATGTTTGAACAGGCCTGTTGTCTTCTCTGTGTTTGCTCATTTAGGAGCAAACATTTGCCTGAGCGCTGCTGCCGCTGCCGCAAACAAGCTCTCCTAGAAGTGTTATTAATAGGATAATTAAGCAGATGGTAATGAGCTGGATTATGCTTAATTATGACAAGATTTGTTTTGGCATTTTGTCTTGTGAGGAGCCAGTGAAGTGGTAAAGCCTACCTCGAGGTTTCTCATGTTAATGTTTGCGCACCTGAGTGCGTGGGACCGAGAACAGGGAACGATGTGGGCAGAGAGGGACAGAGACGCACAAGTCAGAGGGAGGAACACAAATGTCAGTCCTAACTGGCTGCTGAACTGGCCGGTTGGTCCTGAAACAAAATGAATAGTAGGAGAAAGAAAGAAAAAGAACCGTGCACAGTAATCAGAGAAATAACTTGATGAACGTGGATGACATCCCAGAGGAGAGATGTTTAGTGCATTGTGGGATCTCACCTACAATGTAATGTTCACAGTGGGATCGGTAACCACCTCCAATGAAAAGTCTGTGTAAATGCACATAAATGTGCATTTTTGGATTCCACATTCAGATGCTCCTGTTCATGCATCACTATGCAAATTTTTGGGCTCTAAGTAAAAACTGGAACACTGAAAGGGAAACCCGGTTGAACTTTGACCAATCAGGGTTAGGGATCTAGCAGCGATGTATGGGTAGCACCTCATTGCAAAGCACGCTTCTTCTGTAAATTTTGAATTTTCTTCATTCCTGAAAAACACTTTGTTTATTTACACTTGAAAACAAACATGTAATTCAGACAAACACAAAGAACTATAGTGATTTCTAACCGGAGCACAATGTTTTACAAACAGCTCGAGTCAAAATTCAAAGTTTAAATTTAAGTTTGTTTCATTCATGTTTACAATCTCTCTATCAGGGTTTTGGTGCAAATAAAAACTCTAGACCCAACCTCTGAATAGAGGCTTGCCTAAAAAACTTGCAAAGGGAAAGCAGTGCAGGGGAGACTTTAACACAAAGTGAGACAGTACCGCCTTATGATTAGTTTGACGACATAAAGCCACAGTACATCAAAAACAACTCATGTTGGATCTGTTTAGAGCCAGTGTGATGCCTCACACCCAAGGCTAATTGCACGGCCAATAAGCGTCTATGATCTCTGTTTAGATGTGTGGCTGCTGGACGCTTGTCCTAAAATATGTTCATAAACCTGCTTTTTTATCTCTATACTCATAGGTTTTTAGCCTGATGTTGAGAGATCAGGTTTTTATCTACAAAAAGTATTGTTACGAACATTTCCATCTGAATGAAACAATTCGTTTTAACAATAATTCAATTAGTTTCATAAGTTGTGGCTGCTGCTACAATTCATCGTCGATATTGGTTCATTTCGAACGATTCGATTCACTGTCTTGAGATCGATCCCGCACAAATTCTTCGCCAAAGTTCAAACTCTGCAGTGAATTTTCACGCTGCCGCAGCTGCTCAAACCCCCATCAGGAACTCTGATTTGGTCTTACATTGACATAACATTGAAAACGGACACCCTTGACACACAAATCACGTTCGGTGTAAACGTAGCTTAAAGAAGCGCGGCTTGACTAGCCTTCAAGTAACATTGCATGACATTTTCAATCATTGGAGCCAACATTTTGGGAGATGCAGCTATGATGAAATGCAGGATGATGGTTTGATAAATACATTACAAGAGCAGCACGCTACTCTCCAATGGTTGGAAATAAGAGCTAAAATCTGTCCATCCTCTAAAAACACAGACCAGATAGGAAGAAGGCACTGCAGTCTATTATCCACTAAAGCTTAGTGTCAGATTTTTAATGGTTTAGGCCTCAAAAGGCTTTTGCCACACCATCAAACTGTGCTAGTGTACAGGCAAGAGTTTTAATGCCTTTGAATTTACATACCAGATAACTCTTTCTATTCACACACACACGTCCTGTAAGTGTGCATGTCTTCTATTAAAGTGCTCCTGCAGCTTTTGATAAGAAAGCTAAGTCTGGGATTTAGAGCTTTAGCTTATAGTCATCTTTATGAAGCTCTCTCTGCAAAGTGCAGTAAGCAGGGTGCATCAATCTGCATGGAATTTATTAAAGGGTGTATGTGTGTGGGGGGGGCACTTTAAAAATGTGGAAACAGGTGGATTTACACTTCTCTGAAATCAAAGCCTTCACGGTGGGAAAAAACCTGGCCTGCTGCTGCGGTATTTATGAGATGGTGAGCATATTTTACATGTGTGCGTGTGCGCGTTTGCCAGGAAGACAAAATAATGATTCATACTGCACACAATACACAGTTAATTCCTCAACACACAGCAAGGAGGAAGCAGCTCAGCTCTGTAACCGGGGACTTTTCAGTTACTCTGTGAAAAAAAAAAAAAGGATGAGATTATAGAGAAAGCTCATTTCCTGCTAAACTTGGACTCTGGTTTCGCAAATAAAATTGCTTTTATTCTCCACAACATGTGTTCCCATAGATTAAGGCCCTGTAATCTTGCAAGGGCTTAATAAGACTCAAAATGTGGAGTTGAAGCTAAACAGAAAATGTGGAACGTGTCTCGCTCAGCTCTGTTCTACCCAACGACTTTAATCCTGTTTATTAAATTATAAAGAACCTTAAAGGATAAAGATAAAGAATATTGAGTCGTGGATTTAGATGATTCAGGGTTATTTTTTCCTCGTCCTTTCTTCGTGAGTGTTATTTGATAACGCTGGATGATGTTAAATATTGGAAGCGGGCGGGAGCTGTGACAAACCTCCTTTCCCAGTGGAAACTTGCATTAAGTTGCCGGGTATTGAAGTGTGTGTTCCCATATGTTCTTGTGTTTCATTTATCACTATAAAAATGGGGACACGAAGGAGCATTCATTTCTCTGAGATGCATGGCGTTTTAAAATTTCCTGCAGATCCTTCCCAGTAATGACCCGAAACAGCACAACCCTGATTTCTTTTATCCCGTGTAGAAACACCATTGCAAGCGTGTTTACAGTATTACTCCAAGATGTATGCTAAACTGTCAGAGGCAGACATAAGATGATTAAATGTAAGCCGTGAGAGTTAATGGCCAAAAGAGGAAGTCTACGCAAGCTACATGGACTTGTTAAATTGTCACTGAGAAGTTCTGCTGAGCTATTGGGCTAAGAGGATTTGAGGCCACTAATCCAAATCAAAAGACACTCCATGTGAATTATTACATTCTGAGACAGATTATTTCACTCCCGGATTAGGCGTTGATGTCAGACAAATCCCGCTCATGAGCAGTACGTAAGCAGTAACAGCAGGCACATTTGTAAACCTGACATGTCAGAAGGTCTTGTCGCATCTCAAGTGATCTGTGATGCAGTTCCATTGCTGTTAATGTAAAGGGAGACTTGACTGTTTGATGGCCACCAAAAGAGCCTTTGACAATTAGATGTTTGCTTCTATACCTTTCTCTTCTTAAGAAAAGCGTACATTTGGGTCCAAACACGAGCCAAAAGGTCAGTGACTCCAAAAATAAGGATGATGCAGCCAAAAATAAAATAATTCAACAAATAATGACGATGTTTTCTGAAACAGTGTAAGATCCCTCAGTGATTCTGTCATGTCTGCCCTGCTCCACCCCCTCATGGTAATATTGTGCTGATACCGGTCACCTGTGACTGTGCCTATTTGAACCTGCAACAGAGCCTTGCCGGAATGATCAGCAGCTTCTGAGAGAACCTGCAAATTGTAATGGTGCCTACACATCAAAAGTGTAGCAATAAGGCCAAAAACATTAGCTGCTAGCTTCATGTAGCAAAAATGCTAAAAACATTAGCTGCTAGCTTCATGTAGCAATCAGGCTAAAAACATTAGCTGCTAGCTTCATGTAGCAATCAGGCGAAAAAGATTAGCTGCTAGCTTCATGTAGCAATCAGGCTACAAACATTAGCTGCGAGCTTCATGTAGCAATCAGGCTAAAAACATTAGCTGCTAGCTTCATGTAGCAATCAGGCGAAAAAGATTAGCTGCTAGCTTCATGTAGCAATCAGGCTACAAACATTAGCTGCGAGCTTCATGTAGCAATCAGGCTAAAAACATTAGCTGCTAGCTTCATGTAGCAATCAGGCGAAAAAGATTAGCTGCTAGCTTCATGTAGCAATCAGGCTACAAACATTAGCTGCGAGCTTCATGTAGCAATCAGGCTAAAAACATTAGCTGCTAGCTTCATGTAGCAATCAGGCAAAAAAATTGGCTGCTAGCTTCATGTAGCAATCATGATAAAAACATTAGCTGCTAGCTTCATGTAGCAATCAGGCTGAAAATAGTAGCAGCTAGCTTCAAGTAGCAATCAGGCTACAAACATTAGCTGCTAGCTTCATGTAGCAATCAGGATAAAAACATTAGTTGCTAGCTTCATGTAGCAATCATCACCACTACCGGTGGATTGGATTTCTGTTTTCCTGACCCTCTTTCAGCCTTGGACAGTTACTCCCACATGCCTCCTAGAGAGTATCCTCCTCCTTTTTCTGCTGTGCCTCCAGCTAAATTCATCCTGACAGGAGTCTTCCACTCCCTTCCTTCAACCAAAACTTAATTTTATTAAGTAGTCCTACACCTCCTGGTGGTTGGAGGACAAAACTGAACCGACTCACCTGTTTCTGCTTGTCACCTGCAGTTTCTAATAAAATACTGTCATCTGCTCCTGGATCTGTTCTCTCTTGGCTTGTCCTTAGAACCCTCAAACCTGACAGATTCATGGGTTTGATGACTCCATATTGTATTTTCCTTGTAAAAGCAAATTGATGTTGGCATTTTTATTTCCTCTACCAACAACAACCTTATCAAGCAGTTGGCATATAAGAGCCCATGTAATGAGGATTTATGCATTTGTGTATGGTTGGTTCACATACCACAGCCTGCACTACAGCAAACTGCATTCACCGCCCAGTAAAGTGAAGGTCTGGAACGTTGATTGTGATGTGTAGTCTGTTTTTGGTTCAGTTGCACATTTTTCCAAGACAAATTAATCATATGCCATCTCTGCATCTGACCCTGCCATCACCCCAGCCAGCTATACACAAAAAACCCAAGCAATGCACTGCATTTGACCTGTAGAAATGTCAAAAACAAGCATACCCACCACATTTTTGGTTCCCTCTGTCTTGTCTGGGAATATGGAATCTCCCTGAGGGGAACACTGCAATATCCGGACTCCAGGAGTTTTCTTCACATAATATGACCGAGATAACATCATTTATTTAATAAGGCTGCAGTAAACCACCTCTTGCCCTCCTCCTCCTACTTTCAGACACATTTCCGCTTTTGCAAAACTGCCTGCATTTCTGGAATTTTACAAATGTAAAAGCAAGAAGGTTGCTTCCCATCATTTTATTTTATTAACTGACAAATCTTACTGCAACTTCATCAAAAATATTGACAAGTTTCAACATTTGTTAAAAACGGAACATTTTACAAGTGTAAAATGAATAAATGAAACCGTTGTTTCCTTTAAAAAAAAAAAAAAGAAAACAAGCTGTACTTTGGCATATCATGTCCCTGAAGCTCTCACGTTTTTAATTTAGGTTGATAGGAAACCACCCATGGCCCTGCATTGATTGGGCAAAAGAAATTGTAATTTTCTTTCTGCAGAAACCGTATAATTTCCTTCTGTATAAACCAAAGGATCCTTTGTGTTAATATCAAAATTGAGCAGCTTTTTCCACCTCTGAAGTCTGTGGAGATGTCAGTTATTTCCCCTGACAGCATGATAAAGTGACTAAACAAATGATGCGGCGTACAAAAGACTGACAGAATCTGCCAGCCAGAAATGGTATTTTTGGCTCTCTGTGGAGAGAGGACTAATCCACTGGATGATTCACTCTGTCTCAAACCCAGAAGACAAGGAGAGTTGTCAGGAGATTAAAAATCACCGAGAGGTTACAAAAAATAACAATGAACTAAATGAATGTAGGCAGATGTTGACAGCTTTTTTTTTTTTTTTCCCAGAACCTTTTTCTGTTCGGTGTGTGAATGTGCCGCACAGAGCCAGAGCCTGTCCTCTTTGTTTGCAGTCACCACCTTGTCAGTGGCATCGCAGTTTGGATGAGCAGAGCATGCCTGCAAACATGCAGCCTGCCTGAGAGCGATTAGCTGCTGAGAGGATTTCCTTGAGCTGTGCGGTGTGCTCTGCTTTGTCCCAAATCTGGCCTTTGTTCCTTTGTTTGCAGGATGTTAGGTCAGCTCATCGCTCTGGTTACTTCTGCTCATTTGCTTCTCATTATTGACCCGTGCAGCTACATGTTCTCATTTGCTCGTTCAGACGCACATGCTTGTCACTTCCTGCAAAGGAGGGAAAAATGACAGACAGTTCAATTTCCCGTTTCTTGGTTTTTCGAGATGTCAAAGCTAATTCTGCAAGATTAAAAGAAAAAAAAAAATCAAGAGGAATTTCAAAAGAGTACCGGGGCAAACAGCTTGAGCCGTAACTTAAGCCAGAAACAAAAACTCTTAACAAATGTCACTCACTGGTTTTGTACATCTCAAGTATGAGATACAAGCATTAAGATTATGGTATTAAGAGAGTTGTGCAACATCCTGAGCAAACAAAAAGGATTCAAACAAAGTAACATGTGAAATTCTTAACCAAACTCCAAATAATTTGGCTAAATTAGTTTTTCTTAATTAGTATAATGGAGTGTATGAGGTTAGATTTGCTTGCTTGTCATCCGTCTGGTATAACTCACCATTAGTCTCACTGTTCCGTTGACTGTTTCATGCAAGTCTCCAAATCATACACCACAGGTTTAAATTCATTAACTGATTTTTTTTGTTTCTCAAACCTTCTTCCTGGTGCCCAGAAGACAAAATGGCAGCCAAGGCCTGCACTTCCTGTTTGAGGGTTGGCATGACGAAGTAGAAGGAGAAGAGGGTTAGATTTCTTTGATTGACTTTTTGGTTTGTAAGTATTTGAGTTGTTTCTTATGTCATGTTTGTTTCTTTTGTTTACATGAATTTAAATGTATAGTTTTCAAGAAACCTCCATCTTTTGCTGTCTGCTTGGGTGAAGTGGCGTTCTTCCTGGGTGTGTAAAGTCAGATCCTATAAAAAGTGGCAGTCAGTGTGAAAGGAGGCTGAAAGGTGGGAGCTGTGCAGCCAGTTTCTGTCAGAGAAATGTTCCTGAATCTTCTGGACGTCTCTGATGTAAACCAGGCTGCTCCGGTCCCATTAACTTGTGACAGAGGTCAAATCAGGATCAGCTCTTAGTGAATGAAAAAAAGAAAGTACATTTGAAAAGAATCGTTTATGAAAATTAGAAACAGTTTTAAACTCAAAGTACACATTGTAAACTTGGAAAAAAATGATTTGGGAAAAAAAAAATTGTGCATTTGAAACTTGAAACAGGAAAACTATACATCTGTGTGAAATCAGTCTCAATACCGTAAGCAAAAAGTCTGAATTAAATGTAATGTAAATTTGAAAATGTACTTTTTATTTTCAATAGTTCTTTTAAACTATTTTTTTTTTAATTTTTTTTATTTTTCTATTTTTCATGGTGCACTTCTGCATCGGGTCCAGTGATCTTCAACATTTTCTTTCTGTCTTCATCAGCACAACAATGTGAAGACAGACGTCACTTTAGGAATTCGGCAGCTTATGATGCCGCTCTTTGGAAACTTTTGTGTCTTTATTAAAAGCAAACCTTAGCTTGGAAAGAGCTGCAGGACCTATCGTTTGCAGAGTTGGCAACATCATTTGCATCCTTATCTTGAACTCATCAGTTGTAACGAGTTAAACAGTCAATGAGCTGCACAGTCTCGGCGTCTTTCCATGACCAGACCTCCAGTTTGTGTTCTTATTTTACTGCACCTAATTCCCAAACGGGAACTCCAGGACGCTTATCTTCTTCCATGTGTTTGCTTGGGCAGTTTGAAAGCCACTCCTGCACACAGAAGTTTCTCGTTCCAAGATTTTCAGCTATAACGTAATGCTTCTTTAAGCACTGATCGGCCAAATGCAAATAAAGTACTCCGAATGCAAAATGCAGAAAGGTGCTACTATCTCATTTGCATAGATAGCAGATGACAGATGGCTGCTAGTGGAGTTTCACATAAACACCTACTAAATACAGCAGGATATAGCTGACACTGTTTCAGGAGCAGACGGGGAATTGTGCAAATAAACATCTCACAGCTACAAGTTCACACTCTCACACTCACAGAGTTTCATGAAGAACTGGTAGAAAGACTCGAATCTTTTTATTTTTTCAAGCTTTGGTGCAAACATGTCATTTTATGCATTTCTTCTGGCACATTAACAAAAGCTAAACTGGTGTCAGACTTCATAACCACGCCTGCAACAACAATTAGAAGGAGACGGAAATGGAAGACCAATACATTATGTCCTACATGCTGTGGGGAACCAATGGTTTTGATGAACATGACTCAAGGTTTACAAGGGTTCACTTCCTCCGATAATCCAGAACAAATGTTCAGTCAAAATGCACCCAAGCGAACCCTGGTCCAGGACCAGAAACCACTCTCGGACCCATCTTTTGAAGCACTCTTCGATTCGTTTCCAATCACACTCCAATCGGTTTGGTCTGACATTCCTCAGTCTGAATACAAAACGCTCCGGGAGCGAAATAACTGGACCAAGACGGCCACCGTAGTCGAGCATTACGGAATGTAAACAGAGTAAACGCAAACGATGAACCACGGACAAATGTAAAGCAATGATTGTCATGTTATCAAACTGGAAAAAATAGTCCAACTCCTTACTTGTTTTAACATTTATTTTAATAAACTAAAATAAGCTAAAAACGCTTCTTCCATGTTTTCTGTGTCTCGTTAAGCAGCACTCACTGCTGTGACATCATCCTAAAAGCCAACTTGTAGTTCCTCAACAGAATTGTCTTTCAAACAATGCCACAGCACCACAACAATGAGATGCAGGAACTCATTGAAATGTGGTCAGATGAATGCAGGCTCATTGAAACAACTTTTAACCTGATCCACATTGCTTCTCACTGTTTTCCTGACAAACCGCATGTCAGAAACACTGATCAACGTACTCTCTTAGCCGTTGTCTTGCCAGTAACCACCTTGCAGCATGCCTTTGCCGTACCAAAGCAGCTGTAAAAACCTGTTGTTGATACAGATGTTCAAAATTGTTTCGCAAAATAAAAAATTTGAGATCTTTAGACACATGTCTTTGTTTACAAGCTTTAGTCCAAAACAGGAATCCTGAATACAGACCAAACGCAAGCTTCAGGACTTGATCTGGACCAAATTAAGTGGTCTCGGTCCGGAATGTCTGAATACGGTGTCGACTGAAATTGTTTCATTTTCCTGACTGGGCTGTGATTCTGATTCTAGCTTTGTTGAAGACAGATTAACAATCAGTCTTGTTTTCTTCTGGTTTCTGCCTGTTTGAGAACCCCAATGTGAAACCTCACAACCTTTAAATGTGTGTTTCTTGCAAAAAAGTGAGTTTTTTTTAATTTTGAATTAAAGTGCAGTGTTCCCTTCAGTGCCAATTTGGACTAGAGCCAGTTAAAGCCAGAGAATATGGTAAAATTCAAAACAAAAACAAACAAAAAACCCACGGATATGGTACAATTTCCACCTCATTGTGTATGTGCTGCACAGCATCCTTTTCCTGGGAAGGTCACATCCACATTTTTTTTTCAGTAATAGTTTGGTTTGAAATGGAAAATTTGAATATGTCATGAAACATTAAAACACTTCCCTTATCAAACTGTAAATAGTTTTTTAAAATACTGTTCAAATCCTCTTCTGATCTGTTTTAGAAGCATTCCCATTAGAAGCATTGTAAATTTACAAACTTGTATGGTTTTCTATGACTCCATTTCTGGAGGGAGCGGCAGGAGTATAAAATATACCTTTGACTCGTGGGCAGTGCCATCTACTGTCGGGTACTTGTTTATACGCCCCCCATGCCGGCTAACAGCCCCTCACACACCCAACATAACGGTAGTGATGCAACAAGAATACAGCTATCCAGCCGTACAGTTTTGATTGAGATTCCAGCTCAGATGAGGAAAACAAGGACCGACATGGATCTATTTGTCTGCAAGTGGATGCATCGGAATGGAGCGCAGCAGGGAGCTTGTGGCTCGCCGATTTTAGCGTCACCTTTGCAATTTTTTTCCAACTGCATTTTGTTTCATCTGCTCCTGATTCAACACGATTTAAATAAAGAAATACTCAGAAATGCAACTTTAAGCTGAATTTTCTTTATACGCGTCCCTTGTCATAAGGAGAATGTCACAAGATCAAGTTAAAAACACGTCAAAACATGACTTTCATTGGAGTATTGATTTAATTAGCTCGTTAAAAGACAGTTGTGATTTAAAAATAAAATAATTAAAGAAAATATGAATATTTAATCGGGTGGCTCAGTGGTTAGCGCTCTTCCCTCACATCTGGAAGGCTCTGGTTCAAATCTCAGCTGGGACCTTTCGGTGTGCAGTTTGCATGCTTCCCGTGCATGTGTGGGCTTTCTCCAGGCAATCCGGCTTTCCCCCACTGTCCAAAAACATGCCTCATAGGTTCATTGATTACTCTAGAGTCCTTATGTGACAGACTGGCAACCTGTCTGGGGTCTACCCCAGCTTTGCCCAATAGCACCCAGGACAGGCTCTGGTGACCCCAAAAGGGATATAGTGGGTTGAGAAAATGGATGGATAGAGAAATGTTTAACTCTATCTGAAATAGGTTTGAGAGGGGCAGACGGCGTGTAAAACTTGGCTGATTTCTTTTGGTGCTCTGGGTGTTTGCCATATAATTTAGTCGTTAACGAGGATTGTAGCAAGATTTTCAATTTTGTTTTTGAAACTTCAGATCCTAAACAGACCACTGAGATTTACTAGGTATATTACCATGTAAGAAAATTGCTGCTATTGACTCGTATTATAAAAATAAAGATGAAAATCAGAGTATTTTGTTTTGTATTCGCTTCCACATCAGTGTGGTTTCCCTTTCAGCCTGCAGGTGGTGAGGCCACTCACGCTAAAAAGCCGTATTTTTATTTTTTTTTTGCTTCATCTAGTACTTTTCATACCGAGCCCGGCTCAGAGTGTGTCGCATAGTTTCATCGTGGCTGCTGTCTGTGCGGTGTAATTACCAGGACCAGCGTGGTGTCTACAAGGTGAAAGCAGCGTGGAGCAGTGGCCAACAGCCAGGGACAGGGATTTGGCCATGGCACTCTCTCTGTTTCATCCCAAAGTCTTTGTTTATGTAAAAACAGTAGTGAGCCTTTAACCCCCAGATTACTCCCTACTGTGAGGATAAAGATGCACACACACACACACACACACACAGTCTGGGAACAGGCCTTGGGCCAGGGCCAGCACTGTCCAGGGATAAAGAGATTGAGGCAGACAAGAGGCTTGACTACAAACCTTCTATACTTTGCTACAACAATGTATCCTGTTTGGTTTTGTTTTAAATAAGGAAATAAAGAGTTCAGCCTGGTCCAACCAGAGTTATTACATGAAATGAACCAAAACAGGTCCACCTATGAGTAAAGCAGGTAAAAAACAAAGCCCTGGAACAATGGCAGCTGTTTATCTTCTGACATGCAGGTTCTTTTAAAAAAAAAAAGATTTTATAAGAAGTCCCACTCTAATCATCTTTTGATTTATTTTTAAATAATTCCTAGCGGTCTTTCAATAAAGATTTTGCTTTTTTGTTTTTTTTAACCAAAGTAAAAGAGTCATTTTCTAAAACATAGTTTCTTCACAGCGGCAGAAGTTCATTAGAAATTTGCATCTGGCTCGGACACTTCTTCCCCCCATTTCCCTCCTCGTTACTGAGAGTTTTCTGTTTACACTCTATCTCTCTCACTAGCTCACAGAGCCTCACTTCCCCAAACTCCCCCAATGTGCATTCTTGAACACTCATATATCCCATGGTCTTTGCGCAGGATGAGCAGGGGAGGGGCTTCTACTTTGTTTTCTTTCACTATTGTTCACCAGCTCATGTCCGCCACTTACAGTTGGAAGAGGTGTGTTGTGAAATGTTAAAAAGGTACAAATCTCGCCAACCTTGCTCCTGGTTCTTTCTTTCACAGCTCTATTCCCATACACAGACGTGGTGTCGTATAATTGCAGAATTCCAAAATTAGTCATTTCTCCTCCATGATCAATTTTCAAACGATTGGATTAATGGGGACGCCATTCATTCGTCACATCCAAATCAGAATCCCTGATTGGTCAAAATTTGACCTGTTTTAACTTTCAAAGCGTGTTGAAAACACTCGTGTAGACTTGAAAAACGATGCATGGACGTGAGAGTTTCGAATGCAGAATCATGAAATGTGCGCTTACACGTGTTTACAAAGACTTTTCATTAGAAGCCGTCGCTTGAATCCGGGTTACTGAGCATTAAAGTGAACATAGTTTAAGATGACCTTTAATGCTGCTTAGCAAGAGCATGAATGCACACCAAAAATCCACTTAAGCAAAAGTGCAAGTTCTTGTTTTCTACACTCATCAGGAGTATGTTGGAGTATGATTGGGTGGAAACACCCATGAAACCGTTAGGTTTCACTCTTCAACAAATTAAGTAAAGAAAGTGGGTATGAATTGATGAACAATGAAAACAATCAAACGAACGAAATTTCAGAGATACAAAAGAGTTTTTCATTGTTTTTTTTAATTTTATTTATTTGTTTTATGCAAACCCACTCAGAACCCTTTTATTCAAATTAAGAACAACTATAGGCATGCAAAGCCCTTTTTTTTGGTGACATTTTTCTCCAGACTGACCTTTCCAGAGGTATACATTTCAGAATGAGACTTTTGTCTCAAAGGAACAGCATAGCTGTGTCTCTCTCGTCACTTCTTCATCTAGGCTATACAGCACTCATCTAATCTAAGGGCCCCTTCTTCCTCTTCTGTACTGTGTCATCTAAGAACCCCATTTTTAATAGCAGTATGACTTGACCTCCCATATTTCTCTGAGATAACCAAACTAATGCATTTGACCTCCAGTCTACCCTTTAATCTGTTGTATAATCACAAATACAAATATTTTCCCGATTGTATCCTTGCAAATACAAGAGGTTGGAGGAAAGTATTGGCACCAATCTGATTAGGAATACTCTTAAAGAAATAAACCTTAAAAAAAATCCTTTTTTAACAAACAATTAGAAAACTGTAGATGTAGATGGATCGAAATGAACAGTTCAGTTCGACAGCACTGGGGCACTGTGACGATGACTGTCAGCAGAGATGATTGACTGATACATCCATGCAAACCCTTTCCCCCCCAACAACAATTCAAATTGCTGTTCATCTCTCCCCGTGGGATGGAGGGATAGAAAGAGGGTTCTCAGTCAGTCACCCAGACATCCATCCTGGCAGCCTCTGGAGGGATGAAAAACAGGGGGGTGGGGGCTAAAGTAAACAGAAAAGAACAAATGAGCTCTGTGACGGCTCAGCAGGCTCTGCCTCCCTCCACAACTAAATGGCCTTTCTTTGTTGATGGCTGAAAGGGGGGCTAAATATCCTGTGATATTGGAGCCAGAACCATCTCTCTTGATGCTATATTCTGAGGCAGAGGCTTTCATATGTAAATGAGATCTGGGTCAGGATTGGTTCCACCCCAGCGGCTGGTGTGCTTCCATAATGGACATCACATTTGGGATCAGAGGATGAGTAATGGGGAAATATTTGAACTACTCTTCTGTTTGATTCTGAAGTCTTTCAATGTTTTTTTTCTGTTGAGTTTATTCATACATGTTTGACGAGATCTTTTTGTGTGGAAGCAAAACCAAATGGTGTTCCATCAATGATGCATGGTTTGGCACCAAGAAAAGTGGGCTTAATGACAATTTACTGGAGAATTTTACTTCATGTTAGATTTGTTTTGGTGGAAGCATCAAGCTACGTTCACACCTCAGACACCCCCGGGAACCAGCCCCATATCACAAAAAAAATTGTATTTTAACTCGCCACCTTAACAGTTACATTTTTTTATTTTTCATTTTAAACTTTAATATGTTTTTCTACAATTCTGAACACTTTTGGGTTAGGGTCAGGGTAAGTTTAATTTAATTTGATTTCCGCTTCTGGACAATAATGTCAGGCGCCATCTTGTCCACGACCAGGTCCCTCTCTTCTGCAACACACGTTCAAGCATTCACTTTCAATAAAAATTCCAAGTAAATGCATGTTTACATAGTGTTCAAAACCCACATTCACGTATCGGCGCATAGAATTTTTACCCCGTTTTCAGGACCCAAATACAAAGTGCACAGCAAATGGACATGTGTTGAAAGTTAAACCGGTTGAACATGGATCAATCGGGGACTCAGATTTGGTAGGACATAAGGATGGTGTCCTTTTCAATTCATGGAAGTGCCAACTTGATCATGGAGGAGAAATTAATGATTGCGGTTTGTGCCAGACCAGAATTACATGGCAAGTCTTTCATATATCAGAATAGAGCTGTAAAAAAAAAAAAAAAAGCCTTTAACAAAGTGTTCACCGCTTTGACATTTGGCACCAAACTTCTTTCAACTGAAGGTACATGCGCTTGTATTGAGTAGAGACAATCCAGAGTGAAAACTGTGGGCTAAGTACGCTTTTTGAACGCGCGTCCCATGCACAGTGTGAACGTAGCATTAGTGCTGCATGTGTGATTAAAAAAACGTTGACAATGTTTACCTGAATGCATCCTGACTTACAGCTAGACTACATCCAAGTTCACTGTGATCTGATCTTTTTAACAGAAGCCTAAGCTGAAATATTGTGGATTCTTTCTTTTTAGATCATTTGTATGCACTTCACTAAACAAATGACACTGGATTCGTTTTAGCGCGTCCTCAAGAGCCTTTTTCCAGTCAAAATGACAAGAAAAACTACATTGAGAAAATAAGTACATTTACAATTTCTACATAAGTAATCTGGATCAAAAAGATATCCCAACAAAAGTGCTACGAGAAAGGTGTTTCGGAAATTTAACACAAAAAAACTGCATTTTTTCATCCTGTCTTAAAAACTTTCATTTATCTCTTATGAGTCAGTAAAATACATTTTCATAATTAAAGGATGCTGGTAAAAAATTTTTTTAAAAAGTAAACCTCAGTTGATGATCTTGTGCAGACAAGATAAACAGAAAAATCATGCTGGAGAACTGTACTGTTATCTGCTCATATCATGTCATGCAGGAATAACTGCAACTAGACATTTCCATTACCTGCTGGCTAATGCTCGACATCGGCTCCAGGTCATTTTAGATTAAATTTGAGGGTCAAGATGTACACAATTTCCATTTCATGTTTCAGTGTTTTAGTAGAGCAA
The DNA here is from genome assembly GCA_014656515.1 of Oryzias celebensis. Lineage (NCBI taxonomy): Eukaryota > Metazoa > Chordata > Actinopteri > Beloniformes > Adrianichthyidae > Oryzias > Oryzias celebensis. The sequence goes on along the minus strand of BNCR01000003.1, from coordinate 23,851,903 downwards.
ACAAAAAGGGAATGGGCATGGCACTTAGACATTTTTCTGTTGGTTCTTAGTAAAATCTGGACTCTACTAGCCAAACATTTCTCAGGAAAAATAATGTGAGCATTTCAAAGTAAAACAGTAATTCCCTTTATTTGTAAAGTTTCTCTAAATGATTATTCTCTCACAAAAACATAACACTATTAAAAATTGAAAGCGTAGTCTTATGTGATGTTTAATAATAACCCTAACCACAGTGAGGGATGTCTGTTATGTGTGCTAAACATACGATAAGCCCTTTTTCACATCACTTCAAATACCTGAATAAAGGTAGTGAATTGAATCATTGAAAATGACCCCAAATGTTGATCAAATCGTTCTTGAAATGAGTCGTTACATTCTACAGGTTTGTTATAATGGCTTCCATCGATGACTGACTTCTGTGGTGGCTGAATGGAAGCAGATTTCAGCAACAAGTTACTGCAGACAGAGAAGCAAAAGCTGCTGCAGAAGCACGGCTATTGTCTTAATGTCACTAAACTCACTATACAGTCACACTCTGAACTGATGTGTATTATCACAGCTGGTCAAGAAAGCATGTGGGCAAAGCATGGCTATCCTACTAAAGAGCCAATTATTTGATTCAAGACTGTGGAGCTCATGGAGAAAGGTTTGAGGGAAGAGAGGCTTGTCAAGTGACTGTGTGTGTGATGTGTGTGTAGTCCTGTCACACAAACACTTGCATGACATCACTGTCCCCACACAAACAAGCGCTCTCACGCTTTGCTTTTCGGTGACACAGACAGACAAGAGCTTTTTTCCCTCCACCGCAGGACAATAGCTGTGCAGTGAAGTGGGACCGCAGGAGGAAAAGCATTTATTCTCGCAGAGCAGCGCTGATGACCTGGCTCCCCTCTTGCTCTGGCTCTCCCTCTGGGCCTACACAGGACGCTTTTGTGTTGGCTGGATGGACTCAGAGGTGGCGGGTTGGGGTGCAGGGCCAGCGGCGGGCGGACCGCTGTCACACCACACACAGCTTTTTCAGAACACAGGCTGTACTTTTGACATGTGTCTACTGACATTACCCATGATGCTGCCCCCCGTCCTCCTCCCGCCGGCTTGGGTTGTCTCCTCGCTTCACAGGGGTAATGGTGTGTGAGACAGGTCGGGGGGCGGGGGGTATGTGTGGGAGGGGCGCTGCATGTGTGTGTGACAGAGGGAAACTCCAGCTGAGAAACAAGGCGGAGTGAAAAGGGAAGTGCTTCTGCCGCAGCGGTTCTTCAAATTGCCAGTTTGCCTGTTTCCTGAGGCAACAGTTCTCACAAGGGGAGCCAAGTATGGAATATATTTGTATTTACATGCCTGTTTACAAATTCACTCAAGGACTAGTGATGGACTCCACCACAGTTTTAAGATTTGATACAACAGCGATAACTTTTCGCGTAAAATATTCTTATCGATTCTGATAATTGCTGATGTCTTCTCGGGGATTTTTATTTATTTTTTACTCTAGGATAATATTTGTTATCCTAAAAACAAATACCATCAGAAATTGGCCAGCCAGGTAACAACTTTAATGTGCAGAGTTGAAATACAAAATAATTCTTTCTAAAAAACCCCTAATCATACGTTGTGTTGTTGCTAAGGGTTACACGCACAACTCCTATAGTCACATGACGAATGTCATGATGAAGCAGCTCAATATGTTGTCAGCTTGGCTGTGTTTTGTAACAAAACACCGGAGCAGATCAGCGAATAGCCAAAAATATCGCCAAATGGCGCATGCGCTTTTATTTTCTCATTGATTAGTTATCAATACTTTATCAGAGATGTCGATACTAAAGTTGGGGATTTATGGGTATCTATATTTGAATACTTTAATATTGATACTCCATCACTATTTGGGACCTCATAGCCTATTTGAAAAACAATATAATAGTTTGGCAAATTTTCACTCCTAAGACTAAAATATTTTATTTTGAAATTTGCTTTCACTGCATATGATAGCGTACACAATGCACTGTCCCTGTGGTGGATTTAGAAACGTTTTTACAAGTTAATGCCTATTTTATTACAAAATGTGTCGATTCAGTGGAATAGAATGCATTTAAGGGATGAAAGTGAAAATGTTAAATATCTTTCAAACGATTTGAATGATAGAACAGATTTTAGTTTGAAAACAGACCAAAGAGTCTTCCTACGGTGGCCCTGAAGTTCAAATCACACCAACAAATCAGTTCAACAAAAAAGTTCATTAAAGATCGCAGTGACAATTAAAAAACGAAATAAATTGTGTTTTGTAAACATCCGTTCGTTCTTCTGACAAAATATTTAGATCCCTGACTATCCATGGAAATGGTCAAAGTTGAGCAAAAATCCATGTTTTGTTGCATATTTTAGGTATAAAATTGCTCTTTTGTGATGACCATCAGCGTTTGTTACACCAGTCGTGACCATTAAACTACCGGTAGTCATGCTGTGATATCTGCCTCTCTGAGCTCTGTAGCAGACAGACACACACAGGAAGTCCCCGCAGGTCATTTCAGTTTTATCCGCTTTTGCCGATTCACTGCACGGATCAAAACATCAATAGCAAAACCCCAACTCCTCTTCTGTGAAATGTGCAACCCTTAAAATCAATGCTACCACTTTGCACTACTAACATCAAAGCGTACAACAAAAGCATTTTAAATTTAGGTTGGAAGAAAATCTATAATTTTACTTCATGCTGTGATGTAACTGTATTTTAACAATCTAAGCTGCTCAAAAATATACTTCTAGACACTAACAGCCAGACAAAGTAGTGTTATTATTGTGCAAAAATAAAGAAAAGATGTCATGTTTTTTTTAAACCTGAGCTTAATCAATCATTCCAACAGGAATAAGTTCACATTGTTACTTTGTTGGTTTGCAACTGAGTTTTCCAAATGCAGTTAAAGTGGAAAAGGAGACAAAAATGGGCTATGCACATTTACAGCAAATGAGGCTATTTGCAAGTTAAACACAATTAGATACTAAGAGTTTCACAGTTTTCAATGAAGGAAAACATTTACAAAGAAAATGAAGCTTAAATACAATTTGAGTGTTTCTTTATTCAAATCATTGTGAACCAGGAGCAGACAAACAAATGACGTTGGAAAAAGCTAGTAGGTGTGACATCTGTGGCAGCAACTAAGATCCATGTAAGCTTTTGTTTTCCTCATCTCTTCAAACATAAGAATGAGGATGATGGGGATGTTTCTTCACCTCCTGGTCAGCATTGTTTTCTTAAGATTCAAGGCGCACTGAGACAGGACAGTTTGCTTTCTTCAGGGACTTGATCACATCTGAGAGGCTATTTTCAGAGCGAATAGGTGGACAAACTTACAGAAAAACTGGACATATTTGGATCTGCCTCTGTGTTTATGGAGGAAACAAGACGTTTACTATGTAGTATTTGTTTGGCCGTTATGCAGCTTTTTGTCACGGAACAAACAAATGCAAAACTGACCAACCAGAAGTAAAAATAACCGACAATGCTAATCCGGCTGTTTTAATACAGATCGATAAATTAAAAATATGTGAGTGCTTCTGTCCACCTTCAGCTCTGTCCTTTAAACTCTTCTGTCCTTCCACCAAAAAGAAAAAAAACTCATTTAAAGTTCTCTTGGGAAAATCACTGGATTAAAACGTAGTGATATCAAGTTTTGCTGGCTCTCATGTTGGCCTGACTTTACTTCCTGTTATTCAAAATCTCCCCTTTTTGCTCTCTGACTTGTAAAGAGAATAAGCAGGCTCTCTTTTTACCTTTCACTTTGCATGAAGTCCATAGAAAAAGCTGGCACTTATTTGCCTGTCACATTAAGTTGGCACCTCACTGGTCCCTGACCCATTGAGCTCTGTGACCCACTCCAACAAAGGGCTGTTCATGGAGCCCTTAACTGTTCGCTGTCAGCCTTCCTGCCTCATTTAACCTCTCCCAACCCCTTCTGCTCTTTGTTTTCTCTGTCCCCGCACTTGTTTTCTTAAAATCACTTCCTCCATTCACCCTCTGAAAGTGAGTAAGGAGGGGTTTTTAATGAATAATTTTGACCATATTTCCAGTAGGACCTCACTTTAAAATTGCATACAGTAAATGAGATGTTTGGGGGTTTTTTTAAGTAAAAGGTCACATTTCAATGAAGCTGTGATCATAAATGCAGCAAAAGAAACATCTATTCATAGGTTTAGTTTACTTTTGCTCATCTTTTATTCAGAAATGTTTTTCTGAGGTGTAAGTTTTATTGTTCTGGTTAAAAAGCTGGTTTATTGAGTCTCAGGTTTTATGGATTTGAAAACAGACGGTCATTTGAGAAACCACACCATGCTATCTGTAAACTATCTAATTCTACCTTTTGGAAAACATAACAAATTTGCATTGACTAAAAATGTAATTGTCAAAGTGATCCTTTGTGGTTTTTCTCACAACCCTCATCCCCGCCACCCCTCTGATATAAGCAGTTTCTGTTGGCGCCCTTCCCACTTCGCCTTTATTCTATTCGGTGTAACGATCACAAACAAACATTTCCCCCTAATGCTGACTGTCTTTAAATTGGCTTGCTATTCAAAGAACAGAAGCACAGTCTTCTGCACACGCAGAAACACTGCAGGGCAGGGAGAGATTTGTAAACAGCCTCATTCTCTTTTCAAGAAAACACAAACTGAATCCACTGCTGCCTGGCTTTAATATTATATGGGGAGAATACTGAGCGTCATCCTTAAAAAAAAAAACACTCTTCTTAAGTACCTTGGTAGAGCCACTTTGCAGCACAGCAGGCACACTTATTAAAATCCATTAAGTGAATGCTGAGACCATTTTTGCTGTGTACCACTGCGCTATCCCTTGGGGCATAGTTGCTATTTATAAAAATAAAGATTTTTTTTGCTTAACCCACTAGACACATTTTATTTAAATGCATAACACATAACATATTTTCAGTAGACCGGCAGCGAGGGGCTTCGTTTTTCTACTGTTTACTAATGAATGCCCACCACCTACAGTTGGAAGAGGTTTGCTGTGAAATGTTGAAGCGGTGCGAATCTCGCTCCAGGGGTTTTTCTTTCACAGCTCTATTCCGATATATGAAAGACTATGTTGTAGAATTCCAGGGGGGAACAAACCGCAATTATTGGTTTCTCCTTCATGATTAATTTTCGAAACAGTTGACACTTTGGTGAAATAAAAAGGACGTCATCACTACCAAACCTAAGTCCCTGATTGGTCAAAGTCAGACCTGAACTGGAGAGGAAGCAGATCATCCATAACGTCATGCAGTTTCCCAGTAGTTGATCGTTTGGGGTGGTTCATAAAGAGAAAAAAACGGGGTCACCTGACTCTTTATCTGATCCCTATCTTTCATAAACAAACCGAGTCGTCTCCAGCAGGTTAGGATCTGCTTCTTTGGTCTGTAACTGTGTGCAGACATTGACATCTGCTCCAATGAAGCACAATGTCTGCAGAAACAAATGGAGGAGTTGGTACAGAACCCTGGCGAAAAAGCACCCAAAGCTAATGGTACTTAGTTAATTAAAAGGCCAACATCATTACTAAAGATGTGTCTGTGTGACATGTGGCTTCAGAGTGTGACAAGCAAAGTGTGAAAAGATGTTCAGGGTGAGACTTTTGTGTCTGTTTTACCCTTTGTGTCTGGGATCACTGACTTTCCAAGGTCCAAAGTTTTATTAAGAAAAAAAATGTTTTTCTGATAGCAAACCCTTTCAAAGAAAAATCTCCATCTATATTAACATCTGCATACTTTCTATAATCTGCTATTCAGCGTTAAGGACCAAAAAAACTGCATTCACAGATGTCTGGACTGCTGGTTGAATGGAAACCTGCAGAATCTTTGGCAAAGCCTGAGGTGAAGTAGTGCGCTGCCTATTAATCAGCCAGCTAACAATGAAAATATATTGAGTAAAAAGTCAGCGCATTCACCTGAGTTTTGTTATTTTCAAGGCTCTTGATGATTCAGTCCTGCTGATAAGCATCATAAAGTTTTAAATATGCAGGTTAATTATCCGTGAATTTCAGTGCAGCTCTTTGTAGTGCGATCAAAGGTTAACAAGAAAAATACTGCCTATCACCCTGCGAAGATGATTATTTTCAATAATATATTTCTGCCATGTGTTTTTCCGCACTAACTCTTCTCCTGGAGTTTCTTTTCTGTTGCCCTGTGATCCTAATTGCCTCTGTCTCATTACAGCTGCGGTTGATGAAGGAGGAAGGAAGGAAGTTTAAATGTTAAATCGTGCTATAATCATGTTAGATTACTGCTCCTTCACTTTTTATCTGAGTCCTTCCACTGTGCTAATGACTTATTTGTACCAATTATTTGCTTTGCTTAGCTTGTTAACCTCGTGTTCACCTCAGCAGCTAAAACGATTGATGTAAAGAGCGTTTCACAGTTTCTCCTTCAGAGGTGCAGTGAAACGCTGGCCGGAGTTCTGCCGGTACGCTTTCATTGTGCCCGGTTTTCTGGCGATACACCTTATGTTCCCTTTTCTCATCTTTTCTCATCCTAAAAATACTTGTTGTCTTGTTAAAGCTCTGAAAGACAAATATATGTACTGTAACAAAATCACTGCATGACTATTGTTTCCATAAACTTCTGCAATGTTTTCAGAAATAAGATTAAAAACATTTTCATAAATACATTTGATGTTTGAAAAGAATCCATTTTCAACTAAAAAGCTAAATTACAAAAACAATGAAATAGAATACAATAAAATACAATAAAAATAGGCATATGCTTATTATTTGATATGTCCAACAATAAATGTTCTTGAAGAATTTTACTCATGATGGAGAACATGAAGAAAGTCAAGATTAAAATTAATGAGTATTTCTGTATTCAAATAATGATGGATCAAGAGCAGACAAAAAAAGGCCATTGGGAAAACCTTGTAAGTGTGACATGGTCCGTGCTCCACTCTATTCTGATGCATCCACGTGTAGACGATAGATCCATGTGCGTTTTCGTTTTCCTCGCCTGAACTGGCATCTGGATCAAAATTGTACGGCTGGTTAGCTCCTATATTGCTCATCATTTTTGTTGCACTGACCATGTTAGATTGGGGGTGTGAGGGGCTGTAAGCTAGTGGGAGAGTGTTTAAACAGGTTAATGACAGAAAGTGGCAGCTGGCTTACGCTATGACAACAGCCCCACCCATAAATCAGAGGTTAATTCTAACAAACTCCTGCCGTTCTGTAGAAACTATGTCTCAGAAAACGACACCGTTTTTTTTTTAATTTGGCTAAAAACTGCATCATAATAATTAAAGGGCCTATATCATGCAAAATTGACCTTTATGAGCTTTTAAGTGTATTATATTGTTAGAAGAATTCTAATTTTGCTTCATTCACACATCTCTGAACATTCCTCTCCAACCCTGCGCTCTTAGCCCCTCCCAAACCAAGGGAATGACATACGTGAACGAGGGGACATGTTCACACAGACACGCTGCTGAGGCTGGTTCTAAGCTGACGTCATGAAATGGACGGCCCCCACAAGAAGCGAAAGGCAGTGCCTCAGAGATCGAGGCGTCTTATTTCCACGTAGCAAAAGTAGCTTGCAAAAAGAAATCATATTTCATAAAAAAAGGTTCTTTAGTGCACCAAAGGAAATATACGATTATTTATTTGGATAGTTTACTCTGAAAGGATTAAAAATAGCACGATAGGCACTTTAAAAGACCACTGGGAACGCTTTTAGAATAGATTAAAAGGTCATCAGAACAGGGCTTTAACCTGTTTAATCCGGTTGCTGGAGCCTATTCAACCTACAGTCGGGAGAAGGCAGGGTAGACCCTGGAAAGGTCACCAATCCACTGCCAAGCCATAAAACCATGCAACCTTACACTTAGGGCCAATTTAAAGTGACCGACTGACCTTACCATGCATTTTGTTTTACTGTAGAAGGAAAAAAACCCACTCATGCATGAGGACCAAAGGCAAACTCCACACAGTAAAGAGCCAGCTGAGATTCAAACCAGGACATTCCTGTTGTGAGGTGAGAGTCATGACCACTACACCACCATGCAGCACTCCATTTCAAAACCTACTGAATCCTTTTTGAGATCAACCCAGCTACTGCTGGACTAAGGCAGGGCACACCTTTAACAGGTCGCCAGGCTGTTGCAGGGCCACACAACCCCACACTCACACCCAGAGTCACCAGTTAACCTATGAAGCGTGTTTTTGACCACTAATCACAGCCTTCATGTGAGTCACCTATATCAAATAATGCCAATGCTTCATATCACAATGTCAAAAAGATGGTTGACCAAACATTCCAGAATTGTCCTCTGAAACAAATGAAAGCACCAGACAGCATCAAAACCTTATTTTTCTAAAGCTCTAAAAATCGGTTGACCACTCTAAGACACTGAGGCTGTTTCTGCACAGTCAGATTCATTCTTCACATGATACACGTTTCAGATATGGCCTGAGTTTACCATGTTACATGTTTTAGTGTACGTGCTTCCATAATTCCAGCTTTCTCCTGCCGACAATGCAGCCCAACTGTCAGCAAAGTGTAAGGACATGAAAGACGAATGGAAGGGAATCAATGGAGCCAGAATAAACTGTGGTGCATCCATTAATTCCAGCTGACACTTTCTAAATCTTCCCGGTGGACAAAAAGACAAAAGTATCTGTGACAATTCCTAACTGTCTGTCAGAGTAGCTAGAAAGCAATTTGAAGAGCTGCCATTTTTGTCACCAGGTCATAACCTTTAAATCACTGATGCACTATCAAGCCACACACAGTGCTTTTCACACACAATGTGTGAATCATGGGTACAAACATCTGCAGCAAATTTCGCCTTCACGTTTCCGGTTTTATATGCAGGCACCGTTCTCGTCTTTTTGTGGTTTCGATGGTTGGAGTACTTTGGATTGATGGATAAATGAACAGATGAACAAACAAACAAATAGACAGAGGGATGATTGCCACCATTAACGAAATCCTCCTATGGATTCATATTTATTTCATGTGCATCATTTTAGATATCTACCCAAGCATTGGGACAGTCATGTGAAGAAGATTCCACAGTAACATTTTGACACCAGAGTCTATGCGAACGGGTGTAAATGCGTGTTTCAGGCTCCCGCCTTCCAAATTCTCACGTTCACGCGTCACTAAGCAACTTTTTAAGACAGTTTTCAGACTTAAGTCAAGGACAATCAGGGACTTGGTAGTGACTTTGGGAAGCATCCTTTTTGAATTCACAAAAGTGCCAACCATTTCAACATTGGTGATGGAGGAGAGGAGAAATCAAGTAAATGTTGGTATAAGAGCTGTGGAAAACAAAGCCTGGAGCAGGATTTACCAGGTTTGCACCACTTTTTGGGCCAAGCCTCCTCCCAGCATGAGTACACGCACTGGTATCGATCAGTGACAGTCCAGTGTGAACACCATATACTAAAAGCATGTTCTAGAAGCCACGTTCCACACATTCCTGGTGTGTACGTAGCATTAGGGTGTCACTGGCACATCTGGAAGACTAACAGAGCAAAAAGACCTTTTTTCTATTCTTATTATCAACTGTCATTTTGCTCCTTATGTAATTTTGATGGATGCAGTGTTGTTTCAGACTTTGGACTGGAGTCAGAGCATGCAGAGATTCATCCCAGGACCCTTCTGTCTGTTAGCCAGCAGTGCAGACCATCGCCACACCGTGTTGGCTCAAGTCAGAAATATCCTCTTGTTGGCTCCCTGCAGCACAGCTTCTTCCTCAGGTTTGTTTTGGCTCCAAAATCTTCAGGATTTTCGGCTCCTTCCTCTACAAAGTTTTTTAAAAATTGACTTTAAGTCTTGCCTTTATTGTGTGTGTGATCAAAGATCAAGGGAACGGCCTGTATAACAGTGAAAGCATTGTATTTTACATTACATCTCAGCACACACACAAGCTTCCTCCAATTTGATACGCTACTCCCAAGTGGGCTCTTGTGTCCTGCAGAGACTGATGAAAGCTTCTCATCTGAAGAACAGGTCAGATGGAGCGAGGTCTGACTGCTTTCAAAGGGACCCAGATGACCTCTGCCAACTGAAGCACCGGTGCTTTCAGCCTCTACACGCCCTCCCTTTAATCTCCCTGTGCTCTCCACAAGCACTTGGTTATCCAGCGGCTGAGGTGGAGGGAGCCTCTTGTTTTCTACCTGTTGTGCTCTTCCACTGCATTTCTCCTCAGGCCTGTCAGTTCAGACCCTTCCGTGTGCTCAGTGGAGCTGCCATCACAGAAGCACAGATTTAAAGTGGCAGGAGAGAATGCGGTGGAGGCTGTAACTGTTCAAAAAGATGGCATACGAGAGGAGAGGTGGTGGAAGATGAAAAGATAAAAGTGATGCCTTGGAGAGAAAAGGGAGAAAAGGCTCATCATTTTGCTCTCCATTTCATCTCACGGTGCTATAAAAGAGGTGAAATCAGAGGGCTGTCAGCTAAAAGGGAGTAAAACCTTGGCCTCCTGCTGCATTGGAGTGAGGAGAGAATGAGACGAAAGAGGAACGGCGACCTGCATCTGCTCTCCTTCAGAGGAGAAGCTTTCAGCTGTCAGGAGAACAAAAAGTGGTTGCTTTACAGGCAGAGCATTGCAGAGTGAGAAGAAGCCTTCAGTTTTTAGAAGACTGGAGCAAAGTGTTTTGCTTTGTTTTGCTGTGGTGCAACAAGAAGGCAAACATGCAAGCAAAAACTGTCCTGACATCCAATAGGATCTGCATAACCTCTCAAGAATCAAGCAATCCAATCACATTACGATGAGTTCACAGACACTGTTTTACTTGATCAAAGACCCACTCCAGTGAAAATGGTGTTTTTAAAATGTTCTAGTGGCATTTCGAGCAGTTTTCAATTGTTTCAGTTGAAGAAAAAGCTCTGCTCTGCTCCATTCTGATGCATCCACTTGTAGATGAATAGATCCATGTACGTCTTTGCTTTCCTCGTCTGAGCTATCGGGCTCAAAACTGTACGGCTGGATAGCTCCAATATTGCTCTCCATTGTTGTTGAAATGCTTGGGTTTGAGGGTCTGTAAGCGAGAGAGTGTAAACAGATGGATGATGGTAAATTAGGGTGGGCTTATTCCGCTCTTCAAAGGGTGTTGTGCAAAGCTGCAGAACAAGAGCAATGAAAAGACTGTATTTTCACACTTCCTTTTTGGAAAACCAAAACAAAACAGTCAAAAAAATCATAGAGGGAAGGACATTACCCACTGTCACTATTTTGGAAAAGATGTTTTTGCAGCTTTCGTTGTCAAAAAACCCCAAAATGATTCCCTTTAAGGCCTCAGAAAGCCCATTGTTGCTGTCAGATGGTGGAATCACAGAGGTTTGCATGCAGCCGTATCATACTTCCTGTATTTGATAGTCATGTCATTTCTCTTTACCCCCACAATATGCTGATAACATGTTTTATTTACACAATACGCGCTGTGATAGCTTAGCACGTACACAGTCTCTTATCTTATGCTGATGACTTGCTGTTCTGGCTTTCTGCAGAGGAGAGCTGCTGGTTCAACTTCACCACCTGATTTACTAAGAGGTTTCGTCCCAAAATCTTGTTAACTGTGTGGCATCATCAGTCTACTGTTTGATTACAAGTCTTTTGTTCTGCTGTTGAGGATCTATGACTAAAGTATACCAACACCCCTTGACCCACTTGCAATGAAGCTCAAGGGTTGCATGTACATCTAAAGGTCATTATGGCTGGGAGGCCTTACATGAAATATTTCCCACAATACTTTGTTATTTCATGCATTATAAAGTTGGTGTTTTTGCTGAGGGTCTTACACTGATAACACACCATACCTCCAGAAGTCTGGCAGCAGTCCCAGTTCAGCCAAAAATCCCAAACACTGGAAAAAAGAAGATTAAATATCCAAAGTCAATATCCAAAAAAAGCCATGTCTGCAACCATTACAGATCAGGATAGTTGTTACTGTCTGCTTTATATTCACTACATATTTAGACATATTTTGATGCCGTTACAATAACTGACAGCTTTTCTGGAGAGGGCTTTGGAACTTTTAGGAAACCCGTGCATTATAGTTTGTAAACATGTTTTAAGTTCACGTTTAATTCTTGTTTTAATGCCAAATTTGTGCACATAAATTCAAGTGTAAAATTGAACAGAAATGAAATCTGGTGCAAAAGTCAGAAAGTAGTGTCATTCTTAATCTGCTTGTTAGAGCAAAACTGAAACATATATACATGCATATACATGCAAAGAGATTTAATTTGAGCAAAACAATTTCACTGCATTTGTGCAAATCACATGGATGAACCACAAAGGGTGTGACAGAACAAAACTTAAGTAATACAATGTTGGCATTTGAGGCCAAGTTTGAGCTTAAAGCAGCTCCTTCAATTCATGTGATGGAGAAGTAGCAAATGAAATGTACCTGAGAAACATCACTTTTACTTTGATAGTATTTCCTTTTTAACAATAACGTATTTAATGCAGTACTGCTTCACGTCTCTCTGGAGTCACTTGGTTGCCATGAGAAAAACACTCCTCAGATAAAGTCTTCATTGAGGTTTGAAACATTTCTAGTCAACAGATTTACACGATCAGCTCGTCTTCGAGCTAACAAAGGTATTTGAATAGCATGGATGACCCGGCCATATGCACAGAGCCTGAGGCCCACAGGCTGGGATGACATCACCACATATTGCATCCTGACCACAGATCCACCCCTCTCTCTCACAGACGCAGCCAGACATCGCAGCCTTACAGCCAGCACCCCCACAAAAGTGAAAATGAAGGTACTCACCTCCTGTGGTGGTAGATGATGGAGGAGAGAGGCAGCAGCGGAAAGGAGAGGGAAAAGATGCGAGATGACGCCATTCACACACCCTCTAGCAAATATCGTGAGTTCTTAATGAATCTCGGGAAACTTCCGGCCTCGTGTTCAAGTTCTGGATGGCGTTTTTTTGTCTGAAAGTCGTGTTTTATCATCATCTCTGAGAGGTGGTGTGTCTTTTTCTGGGACGTGGGGGCGTGTGTGAAATGTGAGTGCGACCGAATGTGTTTCTGCTGGTTGTGTGATTCAAGAAAAGCAACAGAATTGTCGCTTTCTATCCGTGTGAGTGTGTATGTGTGTGAGTGTGTGGTTTGGCTGGCCACACCATTACTGAGCTGTGTCTCACCCCTCCCACCAGGACTCCTGTCAGCAGGCCTAAAGCCACAAACCATTCCTTCTGGAAACAAAGCCACAAAATTACAACAACCACGTCTGGGTCTTCTGGGCCCTTTGCTTGGGCTCTGACTCATGTCCGTGTGTCCACTGAGACAAAGAATCAGCTGCTCCTATTTTAAGAACAACATCGCCATCAATGACTCGCTTGACGATGGAAATCCTTATTTCATCCACTGCCCGGACAGTAAATCATCGAACACTTCTGGATTTTGGTGTGAAAATCAGCTCTTTCTGATCAATCAAACCCAGTCCGGTGTTTTAGAAAACAATGTGAGCTTTGCCGGCAGGTTGTTGGAGCAAAGCCTTCAGGCAGTAGCATCTTTTTTTGCTGGTTTAAAAAAAATCATGCAAATGTTTATTATATCCAATAAAGACATTAAAGACAAAGATTGTGCCTGTGAAACATTTCTCTGATGCTATGTACACACCAGGCATGTGTTCAAGAACCAGCTTTTGTATGGTGTTCACACTGTTAGTTCCTGATGCAAGCTGGAAGGCTCTACCTGCAAATGTCAAAAATGTTGCTCTAGGTTTTTTCTTTCTCAGCTCTATTCCAAAAAATAAAAGACTTGGTGTCAAATAATTTCAGTCGGCCACAAACCGCAATGATTCATTTCTCCTCCATGATCAATTTTCTAACTTCTGTGAATTAAAAGGTATGTCATCCATACGTCGCTACCAAATCCGAGTCCCTGATTGGTCAAAGTTCAACTGGTTTAACTTTGAATGTGCGTTCACTGACAGCGCTTTTTCTTTTTGTGTAGAGCCCAGAAACAGACTTAAAAACTTGCGGAGGCTGGAAACCACGCTTGCATAGATTTTTAAATTGGAAGTGGTTGCTTGGTGGAAGGTGGACGTAGCATCAGGGAAACTCTACCGGTGAAACAGACAAAGAGAAGGAAGACCCCACGTTTGCAAAATTTTAATTTACTGTTAAGATTTTTGGGAGTGCTGCCCAATTGAGGCGACAAGATTTTAAGTTTGAATCCTAATGGTAAGGGCGTACACTTATATAGCTCTTTACTATCTTCTTTGAAGGAACAAAGTGCTTTACAGTCACAGTCCCATTCACACACAGATGGAGGCTCTGCTGCCAAACACTGGCACCAACGAATAACCACCAGGAGCAATCTGGGGCTCAGTGTCTTGCCCAAGGACACTTCAAAACATGGGCGTGCAGAACGGGAACGGAACCTATAGACTTGCAATCCAAAGTTGACTGCTCTACCTCTGCACCACAGCTGCAAAACAATGTTTTTTGAGGATTTAGATCATTTTGATGCTAAATCACCAAACAGAAGACTGTAAGACAGTAGGAAGTTATGAGTAAGACGTCTCAAAAAACATGTCAGATTACTAAATAGTCCTTTGCTTTATTTCTTGTTAAGCTTTTGTCTTGCATTAGTGGTTAGAGCTTTTAGATGAAAGCACTTTTTCTGCTTTGTTTTGAACAAACTTGTGCAAAAAAGACTCACAGTAGAGCTATGGTTAGTCTACAACTCAAAAACCCCAGTTCATGTCTTTGTGTTTCACATCAATATTTCATATTTTGTCTGCAGGAAAACTGATACCACAGCAACGCATTAGTAAAATGCCAGTTACTGAGTTGAACTGATAAATATGTGAGCTGCAGCTTTAAACCATCAGTTAAACCACACTGGTTTAAACATGGAACTAATTTAAGAAGATGGAGGAAGTCTGACCTAAAGCTGCTAAACTTCTGAAAGACGTCTTTATAAAATGTCCTTTAGCATCTAGAGCTCTGAACAGTCATTAAAAGTTCTGTCTTTTCAGACTATTTTAAACATTCCAAAACAATCCCAGTAACTGTCACCTTCATGCATGTATTTCTGTTACGCAGCAGACAGATATCTAGAATTATTAAGAACTTTGCTGTACATTTTACAGCTGAATAACTGCAGAATGAATGTGGACTAAAGTCTGATCAAACACAAAAACGATTGTTGTCGGGTAGAAAGTGATGTGAAAACAGTGAAAAGCATTGCCTGCAGAGAAATTCTTTACATTGCAATGAAATACGAGTTTTATCTGACCGTCAACAAGAAGAGCATATTTAGAGGTGGTTTTAGGAAAAAATAATCTTTAAATTTCAATTCTTCTTCACCTAGAAGATGCAAAATTACTTAAGTCATTTTAATGCAATTTTATGAAAAATAAGTTACAATTCATAATTGAATGAAAATAATTCCTCTTTTTTTAAATCAAAATGAAATAATTGATAATTTAGCAGCAGCTTTCCCTAGTTTGCACATCCATTGCTACATGAAGCAAATGCCACCAACGATCATTTGACAGAAATCCTAATCATTTTCCCACATGTGTGAAATCAGTTTTCATGAAGTAGGCCATTCTAGAAAAACCTTTTATTGATTTATTAACAACTGTACATTTTTCAGTGCTTACAGCATTTGCTACATACTTTGGTGTGATTCAGAGGTGCGTTTTGCCCTTTTTTTTTTTTTTTTTTTTACGTCTCTGTGTGGTAAATGCCGACTGGATCAGGAGCACAGTGTACAATCCAGAATCATTTACTCTCAACTTGTTTTGCTGACTTGAAGTTCTGTTTACATTTGAGAACACGTGTCTGCCTCTGTCCTCACCAGCGCTAAAAACACATGGATGTGTCCTTTTCGTCTGCGTCACGGACAAACATATTCCAGGAATGTTGAGACACTGAGGGCACAGGGCCTCCCCATGCAGTCCAACTGGAAATCAATAGAGCCACATCCGTGCTAGTCAAGTTGGCAATGGTCGGGCGCCGATGCCTCCCCTGCCAGCTGAGGTCCAACGTTTCGACTGAGCTTTGACCAGGCCCTCCCATCTCCCACAATCAAACACAGTCAAACAAACAGGGAGAAGGAAAGCACAGACAGTCCAGGAAACTTGGTAAACTTGTAAGATTCATTTATATTTATATACTCAAAAAGTAAATTTACACCCATCTCTTTCTCTGAATCGCTTTGTTTTATTTGCCCATGCGATCCCACGGGGGTCCAGTCCATCGGAGGTGCTGCCAGAGTCAAGGAGCTCCGTGTTAAAAGCTAAAACACATTTCACAAGCAGTGTGACGAAAGGCCATTTTAAATCTCCTCCAAATGTACAAGATTCCTGCTGCTCAGCCTGCAGAATGTGCTTCAAGAAGATGGTTCAGGTAAAATAGTTGAAAGTTCTAAGTCTACGTTTTGGTCTTGCACTACAATACCATGGTCATGGAAGAGAGTGGACCAAAACTATCATCACAAGTACAGCCAGGACATGAAAATATATATATATATATATTTTATATAATATGTATAAAATGTCTTTTTTAATCCCATATGTACATTTTTGCAAAGAAAATCTGAGGAATGAACTTCTTAGATGAAGCTCCACTTCACCAGATTACATCCAGATAATCTCAAAGAGGAAGGAGAAAAAACAAGCATTGAAGAACTTCGAGAAAAAAAAAAGTGCAACCCAAGAAGAAAGGGTTTACAAAAAAAAAGAAAAGAAAAATAAATGGACGTTCCAGTAAAAGCATCTTCGGGTCCGCGACATCCATGAATTCCACGAGTAATCATTTGAAAATTACGCAGTTTCTCGCAATCCATAGATTTCCCGGTTTGGTCAGTAAGAAAAGTAAAAATCGCATCAGTAGAAGTGCCAAAGCAGAGCGCCACCCTCGTCAGGCTAGTAGATAACCTCGTAGACGGTGGCCTTCTTGTCCCCAGATCCTGTTACGATGTATTTGTCGTCTGCTGAGATGTCGCAGCTCAAGACAGAGGACGACTCCTTTGACTGTGGATACAAACGTTCAAAAGTCACATTCTTGCTCTTTTAATAAATCCACATTTTTCCGTATCTCCCCACCAGGGGCGGAGCTACGGGCCGGCTAAAGGGGAAAGCTGATCCTCTTCTCCATCCATTTTTGAGTCAATAATAATATCATAATTTACACAGATTAAGTAATTGACAATACAGGCTTGCGTTAACACTTATGTTAAAAACAACATATCTAAGGCTAAAAGAACTGATGTTTTATTCATATTCTTATGTCAAATTCAATCCATTCAAGCTATTTTTATCACATTCAAATTAGTCACAACTATGATCATATATTTATACTTTACTTAAAGACTGTATTTAAACACTACACTTAACCTTTTAACACAAGTGTTGACGTTATTTCAACTACCGTAACTCTTCAGTTGCTTATGCAAGTAACGTAAATCCAGCCGGATTGGGAAGCTGAGAAAACCAGCCTTACACTTTACAGCAGTGAAGTATTTATGAAATCAACAAACCAGTTCGTTCTGTCGTGGAGAAGGACGTCTTTGCGCCGTTATGCAACACGTTAGGTTAGTACTGTGATGTTGGCATACCGGTAAAAAACAGACTTCAAAAGCTGCTTTTATCTGCGTTATCAGCTGATTTAGTAAACGGTTGAGAAGTCAAAGAGGTCAAAGAACGTGTGTCATTTAGGTTGTCCGAGTTGAAAGGAAAAATGCGCGATCAGCAGCAGTTTCTAGTAAAATAAACCAACTGTTTAAGTTTTTTTTTTTTTTTTTTTTTTTTTTTTTTTCCCAAAGGTTGCCTTCATTCAGTTCTCATCTTCTTGCAATTAAAACAATTTGTTCATTGGGAAAAATCTCAATTAATAATATTTCTGTGTCTTTTGCACTAAACTGATCATAAGGGATTGTCAAACGTATATGTCTTCAGTTTCTGACAGGAACAGCAGAGAAAATTCAAATGAAAAATGTTCTAGATTAGACCTCACTTTGTAGGAATCTGGGTTGCTTCACGCTGTTGTAGAAACAGTATTTTCAACAGAACAAGTTTGAGTTTTTTCAACCCTGCAATTTTGTAATTAATTTTCGTTTGCGTCCAGCTGAATCCAAAGGGACCCTGCGGAGAACACTTGTTGAACTTCTGTTAGTTCACTTCTTGACACTGAGCTCGTGGCATGAAAACCCTCCAAAAACAGGCTTTATCCAACAATCCTTTCATTAGCAGGGAAAACATTGGTGTCCGTCTGAAAAGGTTTCATTTGAACACTCCTTTAAAACTGCATTAGAAACATTTCAAAGGAAGAAAATGTTTGATCTTAACTCTTATGTTTCCACCCCATTGTGGCTACACCTGAGCTTACTCCAAACCGCTAATGATAGTTTTAGCCCAATATTTAGACTTTAAAAGTTGCTTTTTCTTGTTAGTTACCTGAAATATGCTGGCGCCATAAGGAGTCCTCCAAGCGTTCAGCAGGTTGTCCTTCCCTGTGCTCACAAACCATTTGCCTGCAGAAGCGCAACACACATGTCAGTCTGCTGCTCATAAAACACAGACTATATCAACAACCATAAAACAATGGAGGAAATCATGAGTTCCCTCAGATTAATCATCAAACTGACTGTTCTACTCATGCTTAATTAGTCAAAGCATCAGGCCTGAGGCAAAGTGTCATTTGAATGAAGTCGTTCTGTAGTGAAAAGATGAGTGTGGACTGTCAAGCTAAACAAAACATCATAATCTGAGAATTTCTGCATAAAGGGAAGCATTGACACAAACAAACCAGCTTCCATTAGACATACTGATCTGTTTTTGTTTTTTCTTACACCTTTCAGCATGTAGACACAATGAAATGTATTTCCGCACTATAAGGTGCACTCTTTTTTTTCAAAAAACAACAGTGCGCCTTAAAATCTGGAGCGCTCTATAGGCTACAAGGATTAATTCTGGTTGCGTTTACTGATGTTGAAAGAAGTGCGCCGCCAAAATCACTTCACTAGCTCTGTCAAAATGTCAGTCTGGTTTTTTACAAGTTGTACAGGTTGGATATTTTGTAAATACACCAACATGGCCAACATGTAGCGGCATCAAACAGTGTTTTATTTTTTATGTTGTTGCTAACAAGGTTAGAAATTAGCGCAGTCACAGTAATGTTTGTTGTAGCAGTGTCGGTCTGTTTTTTTACCTGTTTAATACAAGGTTGAGAGTCACAGGTATTATTAACACGCTAACACAGCTAACCTCTGTGCGTGTAACCAAAAAGGTTAGAAGTTACAGTCACAGTAATGTTTCTTTAAGCTGCATCAGTCGGGTCTTTTTGTGTTGCAAAGTTACAGGTGTTGTTTATACGCTAACCTGGCTAATGCTAAAGGTGGCTAACGTGTAGCGTGTTACGAAACAGGTTCTAGAATCACTGTGAACCCAGTTAATGAAGTCTTACTGACTCAAAGACTTATATCTGACTTTTTTGTCTTGCTAATGCGCCTCTCAATTCGGTGCGCCTTATATCTGACAGAAGTTTAAAAATAGACCATTTAGTGACAATGCGCCCTAAAGTGCAGTAAATACAGAAATACATATCTTAAAATTTATACATTTTTCTAAAATAAGACTTTTTATGGTGAAAAAGTAAATGGAATCAAGCTACAAATTTTTGAATCAAGATGCAAACAAACCTAAAATAAACAAATTAACACACTTGAAAGGTTTGTAAGCCAAAAACAACCATATTTAGACTGAATGTTCGGATCAATAAAATCATGGTAATCTGCGTCAACGGGAGCTCAGGATTGCTTTAGCATTTGGCAAAGCAACCCCAAATATTTAAAAGCCTAAAGCTGCGTCACATCTACCAACCAGGGACTCATCTTTGAACGTGACCTGTGACTTAATCAGCTACGCCAATCCCGGGAAGCTGGCGGGCAAGCAGAGACAGGAGAGCAGCTGCGGCACCAGGGAGGCAGCCTGACCCCGGGTCTCCTAAACTTTATTATATTGTTCTTATTGTTCTTCTAATTTTAGACTGGGTAAGAGTTTTTCCTCACCGAGAAAGAGGGTCTAAGCACATGGATGCCAATTAAGCTTAATCTGTTTCGTTTAGCAACCAACTATCTTTTATATTTTTATGACTGACTTTATGTTCTTTACATAAATACAGATGTGAAGCCCATTGAGAGAGCTATGGTTGGGATTTTAGGCTATTTAAGTAAAACTCATATGAATTGAAAATGAAATATACACAAACACCCCTCCATGTGGCAATCAGGCTGAAAACATATAATGGTAGCTCCTCCCACCTGCGGCCTAGCTTATGAACATATTTTTGGACAGGCGGTGAGCATTAAATCAGAGCTGGAGAGGCAGCTGCACAGTTAGCATAAGAGAAGGCTTCCAGCAGGGGTAAAGTAGGAGCAGGCAGCTTGTCATGAACTCTTAACAGCTCCTCTTCAACAAATTACTGTTTGTTTTCCAGCCACACTTCAACATCTCTTTCTTCTGACTTTCACAGTTGACACAGTTAAAAAGTGAAATCTGTTGACAAGACAATAACTTTCAACCTGGTATTAATTAGCATCATATGAATATGCGTTCCTGTTCCTTTCCTTCTTGGAAATGTAATTTTACCAAAAATGTGTGACATCCTGTAGCCTGCCAGCACCTTGGAGGAAGCAACATTAGAACTCTGTGCAGTTTCTTACCACAGTAGGCAAACTTGAGTGAGAGGACGCAGCTTTCATGCAGATGCAGCTGGTACTTGTCAGGCTTGGTGTGGTGAAGCACCTCCACATTGCTGCTCTCCATTCCCACAGCCAGCCATTCCCCAGTGGGACAGTAGCCCAGTGAGAAGATCTGTAACAAGAACGGGACAGGTTGAATGGACGGCTTTCCTTCTGTATTAGAATGTGAGAGCTGTGCATCCCAGAACTGCAGCTTTCGTCTACCTGTGAGGTAAAGTCGTGTTGCTGGAGCTGCCGGCCCTCCCTCAGATCCCAGGACCGGACCGTATTGTCGAGTCCTCCGGTCCACAGCTTGGTCCCATCATGGGAAATGTCGATGCAGCTGGCTCCATCTGTGTGGCCCTGAAACTGCCTAAATACAAAAACACCAACTCCACTTATTAGGGCAGGAACGAACACACCAATATTATTATAAAATTAATAATCGCAAAGGTTATTTGACCCAATTACCGGCCACCTCCTTTAAAGGAAATACCGACCTAACAAGTGTTTGGTTATGGAGGTCCCACACGGCGATGTTTCCATCAGAGCAGCAGGAGAAGCAGACTTTGGCGTCGGGGCTGATGGCCAGCGCGTAACAGGCCGGAGCAGAGGACGTGAGCTCGGCCTTTATGCGTGGCGTCTGCGAGGCCAAGTCCCAGATGGTCAGTGTGCTGGCCTCACCACCAACAATCAGGGTGCGGCCATCAGGCAACAGCTTGCAGGAGCGGATGTAATTGTCTCGATTCTGCAGCAGCAAAGACAAACAATCGTCACTTCGTTTGTAGTTTTAATTTAAAACAACTTCATACAAAAAGGATTGAAGCATCTTCAAAAATAGCTGCTCAGCTGAAGATAGTTGAGCAATTTGCTTATTAGTTTCTTTGACATGGGAAGCTTTTAAGTTGACTTTCCACATTAATGAACGTCAGTTGAAACGAGACATGCAAGAACTGCAGAAAAAGGCTAATCGACTGCACTGTGGAAGCTGCTGGTTGAATGAAAACTGCGCCCTTATGGCTTTATAAAAATGAATTATTCTCTGGATACACCTTATTGATGAGGGTGGCCATTTATGCCAAACTGCATGAAGCATCAAAATGATAAACAGGAGATGGTTGGGAAGCAGTATTAAAGCGGGGAATGGCAGACAGGATTGGCCAATTTGATCTTGGCTACTCAGCAGGATTCTTTCCCACCAAGGGTTAAACCAGCCCAGCAGTGAGACGCTTTCCTGAAACCTCCAAACATCTGGAACTTCAGAAACACGACCGTTTCTTCCACGCTTTTGCAATTATGACAAATGTAAACGGACAACAAGAAACTGTTTGCCCCTCGTGAGTCTTGTAAACAACAACAAATGCAAAACGAATTACCAAGCAGTCAAGCTGGGACACTGGACTCTTGCTGCCTGGTTGGCTAATGTCCCAAATCTTGACACAACCTTTGCCGCCGGTGTAGACGTGACGGGTGGGATTACTGATGGTGACGGCACACACTACTTCCCCGTGGCTCAGAGTGTTGATCTGGCGAGCGTGCCGTGGGATGCCCGGCCCTATCAAGGCGTCTGGGGGGAAGGGCACGGGCTGCATCTGACCGTCTGCGCTGACGTGAAAGGAATAAGCTCTACGGATGACAGAGGGTCTGTGTGACCATAGGTGCCTGGAAATGCTGAGGAGAAACCTGACCTGAAGAAGAAACTAAAAACAAACACTCACGGTTTTCCACCAGAGATGGAGGTGAGGCCTGCAGGCAGGCCAGGGGCTCTCATGTGGGGATGAGGGTCAAAGCCTGCCTGGGGGAAAAATAACAGACAACTGGTTAGAATGTTTGAGTGTTAATGAAAGATCAGGTTCTCAAATCCATCCATGTAAGAACTGGAGATGTAATTCACTGTGAATAAAACCTGGGCTAATGCTAGGGCTAAAGGTCAAACAATTCGACCAACATGACAAAGCGCTTTACACTAATCTGAGCCATCTTTGTACTCAAGTATGGAAAAATGTTTGGGTAGTTACAATTGGAGAGCGTCCATATGCAGCAGCGGCAGCAGCGCTTATCTGAGGAGAAATGAGACCCGGGTAGACTCCAGGACTGGTCAGGGACCCGTTCATCTCATGAGGACCCATCATGGCAAACGGACTAGCGTACGACAGAGGTGTGCGCAGGGCAGGGGCGGCTAAAAGCAGATAAAAAGCTTCATGACTTTTGGAAACATTTCACTGGTTTTGCAGGAGTGAGTAATGTTGGGTTAGAACTAAAAGTTCTGAAACAGTTTGGTTGTAGTTACACTGATGTGTTATTTTATGCATAAGAAACATCTTCTGAATAATAACAATTCTCAAAGCCTGGGTTGTAATAAAACCATAACAGAATCTTAAAGTGAGTTAATGCTTTGTTTTGAAAAAGTAAGAGTCTTACTTAATGCTTCCATGCCAGGTGGTTTCCCCATGGTTAGGGGGCGCAGTCCTGGAGTGGTGCTGGTCCCTGGTGTAGGGACCTCGTTCCTCGGTGTAGGCGTGTTGGATTTCAGGCTTGGCGTGGACGATTTCTCATTCTGCAACACAGGCTCTGTTTAGCTTCAGGGGGTCTTACTCAAAGTTGCATGTTTACTTGTAATCTACACTTCTCTCTAACGTACTCAGACACCAACACACCACATCAATAGCAGAGTTCAAAACCTCGCCTTCAGTCAAAAGTCCCCCCGGACAGGCAGGCAACTCGAGTTATTTCACTCCAACGCGAAGGCTTCATTATAGAAATAGTGAGCGTTAGTGGGCGGGGGCATAAACCTTTGCGGGCAGACTTGTCAGTGGTGGATTTCGAGACGAAACAGTGGGAAAGACGACGCCTCAAACACATCGATGTTTTGATCTTTTCACTGAGCCAGCTCACTGATGCACTAATGAAAGAAGCCTGGTGTCATTGCGGGTGAAGGATTGTGGATCATCTTGATCCTCCGTGAAACGGTTTATGTAAAACTCTGGGTCAGCATGGTAAGTTAGAGCTGAGAGGAGACGCGGGACAGAGGAAGAGCGGAAAAGACAGCCGTTCTCTCACTGCAGTTATTTACAGCCACAGGGCATCGCAGAAATGACCATTTATTGAGAAAGCCATAAAGAAGATTGAGAGGACTGAGCCTCAGGGTTTGATTTCCTAAGAGTGCATCCACCCCCTGCCCCCTTAAGCCCTGAGTAGCAGCCAAATGCTAAACCAGGGTATTATTCTTTCACACAGACACCCACTTCACTTGAGAAATGCCCTTTAGACTGTCAGTTCAGACTTTATCCCCTCCACCGTGACCTCCTGATTGCATCCCCTCACTTTAGTCTTGCACTGCATGAACCCCCCCCCCTGCATGAACCCCCCCACTGTTCGCTCACATGGGCGTGGTCTTTAGCCTTGGAGGACGGTGTGCTGCCAGAGGAGGCGACAGAGGCGGGGCTGTTGGGGGCAGCGTCCTTCTTTAGCACTCGCGACTTATCCAGGCCGTTTTCTGGGGGCGAGTGAGCGGGGCTCACCCGAGGGGTTGCTGGATCCTGCAGAGTTAAGCAAGACAGACAGGGAGCAAGACTGAGCAAACAGACTGGAGGAAAGCCACTGGCATGTATGTGTAGGTCAAACAAGCCAGGGCCTCATGTGCAAACACAGATAAATATCCTGCTGTATGCTCATACCCCCTTCCCCCTCTCACACATGCACACACACTTTCCATTCACCTGTCACACCCTTTTCTCTTTGTGTTCTTTGTCTTGCATCTTACATAGATGGCAAAAGAAATACAGCGAGTAAACACACACTCAAAGCACACAGCCAATATTATGACAGACTTTTTGTCAACACTGTGGAAGGTGTCAAAGCCTCCACACACAAAGCAAGAGCTCTGTCTGGTTTCCCGTGCTGCCATCACACTGAAGGATGTGGAAATGCTCCTTCAAACAGGGCCTCACCTCGTTTGAAACATCCACCACCAAGTCATCGCTTTTGTCTCCGTCGCTGTCCTGCAACAGAGAGTCCGATTGGAAACGGTCAGAACGGACAGCCCGGTGTCCAAACCATCCAGAAGAAATTGATTTAAGAGCAAAACAGTCATCGGAAGGAGTTACTCCCTCCATATACACGAACAAGAATGAATACATTGACTCTTCCAGTGATTGTCACTTTAACACCCTTTAACACCAGAGCAACCCCTCAATAACACCCTCTGACAAACTGTAACTCTTCAACCGTTTACGTGATCAACGTGAATCGGCTGATTCTGATGCAGAGAAAAGCGGCTTTTCATAACGACTTTGCATCGTTATGCAACACGATACTAACGTAAAACGTTGCAAAATGGCACAAAAATGATTTTCTCAGATCAGAATCAGCTGATTTATGTTATTGTTGATTTGCTATTGACAGTTGTTGCACATTAGTGCAAAGGCTGCATTTCTCAGCTTCAGAATACGCTGGAGTTATGTATTTGCACCAATGGTTGAAGAGTTCCAGTAATCAAAATAAATAAACGCTGGGTTTTTCAGAAGTACTTGAACTGATGCAGCTCGTATTGGAAGTTTTTGAGAGATTTTTATATACTTTAGTAACATTTCCTGCTGGTTTATAAAGAAATTGCAGGTAGTACTGCATGATCAGTGCATTAACCTACTGCATATCCCAGAAATACAGACTGTCGTTTCAGTCTTCTCATCAATTGTTTTTCAGTGTTCCCTTGCTATATTATGGTTCACCTTTCATGGTCTTTATGTTTAGCAGATTTTTTTTCAGTGCAATTTTGCATACTTTTTGTTTACACTTTGATCTGCGTCCTGATTGGCTGTAGACCTCATTAATTAATCATCTCTGTGCTGTGTCTCCTGTACCTTTTGCATTCGGTTTGGCAGTTTCATAAATCTTTGATTGTGATCAGATCTTTGTTTTAATTTTATAACACTGGACATATTTGTCTATGAAGGTCTGAACTTTGAGATTTAAACTGGAGAAAAAACATTCATGTATGTCTGAGAAAAGTGTATAGTGAGGGGTTTGACAGCCTTATAACACCTGCAATCCTACTTTGTGGATTTCACCTAGGTGGGATATTTTTAGAATGTAATCCCCGGGGATAAACGAACGAACTCTATATTTATTTATTTTTTTTCCAGAGTCAAGTCTTTTTGTCTAAAAAAAAAAATGAAAATCAAGATTTGGGGGGGATTATTTTGAAAGTTGTATCCAAACAAACTTAAGATGAGTTCAAAGCAAAATGACTCACATATCTGCTCATGCTGTCCTTATCATCGACTTTGCGTTTCTTGGAGTCCAGGCCGTAGTCTGAAGAGCTGCGGTGCTTCTCACTCGCTGCCCGCAGGCTGTCTGACGGCGACACCGAGTTATTCTGCCGGGAACAGCACACGCGTCACATCAGGCTGCAGCGAACAGTTAGAAGCATCAAAAATGCAAATGCATTGGATGCACAAAAGCAGGTTTGCTCTACTTCGGCTCCCGCTAACTCTACTCTGCTGCTGAACAATGACAATTGCTGCTTAATTGCTTAACTTTTGGAGTTATTTTACTTTAACATTTTCTCGAGCAACAAACTGAAATTTGTGCAAAAATAAATCTGCTTCCTGAACAGAAAGCTGCATAATAGACTGCAGGATGTACATGGCAAACCTTGGGGACACCAGAGAAAAACTAATGCTAAAATAATACATCAAAATAAACAAAGACTAAAGCACAAGCAGGGCTTTCAGAGATTGTTCTGTGATATTTCTGTAGTCAGAACAGAAATATTAACTGTCAAAGTTGAAACATTAGGAAATCCTGGAGGACTGATTCTGCACAGCAGAGGAGGAAGTTTTGGACACTGAGCCCTGCGGTGGTTGCCAAAGCAGCAACACGGCAAAGGAAGCATGTGAGGCAGCAAAGCAAAACCACAAACCCACAGAAACACTGGAGGACAAGGCATTAACTGCTGTGGAGATTCGCACAACAGTGGAACTAAAGGAAACCTGAAATGTTTGCACACTTAAAGACTGTTGAGGCAAATCAACTCCAGGCTAAATTGACCATTCAATAAAAATAAATAAATAAATAAATAAAAGAAAAAAGTTTGAACACTTGCCCGGGACAAGAAAAACAACATCTAAAAACCGCTTGATTAGCGTGAAGCCCATGACTTTGTGTGGTTTCATGGCAAAGAAAACGGATTTAAAAAATGATCAGCAGCACAGAAAAAGCAGAAACCGATACAAGAGCAATGTCAGGAGGAACGGAAAGAGGTTTAGTCAGCTGAGTGAAGCAGGAGTTTGGCAAAATGTAAGGGGTGGGGGGGCAAGAGAGCAAAAAAGGAAAGAAACTTGGCTCAATGAGATCGAGCAGAGCCGAGAGGCGACGACTTCTTTACTCCATGCTGAGAATGCCCAGCCAGCCTGCAAACACGGATTCTGCAGCCTGACGAGGCGAGGTGGCGCTGTCAATCAGACTGAGATCCAAACGGTTGGCAGCCAAGGTGAGCGCACCTTGGGGCCAGCCCACATTCCAAGCAGCTCAACAAATCCCTGATTTTATTAGCAGCAGAGATGAGTGGTGAGAGAAAGCAGAAAGAGGGCCGACACCTGAGCTGAAAATGACAGGAAACGAAAGATGAGCTGAAAATAAATGGAAACTGCTGTGGGGGGAAAAAAATGGAACATCGAAGCCAAGTTGAGTGAAAAGTGATTGTTCAACTGTGGCTGTTGGCAAAATATTATAGCCTCCTGTACAAAGAGCCCCTTCCTTGGTCACCAAGTAAAGAGTCAGCCTTTTTCTCGCTGAGGTTAACCAACAGCTTTGTAGCTCTACCTCAGGCCAAAGCACAAGATTTGTTCAGCTACTGTTGCCGAAAAGAAAGCTACCAAGAGTTTTAGTTTGGCTTAGTGTGAAGATGTTGTCTGAAAGACAAAAATCTTCTACAGTCTGTTTGTATCGGGGCCTAAGACCTTTCAAGGACTGTTTAGTCTCAGTAACCCTGCACCTCCTCTCCACCAGACAGAAGAAAAAAAAATGGCCAGGAAGACAGTGTGTGCGCTGAACAAGAGTGGGAGGAGGGTGGCGAGGAGATCAGGTGAGGTGGTGCTGGCAGCCGCTCGTCACCACATGAGAAGGGCGGAGAATCTAGATTCCTTTCTGACATGAGTGAGCCCATTCAGGATGGTCACTCAGTGGGAACTTAATCTGTTGGAGCAGATTCAACAAAGCGTTGCGCTCTAGCTAACAGAGAGCTTTAAGCCAGTCCACTAAACAAAGACTTTAACATGAGAAGAGAACGCATGAGGAGGGCAGAGGAGGAGACGTGGAAATGGGTAAACGACTAAGACAAGGAGGCAGAGCCGTAAATAAAAATATCTAAAGAGAAAGGATAAGGTTAATAACGTGAGATGATGTTTACATTTTCAGGGAAGGAGACTCAAAGTCATTTCTAATTGTCTTTGAATTACAGGAGGTAGCAGAGTAATAATCCTCGTCCAGCGGCTGGAGTCATTTTCCACCTGGATTAGATGCTGCTGACTTATTTGGCCAGAACTCATTTGCTTTCAGTCATCTTATACCCCTGTGAGTACAAAAACCTATGTGTTCTTACACAGAGAGCATGGATCTCTATTGAACAGTGGGCTTAAGCTTATGTAAAGTACACCTAATCAGCAAACACAGTGAGCAAAAAATGGGCAAAGTCAAGAAACATGGAGGAGATGGAGGACTGTAGAGTCAACATACCGTGCCGGTTTCGCGTTCTTTTAGAGGGATAACCAGAGGCGAGTGAAAGGATGAGGGACCAGGAGAGAGGAAAATAAAACACAAATTAGTATGGGAGTATCAAAGACTGCACATTATTACTGCAAATGTCTATATTCACCTGGAAATGATCACCATATTTCAGTATATCTACTTTGTTGCATCATTTATGTCTTTTAAGTTTAGAGTATTTTTGCACTATAAGGCACTTAAAATCCCCTTTTTTTAAAATCAAAAAACAACAGCGCACTTTATAATCTGGAGCGCCTTATAAATAGATTATTGTCAAGGTGATTTTGAGAGGTATTATCTGCCTATTTTGACTGCATGATGCAAACGATGTTGGATGTGAATATGCTAACGTGGTGGTTGGACTGTTTTTTATGCATGTTGTCAACAACGTTGGAAAATAGCATAGTCACAGTAACGTTTCGCAGTATCAGTCTGTTTTTTACATTTGGAAAACAAGGTTGGGAGTTACTGTTGCTAGGCTAATGCAGCTAACGTGTAGCGGTGTCGGACCATGATTTTCTTCTATTACTAAAAACGTTGAGAGTTAGAATAGTCACATTAATGTTTGTTTTAACACTATCAGTCTGTTTTTTTACATGTTGCAAACATGGTTGGGTGTTATTGTGATGATGCTAATGTGGCTAATGGGTAGCAGTGTCAGTTTTTTTTTCATGGTACTAACAAAGTTGGGAGTTAGCATAGCAACAGTACTGCTTTAGCAGGATCCGTATGTCTTAACTCGTTACAAACAAGGTTGGGAGTTACAGGTGTTGTGAATTCGCTAACGAGCTAACGCTTATAAAGTGGCTAACGAGTAGCTGGTTACAAACAAGCTCTAGGAATACTGTTACCGCAGTTAAGAAAGCCTGCCTAACTGATGGACTTTTCTCTGAAACTTTCATCTTGCGTAGATCAGTGCACCTTCTACGTAACATAAGTTGAAAAATAGACTATTGCCTTATAGTCCGGTACGCCCTATAGTGCGGAAAGTACGCTTTTATCAGTGTTGGTCCCCATGGAAGACGACATTTTGAAATTCCATCAAGTGTGTAGGTTGAGTGACTTGCAGTGCTCCTCACCTCTGTGCTCCAGGTCATGGTGGTTCTTCTCATCTTTTACAGGCAAGTGAGCCTGGCTGCCGAGAGCACCCAGAGCGAGCAAGCCTGAGCCAGCGCCTGTCACCGGAGGGAGACCAGGCGGCTGCAGGCCTGAGGGATGAGGAGGCAGCTGGACCGGGGGGCCGTGGGCAGCGTGGGACAGGTGCTGCGCCTGAAGCTGTTGCTGCTGGAGACAAAACAGACAACAAGTGGGTCGGCTGGGAAAATATTCCATGACTGACCACACTTTACTATTCCCAGAGGCAAGGCATAAATATGGAGAAGGCAATCATGTATGACTTCTTTTAATCAATCTAACATAAAATCATCATCTATAGCTTAAAAAAGGCAGAATACAAATGCAAGACAACTGCATTTCAGTCATCTCTACACTCTGCTTCATTAGCATTAAGCTATGCAGAGCTGTCACGAAAACATGTTTACATTTGATCATTTAGCAGACAGCCCTTATCCAAAGAGGTTTACAATTTTTAATATAAATGAGAGACATTTGAGGATAGATGGATTACTGCCACACTTCAGCATGTGACAACCTCACTGCTGGACCATTTATTTTCTTTAAATTGTATTGAATGTGTATTCCATAGAACAAAATAAAGAAAAAAAAACATTTACTCAGAGATTTGGTTCTGTACAGCTAGATAGCAAATTCATCGTTTGAAAATCACTGCCAAACTGCATAATGGATTCAGTTTTATGCCCAATTCTGTTCAACTTCTAATTCAAAACAACTGTATTAAGTATTAGTTCTTTTGTTACATTTCCATTCTTTAAACCAGGGGTGTCAAACTCCAGGCCTCCAGGGCCGGTGTCCTACATGTTTTTCAACCAACTGGCCATTGAAGCTCCTGATTGGCTAAACACACCTGATCCAGGTAATCACCAGCAAATTGAGCAGGATTTCTGGAAAATCAGCAGGAGGCCAGCCCTTGAGGACTGGATTCTGACACCCCTGCTTTAAACTAATTTGTTGGATTATGAAAAAACATTAACACAGGTAGCGGTTTATAACCTCTTGACCACTGAATTCATTTAAAACTTATGGTTTTGCTTTTAAGTTGATGCTAACTAAAGGCAAGTTTGGGGCAGAAATTGTTTAATGCATACTTTAAACAACAGGTGTGAAGGGGTTGCAATGAAAAAAAGGGAAACTAATGAATGCAATTAGTGTAAACTAACAGAGCAACTTCTTTTTGTCTGATAAACTACAGCCAAGACTAATGGATTTGATCAAACTATATTGTATTTTTGGATGGATTTGATTGCACTTGGGCAATCAAAACCTATTGTTAACAACAGGATTTTTCTTTAAAAGCTCTATTCTGATATAGGAAACACTTGGTGTCATATAATTCCGGCTGGGCACAAACCGCAATTATTAAACGGTTGGTAATTCAGTGTTTTGAAAAGGACGCCATCCATATGTCACTACCAAATCCAGATCCCTGATTGGTCAAAGTTTAACCTGGTTTAAACTATCAATGTGCGTTCAATGGTCGTGCATTTTGTACACAGAGCCTGAAAACAGTCATAAAAACTTGTGTAGCTACACATGAGCGCAAGAGTTTTGAACTCAAACTCCAGAACCCCAGATAACGCATATTTACATGAACTTTTCATTGGAAATGGTCACTTGAACATGGGTTTCTGAGCCCAGTGTGAACATAGTTAAACAAGTCCCAACAGTAGCACTCTTTGTTCTTTTAGAAGACCTTCACCTTGTGACCTCACTTGCTGCAAACAGTCAACTTTCTTATCTCTTCTTTACAGTACAGAACCATCTACGATCTACTACAATCGACACAACAAACAGCAGTGGGAGAACATTTCAAATTAAACCAAATACAAATTGATGTTTACACTTGAAAACCTCCAATCATCTCAACACTATAGAAACCCAAGCGTACATGCTAAATACAGCTAAACCCAGGCGATGGAAACGCACATAACCCTCCGATACGTCTGTGAGGCAGCCAGAGCCGGGAGAGCAGATAGACAGGAGTTAAATAGCCACTCAGGAAAGAGGGAAGCAAGTGCTTTAAAACAAGGTTAAATAACACTTAGCACATCCATCAACTGCCTCTCCAAAAAAAAAGAAAAAAAAAAACACATGACTGCTATTCAGGCTCCTAGATAGGACTCCAATACGCTCATCCATACAGTCATTACAGAAAATGGAGACACTAGATGCGGGTAGATCTAGCGGCTAACCACATTTAAAAGCTTATTAAGCAGCTGGTCATTATTCAGTCAGCTCATTATGTCAGACTGGACCTGAACTTATCTGATGGATAGAAACGACTGAGGGTCAGCATTGTTAATCGATATTGCGCTGGCGTACTGAGCAGCTCTTTTGTTGTGAGAAAAAAAGGAAAAGCGAGCAAAAAAAGAGAAAGAAATGGAGGAGGCAGCCAAAATAAGATGAGGAGGGAGAGAAGCACAAGCACAAAAAAACAACAGAAGAACGGCAGAGAGTGGGCAAAGGACCGAGGCAGGGACGTCCCTATTGAGGGTGCCTAATGAGGAAAAGCGTGCAGGGATCATTATCAAGGAGCCTCATTAGCGAGCTATGGCTGGGGAGAGGACAGACGAGAGGAGGGAGTCATGAGAGAAGGGAGGGGGAAGGAAAAAAAAAAAAGAGTCAGAAAATAAATTGCTTCCAATTCAATATTCATGGATAAAGAGCTAGCTTTCTTTCACACTTATCTTTTTCATTATGTGTAAAAGCCGCAGCAGCTCAGACAACTTCCACAGGAAACAGGCAATTAAAGTTAACTAGGCGAAGCTGACTCCCTGCAGAACAGTACTGTCAGGTGGAACAAGCATCAACAGAACCAGCACAAACTAGCTGGCAGAGTGGCTTAATAAGTCTGGCAATAATCTCCACGTTACCCACACTGCCTCACAACAACTTCTGCAGTTTGTCGTGCTTCCTTCTGGCATCTTGTTTCTTATCAGGAAAAGTAAAGACGAGGTTGAGACAAATCTGTGTTGCTTCACTCAGACGGACGAAATCACAAGCTGCCATTGAAACTGAAGCGTGCATGTGTGACATCTTTCTTTACAGATGTAGAATAAGCTATGTCCAAAACAGTCTACGAGCACAAAAAGGCCTGATCAGGTGGCAGCTGCAGGTTTCCATGACAGATTTAGCTAGTAAGAAGATCAAAGCTACGGACTGATTCAGCCAAGAAAATACGGATTCATTTTAACAATTTGATTGTTTGGTTGATGATATAATTCATTGTACCAAACACTAAATATAGCTCCTTTATTTTAGCATGTTTTTAACACTCAGACACCATAATCAACACTTGGTCATCATAATAAAGTGTCACATCAAAGTCAATCATTGGTTTATTTTGAACGATTCGAGTCGATCACTGACCAAAAATTCAACAAACTTGCCTCAGACAGATCGATCGGGTTGGATCATGGAAATACATAAACTGATTCATCTATTAAGTCGATTAATTGTTACACCCCTACAAGAAAACCCTTCTAAATGCAAACATCAGAATGTAGGATCCGGGAATCACTTGATAGTCTGTTAGAACCGCAGCACATACTGGCTTCATAATGCAGGCGTGAATATCCACACAGAACACACAAAGAGAAGGTCATTGTGGTACACAAATAAGCCAGTGTGATTTACTAAAAACACAAAACTAGATGGTAAAGTTCAACTCTGCGAGCTACAGATTAGCGCGATCAATGATTACCAGAGCACCACCTGTAGCTAACGTGTGGTGAAATGATGGAAATGTCATAGAATGAGGCCGTTCCAACAAAAACACCAAAGCAGACAAAAAGTCCAAGTCATAGCTTTTCAGTCACAGACTATAAGTGCTTTTAAGTTCAACTTTCTACTCTCATTCACATTTCAATTCAATTAAAACGTACTCAGAAGCATTTAACCAGGGAGTGTCGCACCTTCTGCAACTTATCAAAAGGGTCTGTAAATGCGCCAGAGTTGTAGAAGCAGTTAGGCTTAGAGTGCTTAAATAAAAGACGCAAACTAATCGGAGGCTTTTGCAGCTAGGAAAATAAAAGCAAATTATTTGAAACCCTAGATAGATGCGAAAATGTTCAATATTTTAAAAAAATAATGCCGTATGAGAAGCATCGCTGCAAAACCCAGAAAGGTTTTCAGTGGACAGATCAATAAGAAAAACGTACATCTCTATGAAAAGTGAAAAATCTTTGTTTCAAAGACCTAAAAACAATGTATAATGGAGATATGATGCAATTTGTTTGAAAACGGGTGACCTTTTTTTTTAAGACAAAAGATTTTAATTCATACAGAGTTTTTAAAAAATTAACAATTTGCCGTTTTTCTTTGGTTTTAAGCATCAACAAAGCAATAAAAACACATCAAACAAAGCATCCGATGAATGACATGACTTGACATGAGCAGCTATGGTAACCTTGGGGGAATAACGAACCAACACTATAAAGTAATAAGCTTTTCCTGGTTTGCATACTGTGTTGGCACAGCATGAACTAGTACCTAAATATTTCATCTTTTACAACATTATTGTTGGATACCTGTAAAGTTCCTTCTGCTCTATCTCTGCTGCAATCAACACTTGTCGTGACTTGACTGCTTTAATGCCTCCTGCTATTGGGTCAGAGGTAAGCCTGTTGGCCGGAACCTTTAATATAATTAAAGGCTAGCCAGAGTGAAACCTGACGAAGCCTGTTATCTGATCTCAGTCTGGACTGTGCTGCTGTACATTAGATGTTCTTTGACGGTTGCACAAAAAGAGCAAGAAAAAAAAAAACAAAAACAAATCAGAGCAGAACTGCAGTTGGAAACACTTCTCTGTGTTGACAGGTCAGGGCTAACCAACAATTACAGGCTTCAGAACTGTGAACACCATGTTGACACAGCATTGCAAACATTGTTAACTCAAAACGTAATAAATAACTGCAGACGGGGACAAGCCTGCACAAGTGAGGAGGCAATGACACCATACTACCATGTTTTCTGTTTAAATGTTCAAAAACTACAAATAAAACTGCTTACATGATAGCACACTTGGATGTCTTTCATTCTCATTTTTGAGTTAATTCTCAAAAACCCACTCCGATTGTCTGTTTTAGAAGAGTTCCCGGTGGTCTTTTCAAAAGTAGTTCAAAAGAAATTCACTTCTAATGCTTAACCGCTGCCTCACAGCTCTCAGTGCATCTTCTACGTAACAAATACGCTCTTTTTCAAACAGCATGCATTTGTCTGCTCCTGATTTACAACAATTTGAATTTAAAAAAATAAGCTTAATTTCTTTATATATGTCCTATATCATCAGAAAAACGCTACAAGAACATGTTACAAACACAATTTTCATCAGAGTGGGTCTAATCTGCAGTATCTAAGACTACGTGCTCTAGAGTGTCGGCCCTCCTCGGTTAATGCAGCTTTGCCCCTGTCCACAGGTCAAATAAAAGAAGAAAAGGGGTATACACACAGTCAGAGGCAGATTGGGAAGTCCACGTACCCCGATGATAGCATTCAGCTCAGTCATGGTCACCTGCTTGGCCCGCTCAACAGCTTGAGCCACCTGCTGTTGATGCTGCAGGACAGAGTCAAAGAGTTCAATCAAACATGAGGTCTCTTTACCGTGTGTGTGTGTGTGTGTGTGTGTGTGCGTGTGCGCGTGTGTGTGCGTGCATGCTCCACAGCCTTCATCGTGACTGCAGAGCTGTTAATATGCAGTACAGACATTAGAAATACATGAACACAACTTTAAGAGGACAATGAATGATTGGATGCTAATTTTACAGGAGGCAACACATTGAAAAATAAAAGCTGATTATAATATTTTACACAGGAAAGGAGATGACAAATCATGTTAGCCTATTAAAGAGACGTCTGCTGAATTATCTTGGCATAAAAGATGCCGGTCTGGTCATAAGATGCAGATTGGTTGTTGACGCTCACCTCTTGTGACAAGAATGGCATGATCTGTGCCAGAATTGCATTGAGGCGTTTGGCAATCTCAGTCTGTCAGAGAGAACAAATGAATAAATGTTAGAACAACACAGTAATTAAGTACCTTCATAAATTCCCAAACTTCCTGTTTGCAGAGGACATTCGAGTACAAAATATAGACGTCTGACTAAACTGGGGCCACCTTGGAACAAACTCCCTTCCCTTTCTCCACTGGCTCCATTAGGCCTTATTTCATTAAGAGGCTGAAATATGCGAATACCATCTGGCCGGAGAAAGCCTAATGAGGGCCATACTTTATAATTATGATACAAAAAGAGCGGGGTGGGGCAAGTTGAGGCAGATAAGTTAACTCGGGGCCCCGTCTATCAGATGCTTCTTTATTGACCACAAAATATTAGCTGGCAGAGTAAGACGATCC
This sequence comes from Oryzias celebensis, assembly GCA_014656515.1. NCBI lineage: Eukaryota > Metazoa > Chordata > Actinopteri > Beloniformes > Adrianichthyidae > Oryzias > Oryzias celebensis. The sequence goes on along the minus strand of BNCR01000003.1, from coordinate 23,815,956 downwards.
TGCTGAGCTGGAAGCACATGGAGCACTTTGGATCTCTGCGTTTGGACAAATGGATACCCATCTTCTGCACTTGCAGTTCCCCAGACATTGTGCACAAGCCTTTCTTTCCTTTTTTTTTTAAGTCTACACCCTCCAGGAAGTTGATGAAGACGAGCAGCAGGAGGAGGAGAGCACAAAGGTGGAAAACAGAATAAAAGAGGGGGAATTAGGTTTGTGGGGTTGGACAGTAAAGTGAAACCATATGATGGGATGCCAGGGTAATGTGGTTTGACTGAACCCAGAGAGGTGAACTAATTGATTCTGAGAGATTAGGGGTGGACGCCCAGCAGGTGTGTGAGGGTTAAAGACATCCTTCCCGCCATTTTATGCGCTTTTTATGCATTCCAATCTCACTCCCGTAAGCCTGTTTCACTGTGAACAGAGGCAGGGCGGGGCGCTGGGGGGGGGTCAGGCGGTGCCGGCAAATCTCTGCACAACCCCCACGTCACTCTTCATTTTGAATGGGAGGGGCGGGAAACAGGAAAAGGAGAAAAGCCAAGGTGGGGGCAGACCCTTGCTGGCCTGTCGGGCATTATCTCACAACCCCCGTCTGACCTCGGAGCCCACTGAGGCTTCACACCCCCCGCCCCTCTCCAAAAGTGTCTTCGCACCGCTACATGCTAATCCCCACCCCTCTCTGCCCTCTCTCCTCTGCCCTTCTCATCTTACTCCTCTTCTGTTGCTGGGGCAACGGTATCTGGCATGGCTTATCGTTATGTAAATTGGGCTCGGGCTCTGACCAGAACAGCCTGTAAAATCACATTAGACGCCGCACAGAAGCAGGTCATTAAATTGAATTTTCAGCTTGTCGATCTGATCGGCACAGAAAATTATTGAGGGATAACGGAGAGAAGAGGTGGAGATGAGGAAGGGGGGCTGACACAGAGAAGGGGCGAGGAGTCTGTGGGGACTCATAAAGCATCATCATTAGAAGCGCGCGGGGGGGGCTGTATACAATGACGCATAGTAAAGGGTAAGCCTGTCCTGGTGTTTCACTGCCACCATGGAAATGACTGGAAAGGACAGCGGCTCAGGGATTGTGGAAGCAGCTGTATGTCGATGCACACTACTATTAAAGAACACAAAATTACAAGCCCTCCATCACTCAGAGAGGCCCTCATTTCCTCAAAGAAAATCACTACTTTGGAGTCACAATTTCAACATTCATATAATTCAAATGCATTCTGTGAGGAAAAGGGTCAAATGGTCCCAAATCATACATTTCATGTAGACGTAAGGCCCGGGTTAACATAGTTCTCTGGAGGTCTCTGGAAATGAAATACCACGGTTTCCTAAACATCATCGTCCTTCAGCTAAAACGTGAAAACGCGTCGACTTTAAACAGAAAGTGAGTGTGAATGTGGCTTACCCGTCATCAGATAATTCTCAAGCTACGTCCACACCATACTCGACAATGCTTTTTCAAGTGACCACTTTTATGTAAAATATTTTTTTAAATGTCTTACTGTGTAAATGCAGGTTACGCTTTTACCTTCAATACTCTTGCGTTTTTGGTTAATATTGTGATATATATCTTTATTGCCTGATATTAAAAAAATATATCATAATATAAAAAATCCCATATTGCCCAGCCCTATTTGTACCCTGCCAGAATTACATGTAATACAACAAGTATTTAATATATCGGAATAGAGCTGTGAAAGAAAAAGCGTTGTGCAACAAGAGTTGTGATATTTGTACCACTGTGACATTTCACACCAAGCCTCTTCTAACTGTAGGTGACGGCCATGTGCAAGTAAACAGCAGAATAAGAAAAAGAAGCCCCTTCCTGCTTTTTCAGTGTGAACACCATGAGCTTTACTGGATTCTTAAACGAACGTCACATTACTCGGTGTGAATCAAGCTTAAATCTTCCTTTAAAATGTGGCCACTCTGAGTGACCACTACTTTACTATGGATGTACCGTCATTCTGCACTGACCGGCTAAATCAGAAAGACTTAAGTATCTTAAAGCTAGTAAAAAAAAAAAAAAAGAACATTTTGAGCATGTTTCCCTGCAGCTGCAGCCTACAGGTACTCAGCATTGTCTTGGTGCACCGTGAGCTTGAAGAGACCCTCTCCACTGAAACCCTCTTTCAATGATGCACTGAAAGCCATTTGGCTGTTAGTCGCTTCAGGCATTAGTCCTGGCGTTGAGAGCGCGCTCCCTGATGAGGATTCAATTGGCCAGGAAAACAAGTGATGTCTCTGTGTGTGTTTGTGTGTGTGTGTGTGTCAGAAATGTCTGTTTGGGAATTATGTTTCAGTCAGAGGAGCAGAAGACTGACTCACTTAGAGGTATCTTTTTCATTACACTTGCATGAAGATAATTTTGCATGTCTTTTCATTTTTAGCTCAAACACATGATAAAAAGGAAGTGGCATGTTTTCCTGCAAGAAATCAAATTCATGTGCCGTTTTCAATCAGATTTTACCCAACTTCTAAAAAGTCAGAGCTGGATATCTTTATTTTACTCTTTTTTTTTTATCATTTGATATCCATCTATATTCTGCACACACGTCACCCCATCCCCATTATATGGCTAAAGAACAACTTAGATCATCTTTTGTGTCATTTTAAAAGCTTTCCCAGCGGTTTTTAATAATGATTATGCTGTTTTTAACCAAATATTATAAAAACTCTGCTGAATGCATCTGAATGAAATGAAGCCTGGTCTGCTGATAGCTTTGACGTCACAACTACAAGCTTTTTCAAACTGCATTTTTTTGTCTACTCCTGATTCATAACAATTTGGATAAAGAGATTCTCAAAAATGCTATTTTTAGCTTAATTTTCGTTATTAATGTCCTTCATCATCGCAAAAATGCTACAAGAGCATTAAAAAAAAAAGGATTTAATCGGACTGGGTCTTTAAGGACACAGCCAGGCGATAATTGTGTAAAACCTCACCAGCTTCTCCAGCCAGCATATCAAAATAAAGCATATATCTCACAGCCTGCCGTAACCTCCTGCTCCTCTCCTGAGAGGCAGAGTGTGTGTGTTCTCCTATTCAGTTTGTTTTGGCTTTGAGACAGATAGACCATCATCACCTTGGCAAACAATTCCAGGAATCCTGTTTAAATTATTCATTTGCACGAGCGCCGTTGTTCCTTCCCTTCTCTGTGCTCCTTTCACCCTCTTCCTCCAGGAAACAGACATGATTCTCCTTGATAAAGCACTTTCTCCCTCTCCTTCACTTATTTTACAAGTGAGGAAGTTGATAGGCAGAGCACACAAACGCACAAAAAGGCTAACTAAGGAAAAACAAAAATGTCTGCGCTTTCAAAACCCTCCTCAATCTTCTCGGGTTTGTTGTTTCCTTCACGTTGCCTGAGATTTTTCCAAAGAGACGGTTGACATTCAAGAACAGGCAGGTGCCCAAGAGATAAACAGCCGCCGCAACAGCGAGCAAGGGGTGATGAAAAACAAAGTAACCCCCACCACACCCTGACGGCAGTCAGCAGGGCATGTTGCTGAGGCGGCCTAATGAGCTGCGCTAATTAAAATCACTTATTGACAGCAAGCGAGGGTGATTACCTCCACCCCGCCATCAAAACAGACACTATCAAAACAAATTACCTCTCGGCAGAGACACAGATCCCTTTCAGAGCAGCCGTTCAGCGCGGCAGCAGGGATGGATCTCTGAACTACAGTTTGCTTGAGAAGACAATTGGTGTTGTCATATTTATGTGTGCAAACCCTTTCATTCCCTTTAAACCCAGCTTGCTTGGGATAAAGTAAATTCACAATATTTGTATATTAAGCCTTCCATTTGAGCAAAGTAAAACGCCAGCCTTCAGTAATCCGGGCCTCCTTCTGCCACGCCAACAACAAGGACAGCAGTCTGTTTACCTCAGGCGGATGTCATCACAAACACTGGTTCGCCGGGAACGGGAGGCGGGTAGAACGGAGGAGGGTTGCAGGACTCATGCATTATTCAGGCAGCCCTCCACTGGGCTTACTGACAAACAAAGGAGTTGCACAGGACAAGTCGATTAACCCATTTACTCCTGAGCCTCTCCTCTCCACGCACCTTTCCTGCACTGTGCCCCCCACCCCCACCGCTGCCTCCCCACTCCTGTTAAGTGTCTGACAGAAAACACTTGAGGACATGAAGAAGGCAGGCCGGTTTACCTCCTCGATAAACACACCTCGTCAGAACACAGGTAGAAGCCAAACGCCTCGCACCTGATGAATCGCAAAGCTGCTCCGACAGGGCCACCCTCCCACTGACGCCATTAACCTGCCACATCTGAAGGCCGGAGAGCCTCCACGCCACCACGCTCTACGTGCGCCTCTCTTACGGCCCTTACTCCCACTCGCATACATAATATCGCAAACGTAATGACCCCGGGTTCGCCTTTCATGCCGCGCCGATGGGGTGGTTGCATGTGGGGGGGAGGGGGCGCACACAGAAGGGGTGGAAAGGGGAAAACCGAGGAAGCAAATGAGAGGCAGGTGTGACTGAGGAGATTTAAACGGAGAAGAAAAGAAGACAAGAGAGGTATCTAGAAATCATGCTGCCTTTGTTTGGAGCTTTTATGAGCGAACAGAATGAATCACTGCTCTGGAGTCGGCCCCAGGTCACGTCTTTGCAGGTAATCTGCAGAGGTGCAATTTGATTATTTAATAGGAGCGGCTTCTCGTTTAGGATTGTGGAGTCTGCAGTCAACGTGGGATCAGCGAGAAAGTAATCCAAGCAAAGTCAGCAAGCAGATTATAGTCGACATGATGATATTTTATCTGCTGATCCTGTCCACGAGCACATCCTTCAGATAAGATGCTAAATACATCCAGACATTTAAAGCTTCGTTCACATCGCCCTTGGCAACGTGCGTTCAAAAGGCTCCATTCCATGAAAAGTCTTTGTAAAAGCACATTTTGAGCTTCCGCTTTCAAAACTCGTGTGTTCACGCGTAGCTATACAAGTTTTTAAGACCGTTTTGGGCCACTGAATGCAAATTGCAGGTTATACCAGGTCGAACTTTGACCAATCAAGGATTCTGATTTGGTAGTGATGTCTGGATGACGTCCCTTTTATTTTACAGTAGTGCAGGCTGCTTGAAAATTGATCACGGAGGAGAAATGACTAATTGCGGTTTGTGCCTGGTCAGAGATAGACACCAAGTCTTTCATATATTGGAACAGATCTGCAAATTAAAAAGCCCAAAGCAAGACTTGTACTGCTTTTGACGTCTTTCAACTGTAGGTAGCGGCCATACGCTAGTAAACAAAAGTACAAAAAGAAGCATAAACACAAGAGGCTATGGCTATGGTCGAATGCCCAGATTTTACCTAGCTTTACAGTTGTGGAAACAAAAATCCTCCTGTTATCAGACAGTTTTGAAAATCCTGGGATGCAGCTATAAATCATCTTAATCGGAGCTTCAGTGAGTGTGGGGTACTTTCAAATAAACTTAAATTACAGTGAACCTCGTCTTCAGAACAGGCTTTCATTATTGACCAATCTGCCTGCAATTCTTGGGACAGGAAATGTGGCAACAAAGCAAAAATAAAAAGCACCCTGTTGTGACATGCAGCGGCTATTTTTAGTGCTAAAAAGGTTGGATTGAGTTTTCTACCCACGTTCGCTCATGGTTCTACAGACACTGCTCTCTATGTGTTGTGCAAGGAACCTGTGGATCCCCTTCCCCTAAAATCCACTGCAGGCCTGCATTGGAGCCTACTTTTTGTTGACAGACCAGCAATAAGGATGCAGGGCAGGAAAACGTGCACGCTCACAAGGACAAAAACCACTTAAAAACACCCCCCACCACCAGACGGTCTGCCAAATACTTCACTTTAATCTTATCAAACCATCCCCATCAGGCAGTGTGCCCTTAGCATTGTTTAGCCTGTCAGCGTTTTCACTTCAGGAAGCCAGCATGTGTACACCTCCCAAAGGCATTTAGGAAAAAGGGTAGACACTGAGGTCAGGTATGCATGCACGCTTGTGTGCCTGTGTTTATACTCCTCCAAGACTAGGGGCAGGAAAACAAGATTATTTTGGCTGTACACAGACCGTCTCTGATATGGCTACATACCTGTTTGTGCATCTCAATGTTGAGCCCGTAGGACATTTCATAGTACTGTAGAAAGAGAGAAAAAGGCAAAACATAAACATCCATTCCAATGACTTTCCATTCAGCTAAGCAGATTTATGAAAGCTTGATATTTAATGGGGAATCCTCCAAAAAAGCCTTTTTTTTTCTACCTAAAAACATGACACGTCTGTGCAACGAGGACCAGAAAAATACTGCAACACCCGCCGTGAGATTTTTCTGGACTTCAAAATGCAAACACCACAAAACCTGTGCAAAGAAATGTTCTCTTTGCTGCCACAGTATACCGATTGTTTACTTTTGCATGCAACTGCCCACATGTGCACCAAAACCACACCATTAGGAAGTGACTGCACTAAGCAAAGCCCCCACACACACGCACACACCACCCACCACCAACCAATACTAGAAGTACTGTTTCGCAAACACTTTTTGTTGATCATATCTGGAAAAAACTTTGAGAGACGTTTACCACCTATGAGATTTAGAACATCCTTTCTCATTGTTTTATGGAGAAGTTTGAATCGAAAAACTTCAAGCAAAGACACATCTGTGAAGGTTTAATAAGTATACTACCTGTATTGATCTCTACTTAGGAAAGACATCAAATTTCATGGATTCAGTCTCACTTGACTTTATTTTACTTTTTCCAAGCAAAAAATGATTTTTTTTTTTGTTAGACTTTGTTGTGTATGTTCAAGATTTTGTTCATAAAGTTCCACCTTTGTTCAATTCAAGTTACTAGTTCTGTTACCACCGTTTTCACAATCAAGTAAAATATATATTAAAGACCCACTCCAAAGGAACGGATGACAAAACGCAGTTTGAACGTGTGATGTGGGAACAAGCAGGAAGCACATACTCTTAGTTAGGCAGCAGATGTGTTGATTTATAACTAAAGTATTTTGTAATAAAGAAAAAACATCAAGAAAAACTATTATGAGCAAAATCATTTAAAAAAAAGTTGTGGAGCACGATGGTTATTCTGAAAAAATATGACTGAGTAATGTATATTTCTCAGTAGTACATTATGGAATTTTGGCTTCTTGGAACCAGCGGCTACTTCCTGTTTGGAACAACTGGGGAGGGGTCACTCAGTCCAGGTTTCATATACAGTCACTGGTTCAGAAGCTTCACTTCGTGACAATCTGAAAAAATGATATCACTCCACACAAGAAACCACTTGACTTATGCAGACGTGTAATCACGTCCTAGTGGATTGTGTTGAGTATTTTAAGAGAATGCTCACACTAAAGACCTTCTCTCAAAGCATACTTCAGTGGGAAAAAGGTCAGGGGGAGTACACGCCTAACCTCTGCTAGAGTCTCCATTAACCCCCACCTTGCACCTTCTTATCCAGTGAAATCACAAGCTGGAGTCAATGACCTAATGTGTCTGCACCACCTGTGACTGTTCACCTGCGGCAAAAAGGAGAGGTCCCACCACTAAATCACATTCACAGCTTTAGAATTATTGAACTCACCATGACATAATGACGCTGCATTTCTGTCTTTTCATTGGCCAGTTTGTCGTATTCCACTTTGAGACTTCAGAAGGACAAAAGACAAAAAGAGAATAATCTGGATTACTATGCATCGAAGCTGGCCAGAAGGTGGGATTGACCAGAGAAGAACTTCATAACACATCACTGATGAAGCAGTTTATAGTTCGATGTGATAAAAGCATTAACAAGCCGCATGAAGCTGCAACAATTTAATTGCTTTAAAAAGGCTTGGCAACTTCCTCTTCCTTTTGTTTCCAGAGAACTGCTTTCAGTAGTCATTACCTGTGGTACTGGGCCTGCAGGAACTGAAATTCGTCTTTGATCCGATCACAGGACTCTGCCACTGTAAACTTGAAGCCAGGCTGCCCTGGCTGGTGAGGTGCCTGAATAGTTGGATTGAAAGAAGAAAAATGTCAATAAAACATGTTACTTTGAACTGATTGTTCTTGGCATCTCCACCCTACGATGACCCTGAAGAACAAATCACAACAACAAATCACTCAAAGCAAACACATTAAAGATCACAACAACATTCATACAACAAATAATAAAAAAAACATTACATTCAAGAAATCAAAACAAAATTCCAGAAGCCAAAACACTATTCCAAAAAAAGAAAAAAAAGAAAAAGGAAACGTTTCTGAAGTAATTTTCAGAAACCAAAGAGTAATGTTAAGAAGCAAAACACAATAAGAAACCTCAGAGGTTGGTAGTATATCACTGATTGGATGATGATATTTGGACAAATGTCAATCATCCAATCAGCAGTGTCCCATAGTTCTTTCCTTTCCGGTTTCTTTTTGTGTTTTGTTTTTAAACATAACACTTTCATTTGTACAGTACGTTCCAAATTATTATGCAAATTGTATTTAAGTGTCAAAAAGATTCTTTGTTTTTCAATTATACTCATGGATGATATTGTGTCTCAGGGCTCTTTTGATCACTGAAATCCATCTCAGACTCCTGTGATAATTAGTTTGCCAGATAAGTTTATTTAAAAGGAAATCTTACTAAGAAGGACGTTCCACATCCTTAAGCAGACCCGCATTTTCAAGCACTATAGGAAAGATAAAGGATCTCTGCTGCTGATGGTGAAATAGTGAAATGATTTGGACATAGTATGGAAACCTTGGATGTTTCAGAAAAAAACGCAAGTGTTATCATTGTACTATTAAGAGATTTGTGGCTAATGCACACATGGGTTTGTGCAGATAAAGACAGAATGAAGTTTCTGCAAGACAAATACATCAGAGAGCAGCTGCTAAAATATCATTACAAAGCAGCTCGCTGCTGGTGTCTCTGGATTCCACCAACATCAAGGCGTAAGATCCCCAGAGGCTTCCATTTATTCGTAAACTTTCTATTCTGCCACCTCTAAATAACACAAACAGAAACAGCTGCAATGGGCCCAGACATTTGGAGCATCCTCAAGCTAAAATATCTATGGTGGGTGGGAGGCAGTTCACATCCAAACAGCAGCTCTGGGAAGCTATTCTGACATCCTGCATAGAAATTCAAGCAGAAACTTTCCAAAAACTCACAAGTTCAATGGATGCAAGAGTTGTGAAGCTGCTACAGAATAAAGGGATGTATACTCAAATGTAACTTGACTTATGAAAAAGTTTTGGATTGGAATAGCTTAGTAAACATGACCTCCTAATGCTACAAATTAGACAAATAACCATTTCCAGTTGGAATCTAACAAATGTTATGGAACTTTGTTGTGAACAGTGCAGTTTAAGGTTGTCATTTTTAATTAAACAAATACTATAATCTTTAGGAGTTTTGCTCCTTTTAAGATATACTCTAATAGTTAGTGAGTTGAAAATTAGGCTGGCGTTTGCATTGAGTAAAATTTTTAGTAAAGTATTATTTGCATAATAATTTGGAACACGCTGCATAAGCTTCTTTTCTTTTTAAAAACTTTTTTTAATTGTTTTCGGTTCTGGAATTTTTTTAATCATTTCTAAAATGAAATGTTTTCGTTTTGTTTTTTTCTTTATTTGTCATTGTGATCTTTAATATGTTTTGTTTTGAGTGATTTGTTGGTGTGATTTGCACTTTAAGGCCACCTCTTTGCCCCAAAACTGGCAGAATCATAATCCACCTATTCAGATGCAGGGGACAATAACAAATCATTAGGGGTGTAGCAAGTAATCAAGGAATTGATTCATATTCATACGATCTGACCAAATCGATCTGTCTGAGGCAAGTTGTAAATCGAATCAAACCGACCTATGACAGTAAATCATTTCAAAATGAAATCAAACGATTATATTGATGTTGGCAAATACCATTTGGTTTGAGGCACTGTAGGTTTATTTTACTATAATGTAAAAACGACCCAAATGCCGCATTGTTACATTTAACAAATACGTGGCTGTGCAGTGTGGTTTAATGTTTGAATAATGTGAATGGATATACTATTAATTCTTGTTTACTTGTTTGTTTGTACACATATTTAATTTACACTTGATTATCTTGCAAGAAATAGAAGGAATCTGGAAACTTCAGCTGCACTCTTCAGAACCAGGTATGTATCTCTGAATCCTGGATCAATGTCAGTGATTTAAAATGAATCAATATCAACTATGAATTACATTGTCAACAAACGACGATACGATTTGAATCGCTAAAATGAATCGTTACAGCCCTAGTCCCCAGGTATTTTATCTGAGTCACATTGGTTGAAATTTGGTCAGTGAACCAAATCATTTTAAATGGACCAATATTGATTATCCATTGTATCATCAACCACACATTTCCGTACGAATCAAACTGTTAAAATGCATCGCTATATCCCAACAAAGCATACAAATGACCTTTGATTTCAACATGTACGTCAAGACCTGCTTTTTCATAGTTACACTACATTTGAAGTTGTTGTTTGACAAACATGGTCCTTCGGTGTCCCTGCTGCCACCATCAGGTGTGGATCAGCAAGCTCCATCCTCCGCTAATGAAGCTGTTTTTCAAAGGTGGTGTATTTGCATCCATTTACAAACAGTGACACAGACATCTACTTACCGGATGCCGGCCTTGTGGATACATGTCTCGTCTTTCACACTGGGGAATCGATGTGTTTTCTTTCTCCCGCCTCCCCCCCCCTCCCTCCCTCCCTGTGTCTGTCAGTAGTCCCAGTCAAGGTGCGGTAAATCACCGCCACCCCTCCCCGATGTGCGCAGGATGGCGGCGGACAAAGCCCGTCCTCGTCTCACACTCCGACCAGTGGATGGATCAGCTCCTGCGCTCCCAACTGAACACAGACACACACAAAACCGGACACCGCTGAACAGCTGAATCTCATTAACACTGGCGACCACTGCACATCCGCACGAGCGCGAGATCACTGGATCCCACACTCCTATGAACACAATCAAATCAAGCAACAAAAAAACATCTGCGGAAAAGCCAATATTGGATCGCAAAGAGAGGGGGGGGGGATAAACAAATGTGCGTTTGATCCATTAGGAGAAGGAGGAGAATTGAGCCAAAAGTTGAGAATCACAGACGGAGCGACGCGACTGAAGCCTTGAAGAAGTCGTCTTCCTTCCACCGAGCATAAAGGAGCCCGCCTCTGTGCTTTGGACCGACACGCTTTGAAAGCCGGCTCCCACAAAGCAACACCACCACCACCCGCCTCGTTAGCGGCTCTCTTCATGTAGCTCTTTTACCTTTGTCTCCACCGTGTCTTCGCCTCCTCTGCACAGGTCCAAACGTATCCACAAGCACGCGGCACCCTATCCTTGATCTGCAGCCGCCAGCGTAGAGAGCGGCTTTTCCTCGCCTCGGTTTCTCCACTTTTTGTTTGGGTTCTGGATAGTCCCTTTCGAAGCCTGGAGACTCCGGGAAGGAGAGCGTCTCTTCGGCCGGACGCTGGAAAAGCCCCTCGGTTCCGACGAACCTTTGACCGCCGAACAACTTCAAAGACGGCTTCTGTTAAATCCTGTAGCGCAAGTCCAGGGGGTGTAATTTGGCAAGTTTTTCTTTTTTTTTTTTTTTAATTATAATTATAGTTTTTTTGTTTAAAAAGGTTGGCCGTTGTGGAACACACCTCCAGCCTGCTGTTGGGCACCAGTTCCTCCTCTGTGCTGTACCACACACAGACTGCGCGCTGACACCAGGACCTGACTGCCGAGAGAGGGCCTCGCGCTAACCAATCAGGCTCTCAGGAGGACGAACCAATCACCGCGAGTTACCCCACGTGGGCATTTCAGAAACCCGGCGTCATGATTGGTTTGTAACGTGTGACCTCACATGTTCGCCATTTTGGATGTAAAGTGACATTCTGTGCGTTTAACAACTTGTTCAAAACAAAAGTAATAATTTATGTGTGTTTAATATTGTAGCAAAGCACACATCGTCGACTTGTATTACAGTAAACTTTGGGCTTTAGCGCATTACTGAAATATCAAGTGACGTGACTTTTTAAAATTTAATTTTAATAAATTAAAGCATTGAAACTGCCAACCCAATGTAGCGCTAAAAATCACCACATATAACTATTAGTTTAAAACTGCAGCGGAAATAAAATTAGCGTTTGACCACATAAATCATAGAAAATGCTAAAATTAAGAAATTTATTGACCGAACCCAACATCAGCTTCACCAAAACATTATAACATCCTAAAACGCGCGAACACCGCTTCATCAACAGCAATGTTCTTTGAGTGACTTGAAGTGATCGACCTATTTCTAACGAGACCTCAAGCATCCACAATCTTTCCTATCAGCAGCTCTGGCTGCGCTGAACACGTCTGCGTCCCAGCCAATCACGGGAGGCTCACTTCCCCCGCCCCACGTGGGCCCTTCTCATTCTACCGCCTTTTTTAGTCCCCGTCCAATGGTGATGTAGCAGCGCGGAATCTAGGCTTGTAATTGGTTGAGCACAGAGGAAGCTGTCAGTCAGGAGTCCCGCTTGTCAATTAATCCCACGTTGGGTCCTTCGCTGACAAATGCCTGCGCTACTCTCCCTCCCGCCTGCGAACAGCGCCTGGAATGGCTGCTTAATTAGCTTCGAATGGCTTTTCCTTTCAGCTCAAACAATCTGTCACTACCATGTGGTAAAAGAGCCCTGCAAAAAACAAAAGCAGGAAAAAAAAGAAAAGAAAAAGGAAAAAAAAAGCCAGTAGGGGCTAAATATCAGTTTGATCCCCCCTTCTTTGAGCCTTCAATGAAAACATTTGCTGCAAAACAAAGCTTTTACCTCTCAAGCATTGGCTCCTTTTACTAGTCTGAATCTGCCTTCATTTTATTGTTAAAACACACACACTGACATTTTTAGATTTACATTAAAATTTTGCATCTAAATGTAAAATTCACAGTTAGCCATTGCAGCTCACAAATTCAGCCAAAGCTTAGATACATTTGATAAGGAATATGTTTATTATCATAATCCTGACATTTGAATAAAAAGATTTATTTTCAAATATAAATAGATGAATAATGAATGCATCCTAACTGTTATGCACCGGCATAACATTCATTTTAAATGAATTCTTCCATATACTGCTTTGGAAAGCACAACACAGCGATTCATAGTCAGTAAAAAATTTGATGTGTAGCTAGCATGTTGCGAGCAATGGGTGTTGCTAAGCAACAAATGCATCCCTCCTGCAGATGTGGCCACATCATGGGATAATAACTTGTGCTTTGAGGGCATTTCAGTGAGTGACACACTCACATTGAGACTCTAAAATCATTTTTCCCACAAAACATCTGCTAATGAGACCATATAATGATAAAATTCTCCGAAGCAAAATACAATTAGCAACACTCAGTGTAAGCTAGAATAATATCCATAAAGAAGGAACAATCTAACCAAAAGCACGACCTATAAAGAGAGAGTTCTCCATCCTTGCTATTGTTGCATGAATTAGACAAAGTCTAGTCAGTGAAATCTGTGAAAAAAATAACAATAGTTTATCTGCGACAATGTTTTGTGTTTTTCTACATTATTTGTTTACTTAATAGCTAACAATTTTCTACAATGGTCAAATGGAAAAACCCTAGTTTATGGAATCAATATAAGGCCATAAAGATTGAAAGCGGCAACAAAATGGATTCGCAACTGCATGTTCACACATAAATCAAGTTTCATCATCCGGCAAAATAAATCTGCTTAAAAAAATTCAGGTTTGCAAATGTACAAATCTGCATGCAATCTGCGTGCAAATTGGGAGTTCAATTCCCGGGCATTCGACAGAGGTGTTTTCATGTTTTCTATCTGTTGCATTGGCTGACTTTTAGCAACAGTATTAGTTTAATTGTAGTAGATGTTTCTTTTTTGCTCTTTCTCTTGTTTTTTGTTTTCACAAGTATGTATTACATCATTAATAAAATATTAAAACAGATTTTCTTTGTCGCAGAAAATTAGAAATCACTTTGCTGTAGCCATTAAATTACCAAACCAGCATGCTGTTACAACAGAAATGGATGATTCCTGTTTAAAAATTGTGAAAAATCAATGGGTGAACAAATCTTTTCTGACAATCTGATGACTAGGTCCAGCACCATGTGGAAGGATTATTGCGTTTCTTAAATTTTCCACAAGTTTTCACTCATATCCTAATGAGTGGTGCAGTGGCAGTGTTTGAAACTAGCTATTGTTCCCATGTGGTTAACTCAGGTTCAATTCTGATGGTTGTTCTTTCTTTTTTTTAAATTTTTTGTACAAGACATTATTTTTTAAAACAAAGTCCACCTTAAAGTCTGTGGCGGCGCGGGACGGCAGGAAGCTAACTGCTCTCTGATTGATCAGTTTGATTTGTGGCCATCCAATCATAAAGACTTGTAAAGACAGGGACTGAATGGGCAATCGCAACTTCAAGAGCTCAAATGCAGTTTTTTGCTTCGCATCTGCAAAAGAAAATGCAAAAAAAAAATTTATTTCACAAATGCAAATCTTTTTTAAGGGCATGCAGGTCAATTTTTACACATTTGCAAACGTACATTTTTTGGGCAGATTTATGTTGCAGGATGATGAAACTTGATTTATGAGCGAACATGCAGTTGCGGTTATGAATCTTCATGGCCTTTTATGGAGCCCATACTGGTTGCATTTGCACTTTGCAAAATTCCAATAATCAATTGAGCCTTCAACTCAGTGTAACCGTGTGTTTGAAAGGCCACAGAATAAGTGGTTGTTTCACCCCAGAGCCTCTGCTTGTTTGTTTTTTTTTTCCACTGCTTGCCACAAGTACTTTCTATGTTCCAGAAACGTGTCATGCAGTTGTCTCAGAGATTTTCACAGCTCCTAGCCAAATGACAACGATGGTGGCTTCTTCTGAAGGGATATTTCAACCCTGCTACCTACCTCCTTAAGTCTGATTCAGGTCATCTTAACCATTGGAATCCTTGTAGAGTTGCGATGAATTGGAAAAGGGCAAGTTATTTTCAGCAGGATCACAAATCTATAAGGTTTGCTGGAAGTATTATTTTATTTCAACAGAGCACGTATACTATGCAATTATGTAAAACAAGCGAAAGACACAACGGGGATCTCAAACTGTAAAAACAATATATCAGAAAACTTGGCTAAATATGAAATACTGCTGGTTTATTCGTGCCACCATCAGTAGGACAACCTATTGCTTTCACAAAACAAATAAAAACATTTATTTTCTCACTACAGAAGGTAAGTCACTTCAGGTCAGGATTCCAAATATTCGGAACTTAAAGCTAGATAAATGGCGGCAGGTCTAATAAGCAGAAGGGTGAGGGACTGCAAATAAACAAATGACATTTCTCCCCACTGGCTGAGAAACTATTACTATACATATACAAAGGGGAAATAAACACACATATAATGCCGGAGTTTTTAAGTTATGAGTAGTATACCTACTTGCACACTGTTGCAATAACAAAAAAAACAATAAATTTAAAATGTCACAGACTCGCTACAGTTACTTGGATTGTCTCTATATGAGAATTGAACCATGTGAGTGTGATGTCACCCATAGAAAATGACTTACTTCTGGTTTCAACAAAATTAAGTCAATTGCCATTTTTTCAGAATACAGACAGGAACATGTCAGTAAGCAGTGATAGGTCCGAGTTGGTTTGAGTCATACTTTTTATGGTAACCACTCTCGCTAATCAGGAATGACCTTGTTGTGAGTCCAAATACCCCAACCACTCAAAGCAGGCTTAGGAGAAGCTGTCAATCAAACATTTTGAACATTTGATGTGAGAACACAAAGCTTTTTTGAGGCATCTGATTCCCCAGATAATAACTCAGATAACTTGAACTACAGAAACAAATGTTAAAAAAACGAGGATTAGTCCGACCATGTTAAAAAAAGATGTCAGAGCAGCAATGGCTATTCTAACAGAGTTATAGATGTTTAGTTCTCAATAGAAGTCATTGAGATTTTGGCTTCTTTGAGCCAGCCGGTATTTCCTATTTGGAACACAAATCGAAAGGGTTACTCAGTCCAGTTCTCGCATACAGTCAATGGTTACTTGCCAAATTAGAATTACAGTTCTGTCTGTTTAAAAAAAAAGTAAGATGGTTTGATTTTAGTTTTTTTCTGTCTTTAACAGCCCAAATGATGTAGTGATGGCGTCCGTCAAGGTTATATGCTTTACTATTCAAAACAAACAGCAGGTGAAAGCTGGAACAAACCTAAGCAGAGCAACAGATGACAGAGCAACCATCAGCCCTAACGGGGTTGGATGACCACAGATGCAACGCACAAAGAAAGTTGAAGTTATTAGCAGCATCCTAGCAATTGCACACTTTAACAGTGGAATACTTATTCAGCATTTTTCATCAAAAAACAATGTCTCAGCATTTGACAAATATGTATCAAGTCCACAATGGAAGGACAACCTGGTAAGAGGAACACGAGGAAGGGCTGCAGGGAGTCCAAACTCAGGATACAGCACATTAACATTATGCTCCATTCATCATACATTTCCTCAAGTGGTCACCTACTGTTTATTCAAGTGGAGCTGTTGGTCTTTGCACAGATTTTTGTCAGTTTGCTCTTTGCAGAGCTTCCTGGGATTGGTATGTGTAGGACCTCTGTATGGGATGTTGGTTATCTGGGAACTGGCAAACACCACGGTGGTCCCCACAGGCCTGTGACTCTGATCCAAGAACCGAATGCAAACACACATTATCGTAAAGCTTCATCTGACATGTGGAGGGACACGTCCCACACTCGCATAGAAACACAAACACTTACACAAAGATTCACTTTTCATCCCACTCAATGGAGAGTGGCCCAGATTAAGCAGCAACAAAGGATTGGGCCTTGCCGCCGGGAAAGAGGAGGTGGGATGGGTGGTGGCCCCCTTGTAGACCTCTGCGCTGTTTATTTGCACTGGAAACCCAGACGCTGTGAAATTCCCACTCAGAGGCGCTGCGCAAATACTGAGGTTATTTGCAGAGGTGGTTTTAATTCTTTACAGAGAAATGATTGGCCCTTTCTGCTCTCATCTCTGCAGGAGCCAGAGGATTCTTTCTGCCTCTTTTGCTAAGCTCCCCCCACCTTGCCTCTAACGAGCCTTAGAATAAATACAAAAGTTGTATATTTTTAAGGGCTTTAGTGGCCACAAAATCCTCAAACGCCATTTATTCTGCTTATGGTATCACATGTTCTGCTCAAACAAATAGTGAGAACCTCAGCAGTGGCGCAGTGATTGTTTTTGTCCCTGCTGTATACAGACCAAGGATCTCATTACTTCCTGAAAAAAAGAAAGTCGCGTTCACTTCTCTTTTGAGGCTTTGAAGTGTGAAAGTAGTAAAAGGGGGTAAAAAGGAATACAACTAGATGGAAATAAAGAGGGGACACTGTTTGGTGCCTTTTTTTTTGTTCTGTAACAACTTCTGCAAACCCATTTATATTCAGGCATCCATGAGATTAATAACTTAATCCATTCAGCTTCCCCTCATTCATCCTGGACAGCCTTTTACATTCAGAGCTGGTGTTTTTAGTGGGATGGTCCCGGCAGTGTTGTGAAGCACCCGCTGACTCTGGGTTATTGACATGCTTTCACCAGCGAGTTCAGACCTTGAAAGGAGACATTCCTCACCACAAAGGACCCAGTGTATTTCGCGGGGGCAGTCGACATGAATAGAGCCCTCAAGTTATCACTGTGACTCGTCAGCCAGTAATCAATGCAAACAAGATGAAAGAGCCTTATCAAGAGACAAACACAGACATGTGCAGTGTCTGATTTGGGAATGAAAAGCTTTGGGTCTATAAGTCTGTGCGTGTGTCCCAATGGTTGAATATATCAAGTGCATTTATTTTCAAAGCCAACTCCATGCATACAAGACATGGAAGACTGAGGTTACATCCATGCATCCATTCTGATGCATCATCCATTCCTCAATACCAATCCCAGTCTCTGATTGGTCAAAGTTCAACATTCAGCATTCATGCAATGGATACCGTTCTGCACGCAGAGCCTGAAAACAAAAAGTGTGTAGCAGTGTGTGAACATAAGAGATATGAATGTGGAAGACCAAAAAATACACATTTATGTGCATTTATACAGACTTATCATTGAAGGAAGCCACTTGAATGCACATTGCTGAGGGTGGTGTGAACGTAGCTTTACGTGTACTTTTATGGCATCCACATTACTTTGTTTTGTTTGTTTGAGCAGTGAAAATGGAAATTCTGCAAAGTGTGGTTTAGACTCTGAAATGTCAGTTTTGTAAGAGATGGTTAAAAGTTGAATATATTTAAGGGACTTTTTTATTTTAAGAGGAGAGTCCAGAGAATTTTGATTTTGGTTTGCTTTGAAATTTTCTTTTTTTGCTGGCTTTAAAAATTAATAAATATTTAGCTAAATATTTAGCTGTTGGACAGAGAATATTATTGATGATTCTGTTCAGGATAGCAAACAGTTTCTTTGTTAAGTAAACACTATAAAAGTTGAGCTGCAATGAGTGAAAGAAGTGAATGAGAGGTGTGTAAGGAGGATTCTTGGACATTTAAAGCCTTAACAAGGTCATCACTATCTTGAATCTAAATTTTGTTCATATTTTAAGCTCATGTCTGTTTCTACTGTGTTATTCTTATGCTCACTTTACAAAAGTCGTACTATTTTAGTAACAGGAAGCACGTACTTCCTTACAGAACTGCAGATATGATTGTTTCATGCAAAAAAAGCAAATGACTTGTTTCGCTCTCTGACATTTTACATGCACATCTCACTGTGTTTACAGAAGTAGTAAGACTAAAATAAAAGATAAAAGTCAGAGACAAAAATGTTAAACCTCTTTTTCAAATAGTTATTGCATAAGTAAAGCTGGTTGCATAGTTTTGTTAGGCATTGTTTTTTTCTATACACTTTCTATATCACCTTAGAATATCGTACAGTGACTTGATGTTTGCAGAGGAGTCAATTTGAGATGAGTTCACAGATTCTGATACCTAAAGCGTGGTTGAGTCTTTTTCTGCACTGCTGAGCCCCAATGAATTCAAAATGGCTGTGCCTCTGCTGCTGTGTGTGATTAATAAGCTCATTTAGTGAGCATTCATCGAGACCAGGTCTACAGGCCAGCTCGCTGTAAGGCTCTTTAGTGGGCTGGTGTTATTTTTTGTGATTACCAGCCAAGTGGCTGCTGCTGAAAAAGCAGGTCAACAAAGCGACCTTATCCTGTCCATCATGTGGAGAGTGAAAGAGAACCCTGTGATGATAGTGAGGCCTTTTTTGTTTTTACCAGGGACTCGAGTGTATTTGCATGGATGTAGCAAAGTTTGTGTTTCCTTTTGACATCTTAGCCCGATTGCAAGAATCTAGATAAGGTTGAGTTTTGTTGGGTAAACATTCAGGCACATCTGGTAAAAATTTATGGTGCTTTGAATAGTGAAATGAGAAGAACTCACCTCCAAAAAGCATGAAGTGCACGGTTCACTTCCCAGCAATTGAACATATACTGACTTGTAGAGAGCAACAGTCTAAAGCTTTAGAAGTTTTAATAAAACCTAAAAGCTGTGTGGAAAAGCAGGGTTTCTGAATAAACCATAAGTACACTGAATAAATAAGGTTCTGATACTTCACTCTCTCACTGACTCTTACCCTTCTGACTAAATAAAAAAAAAATATATATATAATTAAAAAAAAAAAAATATAATATCTCTATCTCTCTCTCTCTCTATATATATAAAAGATTCATGTTATAATTGTTATAACAAGGATAATACTATTGTTTTTGAGTCCTGAGACCACAGCAAGTTTAAAAAAGTAAATCAAACTGATTTCACATTATGCTATTTGGTTGATCACAAAATAGGATGAGTTATTAAATCATATGTGCTTAGTTGTAATTTCTGTTTCTTCATATTGAATAGTTTTTTTGCCAAGAAGAAAAGGATGTTAACTGTTGGAACAAATTTTTATAAATATTTTTTACTTGTTCACATTCTCTTATGTTTGCAGGCGACATTGTTGGACACAGCACCGAAAGGAAACACTTTCATTTCCTCCTGGTTTGAAACCCAAAGTTTAAGCAAACAACGTCATTGTGAAAAAACAGGGTTTAAATATTCCTGTTGATGGAAATTGTGTTTTTCTGTGTTTTTAATATGTTTTTTGTGGCATTTTCCCATGGTAGAGGTCATATATAAAGAAAATTAGGCGCAAAATTGCATTTCTAAGTATTTCTTTATTCAAATTGTTATGAATCAGAAGTAGACATAAACATGTTGTCTAAAAAAAGCTTGTAAATGGGATGGAGAAGCTACTACGGCACGCCATAAGCCTCCTGCCCCACTCCATTTTGATGCATACACTTGTTGACAACTAGATCCCCGGACGTCTTCATTTTCCTTGTCTGAGCTGGCGTCTGATAGCTCCAATAATGCTCACCATTTTTGTTGTACTGATAAAGTTAGGTTGGGGTTGAGAGGGGCTGTAAGATAGTGAGACAGTGTGAACAGATGGCTGACGGGAAGTGGGGGAGGGCTTTCTCAGCCCCAACAATACCGGCCAAAATTCAGAAGTGAATTTCTTATGAACTCTTGCCGCTCTGCAGAACCTATGTCCTAAAAAACAACACAGGTTTTTAGATTTTGGCTAAAAACTGCATAATCATAATAACCAGTTAAACCCCACAAAATAAAAGAATACATGAGGGCCAGATGGGATTGATTTGCTTTAAGAAGTGGTGTTAATATCATGATGTCCACTCAGTGTCATTGCACAATACAGAAATCCAATGGCAGTCTTTATAATTGTCTAATTTAATCTCTCCGATATGTAACTCTGTGGAACTGGTTTTTATTTTTCAGCTGTACCCACGTCTGCTCGTTGATGTGCATCGTCTCCAACCTCCACATCAGGAACTCATCATTAGCCCGGGTTTGCACGGACATAATGACTTTCTGTTACGGAGAACGAAAAGTGTTGTACCGTCGAAAGTGAGAGCAGCCTAACATCTTAGAGACATTTCAAATGTCTCCTCACTGTAATGATCTTTTTTTCACCGGTTCCTTGGCAAGCAGCGAAGAAAGTGAGTTCATTATGGACCAGAGCAACAAAATGCAGTTTCCAAGGGAACAAGCCCCTACAGGCAGTTCCTCAGGACTGTGGGCGAGATGAGGTGTTTGCACTCATGTATACCTAAGAGGGAATAGTGCACAATTTATGCATCCTTACAGAGGCTATACAATACACCCAGCACAGCATTGTGCACTCTTGTTGTTTACATGAACCCACACAGGTTTGAGATAAATTGAAAGAAGTAAATCACCTGGGAGATTGCAGTCTGGCCATTGATTTCATGGGTCATCAGATAACACCGGGGCTTGCAGAGCACATGCCCTTCAGCACATCGCAAAGGCTATCATTTAGTCTGATCAATAGCTCTAATTACTGCGCTCCACCTGCTGCAATAAATCCTGCATCTACCATGGAGTCTTCAAGGACTTCTAATGAGAATGTACATTAGTAGGGATAAAAAATCCAGACCAAGACGGTTTATTAATTAACCCCATAAAGCCCACTACATTAAAAAAAAAACATTTTTTGGGGGGAGTTAAGATGCTTTTTAACCCTTTGATGAAATCCACAAAAACACATTTTGCAACATGTTTTTTTTATGACATATTGATAGCATCAATTATGATACATCGGGACGTTACGGTAAGTTTTTGCTCACAATAATGTTAGTTTAGGATGCATATATTTTGACATGAGCATTCAGGAAAAAAACACCTTATTTACCCAATATCTCAGATTTGATCTCCACATTTTTAATATGGTGTAACCATGTTGTAAAAAAAATAATTATCAACTAATTATGCATTTTATATACAGCAAGTAGTCCTTTAAAAAAATCACATCAATGGACGAGTGATTCTCAACATGAAGTTTTAAAAAAAATAGCAAAACTTTTCCTGCTAAAAGTGTGTCTGAGACTTGATGGAAGCAGCCATTTATAAATGAGCAGGAAAAGCTCTTCTACTGCCCCTAGTGGAATGATGGTGAAGTACAGGGCAGAAAACATGGACCTAGTTCTACAGACTGGGCTTTTAAGGTAAGGTTTCATCATGCTAATGAGACAGGGGTCTCGGAAATTAATGTTTTAAATATGATATGGATGATTATATAGGACTACACCTTTGTACATAATTTCTAGTTCAACCCTAGAGAACGCACAAGGTCGAATTTGGCCCTTTTCCCATTTTTTTTTCTCTTTAAGTGTTTTGCTGTTATTTGCTCCTTCCCAAAATGAACAAACTAAAACCCAATTTTGTTTAATCAACTTTAACAGCCCGGTTAAAAGTGACAACTCTATTTGGTAAAATATTAGCTTGTATTTTTTATTCTTTTCCATTAAAGCTCCAATATATGTAGACAATAATAAGTCACACACAATACCTGGACATTTCTAGAATGGCTAAAAATATTGTATTCTTCAGTTGGTCGTAGCTGTAATTTTTCATAAAAGTAAAATGTCTGAAGCCATTTAATTGTGTGAAATAGAACTAACATTTCATTTGGGCTGTGTGTTACTGCTGCAGTCAGATTACAAACACCAAGAATGAAGAAACCCGTTAAAGGAAGCAGCACAGGATCTTTTAACATTTGTTTGAGACAAAGCAGAGTGTGGTTGTAAAGATGTTGCATGAGCCGTGACATAAAGCATAACAAATGCTCTGCCTCTGCTGCAGCTCTGCTCTGTGTTTTTGGAGACTTAATCACAGCTGAGGCCAAGAGACTCAAAGCACTAAAGCAAGCGTCAGAATTTCTGTTTAACCTTCTGTTTCTCTGCACCTTTTCTGCTTCGTGTCACCTGCACACTGCGCACATCACAGCACCCTATGTTAATGAGTTCAAGATGTCCACTTGTTGTTAGCACTAGGTCCTCCCTTTGTTTATCTCTACCCTCTAGCATGTTAAGTGCTCCCATCCTGCTATCTGCATTATTTAAGTGTTGCAGCTCTGCAGACCAGCCATCAGTCCCTTTCCTTTTCAGAACAAGGTTATACAGTCGTCTGAACATCAACATTAAGTGCTGGATTAAAATTTGTTAAACCTCCTTTTAGGGGAATGAAAAGTTATGCTACATTCACACCAGGCCCAGCATTTAAGTGACCACTTTCAAAGAAAACTCTTTGTAAATGCGTGTACATACACGTTTCGGGCTTTTGCGTTCAAAATTCTGGCATTTATGTGTTGGTTGCTACGCAAGTTTTTAATCTGTTTCTGGGCTATACAGACAGAACGTGTAGCCATTGAACGCCCGTTAAAGTTAAACCAGCTGAACTTTGACTAATCAGGGACTCACATTTGGTAGTGATGTATGGATGGCGTTCCTTTCAATTCACAGAAGTGCCAATTGTTTGAAAATTGATCATGGAGGAGAGATTAATAACTGTGGTTTCTGCTCTGAAGCAATAATATAACATCAAGTCTTTCAAATATCAGAATAGAGCTGTGAAAGAAAAAAGCCTGGAACAAGATTCACAAGATTTGCACTGCTTTAAAATCTGAAACTAAGCCTCTTCCGAGTGTAGGTACATGCACTAGTATCAGGCACAACAGTTTAGTGTGAACACCATATTCTAAAAACGCATATTTATTCGCATATTTATCGCGATATTATTCAAGAACCTGTTTAAAACCCCATCTTAAACACGCATCACGGTGTGTGCGTAGCTTTAGACTTCTTGTTTGGCTGCTCTGACCTGGGTTGTTTTCTTGTATGAAACTATTTCTATTTTCTAGCATCATTACTTAGTAAATCGAATTATTTTCTTGAAAATGGAATGATAGAGAATGTGAAGCAGCAGAGCCATGTGACTCCTTCCTTCTTATGCTGCATTCACACCAGACGCGTCAAATTTGCATCTGCCGCCTCTCTTTTGACGCTTGTCAAATTTACTGCTGAACGCCTGGATGCCCAGACCGTGGACCAACCGCCGACAACTTCATTCGTTGACCACATCATGGAAAACATGGATGATGTTGAGCAAGGAGAGCTCGACAGAGGCGCCAGCAAGCACGCCACCGTGTCACCAGTCACAGTTTGAGCATTAACCCGAGAGGGGAAAAATAAAACTGGTGGATCTTTTTATTATTGTCTCGATGTAAATAAGAAAAACATCAGAAGTCCATTGAGCATGGAGGATCGCCTCCGCTACGATGGTATCCACGGTGGTTCTCCATTAATGAACAGTTTCCTCTGTTTTTATTTAAACGTGTTACCAGCACTTTCAACGTTTAAACAAGCCCAAAGTTTTAAAATATTCCAAATATTAGAGGAGCAATTCCAAGAAGTCTGATCTTTTCTAAACTATCCGTATGATTAGACTACATTTATAGCTCATTTCATCTACGCTGCATAACAACAATTTGTTGCTGTTTAACAGGTGACTAAAAATGGATGTTTGTACGCATTTTATATGTTTATTTCTGTTGCATCAAAAAGCAATGAAAACATATTTATTTGAGAGAAATTAGAAGGGAAAAAATGACAACAAACTAAAGTAGACCTAAAATTTAAAGAACAGAAAATGCCAGTTTTGAGATGTGATTTTTCATTGGAGTGCGATGGTCTTTTGTGGTTCAGGATGTCTTTTTAAAAGGGATTCAGATGTGCCCTCATTAAAAGTAAAAAGCAATGACAAGTTTTAGAAAAAAAAAAAGTTTTTTCTTGATTTTTCAGTGGTTTTATTTGCGCAAAACACTTACCAATCACATAAATATAAAGCAGGGTTGTATTTTCTTAAGGATGAAATAAGGCTTTGCGGCTGATTCTGGGTTTTGGTCAACAAGAAACAAACTCAAATGGTTCTTCTGGTGTTGAAAGTTTCCAATTCCTGGTCCTCATGGATCATTGGCACATGGATATGCACGTGTGCCAAAGGGCTGCAGAGATACACTGTAAACATTTCAAATTTATTCAGAGATTTCCTTTTTATTTATTATAAGTGCATGTCTGTTTATTGAAGTTCTAACAAACTTTCCTGCTATCATCCAGGCAGGCTGTTGCAACATAAGCACATATCCAAACACATCCAAACATGCCCAGCAGCTGGCCTCAGGGCTGTGTAACTGTTTAGCCCATAATAGCGAATGATTAGAATACCAGTGGTGAGAAGAGAACATAAAACAGTTGTTGACAAGGGATATTAAGCAAAGTGGGGAGTCGAGCCACAGGGATAAGATTATGCCACCAGGGAAACATGTGCTGGCCCACACAGTGGTCCTCTTTAACACCATAGCGTCCAAACAGCTGATAACTCTATCTGAGACACAGGGGTAGGGTTACAGAGTAACACCCCAAAGCCAGACAAGAGAAAACTGAGAGGCACGAACTAAAGCTGTGCAGTGAAACAGTAGAAAGTTGACTTTTTTTTAACCCTTTTCCCATTGTTTTGTTTTGGAATTATTTGGTGCCTTATTTATTTATTTATTTTTTCCCATTATTAGATCAGTGGTCCTCAATACCCTGGATTGGCATTACCGTGTGAGACAGTTGGTACCAGGCTGCAGATAAAAAAAAATCTGTTTAATTTAAAAACTGATTCTAAAAGTGTTTTATTCTGGAAATCAACTGGATTCTTTACACCACATCCAATTCATTCTTGACGCACGTCAAGTCTCTCGGTCACGTGTCAAAATTCCATCCACTACTTTCTTAAAGCAGCTGACCCACAGCTAAATCAAAAGCCCCAAGCTTGCAAAGCTAACAAAAACAAGCATATTTGGAACGTTTCTGATGCAGGAAACAAAAGAAGAGCCTTCAACTTCACAATAAAAGACAGATGTGTTTAACATACAGAAAAATCACCTCAAAAGTCAGACAAGGCTGAAGCTGGCATCTGATTGATAGCTTTTTCCACTTTGACAGTAACAGGTTTAGGGGAAATCATTTTTAGTCACATTTTCATGGTTTTTCCATGAAATCTTGTGTACCAATAAAGTTTAAAGCAGCAGAAAAGAAAAAAAGAAAATCAGACTCCCACTTTTTTCCCACTTTTGCGTCTTCTTCTCTTTTTTACAGAACATACAACAATACAAACGAGTTAATGACAACCTTCCAAAACTTTAAAATAGTTTGAAGCACATTTGAGACAATGTAAAGGATACTTCCATTTTTTTCTGATGGCTTTGAATTACGTGCACTTTCCAGCATTCCTGAAGAAATCCCCTCATCCACGTCTGATTGGGTCTTGCTGCTCAACAAAGTGCCCCCTCGGTGAAATGAGTTGTTCATAATGTGTCACCATTTTGCCTCTTTTGTCACAATAACCTTTCACTTTCCTTTGTTGTGCACTTTACTGCTCTGCCAGAAGAAGCTTTTAGAGATATTTTGCTCCAAGAGCTGCAAAGCTGGGTGTGCAAGGCAGCATGGGTTTGGTTTGCATTATTCATGCATAAAAATGCATTTGCTGCATGTTTTTTTGATGCTTGTATTATGTTAATGACAAAACTGGGCAATGTGCAATGAAGAAAGAACACGATGTAAATGCACCTTGCTGCATTTCTGTATGAATTAGATTTTAATGGTTTTTCCACTTATCTGAGGTCAGAATTGAAGGCCATCCGCATGCAGGCCAACCCATGCAGACTTATTTTGTATTTGTAAGTTTCATATACTTTTGGATGTGATTTATCATTGTAGGACTACAAAATGATGACAAAAGTGTAAATTCCATTTGTTGTTGCACCTCTCATGGCAGTAAGTCACAATAACTGTTAGCATGCACCGCTTTGGTTGTAGTCATGCAAGTCTGCCTGAAGCATTTACAAACATCATGCTGAAGTGTTACGCATCATGGATAACATGATGCAAAAAAAGGCTCCTGCAGGTCTACATGTACACTATATTTTTAATTATGACCCATTTTTGATAATATAATACTGTGGATAATGTATAAGAAGCAAAAGTGTAATTCCTGTTGACATATTTTCAAAAATATTCAGAAAGATTCATGATTGGCTAGTCACAAAAAACTCTGTTACATTTCAAATACCACAGACATATCACACATTGAAAATAAAATGTACGAAATTGTTTACAATATTAATCAAGAATGATGATGTGTTCTTAAACATGGTCACTGAACGTCAGTTGAAATGCCACAAGAAAGATAAAACAACATCCTGAAATGCTTATCTGAAGCTAACAGAGGGGCGGGGAGAAGTTTCGTTCTGGGCTGGTCAATTTAAGAAATTAAGATTTTTGTTCGGTCACCCGCCCTTAGATTAAGATTAAAATATCCCCCTTATCAGTGGCGTGTTCAAAACCCAGCATGGGGCATGACATGCATTAGTCAAACATTTAAATTTGAAATGCCAGACCAGTTCTTCCAGACTTTGGACATGCTTAAAGTTTCCACTGAAACCGTCCTCAGCTTAATAAAGTAGTGGTGTAAGGATAAATCGATAGAAATCAATGAATCGGTTCGTATTTCTCCGATCCAACCAGATCAATCTGTCTGTGACAACTTGTTAATCAATTCAGCTTATATCATTATAAAATTGTTTTAAAATGAAATAAATCGATAACCAATAATGGAAAATACCAGAGACGCAGTAGGTTGATTTTACTATAACAGTGTCATTACAGTACACAACACAGTGAACTTTATTAAGATAAAATGGGAATGGATTTGACATTAATTCTTGGTTACTTGTTTGTTTGTACACATGTTTAATTTACACTTTAATATGTTGAAAGAAATACAAGAAATCAATAAAACTTCACCTGCACTGTTCAGGACCAGGTATTTATCCCTGAGTCACACTGGTTGAAGTTTTGATTAAAGGTGTTCTGGATCCATTTTAGGTCAGTGAATTAGATCAAATCGGATCGTTTAAAAATAAATCGTGTTGTCAACCCCAAATTATGATGGGAATCAAATTGTTGTTCAAATGAATTATTAGAACTTTTCAGTCACAGAGTCGCTGCAAGCTGTACAGCAATGTTTTTGAGAAACAGGTATAGATAATCCATAAACATGTGTATGACTAACAGCTCTTTCTACTAAAATGTACGACTGAAACCACAGTGAACAAGAACCACTTGGATACTCAAACGTATGTATCCACCTCACTCTTAATACACATTAAATAGCCTGCAGCACTGCATTAATTAACACAGTTATTGGAATTTATGCAGATTTGAAACATTATCAATGTATTGTTATCAAATGTGAAAAATCTATTTCCATTACAACATTGCAATGAATTCGTTGAAGTCCCTCACCAAAAATATTGTGACCTTTCTCTGATTTTTTAACTCCAGTTTAGCACAGTATATTCAGCATTATGCAGGAAATGGGATTACTTATTCGCTTTCCATGTTCAGATAGAAACAGCTGGAGGCTGAAACAAGACTCCCTCCTCTTGGTGGAGACTGGCTGCGAAGCATTAAAGATCAAGGATTTATGTTTTGTAAAGAAATCCACAACTCATGTCCATGATATTCTGCTAAAACACAGTTGTTTGACGTGATGATTAATAATGCAACACCCCTGCCTCATTCAAAAAAGTTGTATTTTTAAGAGTTTTAGCTTCCATGGATTAATGGTGAATGCCTGCACTTTTAAGAAATAATTTTAAGAAAAATGTCTCAAGTTATGTTACTTCCTATCAAGATCTACTGTATCACTATGGATGTATTCAGGCTGGACACATTTGGTTCACTTAAAGTGAACCGGAGTTCATTTCTCCCCATAATCCGGGAAATAAATTTCAGTCTGGTCCAGGACTAGGAACCACTTTTGGACCCATCTTTTGAGAAGGTCCCGATTGATTTCCAATCATACTGAGCTCTTAATAGGCTTTGTGCTCAGAGTAGAACAAATGGACCAAAACAGCCACCGTAGCCAGGCAGGAAGGAAGCGACAGGAAGTGATGACACCCAACAACTCATCGAAATGTGGTCAGACGAATGCAGACTCATTAAAACTTTTACACATTGGATACAGATTGGATTTCTTCCCCTCGTTGTTTTGCCCCGCCCTCATAATTCCTGGCCATTTACAGAGGACATCTTCATTCACGTGGTTTGGTTTACAAACTTTGGATCAAAACAGAAATGTTGATGGCAGTCTGAATACAGACCAAACACAAAGTTTAGGACTCGATTTCTGGAAGACCTTGAGCTATTAGCAAACATAAAGCACAAGTCCTTTAGTACACCAAGGGGTTTGTTGCAGAGCAGTGCAAAGCATAAGCAGATGACATAAAGCTCATGATGGTCAAATCAAGCAGTGGTCTGTAATCACCACACCATGTGTAATTTAGTACCAGTTCACAAGACAGCTTGAATGATAGTTTTGGAGGAGCCTTTTGCACAAAGCGGACTCTGCAAAGGTGGCTGAGTATGTAGAACCTATACTTTATGGTATCATCCAAACAGCCAACACCCTACAACGTGCAAGCACAAGAGATTTGACCAATAATCACCCAAGATTCACAAAGAAGTGAAAACTATATGCAGATGGCCACTAAGGTCTTAAGTTGTGTTCAAAGCAAAAGGTGGTTTGTGAGGCAGGGGTGGCCAGTTTCAGTGTTAAGTCAATGTTAAATTTGGCCTGTGAAGTGTTGGTAATCAGAGGGCAGAGTCCAAAACCAGCAGGTAGGAGAATCTGATCGTTCTCTTCCTGGACTTTATGATATATTTGCCTCAAATATGAGGCAAATATAAAAAGATTATTTTATTGTATTCTTGTTTTTATTGTTTTCTTCCTCTGAGTAATACAGATACTTACTGGAACTAGTGAAGAGCAGTGGAGCATTTCTGAAAGGATAAGCGTCAACACAACTACGTCAGTTGTTTTTATGAATGTGATCGTGATCAACATACAGTTTTATCTGTCTCTGTTGTTTGTTTTGACGATCACTTTGGCTCTCTTAGGAGATCTGATTCTTCTGATTGGACTCAAAATGATCAGGTTCTTTAAGCTCCCAAAAGGCTCCTTGAATTGTTTTTGTTGCTTTGTTTTTAATACCAAAAATAATGGGGAATAACTTAAATTTGCTATGTAAGTAATGTGCATAACCAACAATGTGCATAACCAACAATGTGCATAACCAACAATGTGCATAACTAACAATGCATATTTTAAACTGTATATAGCTTGTTGTAACAATGGAACATATATAAAAGATTCAGTTTAAAATGCTGTATAACTTCCAGTTGTGTCTCTTTTTGACACTGGTTTCCAAAAGCTGCCGGCTCTAACGTGTTTGTAACTGTTACATGCTGGTCTCTGATAGTGGCTGGACCCCTTTAAGATCTGCCCGTCTTTCCCGGGTCAAGCAGATGCGAGGTGTCTGCGGTATTTGTGTTGTAAGCCAGTGTAGAGATGGCCAAGAAAGGCTCATTCGGTTTGGCGTTTTTAACTTTGTGCGGTGGTATCCGCCAAAGAACATTCTGGTGAGGAATTTGCACAATATATCGGGGTGGATCCTAAACATATCCGAGAATGGCGAAGGCAGATGGGTGATACTGAGAAGACAGGTAGCATTTTGCAATTTAAGTATGAAAATGTAAATTGATTTGCATCTG
Source organism: Oryzias celebensis (assembly GCA_014656515.1). Taxonomy (NCBI): domain Eukaryota; kingdom Metazoa; phylum Chordata; class Actinopteri; order Beloniformes; family Adrianichthyidae; genus Oryzias; species Oryzias celebensis. The sequence goes on along the minus strand of BNCR01000003.1, from coordinate 23,785,358 downwards.
GATGAGTATGTAGTAAAACAAAAACATGTTTTTGTTAACAAATTAACTTGAGTCTTTTTTTTGACAAATTCTTGAGGAATTCTATAGAAAAAAGCAGAAAAATTTATTGTTTGCTATTCTCTTATTGTTGTTCTCACTAAAAGGAGTAATCCAAAGTGGGGGTTTGAGTTTTCAACATTAAAGGCAGAATGTGGTGTAAAATATCCCCCGGAAATTATATATATTTTTCAGCACAATTTCCACATAGTATTCAATACCAATCTGCACTATAATCTGAGTATTTTGTGCTAAGGTCTATGGCACATGTATTTAGACTGAAAATGGAAATGCACTGGATAACTATAAGAGGATTGACAGACAAGAGGAATAACATGTTTAAATCCACCGCAGAAGCACAGGGTCTTATCAGCACACACAGTTGCTCACCTTAAATGATTAAGTGGAGTATTCACGCATGGTGAGATTTATTTCTGCCTGTAGGAAGCTGACTTGGCAATCCCTGGTGTTTGCAATCCCATATGCTTCTACCCCAGGACATAACCAAACCCTTTCAGGGCTGCAGTGCATTTATGAAAAGGTCTTCTGACTGACAAGCACATCTTTGTCAGCTGTTTTTATGAACGTGGTCGGGATCAACATTCATTCTCATCTGCCTCTGTGGAAGTGCATGTAGCATAATCCACGCACGCTTCCTGCCTACAAACACAACTGAACAACCTCCACAAAACCTCTCAGTGGAAAAATGTTCATCTCCTGCACTGTTTTGTTGTGGCTAAATGAATATGCAAAAGAGGGCTTTCGGTTAAATCAGGAGTACAGAGCTGTCAAGTAGAGCAGATTGTTGCCAGAGGTGCTTATCCAGAAATTACAATTAAACTGTCACAGCCAGAGTCAAGAACAGCCTCTTCAAGCTATTCTCTCATTAATTGGGATTTGGGGAGTACCTGGGTCTCCTTGGTAGCGAGGTTCAAGTGGTTGTTAGTGAATGACAGAGCAACTACTTGAGGCGTTTCATCCTCAGAGCCAGAGAAGATGAGATTGTTACGAAACGTGATCAACAGCCTCTCAGGGGTCACAATGCAGAGCATTAGCACCTCCACAAGTACGTCCTTTGGTTTGGGCTCTTTGCAGTTTCCCGCACAAATAAGCAGCCCTCCAAACAACAGACAGTTCTCTTTTCTAAAGGGCCACAAACAGAGCCTCGTCTCATCTGGGGTCAGGCTGTTTTTAAGTGGCTATGGCAGCTGATGTCTTCTTAATGCGTAGTGGTTAAGACTCTCTCAGACTGGCAAGTGACTATTGCGCATAGTGCTAAAGGCGTCACACATCAGACACTCGTAACACTCGCCAGGGATTGCACAAATTCAGAGCTGCACCATGTGACGGAACAGGCTTTTTTAAAGATCTTTTGAAATCTTTTGAAAAAATCTTTAAAAATCTTTTGAATCAGATTTGAGGAATTCAGGACAAAGTCTTTAAACAAAATCATTAAAGTGGAAAAGCAGAAGTCCTTACCATATATTCCACACTATAAGATGCCTCTAAAAGTCTTAATTATTTTCAAAAAATGACTTATGATCTGGAGCGCTTTATATATGATTTACTCTGGTTGTGCTTACTGACGTCGAAGCAATTTTGAGAGATACCTGACGATTTCTTTACCTGGTAATAACAGGGTTGCGAGTTAGCATTGTCACAGTAATGTTTGTTATAGTGGTATCAGCTGGGTTTATTTTCTACCAGTTGCAAACGAGGCTGGTGTGCCATAGTAAATATGCTAATGCAGCTAACATGTAGACGTGTCAGAATGTTTTATTTGTTCCGCGTTACCAACAAGGTTGGAAGTTAGCATATTATTTAGCAACATTTTAGCTGTATCAGTCAGTTTTTGTGCGAGTTGCAAACAAGGTTGGGTGTTATTGTAAATACGCTAGCGTGGCTAACATGTAGCAGTGTCAGGCTGTTTTTTTTCTGCGTGTTACTAACAAGGTTGATGGTTATAGGTGATGTTATTACACTAACGCGGCTAACGTGTAGCCATTTTAGACTTTTTTTTTAGCTTACCTGTTACTAACAAAGAACCTGGCCACTGTTAGAGACTGGCGTCTAAAGTAAAGAACATCTGTTAGACCCGGTGTTTATTGGAGACTGGCGTCTATTAGAGATCAGCCAACATTGGAAGATAAATGGTATCATAGCAATTGTTACCGTAATGCAAGGATTGATTTTGAAAGATGTTTTATTTTTCGCAAAAATAACCCAGGTTTCAATGGTCACTTCATTGTTTCGGAATAGTGACTGTAGCATTGCGCTACTGACAATAGCCTATTAAATATTTTTTTGTAGTGCCAGGAATCGATTACGAAAAATAAACTAATTAATCGCAAATCTGAAAACATTTATAGCAATTAATCAATATTTTTAAAACAATCCCCCTTTGGTATTCATCGATGTCAAAAGCTGCAATGGGAGATTCTCAGCTGGCCTGGGAATGAGGAGCTAAAGGAAGTGGCCGGGCAGAGGGTAACGAAGATGTCATCATTTTTACCCACGATGCTTTGGAAACACGTGAAGTAAAGAAGTGGGAGTTTAACGAGACAGATTTAGTGTTTCTGCCAAGCTGCTAGCTGAAACAACACAGTCACCAGGGCTACAATTCAGTCCGCATTAGACCACATCCTTTGCCTTAAAGACATTTAGATGCACTCCCACTGATAGTGGTTGATGAGATTAGAGCGCTGTGATCAAGCTGTTAGCAACCATCTAGAGTGGGCGGCTAAAATTGAAGACATGCGGGTCAAACAGAGCAGAATCCAGCGTGAGCCCATGATTACAACAGTGTAACTGTGAATTTTTCACATTCAAAGTTCAGTTATCTATAAAAAAAGGTAAATTGCAAATAGATAAAGATTAAGAAAAAGGAATGAAAAAATGGATTTCATTGCTCCAAAAGTTACTTTAACCCTGTAAAGCCCACTATATCAAAGAATTGACAGAAAATTCAAATTTTGGGGAATTAAGATGTTTTTTTTAAACCTTTTGATGAAATCCACAACAAACACATTTTGCTTTATCATTTTTGTACAAGATATAGATTGTGCAAAATGTGATACATTTGGGTGATTTGGTAAGTTTTTGCTCACAACAATGTTAGTTTTCAGGAAAAAAAGTACCTTATTTACCCACAAATTTGATCCACACATTTTCAACATGGTGTAACTGTATTTTAAAGAATTCATAGTCAACAAATACATCTACATTCTTAGAAAATTAACAAAACTTTTCCCGCCAAAATGCAGCAGTGAAAACACAAAGAAGTATTGAGAGGTTGAACAAACAATAGAAGCCACTGCTGTCTGAGAAGTAACGGTCTCCAGTATATCTGAACATGGTCGTGGACAGGTGAAATGTTTGCAGTTAAAGGAAACAGCAGAGCGGAAACACGGCAGACTCTTTCAAGCTCTTGTCTGCAGGATGAGAGCTCTTTCTCTCTGTGCTCATACCGATCCATCCACGTCTGCAGAGCAAAAAAAAAAAAAAAAACCAAAAAGGCTACATGTCTCTGGAGGCATGCCTCTGATGCATTTCTGGGAGTCAGAATCTTTGACTACTCTTCTGTTCTTTTACTTGTTTTTGCCACACATAGTGATAACTCCAACCCCCTTCAGGCACAATACTTCACACAAGCCTCAGTGCCTGACAGCTGACACAGGGCTCTTAGTTAAAAATACCCTTGCTCCTTCAGTAGCTTGAGTGCAAGAAGAGCCTCTCCCTCCAGCTGCTGTGCTGTCTCTTACTGGAGTTGTGAAACAGAACTTGCACAGGATGCAAAGACCTAACATATTCAAACTTTATAAGAAAGAGATTGTTTTTAATGAATTTGAGTATATTTGTTGTACCAACCCCATGTCTTTGCTAACACCTCTTAAATGTTGATTGCATTGCTTTCATTTAGACTTTTTAACCCCGCTCCACACTAATTTGTAATCATCTGACATTATTGACGACTGCAGAGTCTGACTGGCTCATTTAGACCTGAGGTGCCTCTTTAAGCAGGAATTATGCATCTAGTCTTCATGGGTGAACAAAATCAGCATAATTTAATCAAACTAAATAACGTCACTGCATGCAACAACAGTTTCCTTATGTTTATTCTGTGGGACACTTTGGCTTTTAGATTTATTTTGTCAGCCTCTCTCACAAACAACAAATAGAAGCAGGGTGTCCAAAGAAAAATCAAGCAAACTCTGCAACATTCCTGTTTTGTGTCTGATATGCCCAGCTTCTTGAATTCCAATCAAACTTCTGGATGATCTTAGTGTTCAAAAGAGCCTTTCAAACGGGGTTCTTCACCAAAACTGACCATCTGTGCTCCACATTTCAAGCAAGGGTTGAAAAAGTATCCAAGAGTATCGAGGAGATTTTTCTCAAGAGCCTAAAGCAGCCAGGACATGAAAGGATTGGACATGGAAGCACGGGTGCAATCTGGATGCCATTCAGAAGATAGTCTGAGTAAAAGCAGCTGACAGGGTGAAGAAGCCAAGTTTCCCTCCGCCTCAGTTAACCGCACTTTTGCTTCCTTCACAGCAGCCCTGATACGACGGCTTTGAACCCAACTGGACAAGGATCTAATTGCGTTCACAGCTAAGTGGCGACACACCAGAAGAGGAAATGAAGTCATTTTTTGTAATCTATAGCAATTGACAACACAGTAAGCACTCCGGGATAAGCGCCATGTCAGGAAAATACCAAAGCAAACATATAATACATGGAATTCATATTAGCAATACTGCTGGGATCATTTATGAAGCAAAGTTTCCAGAGAAATGACGAGAAAACAATCTCTGCATGGCAAAAAAAAGTGCTTTCAGATATGAAGCTCTTGAGAGCTGAGGCATTTCTGATTGCTAACCTCCTTTGGAAATCCATATTAATAATATAATTTAATTTCCTGTGAGAGCCTCAGCTCTGTTGGCAAGGCTGGATGAGCAGGCTCCCTGCTGGACATCTTAATGAGATCTGTGCAGGTGCCACCTTCATTTCACAGCTGTCTGGAGGCTGCTACATGAAAAGACAATGCCCAGAAGTGGAAAATTATATCAGCGCACACATTTCACCCAACAATGGATGGGAATGATCTAAAATGAGGAACAACAAAGCCTTGAGAGTTCCTCAATTTTTCTCCTCTGCATGTCTGTGGGACTCCGTGACACAACAGTCAAAGCTGAAGCTGCAGTGTGTCACACGAGCAGATCTCCGTCTTGAAGACTCTGTGCTCCGGTCTGCTACTTCAGCATCTAAAACAAAAAAATAAAGCATGCAAAGTATGCCAGTGTGTCTAATCTTTTCTCTTCTGTCTTTTCTGCAGCGGCAGTATCAAAGTATTTTCTTATGCTAAAACTTTAAACTTCAAGTTTGAAACTGAAACTTTAAATGCAAGCTATTTGTCTTAAAAAAATGGTCATTTTCGTTATTTGACACCTAATTGCCTGGGTTCAGCTTAACGATTGATGACTTTTTGATAAAAACAGAGGAAAAAGACATCACTAATTTTCTTTTATTCAGACCAGTTTCACTCTGATTTAAAGGCGTTTTTGTTATTTTTCTACTCCAGTAAATACAATTATGTCCAATTTATGTTTTAGTCATCCGTCTTCTTAACCTGCTGTATCCTTGTTGGGGTCATGGGGTTGCCAGACCATAAGCTGGCTACTGTTGGGCGAAGATGGGGTACACCCAGTCTGTGGCAGGACACACAATCACTCACACCTAGAAAAATTTAGGACAACCAGTCAACCTATAAAGCATGCATTTGTTTGTCTGTGAGTTGAAGACGGAGTGCCTGGAGAAACCCCATGCATACATGGAAAGAGCACGCAAACTTCACACAGAAAGGCCCCATCTTGTTTTTGAACCAGGATCTTCTCACTGTGAGGCAAACTTGCTAACCACTGCTCCACTGTACAGCCCCAGCAGACTCTTCATATTAGAACAATTTAAATTTCTGCTGTAGATCCCGTGTTATCATAGATCAACATTGGAGAAAATTCTCTGGGAAGCTGCATTCTACATGCCTAACGAAAAACTCTAAACCAAACTGCAATATTTACGTAATAAACATTTTTTTGTGTTTTCAGATTGGACGATGGTGTTATCTGATAACACTTTTGACACAACAGAGTCATTTTGATCAACAGTGTTGCGCAACAAACTGTATTCCCTCACAGATTATGTGTTATTGCTGCTGAAAACCAATCTCTTACCGATAGAATTACCGTCTCAGAATTGTAATACTTTCCAGGACTCCTGTGTTACTTTTAAGTTACTTCTTTTGCAATATCTGCAGACGGAGAACATAATCTAAAGTCGCAACTAAACCAAAAGATTTTCTACAGGAAGATGAAAGGTGACATGCTTTAATAACAACTGCTAAAATTAAAATACTGCTTATATTTGGTAAAGTGGAACATGAGAAGAAAAGCTGGAGGACTGATTCCAAAGCTCTTTAAAGACCCACTAAGATGAAAATTGTGTTTTAACATGTTCTTGTTGCATTTTTCTCATGATAGAGGACATGTATAAAGAAAATTAAACTTTAAAGTTTTTGCTTCATTTAACAAGTATTTTAAACACCTCTCCAAAAAAACATGAAACACTGAGGAAAAAAGAGAATAAATATTGAGTTATTGGTACTTGTGACCTTTTTTCAGTGCCTGCTGCTGTATCGCCAAGTCCCTTCCTGAGGAGAAAAGTGTTGTATTTTTAATTGGGATTGATCAACCGTGCTGCAACTTTGGAAGTAAAGATGAAGAAAGTCTTTACCGGGGTGGGTGTCTATTGCTGATGTTAGTTATAACAGCTTTCAGGGACTTTGTGGTCAGGAAGGATAAATAATAAAATTATGCAAAAGGAGAAATCTAAAAGTAATATAATGTCAACCAATGCAATGATTAATGTTTGTTTGGGTTCATTTACTAACCGTTTCACTCAAGAGCTTCAGCTCCTGCGTTGACCTTCTTTTGACTACTACCTCTTTAACCATTTATGTAATTAGCACAACTGCAGTGAATTGTGAAGCAGAAAAAACCAGCCTTGCACTGATATGGGTACGCAACGTTGTACAGTAGTGAGGTGTTTAAACGATCAATGTAAATCAGCTGATTGTGACACGAAGAAAAGCAGCAAGTGTTGCAAAGCCAATATGAAAAGCCGCTTAACTTAGCGTCTAAATCTCCTGATTCACCTTTAATTGGATAAATGACCGGAGGCATATGGTATGTCAAAGAGCGTCTTATTTACATGTCGCCAGCAACATCTAAATAAAGGGTTAACAAAGGGTTAATAAAGGGTTGTCATAGGGTTAATAAAGTTACAAATGTGGGAATAATATTTGTTTTCCATGAAGACAAGATGACATTTAGATGCACTGAAATGTATTGTCCTCGGAAAACCAAGAGAACTTAACCCTTAACAAGCTGGCTGGCAATGAGCAGATGAGCTTTCTGCTCTCTAGACAGTGATGTCACATGAAAACCATACAGGGATGTCCATACATTTTTCAATCTTTAAAATGTTGTATAATGAAAGGTGTTTCTGGCAACTTGTTCTGTGTTTGCTAAAATCTCCGCTCCATCCCCTCCATGCTCAGGTTCATCTGCTGTCAACGCTGAAAGCTGTGAAAACAAAAGCTGCAAACCATTTCCTTCAGAGGAAATCATCTGAACAGAGACTTCCAATTAAGCCAACATCCATGTATCAGATGGAAGTTGATGGGTTTGTTTTCGTTTTTTTCCCTCTCCATCAGCGCGCTCGGGCCTCCATCTTTTACAGACAAATGTGTGTCACAGCACTTTTTCCTGATGAGTCTGATGTGATCTGTCATTCCTTCTGTCATCCTCTCCCTCCATCTCTTTCTCCCTCCGGACTCCTTTCATCACTCGTCCAAGTGAGAAAGTGGCGTGACAGTGATGTGATGGCGCTACACTGACTGTCAAGATGGATTGCTACCCAGGGAGATTTGCAAAAACACACACAAACACACAGGCAGAATCACCAGCATTCACAAGCACACACGCATGACCATACAATCACAGACCCCGCTGCATGCTCAGATGCACACATGCTCCAGTGAGCTGCTGGGCCTGTCAGCCGAAGGTCGCTCAATCTGACATAGTGTTCTAGTTGAAAACAGGCCCAGGGAGGCATCATGGCCTTGCTGTCTATGTTGCAGCATGAAACACACGTTCTCACCTGAGAGTTTTCCTTTGTGTCTTCAACAAGCCTTTTGCTTTTAGCACATACAGTAGTCTTTATGATAAAGCATGCCTTGGCAAACGTACGCTCAGGTAACCATTAGAACCTTGAGTGTCTATAATGCAAATATATTTAGTAAAAACCGGAACATATATATTTCCTTCTATGCAAAAATTGGCAACAGCTGAACCTGTAATGTAATGTTTGGGGTTTGTAGTAAACCTGGTGGAAACTGTGTCCCTTGATGCAAAGAAATTCCTCGCTTTGCACACAAAGATATGGAGCAGTCAAGGATGATCAGTGTGAATTGCTGCCAAACGCAGGTTCTTCCTCTCCCTGACACACACATACATACACACACACACAACTAAAGACACAAACGGCGAGGCTGAACCCCACAGGACAGCATGTCAGGCAAAGATCTGAGAACACATTTTCGACTTGGCTGAGCAATCGAGCGACCCAGGGGTCCATTCGGGTGCTGGTCTCTGCCCATCCTCCATCTGCCCCTCCTTCTGCATCGTTGGTCAACAGCGAGCAGTCGATGGGGTCAGCCAGATAGAGATGAATCTATACTCTTCTGGCACAACAGCATGTAAGACTCAATTGCTGTCTTTCCATCCGTTTTCTGGGGAACAGCACGTTCTTGAGACAGTCGTTCAAAGGTTGTGATGTTGTCAGCTGAGCTTTAGTTAAAGCGCACTTAAGCTTTAGGTTGTTAGGAAGCCATGTGCAACAAGGCTTCCTGTTTGTGTGACATTTCACAGTAACTTAACAAAAGAAAAAAATGAAAGTAGCTTTACCAGACAGTCTGCTGCATTGAATTAGGAAAAAGTTTGAATTTACTGACATGTTCTGTACCAGTATTACGAAATTAAATGTAGATTAGCATCTTTATGACCACTTTGGTCTCAAAGGTGTGAACTAATCACTCAGAAATGATGTGATTAAATATATGTATATATTTTTAAATCTGGCTCTCTTTTATGTCTGTTAGTGATGATAAAACTTCTCTTTTTAGGGACTAACATGATTTATTTTTAAAGGAGATTTACTGTGATTTTTTGGTGTGTTAAATATATTCTCTTGTGACATTTTTCTAACAATGGAGGACGTATATATTGAGAATTAAGTTTAAAGTTGCATTTCTCAGTATTTCTTTATTTAAATGGCTGTGAATCAGGAGCAGGCAAAAAAAAAATGCTGTTGAGAAAGTACGTTGGGTGAGCCACAAGCTCATTCGTGAATTCATTCAAACAGAAGTCAAATTCTTACGTGAATTACTAATGAACTACTGCCGCTCTGCAGAAACTGTCTCCCAGAAAACAACACAGGTTTTTGGATTTGGGCTAAAAATAGCATAATCCCAAGTAAAAAAGTGTGTCTGTATTTGTGTGAAAAACTGGGACAAAAATAGTTTAATTTGTAATGAAATAAATGTTTATGTCCTGAATTCTTGCTCTCTGACTAACTCCTCTCACAGTTTTGCTGTTTGGAGTGACGTTCTTCATTAGGATCACTATTCTAATGGAAATATTATTGCAGTGTTCACAAAACTGAAATAATTTCACTTGTAACAACTGATCAATTTACTATCCCCAATCTGTGAAAAAAGAAAAACCTCTTCCTGCCAGAGGAGACAGCTGGCACCAAATGAGAAGTTTGGTTTCAGATGTTTCAGTCGAGAAACCTCTGAAGCAGAACTGACTTTAAAGCGGGTGAAGCTTGATGTGGTCCAAAGAGTTATGTGAAAGAGGAGCACAAAGGATCAGCTTACAGGAAGTGCAAGCTTTTTAAAAACGAATAAAAAAAAAAAAAGCTATTCAAAGCAATCAAGAACTGGATAACAGCCTGGTTGCTTCGTATGAACACAGAACCAAGCTGTGTGTGCTGGATCACAAAAGCTGGATAGACAAAATGGACAAAAACATAAACATCAAAGGGTTTTCAGCATTTATGAGTGATTAGCATCACCTAAGTTGAAGAGCTAATTAGGCGTCAAGAGTGTGTTCTCTGTTATTAGCACGCACTTGTCACTGTGGCACCAAGGCAAGCACATTTCTGTCCCTCTGACAAGAGCCAGGTGGCTTTTGTTTGTGAGCTGCAGATGCTCTCAACAGCACTCTTTCCTCTGAAGACCTATCTGCTCTCCGCGCTCCACTTAGACCTTAAGTCTGAAAGCCACAGGGGAGATTAAACACACGCAGACACAGAGGAAGCGGCGGGGGAGGTCACTCTAGTACAGAGACAGTTTATGGTACAACACAGACTGCGTCACAGACGGGGCCGTGTCATAACGCGGAGTGCAAAAGCCTCAGCCATCACCAGTGTGGCCTTTGTGAGCGCACATGCAGATGTGTGCGTCGGTTCCGTGACAGAGGGAGCTGCTAGCTTGCAGTTCCTTCTTGTTATTTTTAACCAGAACTGTGGTGGCTGCATAAGGAAGTGTGTCTGTCTGGTTTTGAGTCTTGCTTAATGATCTCTTTCTGTTCCTTCCTCCTGCTTTACATCAGAGGGGTACCAGGGGGTCGGATACAAACTAGCATAAATGAAATGGATGCAAGGCGTTGTCAGCCGAGCGCTGGTCTGCGTTTCACGGGGCTTTGCAAAAAGTGTGTTGCTGCGTGGACGTGTCAAACAGTAGGCGAGATGAGAGGAGAAAGCAAGTCTGCTAACGAGCAGTGAGCCTCGGACGCACTCACACATGCGCACATGTCCTGAGAGACAAGTGTGGAGAAAGTAGTCTCAGTGTGAGAGTAGTAATTAGACTCCCATTCATTAACACAAGGGGCTGTGGAGGAGGATGAGCAGCAGGTGTGTGGGTGTGTTTCTGTTTCTTGTACCAAACAACCACGTGCAGCTACAGCCTTGATGGCGACGTCTTTGTGTGTCTGCACGGCATGCCTGTGAACATCTAGCTGTATGCTAATGATGCTCTGTGCACGGTGACCCTACAGTATGGATGCATCTGCTCACAGGAACTTGCCAGCAGGTGTGAACGCCAGCGCACAGTGAGAAAGCGTGTTCGGAGGCATGTTTGTTTACGCCTTCAAAGTCAATGAAGCACAAACGGGGAAAACGTGTCAACTGCCTCTTCCTGGGCACGCCGCACCCCAGGTGAGCTGCTTTAGACACCATAAAACCTGTGTGATTATTTTAGAATTTTACAACTAAAAACCTCCACAACATGGACACCCCCCCACCCCCCACGCCCCAAGCCACACACCTCAGGTTTTACTTCATACTTTCATTTTCTTTTTTATGTTATCCGAGCTGTGAAATAACATAATCAGGTAGTGCAAACCCACTTTCGTTTCTCTGTACCTCCAAGGTTTGGAGAAGATAAAAGTACCATACTGTCTGGTTTGGATTCTCATTCAGTCAGTAAAAATTGCTGCATGGCTTTTAGCTGCCTTGAATAGGCAGATAATGGACCTACACGGTAAAACCAGACAGCAACTGGATTAAAAAAAAAAAAAGGTTGCAATAATAAAAATGTTTCTTTCTTTCAGTGATAGTTATCTGGATTTTTGGACCCCAGTTGAAACAGCTTATGAAGTACAACCAATGGGCTCCAATTGCAGCTCACTTGAAAGTGAAGAAAGTGGAGCCATTTCAGTTCACCTTGTGACCAGTGGGCTTGTTAGATCAAGTCAATTGGCATTTTTAACAATTAACAACAATTAACACTCTTACAATCCATTTAAAAAATATTTTTTCATCTCTTATGGTTGGATTTTAATATCAATGAAAAACATATCATACTTCATCATTTTCCTTTATGTGATTTTTAAATAGAGACCAGGTAACGTCAAGCTAGATGTGTTACAGGCATAGTCAGACTTGCTCTATCCCCCCTGTCTAGTGATCATTTTTAGACAGGAAAGATTTCAGTGTCAACCTAACCCCCGAAGTAACCACAGTCACGACCTCCCACCGCTGCACCACAGCCTATTAAGTGTGTCAAAAGAATCAAAGAAAAATAAAATAAAAAATAATTAAATTAAAAAATTAAAAAAATAAAATAAAAATAAAAAATAATTTAAAAAAATTAAAAATGATAATTAATAAAAATGAAAAAAAAATAAAAGAATAATATTAATTTTAAAAAAGAATCAGAGATTCTGTCGTCAGTCAGACTTTATTAACTGTGTTCACAGTAATTCTAGAATTTTTCTGTAACACGCTACACGTTAGTCACATAAGAAGCATATTTACAGTACCTGCAACTCCCGAATCTTGTTTGCAACACTTAAAAAAACTGTTACCGCTGAAACAAACGTTACTGTGACTACGTCACAGCTACATCTTACTTATGCTAGGATATTTACAATAAAACTCAACCTTGTTTGTAACCCGTAAAAAAAACAAAGTCAAAGTGTGCTGTGTACCTCTCAAAATAGCTTTGACACCAGCAACCAGAATTAATCCAAGGAGCTCCAAAATATATGCATATATTAAATAGGTGCGCTGAAGTTTTTTGACAAAAATGCAGTCCCTTAAGTCTGCAATTTAGTGCCAAAATGCCTGATTGTGTTGCATTCTCAGAATTCTTAGTATTTGTGCATTGTGTCTGTTTCTTGTTGGTTTTCGCTTCATGATTTCGTACAACACGGAGGGCCGTCTTTGGTTTTGTTTTCTTGTATGACCTACATTTCTGGTTCAGGTTTTGCAAGTTACACTTTCTTGGCTTTCCCTAACTATGAAGGGATTTTTTTGGGGTTTGTTTTCTTCTCATGTTCTCCCTCCACCTGAGTTTTCACGAACCTGCAACTGTGACAAAAACCTGCAGTCGCTCTCAATTCCAGGCCCTTCCTGCAGTGTCTGGCAGCTCACTTCTGGTTGCGTTAACTTGGTCAAATTTCCAAAGCTTCTTGGATTTTCTTGTTTCGTTTGTGTCTTTCTAACCAGATAATACCTTTATAAAAATCACATTAACTTTCTAGGTACAAATACAACTTTAAAGTTTGTTAGAGTCATTAAAGTCCCACTCTATTTTGAAAGCTTTTCCAGTGGTCTTTTTATTATTATTATGCTTTTTTCAGCTTAAATGAAAAAAAAGAAAAAGCTGGTTTCTGCAGAGCTGCAGTAGATCATTAGAAATTTGCCTCAGAGTGGTGGACCATTGGCGCAGAGCAACCCCGCCCCCATTTCCCCGTCATCCGCGTGGTTACATGCCCTCCCACTAGCTTACAGCCCCTCACACTCCCAACCTAATATTAGCTGTGCAACAAAAACGGAGAGCCACAAAGATGTGATCCAGCTGCACAGTTTCGAGCCAGATGTCAGCTCTAATGAGGAAAACACAGATGTACATGGATCAATTGTAGCTTCTATATCACACCTACAACCTCTTTTAATGGAATTTTTTGTCTTCTCCTGATTCACAATTTGTATAAAGAAAGGTAATTGTCTTTATATACCTCCTCCATCAAGAAAAAAGGCCACAATACCATATTAAAAACACCAAATACCCGTTTTTCTTAAATTGGAAATGACTTAACTTTGACCCAATATATATACATATAGAAAACAATTTCTCATAGAAATCTAAAGTGATTAAAACAGCATTGCTTTGTCTCACTTGTAAGGAGGAGTGAGCTCTCGTTGTTCTGATGTCCCCATTAACTTCCTCCCAGACAAACAGCGCCTCAGCAACGGAGCAGATAATGAGGGGACATTTGAAAGAACAGCCTGAATCAAACCATTTCTGTAAAACACACAGGAGCTGACACCATGACCTATGCCACTGTATATTATTACAATTAATGAGAGCAGGATGAGCACGTTTTCCACATTAAATGGTCATCACGCTGCAACATCAATAGTTTTATGAAATTATTTGATCACACTGGCTGTTAAGACGCAACTACAGCCGCTCTGCAATCAGCATTCATCATGGTGTCTGGTTGTTCCAAACAGGGCGTCTGCTGTGTGAGAGCAAATCTAGCAGAACTGATCTCTGATTAGACCCCTCGGGGTGGACTGGATGAGAATACAGAATGATGCAACATGTAAATGCCACCTGATGAGATCTTTTTTTTTTTATTCTCCCTGTAATGAGATCCCATTAGCTTTGATTTTCCCTCTGGGTTAGGAACCAATAATTCTGGCAATTACTGGCCTCTTGATGAGGTCAGTAGTTTTTGTAGGTTGGATGTTTTGCCAGAGGCGGTTTTGGTGACACCTGTGGGGAAAGCCCACCCAGAGGACTGTGCTCTTGCGTGTTTGTGCATTCACGTCTCCAACCTGTTGACTTTAGAGCAGAAACAACCAACTGTGTGTGTGTGAGAGAGAGAGAAAGAGTGAAAGGAAAAGCAAGTGAATGTGTGAGTGCGCTGTGAAGAAACCACAGCTTTTCTCCATGTTGTAATTCACCCTGCCGCCAAAACCACTGCTGCTTCTGCTTTTGCTGTTGCTGCGGCAGTTTGAACTTCTCTGGGTGAGGCGGAGGTGGAGCTACCAACTCCACGACTGTTTATCTTGCAGCCAGAACCGACCATTAAAAGTGGGCCCTTGGTCAAAAGCACAAAAACAGATGCTTGTCATGTTTGAGGGCTGTAATTGCAGCTCTCGCGTGATGTTTTTATTTTCCCCCTGACCTCGCTGAATAAACTTAAGAAGCCACTTAACATTGATCCTCGCCTGCCAGAGAAGTAGGCAGTCAAAGGAGACGTTTGTTTCTCGGGCCTATTTACTCCTAGTTTGCAGAAGGTGAATTTCCTTTTTTCTTGACTGCACATCTGGCTGGCTGTTTCTGACCTTCCACAGTGCTCCCTTTCATTGCAGACGCCGACTTTTACCGCACAGGATGCTAATCCTCTGTTTACTGGGAGAAACAAGTGTCTTTCAATTAACTTCTGGAAGATTTCCATGTGCATAAAAGAGTCCAGGCCCGACCACAATGAGACCATCACAACAGAAATGAGCCCGTGCTGTCTGACTTTCAAACTGCTGACAGGGGAGAAAACAGGATACTAACTTCCCTTGTGGTTGTCACCAGTTAAGGTGGAAATGCAGAGCCCTGCAACATTATTCCCCAATCTGGAACCTCCTCTTACAATACTCGGTGTGACAAAATGTGCAATCAAACAGAAAAACATAAGCGGCCTTTGCATGGTTGCAACAAGTTTGAAGTGAAGAAAAAAGAGGCAGAAAATCATTGCTTGAAATAGAGAAGTTAAAGAGAAGAAAGAGAACGTGAAAGGAAATTGGTTTAGTCAAAATGTTACTTTCTTCTTCCTTTTTTTTAATGTTCCTGTTAAACAGTCTCCAGACTGTGCAAAGGATGGCTGTAACCAATGAATGCACAAAGAGCTCACATGTATTGGACATAGTTTCTGTAGGGCAGCAGCAGTTCATTAGAAATTCAGCCCTAAATTGTGAAAGGATTCAAATGTAATCCATCATGAGAAAAATGCCACAAGAACATGTTAAAAACACAGTTCTCATTGGAGTGGTCAGACAACTCCTTTAAAACTAGAAAAAACTCTGGTGACAAAAAAAAGCCCATTTTAAAGTGAATCACAGATGTAGTTTTGGTTTCTGTCGGAGCAAGCACTTACCAGCAATCTTTTTTTTTTTTTAACTAGAATCAGATTTTTAAATAACTATCAACAAATGTCTAAAAGTAAAGAAAATGACCTTTTTTTAAGTCCAAAGATTCCATGAACTCGATGGGCTACAATAATCAAATCAAATCAATATTTATTTGTAAAGTACTTTTTATACTCATGTAATACAGTATTTTTTTAATTTAAAAAACAAAAAGACCTTCTCACACACACACACACACACACACACACATAAAAAATGTCATAAATCACACACAGTGCCCACATCCCAACTGATTCCCACACACACACAAGAAAAGAACACATACAATTATTTATAAACAGGATGCAAAGTAGAAATCTGGTGTCATTTTGGAGAGGAGAAATTGTATTTTGGGGACCTGTCCACTACAAAAAAACCCTACACACATTTCACAGAGGACCTTGCTGCCGGATCTACTCAATTAAAGCAAGGAGCCAGACCCAGGAGATCGCACTGCAATGACCCTGTAAACTGTGAGGCTTCATCCCTGGTATGGAGTATCCCTCCAATGCTACGTTCACACCGCGCTCAAAAATGCGTGTTCGAGCCACCACTTCCAATGAAAAGTCTATGTCATTTGCACACATGTGCATGTTTGGATTTCTGCATTCAAACTCACACCGGCCGCGTTGATTCACGTCTAAGCGACCACTCTCAATAACAAGTCTGTATGCAAACGCATGCAAACCCCTTGTTTTGGGCTTCTGTGTTTTGAACTCCTGCGTCCACTTGTCGCTACACAAACTTTTAAGTCTGGTCGCGGGCTCTACGTAAAACACCAGCGTTCATTGATCACGCGCTGGAAGATCAACCGGAAGATCAACTGGTTGAGGTTAAACCGGTTTAAACTGCTACAGCATCTCACGAAAACCAATCAGGGACTCTGATTTGCTAGCGACCTGAGTGTCCTTTTCATCACAGGGAAGTACGAATCGTTGTAAACATGATCACGGAGGAGATTTCAATAACTGTGGCTTGTGCCCGCCTGGAATCACATGACAACAACAAGTGACAACAAAGAAAAAGCCTGGAGCGAGATTTGTGGCATTTGCACTAGTAAGCAGTAAAATAACAAAAGTAGAAGCCCCTCCCTGCCGCTCCCTACTTGTTCGGTGTGAACACTAAGGGTTAAATGCGCGTTTTCGAACGTGCGGTCAAAAACGCACGTTTGAGCGACTGCTTCCGATGACAAGTCTATGTAAACGCCCACATATCAAACTCCTGCTTTCAAAACTTGCATTCATTCATCACCATCATCAAACTTTTAAGTCAGTTTTTGGACACATTCCTGGTGTGTCCGTAGTTTCAGGAAAGCACTGGAGTTAAAAGAAACGTAAAAGGGTTAAAATGCACGAAAAACAGAGATTAATAACTAGATGAGCAACCAAAAAACCTTAGTGGAGAGATAGGAATCACTAAAAGTGAATCTGAATGATAAATTAATAAAAAAAAAGCTAAAATCAAACAAGAACAAAAAAATATGAACACAATAAATACTTAAAATAAACAAATACGTTTCTAATTTTCAGCTAAAAGCCTAATAATAATTGTTGTACAAATGTTTGGCGGTTCGTGGTAACCTCTGCACAAACATCTCAATGAATCTCTTTGGAATTCTGGTCTGTGGCTCTTCTTGTCTGACCCACCTTAAGATGAGACTCCACAAGAATTTGGTCACATTGAACAAAGGAGTGACCACACCGTGCTCAATGTCTTAGGCTGCAAAGCTCTGCTCTGCCATCACTCCTCCACCACCGGATCTGACACTTATTCTGAGCCACTGACTTCATGAGCGGGCGCCACAGATTTTGGCCGAACACCTCTGCTGTCTTGCTGAAAAAACGAAAAGTGAGAAGTTGCAAACAGGAAAAGTTAGTGGCAGACTGCATTGGTAAGTTCGTGGTTGATTTATGCCAAAAATACCATTGTAAGGAATGTGAGAAAAAGTTTGCAAAATGTCTTAGTGGAGAAAGCATTTTTCTGTGACCTTCCAGTCCATTTAAAATGCTTTGGGGCAGGGATCCAGCATCTCATAACTCAGCCATCAGTGTGCAGTTCTTGCCCTTTCTGACAGACAGGAGATGGGAAGACAGACAGGGAGTGGTGCCCCTGCGCCGCCACAGTGGCATAAACAATGAGCTGTCAAAGCCCAGGGGTAAATATATATGTGGAGTAAATATATGCTCTGTGTGGTGGAGGCTCCCCGGGTCATTGTGGTGGGTGTAGTGTGTAAATGGAAGAAGCCACAACGGCAAAAAGAGTCTATATATTTGTCCAGAACTGTGTTTTTCTGATCAGAAGTGAGAGGAATCCACCAAAGTTCATGACTTCAGCGCCACTTTCTAACATTTTTACTCTGTTTTTGAAAACATCTGGGGTTTTTTTCGGGATCTTTTCACAGTTTCGAGTGTGTGGTAAACTCCTCATGCGTTTGCCGGAGACGACGGGCAAAGAAGAAGAAAGGAAGCCTTTTGCCCTCTTGCGGTTCTAAATAAGTGACGGCCCAGCTTGGTGTCCCACATTCACCACATCTGAAACGGTCCAAGTCAAAACCTCCGCCCCTCGCTCAGCTGAATTAGATCTCCTGACCATCCCACCCAGTGACTGAAGGCAGAGGCTTTGGGAAGCAGCTGAAGGCGAGGTGGTTGTCTGAATGAGACCGCAGGCTGATTTGGACGACTGCTGCTTTGAGCAAACCTTCTCTAGGGCTTCATTACAGGCTTGGGGGGTGAGGCGGGGACAGACCACACTGCCTGCATGTACATCTGTGTGTGTGTGCAAACATGGATGTGTGGCCAGTTTCTCATATTCAACCTTATTTTTGTTTATTCTATAATAAGTGGCTTTGCTTTTTAAAGAGAATCATAAGGTCATCAGGTCAGTCAGGACAAATACATTGTAGACGAACGTTTTTTAAGTCAGCTATTGTACTTTATCCTCATCTTGATTTAAATTGAAACAAATACGTTTTTTCCTGAAAATGCAAGTATGTTTTTAAAATTATTCAGACCTTTTTTAAAGGTTTGATAAAGCAGCAGTAGATTAAGAAGTAAGGTCACTGAGACAGACATTGTTTTATCTAAGATTTCGTTTGGACATGGTGGTGTGGGACAAGGGGAAATAAGGCATTTTAAGGTGTACTCCAGACTTTTTTGGTATCTTAAAGCTACTTTCAAACATTCTTTTTCTCTTAGTTTTCGCAGATTGTTCTCGGGACATATAAATTCAGTTAGAAACGGCAAGTTTTTGATTTTTTTATATGTAGAACATTAACCATTTGATGGGACGTTAAATGTCGTCCAATTCTCGAATGCCCCTTTTTCTGTTTTAAGCCACCGCTTTCCCTCCTCATTGGCGAGCAGAGCAGGAAGTTTGTATTTTTTTATGTCACAAATAAGCTCTTTTTTTTTCCTCTACTCCTGATTCACATCGATTTGAGTAAAGAAATACTCAGAAAACCAATTTGGTTTTCCTAATATGTGTCCTCCACCATTAGAAAAATGCCAAAAGATCCTGTTAAAAACACCATTTTCATCAGTGTGTTGGAAAACATCTGAGATATCTGAGAAAGCCCTTGAAAATGGATACGTTGTATTCTATAAAAGTGTGCAGCGTAAAAGAATTTTGATCAAACATAGTAATCTAGGATGTTGTTGCAGACTGTAGTTGGAACATAAAATCCCCACAAGTAAATGACCAAAGATAGAAAAAATGTTTTTCTCACCTTCTACCTCTCTATTCTCTTTCCCCACTCGTTTTCTGCTCCGCTCCACCACTTTTATTGTCAAACCTGAAGATTTTTTTTTCTCTCAATTTCTATCATGCCCCTACCATCCTTCTTCTGTCCCAGAGGAGAGGTAATGGGAAGAAGATGGGTGGGTGGACAGACAACAGCACTTATGCCATGCGGCAGAGGCCTCCCCCTCCTGCCATCAGAGACTGCAGACATCCATCTCTATGAGCACAGTAAGAGTAAAGAGGTCACAGCCCCGCTCAGCATCCCTCCACCTTCATCCATCTTTTTAAACGACTCAATGTTGAGGAGCTTTACCAACATTGAACACGGTGTGAAAACACGCCGCCAAGAAAACTGCTAAATAAACAGTTTAGAAGGAAATATTGCTCCAGTTCTGTCCAGCGGATCAAAGCAAAATCTTCACAAAAAGAAAACTGAGCATTGTTCCAACCACACACAACCTTTAAAAAAAAAACGGTCTTTTTTCTAAACTCTGCTTTTTGCAAGACACTATTTGTTCTGCATGTGGTTTTATAACTCATGGTCAACCTTTAAAAGCAAAGTGGGCACAAATAGACTTAAGTGCACACATTACTTGAAGCACATTGACCTCAAAGAACATCGCACACAGGTTTGTGTCTTTACTTCACCCCCTCGACACCCACACTTAAAGCGGGATGATGTCCTTCTCCTCTCTCTGTGCTGCTCTTCATCTCCCACAGAAAAGCCCAGAAGCAATGTGTCCTTGCAGAGCCTGACTAACAGCAGAAATCAATGCCTGAACAGCGAAAGGCCTGCATGCCCTGGAAAGCCTGCTGGTTCCACCGCCAATGCTGTAAATCACTATATTATTGGTCTTCTGAGTAAGACTCGTGTGAAAATAATTTCTAATGTTCCAGGAGTAACCAGTGGAAAGAAGGGTAATGGGGCAATTTATAAATTCTGATTGTAATCCATGGAAAGCATCCAGGCCATCTCCTCACTGGTGTTTTATGGTTGCTCATAAAAACAAGTCAAGGAGCACAACAGTTGCAGCGATGGAAATCAATACTGCTTCACGATTATTGCTGCTTATGTTGCAACTCATTTGACTATTGAGTAAAACGATGGGGGGTTACAGTAACTGGAGCAGTGTGGCCACTGTTTCAATGCTGTCTTTGAATTTTGTTGGCATAGAAGAACATAAAACATGCAGAAATTTAGTTGTAAATCCTAATCTGTCTTTTTTAGTCTTTAGTTATTTACTTAAAAACCTACTCCGATGTGTTTTGAACATGTTCTTGTGGCATTTTTTTGATGATGGATAACGTGTGTAAAGAAAATTATCCTTAAATTGCATTTCTGAGTATTTCTTTATTCAAATTCAGGAGCAGACGAGAACGGTTTGAAAAAAAGACTGTCTTTGTGACGTAAAAAATACACTGGACAGGCCACAAGTTCACTGAGCTCTTAGCAAAGGGGAGGGACATGGGGGAGAGGTTACTCCACGCCAACAGTCCCACCCACCCACTCAGAGGCAAATCACAGAGAATCAGTGCTTTACCTCGTTATTTAACACTCCTCGTTAGTAACGGGTGCAAAGCCGCTTTTCTCCGCATCAGAATCAGCTGATTAACACTGAATGCCTAAAACAAGGGTGTCAGAATCCAGGCCTGATCCAGATTAAACAGGATTTCTGGAAAACAAGCAGGAGGTCTTGATGTTGTGGGTCGTCAGATGCCATGACAGCACCCACCTGTGCTCAATCAGCCACCAGGTATGGCCACCATGATTGCCTGCACCTGGGTCTCCAGCAGATGTATAAAGGATGGTGGAGATCCCAGTTCCGGCGCCACACTGTTAGCTTGCCCAAGACGGTAACGTGCTGGCTCCCAAGACGTGTCTTAGGACTCACTCTTGTCATAGATTTGCCTTACTAACTTGTGTGTTTGTTTGCCAGTGGCTCCCGCCTTCTCTCCACTACCTCTGCTGCCTCCCCGAGCTCATCCAACTCCGCTCCCGACGCAAGACCAATTCATACCGGACTTTCCCCATCAACATTCATCACCTTACCCCTTATTAAACCTTACATCTTAAATTGTGTCCTGCGCGTGGATCCTCCCCTTCCTGCTCACCGCACAACACTTGAGGCCTGGAGTGACATACCCCTGGTGCAAACAGTCAAAAAGTTACAGTATGTCAAAGACTGTGTGTTATTTAAGTGTCGCCGGAGACAAGAGTTACTAAGTAAATAAAACCCAGGATAGCCAAAGGATAGTCCTTGATCTGTTAACAACAGTTATTCTTGTTTTAAACAAGAAGGAGGTTTAGAAATTCTTTCTGGAAAACAGATCCACTAGAAATTATCTAATGCATTAAAGCGTCAACAAATTGCAGGAAATAGAAGTCACATAATCAAGAAATGACACCAGCATTGAGTGAATGAGTGAATTAGACTGGTAGTGTTGCGTATCCAAGGCAACCAACACTTCTTCTTCTTTGCATAGTACAAATGGAGAACAGCACCAACATGTGATTCCCTTTGCAGACATATTATTTCCCACATTAGCATTTACTTACCAGAGCAACTGTTTCATGAGTTTTAGAAAGTGCAGAGTAATCAACGTTCTCACATCAACTATGCTTGTCTGTGGGGGCAGTATTATGATGTGGGGTGGTAGTAGTTGTTCAGGAAATGGAAGACGTACAAATCTCTAAGCCTTCAAGGATGTCCAGTTGCTATGACTCAACTTCAAGACTAATTTCCCCCAAAAAACATGACTTTTAATGCCTTAAATGTAAAAAAAAAAACATGGCTGTCCATGTCATCATTGAGTATTGTTGTTTCTGAAAGAGAATTGACAGGATTGATCTGTTAGCAGTCAGAATGCCCTTTGCTCTGCAGTACTGTACTCATCCAACTCATCAGTTCTCAGTCTGATAGTTCACTTTCAGTCTAAGTGTGTTAACCACGACCCCACAGCTTTCATGCCCACGTTACCTACTTATCTAACATAAACATGGCTTTGAGTCTTTTTGAGTCATCAAGCAAAAACGCCCGTCCGAGTTTGCAGAGTAATAATGAGTTCAGTCGCCACATTCCTACAGCGTGTGAACATTGCTGCAAGTGTCCCAGCAGCATGCTTGAACGCCGCTGTGATTGGCCGCTCTTCGTTAACCAGGTTTACAAAATGGCACAGTGGACGTTGATTTCATTTGTCTTTCGCTGCATTAGAGGTCAGTCTAGACTCTGCTGAAACAAAAACAGACCTTTTGATATTTACCTTATAAACATTTTTGGGTCTTACAGAAGGCTGTTCCTTTATTTTATGCACTATAAGACACCAGAAAAGCTGTAATTTTTTATCAAAAAAATGACAGTCTTTTCATCCAGAGCGCCTTACGTAGCCGTGCCAGGCTGTGCTTTTTTATATGTGCTGCAAACAAGGTTGGGAGTTTCAGATGTGGTGAATACGCTAACGCAGCTAATGTGTAGTGTTGTTGGAGTGTTCTTTTTATCTTACGTTACTAACAAAGATAGAAACAGCGTAGTCACAGTAACGTTTGTTTTAGCGGTTTAGTTTTTGTCACAGCTCTTAGCTCTAACAAGGCGTGGATGAGACTGCAGTCGTTTTCCATTACACCTCGTGAACATGTGTTTGTGGAGGATTTTTGAGCGCCGGAACCCCAAATTCACAGCTATAAATGCTCATGATTACATTTCACTGTCTTCTAGATAAACATCCGCAGCAGTGTCATGCAAATGTGCCTTTGTAGATGATATATGCCACGCGTGTGCATCTATTAGCCTCCCACATGATTTAAAACACATGCTCTCCTATATCATAACATAACTGTGCACATGTCAGCTGAATGGATGGTCTTTACGTTGTTGGACCTGCTAAATGTGCTTAACACATCGTTTGCCTTCCGTTTTCATGATCTCTTAAAAAAACTTGTATGAATATGCAAGTTCCTCCGCTTAAAAAAAAACAGCAAAGTAAAAAGAGAAGTCCCACAGAAGCATTTGGTTCCAGTGTGGTTAATAAAAGCTCCTGGGTGACGGCTCGAGGCCGCATCTAATTTAGACCCTATTCAGTTAGAGGGAAGCCGCAGTTCTTGTGGGTGGTCCAGAGCTGCATGCGCTGCCGTGCCTTTTCCTTCTGTCACATGTTTAGATTTGAGGCTCAATTTGCACTCCGGTCTGTACGCTGCAGAAACCAAATATGCTCAGAAGTGAGGGGTAAGGGGTGAGCGATCCACGAGGGAAGTTCAACTATAAAAACCTTCTTCGGAAACTTAAAACAGATGAGCAAACTGGCTTTTGGGATGTTTATGGTTTAGGGCCTTTCACGAAACAAGCACTCTGAGATGTTTATTCAGTTTTCACAAGACAAATAAAACAAACGGGGGAGAATGAGGCAGCCAGAGCCTCCAGCCTGTTCAGTGCATTGGTGAAATCAGTAATTTGATCCACCCCAGAGAAACTCAATAAGGCGCAGAGATCTCAATCTAAAATCTCTCAGCTTCACTATTCTGTCAAATGCATCAATGCAATTTCATATCCCCCAACCTAAAGCCAGGCGGGCCGCTGATGAAGAGTAATCCATCTTGATCAGGAGGCGATATGATGAACAATCCCTCTGATGTATCGATGTTGACAACGTAGCCGTGAGATTGTCGTTGCGGCTTTGAGGGCGAGCAGAGCAGCAAAAACAATGTGCTATCAATGCATTCTGCAAAGAGACGGAAACACTGACTCGTGGGAGTGTGCTTCGTCTGCACACACAATCGCACTCACCTTCGGCTCGATTTGACACATTTTAAACAGCGTGTCTCTGTGCATGTGCGTACCACAGATGTGTGAGCTCACAAAATCACACACACACAGTTTCCATCTTAATTCTGTTCTTCGCCTTGGTTGTGGGACATTATAGGTCACAGTTATGCAACTGTGTAGGGGTAGCCTACTTTCTCTCTTTTGTTCACTTTTCACTTCCTGTCTGTTAAAATGCTTTCCTCTCCTTATAAAAGAATAGCTTCTTTTGCTTCTAAAATATGAATGTATTTTCATGTATAAAGACGTTTTCTTGTCTTAGCTAGAAAAAAGATTCACGTTCTGCTAAATTAAGGTAATTTTGCATCATCAATACATGTCAAACAACAAGGTTTCAATGTGTTTTATAAAAGAAAATCATTTGCAAAAACGAAATATTGTTTTATTGTCATCTTTTTAAAAAAAATAATAGTTTATCAAAGTACCCAAAGACAAAACTTTTGAGGATCCCGTCAATATGAATGACATCCATTAAACATCAGAGGTTGTTTTTGTCATTTCTGTCTGCTGGTTAGACGCTTCAACTTGCAGCTCTGCTCTCCGATCGCTGGTGGCTTTCAACCACGTCAGCCAGTTGAGAACAGCACATCTGCTGGGAACACACTTCAGTGACCACATGCAGATATCTGGAGCCTACATGACAGACACATCAGAAGTATCTTCAGTGTGAACCAATTTGTATGCTTTTCTAAGCACTTGTGCATGTGTGAAAGCATTCTGACACTCTGCACTGAGACAAACTGTTGCACTTAGCATTTGTGAGATAAGAGAAGAAGTCGTCTGCTTCCACATTGACTTATCAGTTAGATTACCCTGACAGTGCTGCGCATATTCTAATGAGAGATAAGGCAGGTTTAGGTCAAAGAAAGGCAAACATGCAGATGACTCATGTTTCAGATAAAAAGAGGACATGTTTTTGTCTGTTTGCTTAACTATATCATCTGTAAATCTGTGCAAATATTTGTTTTCTAAACGAAATTTTTAAATTGTATAGCTTGTTGTAAAATATTTTTTTTTGTGATCCTGAGGTTTATTTTAAAAAAGTCAAAAAAGCTGATTTTTTTTGTGATTTTTTTGTTTTCTTTATGATGTCGTTTTGACACGTTTGTGCAAAAATAAACAACTTTCTCCTCATTTTCCAACCAGTCCTCCTCCCATCCATCTGATTTAGTTTGGCTGGAAAGGGAAGTCATTTCATATCCTGATTACTTGCTGAGGTGAAAAAAAAAGGAGAAGAATCGCACTTCTGTCTCGCCAGTTACCATGACAACCCACCACACTCAATAACCCATGGAAATAAAAAAAAATAAAAAAAATAGTAAGAAACACAGAAGCACTGTGTCGACCACAGTTTGAGGGCACAAGCAAATCTTGTTTACAGTGCACAGACCTGCTCAGACACGCACACACAAACTCTCAAACTGCACGAAAACAATTCATCCACTTCACCACAAAAGAAGCTTCAAGCAGCTCTGTCGGAACATCCTGTGTAGACGTGAACCGCCAGAAAATACAGTAACCCACAACTGCATGTGGTGTTACAGTCCCTACATCAGAAATCCGGATTGAAACAAGCTCTGTAAGGCAATGAAAAACAACACCAAAAAAAAAAAGAAAAAGCATTTCTTTCACTTTAACTGAGCAACAAGGAAAGGGCACACTGCTCTTTGAGATCATTGCAACTAAGACGTGTCTTTGCAGTTGCTTTAAAGCAGAAGGAGAAAACACGGGATGCGGTGAAAGGAGAGTTCTGGGTTGAGTAAGGCTGTTGCTTTGGTTTTTGGGTTTGTGGGCTTTTGTATGAGACGTAACGGTTCAGTTTCCTTGTCAGCATATTTAGGCCATCTAAGCCGCGGCTCAGGCTAAAAGACAAAAGACGTGAAAGGAACAACAACAAAAAAAAGAAGCTGCATTTAAAAATAGTCTGCATTTGAGTGTGTTTGCATCAATACGGTGTGATTTTTGTTCATTAGTTCAGGCAGTTGAAGCCGGAAAAAGAAGAAAGACTGGAATGTGCCCGTGAAGATGTTCAGTGTGTGCGCATGATCACAAAAAGCACAACGAAGAAAACTGACGATCAAAAGTCACGGCTGCAGGAGCTTATAACATAAAAGCAATAAATAAATTGTGATGCAAAAAAATGCTTGACGTGATGTAATATAAATAAAAAATGACTCCAAGTTAGATGTAAAGTAAGCGTAGAGACTAAAACGGCACTTAGGCCTTTTTTGAAAAATAGTACTGTATTATTCGGAGTATAGGTCGTAGTTTTTTTCATACTCTCGCCGGGGTTGGGACTTATACTCAGAGGAGACTTATAATTTCAAAAACATAAATATAGGCTCATATATTCTTTATTTTCCCTCTATCAACCAGTTGCCCTCTTGCCGTTGTTGGCGGGAAACAACCGCTTGGGGGTACCGTAGATGTGTGATTCAGTATTTGTTACTGACAGCAAAGCAGAAGAAACAAACATGGAGGCGAATCTGATTGCTCTCCTGAACTTTATTGTGCTTTTCATTTCTGAATCGAAACAATATTATTCTTGCTTTTATGATTTCCTTCCTCAGACTGATGTGGGACAGCAAGTCATCAAACTGGGTCACAGGAAGTACCGCAGCTCTTACTGTAGAAGATAAAGATAGCTGTAAAGAAAAACAAAAAACTGAATGATCTCATGAACCCAGACATGGAGACATGTTCACCAACACTTTTGAAAAATTTTAACATAAATACACCTGTGCAACTTTTACTCAGGAGTGGCTTATATACGTTTTTGTTTTTTTGTTTTTTTTGCTCCTGCGACTTATACCCTGGAAAACACTGTTGAAAATGCTGATGAAAAAAGGAATGTAGTCCCTGTTGGTCTTGTCTCACGGTCCCATAGAAGTGAGCAGTCATTTGGGGGAAGGTGTTTATTACTTGAGTACATTTGCCAGCACATTATTCAGTTTGAATCAGTGCCATCAATTCAGCAAACCTTTTTTTATTACATCTGCAGTCTTTTGTTATCATTTTCAGGTTTCCCTGCATGAAGCTGTAATCTCCAGAAATGCCACACGTTTGAGACATTTTGACGCTCAAAAATGTGCTGCAGATCTCCATCACAAAACAAAACAGTTGAACAAAGTTTCAAGCGAGATTGTTAACCATTAGTTTAAAATATTTCAGTTGTCGGCACAAAAACAAGAGCAGACAAGATCTGCTTTTGCAGATTACCTGTGAGTAAATCTTTCAAACAGAAAGCTTGTTGCTGTCTGATAACATCAGCACAAGCAGCAAACGCCTGCCACCAGTGAAGCACGTGAAGCTGGATCCCTTTTGGTTGAGTCTATAACAGCTGCTCGTCATTTTTGGCAGATCGCTGATGATAAAAATACTCCTGCTGACCACAAGTCGACCGATGCTGTGCTGAGAGCAAAGCCTGAAAATCCTGATAACATTCAGCTTTAGTTTATTGTTACGGCTTTTAGGTTTCCATCGAGAGATCTAAAAATTACATTCTTGTGTAGATCTACTACTTTGTCCTGCCTGCTTTTGGTTTTTCATCTATTGCTTTTTTTTGTTTTATTTTGAAAGACATTTTGATTTGACTTTCTCTTCCTGTCTGCCTCTGTCTCATATTCTTTCTACCTCTAAGAGGCAGTGTTTCATAAGCCTCTGTGTGTTTGAATGCTTTATTTCTCCCTTGTGGTTTGTTAGTCCATCTGTTTTTCTAACCCAACATCCCCCTGTATTTTTACTTTTTTTTGTTTTGGTTTCCCTCCTTTTTTGTGTGTTTTTTTAGAATCTTGATTTTGTGATTAAATTCCTAGTTGCCACTTCCCCCTACCATCTGTTTCTTTTATATGGATCTTTCATTCATTTACCCAAAGACCAACAGTTTCATCTCAGATCATGCAGATAATTTATCTCTTTATCCTTATAAGAAATCTTGTTTTGCATGGCAGTAAACCGCTATGGTGGATTTTGCACTGGTTCGTCTGCGTTGTGTCTCCCTTGCGTTGCGTGGGAAGTCTTTCTTATGACCATCAGTGCGTTTACAGTGTCTCCACTGCATCTCCAGTCCATTTACCCTGGTTTCCAGAGCAGGGGTTTGTCCTGCCACCCCCTAGTCAGGCTCCATGCCCTCTCTTTTCATTTTGGACAAGACGGAGGCGATGTGAACATTTTGACTGATTAACAAACGTTTTATTTTTTTGTGTCAAAGCTACGCAACTGAGATGCACAGCAGACGGGCCAGTGGGAATCCGGCTTTACACTTCATCTTGCAGGTATCTGAGCTGATTCTATGAACTGGAAAAACAAATATTTGCATGATAGAATAGCTACTGAGGATGGTCACGCTCAACTTGGGTCTGTACGAAAACCTGAAAAAAGTTTCAACACCACTCCAAATGGTTTTTTTTCAGCCATCTGTTCCGTACACCTCAAAAGGAACTTGGCTGTGATTCCAAAATTGTAAATGAGTTAGCAGCAGTTTAGCTACAAACGCATAAATTAACAGCTCTATTGTGAGGCTGTCAGAAAGTGTGAATTGAGAGTTTACAGGCAGCATTTCTGTCAGAGTACTGCTGCACTCATTTCTATTCCCTCAAACAAAAACTGACTCAGGAACAGATTTGACATCCATCTCTACCTGCAGCTTATTAACCACACACACGGACAGCATTATCGAGGGGAAGGCTGTAGAGAGCAGATGGAAGAATGGGCTCATGTTGGTCAAAAGAGATGCTGTGTAACCTCTGTCAGCCCAATAATCATCATGTCTCCCTTTGCTGCTGCTGATTTCCATTTTTTAAAATGTCATTACACAGACAATTTAAGACAGGACTGCATGTGTTTTTGATTTTTTTTTCTTTTTCAGATTTAGCACTCTCACAAATGTGCACTAAGCCTCCTCCAACTGTAGGGGGCAGACATACGCTAGAAAGCAAGAGATAGCGACGATGAAGCCCTTCCCTGCTTGCCCAGTATGAACACCTCGTGTGATCTGAGAGCTTGTTGTTCCGAGGCGGACTGTGTTTTCCGGGTCCTTCATGCTGTTTTGCCCTTTCCAGTCAAATCCAGATCTTCATGTGAGACGCAATGTAGTCGTGGGATTTAAAGCCGCTTTGCACGTTGGCAAACAATTACAGTTTGTAAGCAGCAGATGGTAAGTTGACAGCTGCACAAAGCGTGGCCCAGAATTGCATTCTTACAGATAAGAAATGCACAAACATTGGGTGACATACTGTACACACACCGCCTGCAAAATCTGCACATTAAAATGTAAAGCTGGTCTGAGCAGCACCTTGATGAAATCCCATAAAAGGCAGAGCAGGAAGTTGGTGAGCACTGGAGACAGTAAGAATGCGGCTAGAAGTGGCTTCTCTCCCTGTTTTACACCCCCTCTCCCATTTTGACCATGTCAATCATCAGTACCTTTTCCTCCACAGGGTCTTCCTAGTTCCTATCCTGTTCTTTTCTGGATCCTTACCTCTCTTTCTCTTCCTCTTCGTCCTCCTCCATCCTTACTGCTCCCTTTCCCCCTCAGGTTGTTACCTCATCTCTCCATCTGTAGGTACCACATCTGGCAGCTTTCAGCTCCAGACTAAGGCCTGCATGGCATGGAGAGAGTGAAATAATCGGGCTAATCCCTCCGTCATCCCAGAGGCTATCACGCTACTCTATAACCTTCTAATCCCCCTAATTCCCTCACACTCTGCAGTCAGCCCTGCTTTCAGACACATCGGGATCCTTATCGCCAGGCAAGAGCGGCAGGCACAGTGTGCATGTGTGTGTGTGTTTGTTGCTTGCATTTAATCAGGAAAGAAGTCTATGGCCCTTCAGCCAAACTGATCTGAGACTTATAAAATGTAGCAAATGGTTGAGCACATTTTCTGAATACAAGAAGGAATCTAAAAGTACCGTCTGACGTGTTCAGTTAAAAATCTCTACCTT
This sequence comes from Oryzias celebensis, assembly GCA_014656515.1. Lineage (NCBI taxonomy): Eukaryota > Metazoa > Chordata > Actinopteri > Beloniformes > Adrianichthyidae > Oryzias > Oryzias celebensis. The sequence continues at coordinate 23,755,014 of BNCR01000003.1, read as the reverse complement.
TCTGTGTTGTTGAAGTCAGTTGTAGAGGAAAAAAAAAGTGCTGCAACTGTCAGTTATATTTATTTTACTGAAAAAAACTCATTCTACACTCCTTTTAGTAAATACAGTAACCAAAAAGTTTCCCTGCATGAGTTTTCCAGCCATGCTTTAATAGCTCTTGTTGAAAGCAGAACTAAAAAAGCAACGTATATTGGAAAGAAAAAAGAAAAATGATGAAAACAATGCAGCAGATAAATGTATACATTTAGTAAACGATTGAAAGTTCAAAGACACTCCAGCCGAGTTTAATCCTTAACACCGAATATGTCATCGGTGATGCCTACATAGCACACAGTCTTCAACATACCATGAATGATCGATTCTGACGTTGTTTGAAAGTGATTTTTCATATCTTTGCATCAGATCTCAGCTCAATTGTGTCAGCACTTTACCCTGTAAAGTGTTGCATATCACACGAAGCCTCACTCTGCTTCTGAAACTCCTGGAACTTTGTGAACCATCAAAGCGTCACGGTAATCGAAAGAATATAAATGTGGTTTTGATGTTAACATTCTCTTGTGGCATTTTTCTTGTCATTTTTGTTGCACCACTAACGTCAGGTTAGGATTTTAAGAAACAGTAATCCAGCAGGAGAGCACATAAACAGATGGATGACGGGAAATGGGGGCGCCAACAGTCCCTCCCACAACTCAGAGGCTAGTTTCTAATGAATTACTGCCGCTCTGCAGAAATGTTCTCCTGGAAAACACCACGTGCTTTGACTTTGGCTAAAAAAAAAACATTTTTATGATTAAAAGACCACTGACGACACTTTTACAATAGATCAAAAATTAATCGGAGTGGGTCTTCAAAGAGTTAAAAGAAAGAATCTAAATGCAGGAGATAAAACTCTGTTGCTAAACGGTTAAAGCCAATTCTTGGAAGCTCGATAGGGATGTGTCTGGTGAACTGCAGACTGATTGTCTGATTGCCCAAACTTTATGACAACAAATGAACATGCAAGGCTTCAAGTGCCATATTTTGTTGTTGTTTTTTTTATTCAAACATTTTGTATGCCCTGTGTAAGCCGGTGTGCGATCAGTCAAACTGTAGCTAGATGTGGTTCATGTGAAAAGTGCACACTAAGTGCAAAGAGGTGCATGAACCCAGCGCGTTCTGACCGGTACACACAATCATTGTAATTTTTCAACACTGACCTTTTTCCTTCAAACTTGTTCATCTGTTCCTCCTCAGCTCAACAGCCGTCCTCTGGGCTGGGTGCTCTGAACATAGTTCTTGTATTTTGACATTCCTTAGGTTGTTAGACATGTACTGTAGAGGGGGAACCCAATGGAAACATCATTATTTTCTTTATTATGGGAAAACTCCTGGACAGAACACATTTTTTTAAGTCTTAACCAGTCTTCCATGATAGAATGGGAACCAATTTCCAGCACAATCCAAAGAATAGACCAGATTTAATCCAAAAGTCTGAATCTTGTAGAGTGAGAATCACTAGTCAGTTATAACTATAGACATTATATTTGAAATGTGCAGACAATCTGACGTCACTTACATGATTCGAAATGAGGAAAATGTAGTCTGTCAGGCATGTTCTTTAAAGTTTATTCCACTCATTTTTCACAAAGTAAACCATATATAAATTCACACATCTGCCAATGTCAAAACAAACTAAACACACATCTCTTAAAGTGATAATTTGTTAATGTGACAGATCTGAGCTACTGTTAAATCTAAACAGATTCCTACAGTTTTCGTGACTGGAAATGAACTCCAAAAAAGCAGTCCTTGACACCTGACTGTTGATACTTCTTTTGAGTTTTTAACACTTTTTTAACATCAGTGGATATGAAACCTCCCTTTAATGCTCATTTGAGGGGCTACAACATGAGAAACTTCTGGGCCGGTTTCAATTTCAGGCATGGAATGCGGAGGCTTTTGGTTACCGTAAAAATAAAACTTAGTGATGTTTCTTGTGTTAATGCAACATGCCTGTAACCGGACCAGCGTCTGTCTTAATGTGAAAATGACTTAGTCCAAGTGGAATCTGTTCAGGTTATCATCTGCTAAAAGGAGGGATCTGAACAGGATTCAGGACTTCACGGGTTGCAAATCAGCTTATTTCATGTGTTTTTCCTTAGAATCGAAGTTCCATAAGGAAGTGATCCATGGGGGGAGAGAGATCAGCAGGATTCTTTCCATTGGCAAGTCTCAACAGGGTGTGGTAGGATTGTGTGTGAGAGAGGAGGTGATGTTATTGATCAAAGTTCCTACTTAACAGGATGCTGTTTGTCGTGTTTGCTGCTCCGTTAGTTCCAGCTGTCATTATTTTAAACATAACCATGGACTCACCTGTGCATCCATTTATGTTTTCATCAAGGCTGAGAAATGCCACAAAATCTGGGAATGAAACTCAGGAAAAAAGAAGACATAGGCTTAACAATACTAGTTCCTAGTATTTATCTTGAATTTCTCACTGCTTTGTAAAAATGAATCTAAAGTGAAAAAAAATGACCAAAGCAAAACAGTGGCTGTGACAACTCATTTTTAAAAAAACATTTTAGGTCTTGGTGTGCGCAAACTTTTTATATAAAAAAAGAACCAATTATTTGTGGTGTTATTTCGTTGATTTTGTTCTGCAAAAAAGACCTAAAGGTGTGAACGTTTTTGGAACCTTTGAAACGATTAAAAACTTGAATGACTAAGTGACTTTAGATTTTCAGAACAAAGTCCAAATAGATCATAATAAGGTTATAGGGCCACATTCAGGAAAGTTCTGAAAGATATAGGAAAAGTAACAGCATCTTGTCATTTTATGCACCTCGTTTCAGATAAACTCTGCACATGTTGACTCAATGTCTAAGGGACAACTTATAAGCTTAAAGCCTGAATAGAGCCAAAAGTCCAGCCTGCTGGAATGACATCACAGACCTCTCAGACTCTTCTCAACATTTATAAACATCATAGCAAACCCAAGAGAGGAAAAAGAGGGACGCGGTCAAAACAACAAGTACACAAGAAAAATGATTTGATTCGTCAGGATTTTCTTAGTTTGATGATGTGATGAGAGAGAATGTAATCTGCATAATGCTGACATGACAACTTTAACCGCTAAAAAAGCTAGCTTCACATATATTTAACTATCTTGAGGTTTAGTTTTTCTGCGACTATCAAGTGGGTGCAACATTAAATTAGAACTAAAGTTACAGTTTTCCATTTGGTTTGGCTTAAAAATGGTCTTGGTTTACTGAGAACTCTGGGAAAATGATTCAATCTAACCTCCTCTTGGCAAGTTACAGAACCCATTTTTAGTCAAAAATAAATAAATAAATGAAAAGAAGCACTTTTTGTGTTGCATTTATACAAAATGAAGTTTATATTTTCGTAACATTTAATGACTGTTGTCACACTCCACATTAAAAAGCTAAAAGTCTATTTCCCTGTAGAAAAGATTAACAAGAAAATGTTCGTCAGTCCCTTTGCGTCTCCCATTTGATTCAGCTTCACCCATGCAGTGTGGCATCTGATGACACTACCACCCACTCCCCGACAACTCGGTGAAGCTGTGGCAGGGATGTAAGCGCTGGCATTTTAGCTCGTGCAAGAGATTGAGTAAGGCTCCAGCAAAAGAGAGACAGCTCATCAAGCTGGGGAGCCAGCCAAGCCGAGTGTGACAAATCTCCATTTACCATCGGCACACGGGGGCAAGAAAAAAAAAATCAGAAACTCTGGCGCTTCTAACTCCCCGCTGCTAATTCCATTTCCGTGCAAATTAATAAGTGTTTTTATCCTCCTCCCCGTGCTCCGCCCTCGCTCCTCATTTTCCTGCACACCCCTCATCTGCTCTCCTTGACAAATTGCATTAGCCAAAGGGAAAAATGCTCATACACTAGTAATGAGACATTGTTAGGCAAATCCCAAGTCAGTTTCAACATTGTTTATGGAAGAAATGCCTGATTGTTGGCTGGGGAAGTGCATCTCTGGATACGATGCACAGCTGCAAGACAAGATACAACTTGTTTTTGTATTTTTTGCTGTTGTTGTTCTCCTGTCTTTATCTTTGCCTTTAAAACACTCCTGATAATTGGGCAATTCATTATTATAAAGATATGGCCCAGTGTGAAGTGCAGCAGAGTTAAGGATGCAGCAGCTGAGTGGTCCTGTGGAGAGAACTGTTCAAAAGCAAACTCATGTATATTAATGATCGTATTTATTCACAGAAAAGAGAAAAGTTCAGCCGCTTTGAAAAATAAATGGCTAAACGGCCGCTGATAAAGTCTTCATGGGTTTCAGAAGAAGGGTTCATCACAAGGAGCTCCAAATTGGTGATTCACCAAATTGGAGCTGAACCGAATGAACGGGCAAGCAGAATGGAAGCCCTTCATTTAAAAAAAGGGATTAAAGGACAGTGAACCCAATCAATTTTTACAGCAGAATGTATTCCTACCCTTTTCTTCACGACTTGTCCCACCGGTGGGACAACCTTAGACATAATTACTTTAGGAGACTACTATGCAGGCTTTTAAAGGTCCAATCCCACTATCCAGCCTACCAAAACCAGAGAGAGGAACTGTATTATGCATGTGGAATATTGGTGAAAGTTCAAGCAATAATCACTATGTGCAAACAGAGAACTGCAAACACATGACTCAGTACATCTCACTAAAGTCACTAAACCAAATATTTGGTCTCATTGAAAGACTTTGTTCACGAACATATTTGTAGGGTTTCTGTGAGGCAAAAGTTTAAGGAGCTATGAGCAAAAAAATATGTGAGAAGGGGGGTTATAACCGTCCAAAGATTAAGAAAAGGATCTCAACTATTATAGACTTTGCCATCAATAAAATATGTTATTGAATAAAAACCAAAAATCATGATAACATGTTATATATGTTATTGAACATGGAAGTAAAATGAAAACAGCTTTCTAAAATCACCGAATAAAAAAAAAATGCAAAAGAGCAGCATGTTCTCACTCTCAAGTCGTCGTATATGGATGTATGGGTAAGGACGGAGCCCTCCGCAGTACCCTATCCCGGTCCGTGTCTGGAACCGGTGCTGCATTCGGAACTGGTACAGATCCGCGTCCTGTACCAGGTTACGGTTAGGGTTGGGGACCCTGATTACGGTTAGGGTACCAGTTTGCGGCCTGGAAGTTGGGGAGCCTTAATTTACTTGGATGAGAGAGTACATCAGGAAACGGCGAGTTGGGAGCACCCAAAGCGTCAGCTTTTGACACGGAGAGCTCCTTACCTTGAGAGTGAGAAGGCGTTGAAATGAGCGTGATTTCTTGATTTCACTGGCGCTCAAAGGTTTTGCTGAAACACTTATCTAATGTATTCTAGTCTAGATTGACTTCTAAAATACCTACAATGTTGAAGACAGTCAATTGAACATTGTAATCATTTATTTTTCTGTTTTCAACTTCGAAAAAATGAGTTGAACTAAAAAACAGTTTCACCAATGCAGGGATGTTTTGGTAACTGACCTTACACAGCAGACCAGATGCTTCTATTTTCAGAGAAGGTGGCATTTCCAATTTCTCTTGGCTTGAAAAGGAAATCACAAAACATCCAAGCGGGGGAAAAAAAAAGCTCGTTAAGGTACTCTTGATCTTCTCATCCTCAATCTTCTCCAGTAGATGCTCAATGACACGGATTTTGCTGGTTCCTTCCTTTTTGGAGTTTAAGTCTAATTGGCAATCAATGTGCCACTCAGTCTAGTGTGGACAAACTGCCACTGTCTGACAACAAAACAAAGCTGGGCTTGTTCACTTAAACAAGAACATTTTGTTAAAAATCCTTTTTTTCAGTATTACTGTATTTTTCTAAAAGAAAGCTACTGAAATAGAGAAGCACGACTGACTTGTAAGGTGACATTGGAAATGTTTATCTTGGTTTTCTTCTTCAGACCATTTGAGACCTGAAATCCAAACAACCCAACATGAAAATAGAGTAAAAAGTCCCAATAAGTGAAGAAGCGATGATCCACTTCTACATCCTGGCATTAGAAACTGATAGTGGCGCCTGAACTTATCCCCCTAATAGGCTTGTAATTAGCAAACGGCAGAGAGGGAAAAGGTTCTGGATCAATAGAGCACCTCAGTGAATCAATACACTGTTCTGTTGAATCTCTGTCACTGCTGCCTTCCATCAGACTGCAGCTCTGACAAGCGACCGATAACTGTCATCATGACCTGGGATGCCTGTTCTATCAGAGAAACACATGAGTTATTATGAAATCGCTAATACATTTGGGCACGAAGGGATTCCTGCTTAATGACAGTTACAAGGCAAGAAACGCTCCCGAAGACCAAAGCTGTCAGAGAGCACAGCTGCTAAACGGAAACTAACTGTCATCACTGGAAAAGGAAGGAATGAAGCAATAAATGGAGACGAATGATCTGAATTTATTGTTTCATTTTTTTCTGTTTTATTTATTTAGTAATATATATATATATATATATATATATATTTGTTTTGCCTGCCACAACAGATTTCCTACCTAGCTGACAGCCAAATACACGTTGGAATAATTGCATCATTTGTATCTCAGCAATTAACCTCTGAAATATGACAAAAATATTGGCTGTTGCTAGATTTAAATGCCCTCTTTTTCAGTCTATTCACTATCATGGGCAAAAAATCTGATTACGCCAAGCTCAAGGTGACAGTAGAAATTAAAAAAGATGGAAATGGAGCAGTGAGCTCTGAGGAATTTCCTCTCCGTGAGGAGCGCGCCTTTGGCAGGTAAAACAGCGAGCAGAATGCCCTGTCAATAAACCAGTTGCTAATCAAGCTTATGTTTTCCAGGCTTAGAGAAGATTGCACATCATGTCATTAAGCTCAAACTGTTGTGTTCTGAAATTTCTCTGAAGATGAACCTACAAGCTGGTATTTCTGATCTATGCTGGATGAAACGTATTTGTTTTAAACCTCTGAGAAATTGTCAGAAACATTTTATCATTTTTGAATTAATGATGAAAGTGGGGTTTTTTGTGTGTTTTTATTACGTTCTTGTGGTGTTTTTCTGATGATGGAGGACATGTTTAATAAAAATTGAGCTTCAGATTGCATTTCTGAGTATTTATTTATTCAAATTTACGTCTATTTAAGAAACATCAAAAGGTGATTGGAGTGGGTCATTACACTTTATAAAACATTTATTAAAAAAGTGTGGTAATTTTCCTCTGTTATCTAAAATGTAAAGGAACCTCTAAGGGATATAAAAAGATCTACATTAGCAGTATGCTAATTTGATTAGCAGGCTTTTTGTGCGCTCCGAGTTTTCTCCAATAAAGCACGGCGTTTGGGAAATGATTAATTCCTTAATATTTGCAGTCATGATCAGTGCTCACTGAGGTGAGGACACAAAAAACAGGACATTGGTTCTTTTTCGTTTTCAACTTGCTTCTACTTTTCTGTGATATTTTGTCCGTCTCGCTGAGCTTTGAGCCATAAATAACTCTCAGTAGGGAGAAGAAAACCCACAAACAGCTAAATTGAAAGAGTGCTTTTTCCATTATTTTCAAGTTTGACAGTCACCAAGCGATTTCCTTGTTTGCTTGTGCAGGGATGTCTTTCTTTTGAGGCCCTGGTTGGTTCAGCAGCTGTCAAGGGACTGCAGAGCCTGCAGGAGAGAGCACAGGTCCACCGCTGTTTGCTTTAGTCCTCATCTCCCAAGGACAGGATGCTAACACAGTGAGGAGGTGTGTGTTTGTGTGACAACAAACCTGTTTCCTGCTAGGACCCAAATGCAGAGCACAAGAACGAATGCATCTAAGCTTTTAAGCACAGAGTTATTTTGACCTTTTTGTCTGCTTTGGTCAAACAGCTGCAACACAAATGGATGCTGCAGTCAATCATCACAATAAATAAACGAAGACAACAAGCAGAGAGCAGAAACCCCACAGAGTGACTTTCACACTCCTAGAAGAACCCACAGAGAGATAATCTTTCCATTTCCCTTTCTGAAAACAGCATCACCATGTTAACCCTACACACTGCTCGCAACACACGGCAGGATGATAAAAAGTGGAACGTATTTTTCAGAGTAAACGTCAAGCTTTCTTTTTGTATAGTTTGGCCAGGAATGCAATTTAGACTCAGTAGAGTCTTATACATGATTTAAATAATTTTTTGGGGGTTGTTTCCCACTTACAAACCACTAGAGAGCACTGTAGGTGTGTGTTTCAGTATTTGCTACTGACAGCAACGCAGAAGAAGACGTGTCATCCAAAACAAACATGGAGGAGAATCTGTTCTGATGCTCTCTTCCTGAACTTTGTATTTTCTTTTTTACATCAAGACATTATTCTTGTTTTTGTTTTTTTCTTTCTCAGACTAATGAGGGACAACAAGTCATCACACTGGGTTACAAAGACAGGGAAGTACCGCTGAAAGCGCCATTATTCAAACACTAAAAATGTAAAAGATCGCTTTAAAAAGAAAGACCCATGTGTGTTTACCTTTTGTGGAGCTCTTCAAAATAAATAACCTCATCTCTCAATGTCATCTGTGTCTTCCATGGATTGGGAATGGGAGAGTCAATACTTCCATGTAGCGATGAGGCCAAAAACTTGATGGTAGCTTCTCCCACACGAGACAGGAGCATCTAGTTTATCCACTGAGCATCAAACTTGACGTGCAAATCACATCGTGTGAACGCAGCATTACCCTGCGCTTGGCAGGTGTGCTTAAAAGTGTGACTTATATTTATATACCGTTTTTTATTATAATTCTTTATTATGCATTTTTTGGCTCCAGTGTGACTTATACTCCAGAAAATACAGTACTTTAAAATGAGCTGCTTTCCTAAAATAGATTGGTCTGTATTTGTCAAAGGTGAACTGGCGCGCTTTGCTGCACAGGATCGTTTGGCTCCGAAAGCAGCAAGGAGGCTTAGTATTGATGAGGCAATCAGCAGAGGTCAGCCAGTTCATAGGAAGTAGGACTCCTGAGTGGGATTTAATCTTCTTCGTCCTTTAAGTGAAGGATTTTGGATGAATAAGCGTGCGCTGTGAAGCCATTACCTGCTCAGCCCCCTTAGGGTTGTCATCAGGCAAGGGCAGAGGGCCTGGAGACAAGCCAGTTGAAACCACAACTGACACACACAAGCACACAAACCTTAGCAGAAGAGCCAGAGGGTGGCACTTACAATTCTGACTGATAATCATCTAATGGACCCTCCCTCTGTTCCTTTACCTTTCCTGCTCACTCTTTCTTCCGAGAGCAAATCAAAGTAATGGGTTTACAGCTGCAGCCTGTGTCCTCTGCTGGGTAGCTGACATAATTGTCCGCTGCTTAATGGAGATACACTGCGCATCTGACATCTGTGTAAGTGCACTAATTCCAGAAGCGACATGACAGCGTTTATGACTCCTCAGGCCTCAAGAGTGCTGAATGCTTCCTAACTTGTGAGTCTGCTGAGCACCACTTCACACATGACAGAGCTGCATCCAGAAACACCAAGATGACGTCTCAATCTGTGCTGCAAAACACAGGAGAGCACGTAGCAGGGAGGTTCCACGTTTCTGAGGAGATTATTAGAATGGCAAACTCCGGACAAAGTTGTAATCTCCATGATTTCTAGAAGTGGCTGTTGAGACATTGAAGTGTGAGTAGCTTGAATGCTCGTGATTTCACAACATCCCAAAGGAGAAAGAACAGCAAAAGACGTAGAAGACAAGAGTTATAGGATGCTTGACAGATGCGTGGGTAACCAGAGTCGAAGTAAACGTGCCAGTATGCCATTAAAGGTTTATTTTCCTTTTCCTTTCCGACCACAGCAATGTCAGTTCCTCCCTGATGCTACATATGCACCGAACGGGCATTCCAGAACCCGCTTTTTGCATACGGTGAACTGTCGCAACCCAACTTTTTCTTTCACAGCTCTATTGTGATATATGAAGGACTTGGTGTTATAAATAGCCGGGCATATAATGCAAATGAATCATTTCTCCTCCATGATCGACTTTCAAACTGTTAGCGTGTCCGTGTTTGGAAGAGGATGCTGCCCATTAGTCACTACCAAATCCGTGTTCCCGAGTGGTCACAGTTTAACTGGTTTAACGTATGATGTGCGTTCAGTATTTTGAATGTATAGCCCAAAAAACGTTAAAACTTCTGTAGCGACGAGTGAACGTGAGAGTTTTGTGCACAGACGCCCCAAACGTGCATTAGCACGCTGATGATAATCGAATTCTCTGTCCACTTTTAGTTTTAGAAATTGATCCTTTATTAAATGCTTTCAATCTTGTAACTTCTTTTTTCTTAATTTTATCAAGCTTGATCTCCCCCAAATAAAGGACGGTTGCAATAAGAGAGTGTGTTATTTAGGTGTCCTGGTGACATCTCAAGTATTAAAGGCATTAAATAGCAGCTCTTCCACAAAGGTAAAAAAAAAAAAGAAAAAAACCAAGACATTTTATTTCTAAGGATGTTTTTCTACTGTGTTAAGAACAGCTTACTCAATATTTAATTCATCTTTTGATTTGGTAATTTCATTTTTTAGTTTAAACTCAAATGTAGAAGAAGTTGTAGGTATGCTGTTCTGCATTTGGAAACGCATCTTTCCCCTCCTAAATACTAAAAATACTTGTGAAAGTTATTTCAGAAATGTGTTTTTATTTCATTTTTGCTCATTTGATTGCTAAAGCTTTTGCTAAGGACTGAACAATGAACAGATTTAAATCTGTTTTGTTGTTACCTTGACTCCCAAATGGAAGTTCCTAAAACTCTAAAAGTGTCTTTAAATGATACCTCATGTTTACGCGACTATGTGTTTGCAGGAGACTCTCAACTCCTTTTTTAAATCCCATCTTCTGGAGTGTAGATTTATATAAACATTTAAAAGTGTTAAAATAAACTTTGTCCAAACTGGTTTTAATTTCTTACTTCTTCCTGTGTAGAAATGTCACTCTAGTTCAAAAATCCCATCCCAATTCCATTACAATTTTGCTGCACAACTGTTCATCTGTTAAAAGTAAAAAGCATAAATGACTGATTGATGGTTCCCAAAGCAATATGTACCATTGTGATGTAGTGGGCTACCAGTGGAGAAGTTGCTGTGAGTTCCAGCAGCCGATTGAGACTGAAGCAGAGAAATGACTGTTTGAGGTTTAACCACAGCTCAGCAAAATGCAGAGAACATCATAGCTGTGATTCAGCACAGCTATGATTAACATTAGTTTAAAAGGCGTTTTGTCTGTTTTAAAGATTTTAATTGATACTTTCTTGTGGCACATGCTTGTAACTGGGAGGACATTTGTGCGGTGCTGTACTTTGCAGTCATTACCAGCTATAACTGAAAATCTTTTAATCAAAAACATATTTTCTGACTGCTTAAAACCTATTTTTCAACTTTCTAAACAACAAAATCCTTGAAATTTTCTCAAAGAGCAGAGAGTTTGACCTCAATTTAACCGACGTTTTCTTTATGTTTTATTTTACTCATACCTGGAAAATTAGAAAAGCTCTTTTTCTGTAAAAACATTTACGATTTGTTTGTATTTGTTAAAAAGGTGACAGAAAGAGAAGAGGTGTAACTTTTTCCCTTAATCCTGCTGTTGTGATTGGCGTCTCACTGGAACGATTCACTGGGATACTTCATGGAACGGAGCCATTGTTAATATTTGCTTCAGCTGCGCCTTATTTGCTTTGACAAGTGTTAAAAAGTATGCTGCTTAGCTTACTGAGCAAACAAAGACATGTCATGATAAATGTACTAGTCACATTGTGCTTTACCTGCTATGACAAGTCTTCTTAAAAAAAGAAAACAATGAAAGTATGCGAGTTTGGGGAATCATTTAGGTCCTGGAACACATCAACCCTCAGTCAGTCTGAGCAGGGATGTAATGAATAACCTGCATGTGGATGCAGTTACATCGGTGTAGAACAAGTACAAGTATTAACACATGCTATTTTTTGAGCAGGATCCTTGTAGCTAATGATGTAAGAGTAAGTAAGGCATGGTTTAACAGGCTGCATCTTTTTTTCCAAGCTTTGTTTGACAGTAAACAAACCGTGCCGGAGGCTGGTTTGGGAGCTCAGTGGAAAAAAAGGGGGTTTAGCTGAATAGAGTCCTCTTTGGTGGTCCTTCTTCCTGGTGTTTACAGCTAAAGACTGAAAACAACAGGTGATTCTCAGGCTTGGAAACAGAAAGATAAAGAAGATTATGAACTACATCCCTTCTGGAAGAGAGAAAGTACTCAAATATAAAACAGGTAATAGCTGCATTGAAACGTTGCAGTTCACTTGTACTACCAACAAAGATTTTTAGGGAAAAAATATTTGTATCGTCTTTATTTATTTATTTTTTTACAATGATCAGTACAAAGTGTGAGGATTGGGTTCTTTGGTTTTTGTGATGCTCTGGTGTCTTTGACAGCCTCACCAGGCGCAGGTTGACAATCCACAGCTGTCTTAGTTAAGTAAAGTAATCTCAGTGAATGTAGGTGTGTGCTTTTCAGTTCTTTATTGTTATGTCATCTGTTTCGTCACTTCTTTGTTTCTCCATGGTTTTGTCATGACTGAGTTAATTAGAAGTTTGATTGACAAGATCTACAGCCAATCAGGATGTAAAACACAATTTTCTGTTTGAAAAACGGCAAGCCAAGTCGCGCTGAACAAAATCAGCGAAACAGCAAGACGGTAAAAGATGACGAATGGAATAGCAAGAAACCCTGTACAACCAAATAACTTAAAACTGGTTTGTAAGAAACAGCTGTGCAAAAGTCTCACCTGAAGCTGCAGAAAAATGTAAACCCTGACTCTTCTGTGTGTGTTTTTTCTTTTTTTACAAATACTATCTTCACATCAAGCTCGTGCTTAGAGAGAGTCGCTCCATGACATTAAAATTAACAAAAATAAAGACACCTGGCCTCAACTCAACATAACCCAAAGCTGCGTGGTTTTACAGTGTAGCTTTTGTCTAGGATGGTTTTAAAATGAATTTACACAACATAGGAGGTCCACTTCTACAGCCATCCAACATACTTTTTAAAAACAGCAGCTCTTAAAATACTCATCTAGGTCAATGTCACATTAAATTAGAGCAAGATTATACAACATGACTTCAACAATCAGTAACAAATGACATTTTAGAACAAGTTTACTTATCTGTTCATTTTTATTTCAAACACTGTGACTTTAAATTGTTTGGAGAATAGAATAGAATAGAATAGAATAGAATAGAATAGAATAGAATAGAATAGAATAGAATAGAATAGAATGCTTTAGAAGAAAATTTTAAATACTATGAAAATCACGAAGAAGAACACAAGTTCTGAAAATCATTCCTTTATTTAGTTAAATATATCAAATATAGAAAAAATACTGTTTTCGGTCAAGCTTAAAGGACTATTGCAGATCTCATAATACTGTATGAAATGTAAAATTAGTGTAATCATGTACATCAATGTACAAAGATGCCCTACAAATGTTTTTTCTCTTAGCCACAGTTCCAGCCTGGTGCTTGTGTTCTACCAAAAACAGCAATGAAACTATTAACTATACAGCAAAATATTCCTTTGTATTCATTATTTGGGAGTAAATTACTTTCTTATTTAAATATTTAAAAAAAATATTTTTCTTTTAGTTTGACACATTTCTTTTAAATAAATTAAATACTTTGTACACACAGTTTGACCAAGCCCTGACCAAGTTGTCTTTACTCACCAAATATTTTTGGTCTCTAGCTAAGTTTTCTTCCATTTTTTTTTATTTTTAACATGATCCATTGCAATTAAGAATCTGAGGCAGCTTTTATGTTTTTTTTAAAGATTTCCTACTGATACACAATATGAAACGGCTCATTGTTTCGGGTTATTCACCATCTGTGTGGCAGTTTCTGGTTTCTTTGATCAGTCGGTTTAGGAGCGCCTGTCACTGCATGTAGTCCTTTGTCTGACGAGGGTGCGCTCCACTTAGGACACTTCTGGCAACAATAAAGCCACTCAGAACTATGTCTACGATTACAACCATCGTGAGGCAATTATCTGACCTCTGACCCCTCAGTTCAAACCCCCATCACAGCAAAAGGTTATTACCAACATCAAACCCATCGAAGGTTAAATCCTAACATTTATCTTCTCCGTTGTGCAGACTTTGCAGATGCAGATTCCAGGAGAAAATAAAACAATGATAGAATCCAGAAATGCACTGCAACTCAAAATCTAACGTCATGTATTTTGCTTTACAAATCAGTGTTAATTTACTTCCTGCTTATCTTTTAGACCTCATCAGACTTTCACACAGGAGTATAAAAGTGTTCAAATAGGTTGAATTTAACCGGAACAGCACAACAACAACACACAATGGAATCAAACACAAGGAAGTGTAGACGTTTGACCAGAAATCGAACCAATGTGTTTAATGAAAACAAAACACAGAGGATTGGCAAGAAAGAAAGATATAGAGGATGTCATCATATATTATCCATCCTGTGTAAATATGTCTATGTTTTCTTTCTACCTAAAGCTACAGACACGACAGGCATGTGGAGAGCGATCAGGAACATGCTAAATGTGGGTTCCATCCAAATATCAATACCAGTCTGTGATTGGTGAAAGTTTGACCTGGTTTAACTTGCAAAACGCGTTAGACGGGGATGCGTTTTGTAAAAACTTCCGCAGCTGCTCGTGAACGCAAAAGTCATGAACACGGAACATGCATTTAAAAGCATTTCCATAGACTTTTCATAGGAAGTGATCGCTTGGACGCGCGTTGCCAAACTTCAGTGTGAAAGATCACCACCATGGACTGGAAGAAACTTTTATGGAGACGAAAAAACCCCAAAGAAAAACTCTGACCTGACCTGAGCTGAGCTTGCATTGACTGGAAACCTGTAAAAGACAAAGCGCAGGTTCTACTTCAGCAGTGAATGGAGAGTTTCTTTCTTTTCTTTCTTTCCCCTCAGTTGCTCTGACTCTCCTGCGTGGGATCATTATTGGAGGAAAAGCAGCTTTGACAGCAGCTCAAACATAAACGTGGAAATGTACCTGTTAACTGTGTTACTCTTTCTAACAGCTGTTGTGCAGACGCCATAAACAATTTAGAATACAGCAGCTGCTGTAATCAGAGCAATTCTGTAAATGAGTGAATCATTAATGCATCCCTGTAGGAACAGGAATAAACATTTGCCCTGAGGGGCTGGCAGGGACTGAAAACTGACGTGCATACTTACAATGTTTCAGTGAGGCTTTTGAGCACCCAGTTTTCCTTAAAAAACCATCTATTGTGGTTTATATATTATGTATATTTGCCTGCTTCTGACAGTGTTGTGCTGGGTTTCTCTTTTATTTTCTTGCACGGCGATGTTGTTAAGACAGACAGCAAAACATGTTTTCAAAAAAAAAAAAACTTATTTAAATGTTTCAGAGGAGTTTACAAGTGATCATGCAGCAGGAGCACAGACAACCGTGGGAGATGTAGGAAAGAAATCTGCATGAAGAACGTCAAAAGTGCTAGAGGGGAGGGGAAAAAAAAGGCGACTCGGGGGGGCAAAGACGGCATAAACACTGAAAATTATTCATCGGCTGAAAGTTTTGTTATTCTCAGGGTTGGCACTGTGCAAACATGCTAAACACTCACAAACATCCGCATAGACAGAGAGCACACACCGAGCTTTGTGCAGACTTCAGGAGACTTTGCAGTGCAGCTCAGCCTTCTGCTCTGCTCAATATTGCATGAACCTCCCCTAAAGTTGAACCTTACCTTTTGTGTTAGATAAGCGGCAAAACAAATAGATCATGGCTGCGGCATCATGGGGACAATTAAATAAACAACAGCAGCAGGTTCTAGGACACACTGGAGCGCTAATCACTTGCTGCACTGAGAGTGTTGTGGTCCATGGAAATCCCAGCCACCTATTTAACTGTAAACTAGAAAGACACAAATAGGAAGTAGTACCATTGTCTATCATGATGTGTGTTGGGGAAAATGTCAAAAAGAGTGTGTAAATGTGTTAGCATATGTAGATGCACTTCTAGAGCTCAAATTCTGCAACAACACAAGGGACAAAACAGTTATATTGCTGTATTAGACAAGTAAAACATCCTTGTTAAAGTGTTAGAAAAAAGGTTGATCCTCGTTTTTACAAATATCCCTGACACACAAAAGATATTCTTTCAATTAAACCAAATACTGCAATAGCATAGATCTTTCACAATTGTGTATTCACTTGTAATACAATCAGATATTATAAAAGTAAGCCTGATTGATTTTAGGACGATTTTGTAAAAAATATATTATTGAAGAAAGCTTTATCATTTTAGCACTAATTGGATAATTTGTGAAATTTGGCTCTTTTAGGTCCCAGACTGGAAGAAATCATTCAAAATCATTCAGTCTTTTAATGAATTAAAATACTGGTAATTTGACCAGTTTTTCAGAGTATAAAGTACAATTTTTTTTTGCAAATGTTAATAAAAGAATGCCCAATTTGTTAGCTGTTTTTTCCTGTTTGTGTCAGGAAGTAACTTCTGATTCCAAGCATTGACTGTATGAAAGAACTAGACCGAGTGAGTGTGACATCACACTAACCCGTTTCCAATGAAATGAAGTTAATTTAGTAGCCATGTTGGAACCAGATGTTGTCAGTAAGCAGTGTTTGGTCCGTGTCGGTCTGAGTCTACATTTCTATGGCAACCACTTTCCTGACTCAGGAGAGAGCGTGTTAGAAGACCACACCCCTTCTTCATGACCTTCAGAGATTTCTGTTGACATGTTTTGATTTACGGAAACATTATAAGTTGTGTGTAAGTAACGATGGCACAACTCCAAATTTTGCAGGCTTTTACCTCCTAAATGAGATCATGTTTGGTTTCAAATAACAATGTAAAAGGAGGAATGAGGCAAATCTGTTCATTTTTTTCTCTATGTTCACATACTGATGTTATCGCTTGGGGCAGTGACGTGCAGTTAGGTAGGTGAGCTAGCGCGTCACCTGCAATAGCATGAAAATACATACAATAAATAAAATCAGTATACTTTTTAACGTTAAAATAAAAAATTTAATTCATGCGCTTTACTGTTTCTGGTCTTTATATTGTCACAAAAGACTATTTATTTTTTTAATTACTTCAGAATTTGTTTTTTTTCTTCTGGCCACCTGTCTGATTACATTGGTGCCAGTTGGCAACTCGCTTAGTCTTTTATCCGCTAAAAATGAGCTTTAGAAATACACTAGTTGAGGCCTGCAGTACGCCTGCCTCACCGCAGAGGCAGAGTGAGGTCAGAGAATGCGACAACATGGCTAAAGATTAACAGTAGTAGCAGTTCAGTCAAGTGCAGCCGTCTACAAACAACATGTTACAGCAACATTAATAAATGGTGTTGCACCAACATAATTGCATTCAACACAAATGTTTATTGCTATATTAACGCATTTGATTTAGATGGAAATACTTTCCAAATTTTCTCATGTTCACCCAACAAATGATTTTTTTAGTGTATATATTCCAATAAACCAGTTATTGTCTGTTTTCTACCTCTGTTAGCAGTGTTATTAATTTATTGCTCCAAATTTAAACTTCACATAACACAAAAAGGGTTAAATACAGAAACAGAAGAAACATGGAAGTCATTTTGATATTAATTTGATGTCAGTTTGAAGTTTAACATGTATCTATCGAGTTGATATCAAATGAAAGTCATTCTTCTCAGACAAATAATAACATTTTCACACTTTTATCTCTTGTTTAAACTCTCAGAGGTGAGCAAAGATCTGCTCTTGATAAAAGATTTATGTAAATTTGGGACTCTATTCAGGAGACGAGGCACAGAGGACAGTAATTGGCACAATATACACAATGTGCTGTTAAAAAAAAAAAAAGCATGCAAAATGCCACAAAAAAATCTGCGAGATCCCAAAGGTGAACCACAGAATAGTGAGGGCACACTACAGACCTTTTACCAAAAAATAAGCAGACTGGAGAGATTGTGATACCACACATATATGGGTGTGTCATGCTTGCTTTTAGCCTGTTTATAAACTGTTTTCTTCCTACAGGAATAAACAACAGCATCACTAATGATAAAGTGACCTTTTTTGAAATGTTCTTTGTGTTCAATGAGCTCCAAAATCACATCAGGCAGCAGAGATATCGTTGAGAAGACCATCAGCTATTAGCTCCTAAACGACTCATTGAACAGTCAAGCCTGTACAATTAAGTGATGAAACACCGTGGTGGCAAATGCTGAAAGAACTGCCAGCTGCATCAAAGAGATGCAACAGAGCCCCCTATAGTTCCACAAAGACGTTCTCTGTTTGTTTTCATGAGAAAAAAACTTGTTCCACACAAGTTTGTGTGAACACGTTTTCTATTTGTGGACAAAAGGGCCTCAATATGCTGGAAAATGTTTTTTGTTTAGTGCTGCTAACTCAAGCACACCAATGCACTGACTTACTTTTGTTGCAAATGCCCAACGTGCGCCCATACTTTTGCAAACAAGAGCGGCCTCTGTTGATTTCATTGTTTTTGCAATGAAAACACTGTCGTTGGCAAACAAGTATAATGCAACACGGGCTCAGTCTGCTCGAACAAAATATTAACTTGTGACGATAGAAAAACAAAAAAACTTTTCAGGACTTTTAGTAAAATTCAGGAGGAAAATAAAAGAAATTCAGTATTCAAGAAATCCTCCCAACGTATTCATGTATTTGAATAGTTAAAAAAAACAACTAAACTGTAATTCAGTTGCACACACTCGCTGACCTTATTCGTATAAAAGTTTCATTTTTTGTGTTAAAAGATTTTATTTAAGTTTTTCAAGTAACTTTCAACTCAAGTCTGACAAAACTCTCATTTGGTTGAATCTAAAAAGCACAAGCATGTAGTACAACTGAACTGCAGACACCGACGGTTGCTAAGGACTTTTCTGATGGTTAATAGTGCATAGACATGGACAAATGTTCAATAAACTTGTTCAGTAGACATTGACAATGGACCAAATACAAAGACAGTGGACGTAAAAACATATTTTTGGCACAAATGGAACCCCATACTCTACTCCCCATTTCTGTCTTTACATCTGAAATAAACAGCATATCATTTAAAGAAATACTTTCAGAATGAGTCAAAAGCTACTTTTACAAAGCAATGCAAAATTGTTTTTAATTCTTCCTTAAGAAGATGCAAAAAGAGGAATGTTTCAAGATGTTCAGAGCATTCGGTCCATGTCATTCTGGTCATGGAAACCTTTGTGAATTCTGTCAAATAAAGGATCCTTGAAGATCCACTTCAATTAAAATTGTGTTTTTGGTGTTTTTAATGTGTTCTTGTGGCATTTTTCTAATGATGGACAACGCAACAAAGAAAATTAAGCTTAAAACTGCGTTCCAGAGTCACCATTTTTGTTGAACAGGTAATGTGTTGGGGATGTGAGGGGCTTTAAGCTAGCGGGAGAGCATGTAAACTGAAAGTTCAGTTATGGGTGACGGGAAGGGAAGTGGGGTTGCTCTGCACCTGGTCTGTCCACCAGTTTCTCAGAGCGAGAGGTGGTGACCAACATGACAGAAATGTTCTTTGGAGCTCGTTCATGGAGAGACTTTTAAACAAGCAGAGCTGTTTGAAATTCTTTTCTGTGAGCCACAGGAATCCAACACAGATATAATGTAACCACTGATCTACTGATGTACTTCCTGGTTTTAGCCAGTGGCTAGTTTTCCAAACTTTTCTTTCATTTGCCGTTTGGCCCCAGGCATGTAAAAACATTCTTCTTCTTCACCTTTTCACCCCTAAAGTCTCACTGATTCACTTGTGACTAAGTCATTCGCATGTAAATTGTCCAGCTGCAGCTAAAACCACAAGAGCTAAAAACAACAACAAAAAAAAAAAACAATTTCTTTGGTTCTTCAAACTTGAGGTTATGTAAATTTGCTTCGTCTTCAAAGCTGATTTGATTCATTTTTGCTTTGTTTCAGACCAGACTGAAGAACAGGATTAGGAGATGGAACGGTCAGGAAATGAGAAAACAAAATTATAGAGATTGTAATTTATTTGAGATATATGGATTAACTAGTGTCCCTGAAAATAATAGTATTCGCTCACATACTTAGGCACATCTGTCCATCTGCCCACAAACTCAATTTCTATTTAGCTAATCACGGGGCAGACGGGCTGGTCTGTTTCAGAAACTGATGATCTACTGGCATTTTTACCCACAATTATCTCTAGGGTTTGGGTTTCTCTTGGCATCTCATGGCAGTAAATGCCTTATTGAGGTCAGAGGTTGGAGGAGAATGGTCAGACTTGTTCCATTAACTCAAAGAACCACTGGTTACAGCCGAGGTCTGCAGAAGAACATCTCTGAACACACAACACATCCAACTTTAAAGCAGATGGACTCCAGCAGCAGAAGAACACACACCAGGTACCACTTCTGTTAGCAAAGAACAGGAAAGTGAAGATACAATTCACAGATCACCAAAACTGGACAATAGCAGATTGGAAAAACATTTGAGTCTCCATTTCTGCTGCAACATTCTGATGTTAGGGTCAGAATTATGCGTCAACAACATGAAAGCATGAATCCATCCTGCCTTCTTCAGATTAGTGGTAGTGTAATGGTGTGTGGGATATCTTGTAGCACATTCTGTGCCTCTTTAGTACCAACTGAGCATGGTTCCAACACCACGACCTCCCTGAGTATTGTTGCTGACCATGTCTATCCCTTTAGGACCACAGTGATTCTTCTGATCTTCTGATTCTACTCCCAGCAGGAAAAGGCTCCGTGTCATAAAGCTGGAATCATCTCAGACTGGTTTCTAGAACATGACAATGAGTTCACTGGACTCTGACCTCTACAGTCACCAGATCTCAACCCAACAGAACACCTTTGAGATGTGGTGGAACGGGAGATTCTCATCATGGATGTTCAGACGACAAATCTGCAGCAACTGTGTGATGCTGTCATGTCAGTATGGACCAAACTCTTTCCAGTACTTTGTTGAATCTATGTCAGGAAGGATTAATGCAGTTCTAAAGGCAAACAGGGTCCAAACCAGTACGAGCAAGATGGACCTGATAAAGTGACTGGTGAGGGTACATGAGACACCCACCACAGCTGTCCTCAATCTCTGTAGCCAAACTCTCCATCCACAGACACGTTGAAAAGGAATGCCTGGTTTTTTTGTAATGTGACGAGCGTCTCTTAACCACAACAAGCCGTGCACCGATAAAGACTGTGTTCCTATCATTTCCATTTTTAGATTGTATTTACTTCAAAACAGATGCAACAAGTGCATAATTAAGGACTGTAATTAAGCTGGAAAAAAAGGAGGGAAAAACAGTTCTGCCACATGAGCACCTCTGAAACAATGAGAGCTCAGTTCATTAGCAGTAAGCTTATTAATCATCTAACAGGCAATTAGCAAGCTGTTACCGTTGGCGTCTGGTATGTAAATATATTCCTCGGTTAATTTCTTCATCAGATAATCAAAGAAATGCTATGAAAATGAGCTCTGCCACTATATAAATGATCTATGCTGCTAATTGCAAACCAGTGTTTCAACTTGGACGTGGAAATGACAGAGTAATGGGTTGGCACCGAGGTTATATGCCAGGCTGCCGAGGGAGTGAAACTAGTCACATCTCAGTGCAGCCTGCATGACAATTTATGGGCTGTTCAAAAGCCTTCCTTCAGCCCTTCTGTCAAACAGATAATAATCACTGGCTGGCAGAGGTGAACCCAGGAGGGCTGTCCATGTGCAAGAGTTCAGTTCCATTCAAATCCCATTGCAGGGAGGGGTAAGACCAACCCATGAAGAAACCAAATGAATCCACACTATATTCTCACATTGCCTAGACAGTTATTAGGAAACGACAAAAACAAGTAAGTGAGGCAAATCACACAAATATGTTGCACTTCCTATTAGCAAATGAGTCTTCACTGCACATGTGTGCCTGCCCCATGCCATGACTACACTAACAGGATATCAAGCCATGCTGGGAACATTTTCTGGCAACCTCCTGCTAAATTTGCAGCATAAAAGCACTAATGACACTCAGGCCTGAAATCTATCATGGCTGTTCCTGCGCCAACGTCAAGATTTCCTTCGGCCTTTGCTGCTAATCTATGCAGTGCAGGCTCGAAGAAGCCATTACAGCTCTGAATACAAGATGAGCGTCACAAGAAATGTCTGTCTCCACACGGAGCGAGAAGCAATAAAACCGAGGCCTGGAAGTAGATCGTGATCTATGGACATTAACTTAAGACTCTTAATCGAACAGTTTGCCCCTCAGAGATGTTGCCGGGCACCTGGGTGAGCTCAGCCTTTTGCATGGATGTAATCTTCCTACTGTGCTGCTGTTTTTTCACCTCGCCACCATCCACACATAAGCTTCCATGACCTGCGTATGAGCACGCCTATGTCTGTGTTCATGTTCCACATTAACTGTACGAGCAATTCCATACATGAGTAATTGAAACTACCATATTTTTTTAATCATACGTTGATCCGTAGTACAAGTTTCCGCTGCAGAAATGCACGTTTAAAAAAAAAAAAAAAAACATATATATATGTATATATGTGTGTGTGTGTATGTTTGTGTACAGTAACACATTGATGCTTATTTAGCTTTTTATAACATAGGAAGAATTTGATTCCTATTTTATAATTACTTTTTGCCGCATTAAAGTCTTTCACAAATTAAAATAAAAAGCATTGTGAGGTGTGTGAAATGACTTGAAAGCCCTTCTCCTAATTCTATAGATTCTGGTATTGTTCCCATATAGTATACATTCAATGGTCTAAATCATTTTAATTCAACAAAATACTGTGAAGTTGAATTCCTTTCTTTTAAATGAAAAATAAGAATTTCAAAAATAAATTATTTTATTGGTATTTGCTCGGCTTTATGGCATATTAGGTCAGTTATCTACTGATATTGCTAAAAAAATGTTCTGTTTATTTTTATTGTAGTAAAATTATTTGATTTTTTTAAGTACCAAATCAGACTCTAAGTTTTTAGAACATCTTACTTAAAGAAAGATACTGGAAATTCAAAGCTTTTTTTTTTTTTTTTTTTTTTTTCTCATTCATCAAATACACACGTTTTCATAGAAAAAAACTCACATATCCTCAAGCAAAAATTGTCCAATCAGACCATGCCAGTGAGTCACATGCTCCTGGGTTTTGCTGCTTTAAGTGCTCCCAGCATCAGCCATTTTTCCACTGTCTCAAAAGCACCAGGCTGTGATGTGTGGCCCAATCATCGGCGAAACACAACCCTTGTATTTTAAAATATGCGTGACTACAGGCCGTGTTATTTTCCCCACATGTTCCCCGGTCTGCGATCCGAGCGCGCTGATTTATTGACGCTCGGCGACGTGGGGAGGAGATAGCAGATAGCGTAGCGAGAATCTAATGCGCCACAACTGATGTGAAAAGCAGCCCAGCATCTGAAATCATTTGCAGTTGTTCTCCTGAGGTCCCAGTGATTTAAGGAGACATACTTCAGAGGGGCCTGGTGCTTGCCAGAGAAAACTAGTCACATCACATCAGAAGCAGCGACATGTAAATAAATGGTGGGCCAGTGGATTCTGTCCAGGCACATCACTGTTTCAGGTTTTCATTTGGAGACTTCAAAGGTGGCTATCGAGTTTCGCTCTGCACAGCCCTTCTGCCTTCATCACCACGTTTATGAAAATCCCTCAATGTTGCAAGTACCTTGACTTGTCAGGCTGAAGTATGCCAACAAAGACATTTGGACCAATATCTAAAAACAAGCTAATTAGTAATGTCCATTCTTTTCAAAATCCTTTACCTACGTAATCAACATAGAGTTTGAGTGGTGTCAGAGCCATTAGAATCAACCAAATTGCTGCAGGATGTGGGCAAGGAGTGTCATCTATAGAGGGAAACGATTGCTTAATATAGCAGCAGTCGCTAGAAAGAAGGAGCGCTTACCAGAGCACAATCTGCTAGAATCAATAACAGCAGTCAGGCTGTATTGTTTCCAATGAGGAAAAAGTGTGCCTAGGATAAAAAGTACTCAATATTGGTGTCTGGGGCCGCTGAGACGCTGAGTCAGAAGCCAGGGGTACAGTAAGTAATGCAGATGGAGGAAGAAGTGGGCTGAGGAGGTAAAGAGCAGGAGCAGGAGCAGCCTCCCACCATCTGAAGGTCAGGAAACCCTTCCGGTTACAAATTATGGAGATTTGGCTGAATATCATTCTATGCACACCTTCATTTCCTGTTATCCACTGAGCTGTACTGCTTTGTTGATGCTTCTAATTTATTGGTTGAATGCTTTCTGTGACTTTTAAGCCATCTATTTATTTTTAATAGTGTATTAAATATTTAGTATAAAGTGAAAATTGAGTTTTATGTTTTTGACGAGTGTGGATAAGGTTCATACAGTCCCATACTTTACTAATCAGAAGTTTGTATTCAACATGCTTCCTTCAAATCTGCATTTTGTCATACAAAGCATTTTATAGGAAGACTTTTATTGCATGCCACCGACTGGTTAAAATGTTCTATGCAAAAGTAACTGTCAGCTAACCTCTGATAATAAAAGTTACTCAAGGTATTCTGGTGCTAAAGTGGCACTACGGCACAGGGGCCCTGAAGTGCCAATCACATCAACAAATCACTCGACTCAAAAACGTATTAAAGATCAAGATGACTATTTAAAAAGCAAAGAAATAATAAAAAGAACATGACATTGAAACCAAAGTACAATTCCAAAAAATTGAAGCAAAATAAAAATGAAACACTTTGTAAAACAAGTATTCTCCAGATATTCAACTGAAATGTGAAAAGAAGCCCAATAAGAAACCAGAGAACATAGGTACTATGGGACATTGCTGATTGAATGATGGTGCTTGATTCAAATGTGTCTTCAATGTCAACATACCAATAAAAGTTTTATAAGTAGCATGGAGCATTTCCAGAATCGCTTCATTCCAAGTAACTTATGGTTGAAAGGATGGACAAACGGCGTCATCCAATCAACAATTTAGGTGTGATTTTCACTTCAGGGCCACCGTACATAAGTGAGAGTGATAAAAACAACAGAGTAATCACTCTCCAGATCTGCTAAATCCATTTCCTAACTTCCTGCTAAAGTAAGAGAACTGAGAAGATCAGCTTATCTTTAGAGCAAACCGTTTTTCCTCGAGTCGTTTTCATGATTAATGAAAAGTGACAGCAGGTAATGGAAAATAGTTGAAATAATCAGCTCTAACATGGAAACTTCTGCTGCTGCTGCAGTCTGTCAAGCTGCATTCACACTCGCCTCAACAGTAAAAAGTCTATGTAAACAAACCTTTTGGGCGTCTCTCTCGCGTTCACACATAGCTACACTAGTTTTACATACAAATGTGGTCGTTAAGCCGGTCCAAACTTTGACCAATCAGGGACTCGGATTTGGTAGCGACGTATCGATGGTATGCCTTTAATTGAAAGAAGTGCTGACCGTTTAAAAATGATCATAATTTGGGGGATTTAGGGATATTTATTCTGTTTTGACAGGGTTTATACCTGCTAAAAGCCAGCCCAAATAACAAGATTAAGTAACTTTTTCAGATTTAACAATGTAGGCGCATGTGAGTCAAATCAGAAAACACAACCATTGGCAAAACGACATCAAAAATATGTCTAACATGACAAAACAGCGAGACAAACATGTCAGATCAGGATATGATGTGGTGTAGATTTCAGATCAAGGCTGACAAAAAGATCACATTCAGTCAAGCTTAAATTGCTGCATATTACAAGAATCAAGGTCTGCGTTATCTTCTTTTACCAGTATTCTTTATCAGAAGTGGCATCTGTAATTGCCATTGGTTCAGTCGATTTTAGGTCATGTGAGACTGCATGTTCAACCAAAATGTAGGAAGTCGCTGCCAGCAGCAGAGATGCAGCTCTTATCAGCAGCAGACCTGATGTCATCAAGTACTTCTGAACAAGTGATCGCAGAACTGAGTCCAGGTCTGACTGCGAGGGTTTACGATGCTGCAACAACCTGCAGATTAGAGAGAAGGTTTCTACAAAAGCAAAGGATCTGGATTCATCCGGTGGCAGATTCATTACCAGTTTAAAGAGGTGGAGGCTGACAGCTACACAGGCTGGTTTCCACTGTACTGCTTTGAAGGTTAAAAAAGACTAAAAATATAAGTATTAGACTGCGCAGTTAAAGAGACCTTAGATCCTTCTTGTCTGGTTGAGCAGTTTTTTAGGGCGTAGTGTGGAGGCAGCCAGATTCAATGTAAAGTCAATGGTTTAGACGCAAATTGAGGATCTGCGGCGTGAATTGAGCGGCCAGCACAGCAAAAACATGTGGAAACAACGTGAACTGAGCAACACGGTGCGAATTCAGAGGCAAATTCATGGAAGAACAAATCCTTTCACAACCTAAGCGAGCCCTTCACACAGCATTTTGTGGGTAGCTGTCTTTATAAAGTGACTAACCCTCCCAGCTGTCAGCTGCTCTAGTGGTGAATGTGGTCAGTTAGCATTTTTCAAAATGCATGTTATTAAAAGAACCCCAGGTTCAAGTCCTGCTTTCGGCTTTTGTAGTTTGTTGAATATTTTTCCCTTTTTCTGCTAAATTACTTAACACACATAATTCTAAAGATTAACTAGAAACATGATAATTCTTTGGATTTGAAACATCACAGGGATGACTTTTTTCTATCGTTATGAGTTTTTTAGTAATACATAGTTAACAGAAATAAATGTTGTCTATGAAACCTTTAGTTTAAATGTTTTTGTTGGTTTAAAAAAGATGTTCAAAGAAATGTATTTTGAAAAATTATGTATTATTTATTATTATATACATAGTATAGTAGTATATTTATAATATAAAATACAACAATACTGAGATTTGAACCAGATTACATCTGGAGTGGTAGTTTAATGAGCGCAGGACAAAGAACTGTCACCGCAAACACCGGTTTGTTCCAAGGAGTGTTTGCTATTTCATCACTAAATTTCACTTTTCTTTTGTGGGTAGAAGGTTTATATATTCACAATTTTTTTGATCTACATGGAGATCACTGATGTTTTTGTAGAGCACTTCATCAAAGAAACAAAGTGATCAAGAACATTAGCTGGTAGCTCCTCCCACACGCAAACGAGGCGGCGAGATTAGAGAACACATTTTTGACCAGCTTTACAAGATCAGAAAAAACATTTTGATCTTTGGGAAAGATCATTTTGAAAGTAAAATTTTCATCTTTGAGTAAAAAAGTAATTTTTTTTTTTTTAGTTTCCGAATGTCCTTAACTATATCTATGTTCATGTTCAACTTAAATTTCCTTTTTTGTGCTTAATTGCTGCACTCCATTCTCTAGTATTTGTTGCCTTTTTTGTTTTATTCAAATTTCCATCACTGTAAAAGCTTTTGCATCTCTGCAAAGTATTTTGACGTGCCTCTGCGCATAAAAGGTGCTGTATAAATAAAGCTTTCTCTCCTCACCTTCAGATAGAAGGCCTTGTTTCTGTGCAATCCTATCTTCCACTTTTCTTTAGATGACCTGCTGCTCAAGAACATTTTTGCAAAAAAAAAATAAAACAGATTTTACCCACAGGATGCTGTTACACTGTGATTTTCAGCCGGCCTACATACGTTTGAGCTGCAGACTCTAAACCCAGCTCAGCTCATCAGTATGGAAGTTCCCTATTCCTCCTCTGCAATAATATAGGCAGCAGGAGGGGGAAAAAACCCAACTGGATCCCTTAATAAAACAGGGCTGGATGGAAGCTTGTGAAGCTGCATTCCCTTCATTTTGGACCTCATATTTGTTGAGCACAGACAGCAGACTCTTCAAAGCCAGAGAACATTCCTGCAGGCCTTCTCAGATCTGAGACCAGGCTGCCCTGAGTGCGCCCAGCACACACACGCTCACGTTCAAACACATTTCCATCCTTGACTTCCAAACTAACCAAGGAAATCAGAAAATCCTTTTTAAGATGTCTTGTTTAAGTTCTTTCTTAGACAACTTCTCAGGATGATGGACTTGTAACACAAAATATGTTGTTTCCAATCTATTGCTTTTTTATGAAAAGCATCGCATTTCAATCAGACTCTGATAATAAACTTATCAACTTAATTTAAGTCGACTTTAATTTATTTCTGATTATGCTGTTTTTAGCTGAAAAACAAACTGTGTTGTTTTCTAGGACATGCGAAGTTCATAAAGAAATTTGGCTCTGAGTTGTGGGCAGGACTGCTGATGTGGAGGAAGCCCGCCCCAGTTCCCCATCATCCTTTTGTTTACACTTCCTCCCGCTAGCTTACAGCCCCTCACAACCCCAACCTACCACCAGTGCAACAAAAATGGAGCTTTCCAGCCGTACAGTTTTGAGCCAAAGGTCAGCTCAAATGCGGAAAAGCGAGATCATGCATGGATCTAGTCCTGCTGTTATAGGTTCATCATCACATCTACAAGCTTTTTCGAAAAAACATTCTTTTCATCTGCTCCTAATTCACAAAGATTTCAATTAAGAAATTCTCAGAAGTGTGATTTTAAGCTTAATTTTCTGCATGTGTCCTACATCATGAGGAACTGCCTCAAGAACATGTCAAAAACACAAAATCATCTTGAAAACATGTGCAAAAAACATTTTAACAGTAGATTATGTCAAAAATAATAATAGTATTAATGTTTTACTTTGGGTAAACAGAGTCTTGATGATTTATGAAAGGAAAACAAAAGGAATTAATTCATTTTAAAAGATTTCTTTGTGTAAAATGTGCTCTTCTAATGTCAACTGGATTAACTTTTTGATGTCTTTTTATAAGGTAATTTAAAAATTCCAAGTATTTAGATGTCAACTCTCCTTTAAAAATGCATTTATAAGAAAATTAGATGGTACAAAAGATTGAGGAAGGTGGCAAAATGACCTATACAGTGTGTTATTATAGAAGTTGTTAACATCCTTTCCTCCCTTCAGGCTTTAAACAGCAACAGCTTGAAATTTAAATTCACTCTTGTTAAGCAAGCGGATGATTTTTTTTTTATCAACAACCGAGTCTCTCCTTGAATCCACTGAATAGATCAATCTTATTAAAGTAATTAGGATCTAACTGCACGCTATAGCACAGCTGCATACTAGCAGTGATAAATGTACATAAATTCTAATAAAGTCAGTGCTAAGCCTGGAGCTGTGTCAGCGTGCGCTGCTTCCTGCACACAGATTATCATCTGTCGTAGTCAGCATCTTTTGGCTCGTTCGGCGCAGACGGCGTTAACTACATATTAACTCTGCTGCCTTGTTTACCTCAAGGCTCCAATATGAATGAGCTAGCTTGGTAATACGTATTTAAGGCAGGTTTGTGCGGCGTCTCTACAGCAGGAGTGTCCAAACCTTTCACAGAGAGGGTGTTAAGGTGAAAATGTGCGAGGGCCAACTAATCAGCCTGCATTCTCTGAGCCCTAAACATTAAACACCATTAAACTATTTAATGAACATTGTATGCACACACAGTCCTTAAAAAGTGCTGAGGGAGGCTTATAATTGATTTTGTGACAGGAGTCTGCAGCCAATGGACATGTGAACGCAGACACACGGACTGCACTTTGGACATGCCTGCTCTACAGGTCTGTGTAGTAACATACACAAATCCAGCCCTATGTAAGGAACACCCAAACATCCAAACACAAGTGCTTTTATCATTAAAACTGGGATTTCTAAAGCACCTCCAACATTGTTTTAAAAGTGCAGTGACAGAGACATGAGGTGATTTTGATGAACAAAGCTGTTGCTCTTTAACAGCATGAATGCAAACAGTGACTTTGTTAGCTTCAGATTTACCTGGTTGGCTCCGAGGATGTAGTTGAATGACAATGTTCAAAGCTCCCACAGCATTTAAACTGACTTTTTTTTGTTGTTGCCAAACGTTTACTTTTTTATGAAAAACAACTCCAAGGGATGTAAGGACATACCGTGTTCCCTAATTTATTGCTGGGGTTCAATTCTAAAAATACGCCGCTTATCTCAGACAAGGAAGCCAAGTCGGATCTCCAGCCGTCTACTGCTGCCTGTAGTGGTTTGCTGTTGTTTTCACGCTTTTCCCTCTTCTATGAAGTTCAAACCTTCACAGCAAAATGAGTCCAGTTTGAGAAAATCAAAACAAAGATCAGCTTACGATCAAAGATTTCTGTCGATTTGGCAAACTGGAGGTAGAGCACAGAGGAGATCAATTGACAGTAATTAACACTCAGTCAGCATGCAGAACACAATCTGCTGTAAGAAAAAAAGAATTATGCAAAATTTAAACCAACTATCCTGCTTAACAACAGTACAGGTGTGCCTCATGCATGGCAGTGCAACTGAATTCTTTTTAAAAAGAATGAGGTGTGGAGGTGTGCATACGGAAAGATGACAGTCTTTCTTGATCTTCTCTTGAATCTCAACAGGCTGAAGGCCTCCAGCTCTCCAGGATCATATTAGCATTCCTGCAGCACCCACCAATCCCAGCACTCTGTGCTGGGTCAGATAAATCAAAGTGGTGCACATCCACGAAACAGAAAGGGGAAGACAGGTTGTATCACTAATTAAAGAATAAGACGGAAGAACAGTTCACGGTCACTCTCTAAGGACAAATGTCAAGTGATTAGCTTCTGGTAATCAATAAGCTCCTGGGATCTCAGTGGCTGCAAAAGAGATTTTTTATCCTGAGTTAGAAACATCATATGAGGGGAAGAAATGGAGAACAAGAGCAATACTACCAAAAGCTGCTTTAGTAACATCATGTCTTGTAATCCCACATTGTTTTAGGTGGATATGGAATGTAACACAATGATAGGAGAAACTTTAAAACACGTGGGTCCCACGTGTAAACCAGACATTTGAGGTGTTTTTCAGAAAACATGGCAAAGACTGAAATGACTGCAATATAACAACAACTGCACTGCAAAAGTATTGTTTTAATTGTAAAATGTCCCCATTGCATTGTTACCTCACAGTCACACTTTTTTAATTTCCAATACAACTTTTACTGACAGTGTAATTGTCTAAATAACTTTGGACATCTTTTCTTCAAAGTGTTTTGTTGTTAGACTTAAAAAAGAATCGAAGTTTGAAGCAACAGGGACCTCAAAGTCTGGATGTCCTCACCTGTAGCCAATGAGCTGAGTGTTGTAAACGTTTGGTCAGTAAACGGGTGGCAGAAATGACCTTCCTTCACACGGTGACTGAAGTCTCTCTCAGGCATTGAGTGTAAAGCTCAGCCATTCAAGAGAAACTCCTTCACATCTGGATGCCACCCACATGCCTTCGTAATAAAGTATCGCTGTCGTGTCCAACTGTGAGGAGCAGACCCAGGAGATGCAGAGAGATGAGACCTCTCCCTGGGATCACCTGTCCCCGAAACAAGCTGGAAAAGATGACCGGAGGATATCTGGAGCTTCTGACTGAAACTTCTGCTACCCAACAGAAACCCAGATCAAGCTAATGCTTTAGTCACATGCACTGTTATGGGGGTTGACCCGTACTGGTGCTGCGGGTTTTTGGGTAGTCCGGGCCCACAGAGGGTCATAGATGGAACGGTGAAGGGAGCGCAGGGCGTCTTGCAGTTGAGACCCGTGGGACCAACTTAAGGGACGCCATGAAAATGGAACCTACCATGTGCAGGTGATGATGCCCAGAGGACGCCAGTCGGATATCTTCACAATCCAAACAGCAATGGTCTCTTTTTCTAATTTCTAACAGTCAGGCTGCACTTAACCAGTACGTACTTATCACGAGAACAGCGCTAACCTTGCTCCTTATGTTGAAAACATGAAAAATCCGTCAGTCGTGCCTGAGTCTCACATTACCTGTTACTTTAGTGTTCTCCATGACCTGTCGCCTATTGAAAAAATATGGACGAACATTTTCTCTGATGCGGCTCGCCAAGCGGTTCCCGACCTTGATATTTCGTCCACTTGCGCGCCGTGTACAGATTTGTCCATTTTTCACCCACAGACTGAAACTTTACTCTCCTTTTCTGGATTTTTAACAACACAAATGGTTTTTTGGCAGCACCGATGCTTCAATACCATCTGTGAGTGTGCTACATCAAAATGTTTGGATGTCAGCAAATTTCTTTTGTTTAAAAAATGACTTTTATAGTCCTCCAGTGTGTCATTTCTGCAATGTATCTGAATGGGCAACAAGCATCTGGCCCCTTACTCTTCATTTTCACAAATCAACTGTTTGTTTTCACTTTTTCTGTGCCCAAGGACCCGACGTATTTGTTCCTCTAAAATTTTTACTCAAAATGCACAATTAAAGCTGTGTGAAGAAAGAAATTCCAAGCAAGGACAAGACAGGAGAAGGACAGGGTGAGGTTGGACACAGCCTTATTTACAGCTGACATTGTGTTGTGCAGTGAAGCCACCCTTAATTTGCTGCCTAATAGCAGACTTCCACCTCCGTGTAAAAATCCCCCAGAGAAGCATTTGTGATTTGTTCACGAGATGTCTGCTGCCTGCTCTGCAAATTAGCCTTTTAGAAAAACCCTTCACCTTCCGGCCACAGCCTGCAACGCAGATTTCCCTTTTTTCCTCTCCTGAACCTGCTTCTTTCCACTTCAATCTGTGAGTAATCACCTTCAACTAACCTTTAAACCACTGTGAATAATTTAAAGGCTATTTTCATATCAATGCAGGAGTCACGGCGAGCAATTATCTTTCATCTGTGTACTTTGCTGTCGGAGCGAGGCATTATAAACTCTTCCCCGAGAGGGCGGAAGACGGAGCGAGGCCGCAAGGTCACAGAGGCGGAGGAAGAGGTGGGACATGCGGGAAAAAAAGAGATGTAGCTGGTTTGGCTCTAACGAAAAGAATGAATAATTCAGTAATGAGTAGCAGAACTGCGTTGAAGTGAAACAGGGCTTACATGAGTGCTTGTTTTCAGGAAGGGGATGTGGTGAGGGCCACATGTGTGGTTTGGTGGCTGGTAGAAGGCAGAAAAGATAAACACGATAAACTGGCAGTTCAATTAGAGCAGTGGGTTCAGCGACAGCTCTGCTCACTGGTGCTCTCCATCCAGGCCAAAGCCAGAATGGCCTCAGGCTCATTTATGTGACAGTGATATCGGATCATGTAATAGATGGGTGCATCCTGGGAAAAAAAAAAAAAAAAAGTAGGAAAGAGAGCAAGGAAAAAAATGTGAAGAAGAAATTCCCTCTGGTACTCATTAAAATTCAGCAGTACAGCAACACTGCCTCCCTTTGCTCCTCTTACCTCTCTGTTTCTCTCCTCCATCTGCTCCAGCTGCCGCCGCTTCGGCTTGTTGCCTCCCTGAATTCCTCTCTGGATTGTCCATGATCGTTTTGATGAATTCATAAAACTTGTGGCACTCTTGATTGAGATAGAGCAGTGGAGTAAACAAGAGACACGGGAAGCAGAAAAAGCAATATTCACAAGCCGTGAGAAGGAATGGAGAACACAGTGGGGGAGGTGAAGGAGTGGATGTATTTGGGAGTGATGTGATACAGAGATAACAAGAAGGGAAGAGTGGAGGGGATGAGGGTAGCAGCTATAGGCTTTGCAATATTAATCTATGGTGCAGAGATAAAAAGATCAGGTGAGCTCTGCGAGTGAAAACAGGATTTCCTTCGGCTGGCAGTGAACGAAGGGCCTGTTATTGAAAGCTCTGCCATCTTTGAACCAAACCCAACTTTCCTTGACTTTCATGTGTTTGCTTCACCAGATCCCTGAGCAGGACAGAGGCAGAACATGCATTACATAAGCCACACATATGATAATGTTATATATTGGAATTATGGCTGCAGGCAGAGTTATCACACATGATATTCTGTTTTTTCATCAAACATCAGTAACTTTCTCTAAGATCAGCAAGTTGTGTGTGTTTAATGGAGTTTATCTTTAACAGAATTTTCTCAAATTACTGCATCACAGACTACTATAAATAATGACCTTTCAAAAGAAACATAGAGTTCTCTAAACCGCAAAAAGCAATGACGTTTTTAGTCCAAACGCTTTTATCTGCCCTGAAGTTCTGTCCTTTTTACAAATTATTTCAAATCAAAACAATGCTCAAAGATAATTACTGTCACGTAACTAACACTGCTAAGGATAAACTTTTTTTCAATCTGGATTTTGATTGACATGTGTTTTCGTGGTCCGACTGTCCAACGGTTGATGTGTTTTCACGTCATTCGTGATTAAAATAAAACCTTTTTTTTTTTTATAATTCCTCATGTGAAAGTAAATAGTTTCCCCTTTACTGACTTTAGAAATGTCTGAAACTATCTCCATCCATTTTCCTCCGTTCATCCGGGACCGGGTCGCAGGGGCAGCAGTCTAAGCAGTCTAACGTGGGATCACTCCCCAGTAGGCCCACCACCTGCGGGAGAGCTCAGAAGGGGCTGGTGCAATGTGGTTTGGGTGGCGGTCGAAGTTGATTTGAAAAGTTGAAAATCTGTTGATTATCAATGTGGGTCATGAGTTACAGTCATTGTTTCACTGCCATTATTATGGCTAAAATAGTTTGGCCTGGTTGGAAGCTTCTTGGTTTGATGTTTTTACTTTTTCTTCAAAGTTGATGACTTTGGTTGCTTCGAAGCACTGAACTAAACTGAAATATGTGGGATTAAGGCGGATCATCTGCTTGTAATATTATTATTTTTGTTCAGAAGAAAACGTAAGAGTTACATTTCAAATGTCTAATCTGTTTTTTAAAGATCTAGAGCTCTTTTTAGTTCTAATCTATTTTTTTTCTTTGCTCTTTCCTTAAATTTTAAATGACCAACATCATTTAATGAGAGGCTGAGCACAATATGTATGACTAAGAATCAAATCTTACCGAAAATAACATGAGGTGAAAGTTTTTTTGTAACAAGCTTGTCTTCCAAAGCACTGTGTACTTTTCTCTTTAAGACAGAGCAATTAGAGCTTCGAATCCCAAAGTATGAGAATCATGAAAACACATCCACAGTTAATTAATTTAGTGGATGAGGTTTTGTCATGTGGTGAAAAAGGCAAAAATAACAGAAGAGCGTTCATTTGCATCCAATTTTCTTTTTGTTAATTTGCAGAGATCCTGCTGAGAGCCACCCGAGTCAGAGTTCATGTCTTCTTCTGGTAATGATAATAGTTACTTTCTGAAGTTGCATAAATCGTGAGCTCCATTTGCATGTTCAGGCAAGAGAGCAAATATTTTCTTAAAACCTGAAGCTTCTCGACTGTGTTTTTATGCTGCTTTTGTTGCCACATTTTGTACTTTATTATGCAAATACTCTGTCAGGAGGGGGATTTCACCACAGCTCTCACATGCTCTCTATTTATTCCATTATCAGCACGTGTCATTTGGCACTCCCCTTTTTTTCTTCTTTCCCATTTCCCTGGTCTCTCAAATCCAGCTCCTCCATGTTTCCCAGAGGAACGATGTCCAGGCCGTTCTCATGACAGACCCGTTCCCTGCAGATCAGAGCAGCACATCCAGTTCGTTTTTAAGATGACAGACTGTCGCACGCTGCACTTGAACCCTTAAAGCATCCCTGTGTGACTCTCACTTTGTCTGTACAAAGCACAAATCTTTTCCACAGATCAAAGCACCACATATCAGTTCACTTTATCTACATTTATTTTAAAAACTGGAAGGGAAATATCTTCACGGCCTGTCCAAGAAAACAATCTACAATGTGTGCTCTTAAAGATGGACTCCAATGAAAATGGTGTCATTGGTGTTTTTAACTTGATGTTGGGGCATTTTTCTACAGTTTATATTTTTGATTGTCTTAGAAAACAGCAGGTTTTGTTTTTTTTAAACGGCGTAATCATACTTAAAAGACCACTGGGAAAACTTTTATATACTGCACATTGTTTTGCTTTCATTTAACATAGAAGTGTGAAACCCAAAAAAGGAACTTTTGGTCCTCCCTACTCACATTAACCCAAATATTTATGTATTGATTTAGACATACTTTGGAGAAAAATGACATTCTGCAAGAAAGAATTATAAACTTAGAGAAGAAAGCAGCATAAG
Source organism: Oryzias celebensis (assembly GCA_014656515.1). Lineage (NCBI taxonomy): Eukaryota > Metazoa > Chordata > Actinopteri > Beloniformes > Adrianichthyidae > Oryzias > Oryzias celebensis. Next base: position 23,719,065 of record BNCR01000003.1, on the reverse strand, counting down.
CAGATCCACAGAATCTTCCTCTTTATGCGTTTCAAAAGCAGCTCTGGTGAGTTGCTGGTTTTGGTACAGGAAGACCAAGGCTTTGAGGAGCTGATCTTCTGTCAGTAATGATCTTCCCTGTTTAGGAGAAGGTTCTCTCAGGTGTCTGTACAGCTTTGTTGTGGAGGCGGTTTTATTCCTTCAGACTCTACACTCTTCCTTTGTGTTATCAAGAAGAGTGAAATGGTTCTAGATTTTGTTTCTTCTTCCATTGTCACTCAGTTTCTTTAAGTTTTTCAGTTTCTTGTTGTTTCACTTGGTTCTCTTTCTGTCTTTCACTCATACTCGGTTCATGTTATGCTCTCTCCACACGCACTCAGTGCAAACACGTAGGTATTGACCTTCCAAGCACAGCTAGAAGAGAAAAAAGAGACGGCGGAAGAAAGAAGGAGACACACCGGAAACGCTCTTGAAGCAACGTCGTCATCTGGTCAAAGTTGTGGTGAAAATGTCAATTTGCAGGGAGTGCAACAATTCGAGGGGTTTACTTAAATTTGTGTTAATAGCTGTGATCGCATCGATCACATTCCTGCAGAATGTCATGTTTCTCTAAAGTATATTTAAATCAATGCACAAATGTTTGGATTAATGTGAGTAGGGAGGACCAAAAGTTCATTTTGGGTTTCACAGTTCTTTTTATGTTAAATGAAAGAATGAAAGAATGAAAGAATGAAAGAAAATGAACAATGTTGTGTGTGGTGATGGTGCAGTATTTTCCTAATGCACATGTCACAATAAAAACAGATGGAATATGCGAATGTGAAGCTTATTTAATAATTTAGATTTTTAGGTGCTTTTGAAAAAAGAACGTAAAAAGCGTTGTAACTTTTGTCCCAACTTTTCACAAAAGCTGCTGCAAAATCAGGCATTTTAGGTCACAACAATCATAAAAAACTGCCACAAAATCCTGAAGGGCCTGTTTCACCCAAAAATGCATTTTTGGGTGAGTTGAGATGAGCAGTGAGGATTATCTGTGTTGTTTTTGTCATTATAGTGACTATAGCCTGAAGGGAAACAGTCTTGCTTCTGTTTGTAATATTTTCAGATCATCAAAGAACACAAACCTTCGATTCCATTGAAGTCCCTATGAGAACCAGAGACGGATGCAGTACATCAAGAAGCCACTAGGGGCTTGTTTTTGAAGGACACCTGTCTCCATGTGAGGTGAGCTAACCAACTTTAAACAACAAATTAAGTAATTTAAATAGCAACAGAAGAAGATTGTTAGAAGTGTTAGCATTCAGACTGTGGCAAACGTTGAAAAGGAATGGTGACAGCGTTCAGGAATTCAATTCTCACTTCAGAAACATTGCAGAAAGATGAAAACAATCTGAGAATAACTTGTGCAAAAGGAATTAAAGGCTGGTTGTCAATGACATTGAGGTGTTAATATAGCTGGATTTGAGTAAAATAAAAAAATATTCTTAAGGATTTATATTTTTCATATGATGGTGTGTTTTATTTTACAAAAAACAAGCAAAAAAGCCTGGTCCATCCATCAGGGGAAGCACTGAACATTTCTACAGCACATTTGCAAGGCATGACACTTCAACAATACATCACCTTAACTGTGTGTCTCGCCTCCGCATTGTGTCATTTTTTTGTAGAATAAAAATTTAATTTAAAGCAGTGACTGAATTCAGCTTAATAGAACGTAGTCTAAAGCTACTTACCTTTGCTCAGAGTGATCACACATTTTCCTTTTTTTTTTTTTTTTTTAACAAACTGCAGACAGACTGGTGACTCAGCCCTGACGACCGCTGCTCTGCCAATTTGGCTTCAGAATAATTAGGTCATTGCTTGAAAGTTTAAAGCTTGTCCATCTGGCTGTTTGTCAAAAACAAATATATTTGTCTGTTTGGGATCATTTTTGCTTTTGATGCTTAGCTTTCTAAGCTCCCGTGTTTGCTGTTGCTAATCCAGGTGCCTGTTAGTGCAAGGATCAGGGAATTTCCTGATCCGACTGAACCAAATTGGTAACTCAAAAGTTTTAGAAAGTCAATAATGTTTTCAATCACCACGGATATCCAGAGGTCCTCTGTTAGGGCTGGGTTCAGGAGACTAAAGTAAATAATCTTTTTAGATTGCCGTACCACATAGTACCCGCGCTTTAGGGCGCACAGGATCATGAGGCACACCGTCAATGAATAGGACGTTTCGAAATGATGTCATAAAGTGCTGTACAAAAGAGTCAGAGATAAGTCCATCAATCAGTCAGACTTTATTACCTGCATTCATAATAACTCTAGAACTTGAGTGTAACACACAACAGGTTAGCCACGTTGGAAGCATTAGCGTCATTCACAATACCTGTAACTAGGGATGCCCTGATCAGGTTTTTTGGGCCCGATCCGATTCCAAGTCATTTGATGTTGAGCATCTGCCGATACCGAGTCCCGATCTGATACTTTTGTAAAACATTTAAAAATGAACACATTCAATAAACAGATGCAGGTTGTTCCACATTTGTATTTCATTCCTTCTTTTATTATTTAACACTTAAACAGAGCACTTCTGTGAAGTAACTTGAACAATCAAGTAAATATAATACAGCTTTTACCGAGTAAAATGACCATTACTATTACTATTACTAAGAAATATAGGTGATAATTAGTCATGTGAGAAAGTTTAGTGACTTTAGCTTAAATATCTTCAGAACTATTGAACATTTTCAACCAAATGTGATTCATATCTTCATTTGAAATTCTTAAAAATTATTGACTGTTCTACAGTAGCATGAAAATAATGATAAGTATTCATTACTAGCTGATATTATTAAAACCATTCATTGTCTATTTCTTAATTTATTTTTAAGCTTATGGGATTTTTTGACCTCTTAAGACTTTGACCTTTTTCAGACATTACTTTTTTTATTTTTTTTTATTTTACCACAATAAGTTAATTTACTGAACTAGCTTCACAGAGAGCTCAACATTAAAAATATTTTTTTTTCTGTTGAAATTCATTTGTAGATTGTTGTTTGTGTTAAGACAGGCCGATAGAGATACTTCTTGTCAGTTTCAAACGTTTTTTTATAGAGTTATTGATCCCGGAAGTCGGAATCTCTCTAGCCTGACTGAACTGTTTTTGTTAGCTTCCTGCTTGAAGTGCTGCCGTATTCTGCTGCGCTTTACGACACTAAAATGTTGTGATCCGTTCATGACATGCAGACTTCTAGTGGAGCATTTATCCTAATAAAAGGCTTGAAATGTAAAACGCTGGTCAAATAATAATGAATTAAATATCTGGTTAATTTTAAAGTCAAGCGGCTGCCATTTTCTTTAGGACACGTTTTCTCCTGTTTAGTCTAGGAAGGGCAGTTTTTGTCACCGTTTTCTCTTTCCTTTCATTTACAAGTAAGATTTCAGTCTTTAGATAGGTGGGGGCTTTTGTTTGTTTTTGGCTATGGTTCATCCTGAAGCCTTCTGCTTTAATTTTAAGTTATTGTGAGTGTGTTTTAATTGTTTTAATTGTTTTATTGATAATGAATGTGTTGCTAATTTTATAGGGAGACAATCTCTTGGTGTTTTTGATTTAGTTGGGACATATTTTACTTTGTCATGCTCCACCTGATCCCCAGATCCAAAAAAGGAGCGTAACATCATGCTCAATGCTGGGTACAAATCAGAAAATTTTACGTGTTAAATGTTGCAGGCTGTGACAGTAACTGTTCCTCGGGGGGAGCTTGTGCACTTCAACTTTTTCAAAATGCAAAAAGGGTGAAAAATTTCAGCCGGGCCTCTCATCTGTCACATGTACGATAGATGAAGCAGTGTAAGGTCAGAACAGGAATCATCTTTTATCTTTTCACGTCAGGCTAGTCAGAGCAGCTTAGCGTCTTACCCTCAGTGTGTTCATAATTTAAAAAGCAACTCTGTCTGACGCTGTGATGCGCCATGCATTATTCAACACATTCCTCTCTGCTCGCAAATATACAAACACAGCACCAGAATGACGGCACTGAAGCAAACAGCAGACATCGGAAACGGCAGAAATGAACAGCTTAATTAGGACAAAAAACAAATGGAAAGTTGACAACGAGAGAGAAGCCACTTAACGTTGGCAGCAGCTTATCTGAACTCTTCACAAAAGCTAGAGGTGTGAGTCTGGGCTTACTATGTTCACGACTGCTGTCAACACCTCCAAGATCTATTCTGCTTTGAGGCAGGAAAGAGGACTATCAAAAAAACAAGTTATGCCAGCCAAAATCATTTATTTTAAATGCCATTTGTTGAAGAAAGTTATCAAGTTCTAAAGTGTCATGTGAATCAGTGTAAACTGATTACTTCAAAGTGCTGCAAAAAAAGGACTTATTTTGAAACCTTGTTTTCCAAGTATCGTCAATACAATGATGGGGATGATTCACTGTTTATCATGTGTCCACTCCTGTGTGACCAAACCAGAGAAACAGCTCAGGAACGTCCTCCCTGCTCCTGAACGTAACACTCTTAAGTTACGTTCACACTAAACACGCATTCTTTAACATGCATTTAGCCTGTGATGTTCACACTGATCAAGCAGAGGACACTAACTTGTGTTCTCCACATGCAGTTGAGAGAGGCTTTGGTGTGAAATGCCAAAGCGATACAAATCTCACCAATCTCGCTCCATTCTTTTTTTCGCAGCTCTATTCTGATACATGAGAGACTTGGTGTCATCTACGTCCGTCAGATCACAAACCGCAATTATTAGTATGGTACTTCTGTGAATTAAATCCATCCATCACTACCAAATCCAAGTCCATCAACTAGATCAAATTCAACCTAGTTTAACTTTGAGTGCACGTTCAATAGACGCACGCTTTCTATTGGAAGTGGCCAGTTGAACGCGTGTTGCTGTGAACGTACGTAGCTTTAGAACGAAGCTGATAAGCTTCAAGCTCCAAGAGTACGAACTTTCACTGGGACGATAAATCATTCAATTTGATCAAGTCTTCATTTCAAGTTTGTCCACACAGCGCTAAATGAATGTGTTCATAGTGGTGTTGAAAAGAGGCCTCAAGCAAGAAAAGCCTGATCAGACAGAAAACCTCTCAAAGGTAAAGCATACAGGCTTTTCTGGCTGATGCGGCAGTGCCTGAGCTAGCGCGCACCGACAAAGTGCTACCTTTGGGGAATGTTGTTCCGTGTTCCCCCTGAGGATGAGGAAGACCGGGTTTAGCTTCATGTGACTACACGGGACAAACATGCATCCAGCACAAAGACAAAAACAGAAGCAGAAAAAAAAATACCCACTTGCTCTAAAAAGACACTGATTTGTATTCCAAAGCGTCTGTGCCATATCCCAAATAGAAAGCATTTCATTACTAATGAATGAACAAACGATAAAGGGGGGTGAAATCCCTTCAAATCTGCCCGTGTTACATGAATCTTTTATGCAAATAGAATTTCCAATGAGGTGGAGCAATCTTCAGAGGACACTTTTTCCACAGCCCTCGATTAAAATTGATGCTCTGGTTGATTTATCAAATTTATTAATAAGTTGCTGCTGAAGAAAGCGGAGCAAAAGTGATGAAACAGCTTCACTTCCCCGTTTGCCACCTGTGGTCCAGCAGTTCCCACGTCAGCCTCTTTTATGCCCCCCTCCCTCTGTTTCTCGCACCCTTTATCTCACTCCCCTGACTTGTCTCACAGTGATTTCATAATTGGGCTTTCCTCATTGTTATTCAAAACCCTGCAGAACCAATTAATGACAGACCTCCCAACCTCTGGTTGCTATGTAATGGCGGTAACCACAGAAAGCCAAGGTCCGGCCTTTTTATTTTTTGCACTTCCTGATAAATAATTATGTCGATTCTGTCTCATGCTGACATAAAACTGAATCTTTAGTTTGATGCTCTCTTCATTTTTTAAGCCTCTTCCTCTTTAATTCCATTTTATGAATCTTTAAGGCTGCCTGGATGTGCTCCCCTGCTCTCTTGTCAGATAAATGTTGTGATAAAAGTGCAATGAGACTTTGTAAGACCGCTGCTCAGTCAGATGGGGCTGGAAGGTGACCTCAGTCTCTGTCCATGTTCCCTGAGAAGAGTAATCCAAAGGTTTTTTTGAATTAAATTGTACTTTTCTGAGCTCTCATCCTTGAATGTTTGAAAAAGAAATACAGATTACAGCTCTTGCTTTAGTTCTAATCTAAGAAACTGATGAATGTACAGTGACAATGAAGCAGACGTGGACTTTATCATTAGAAAATGAAGGCCGTTGCCTGCAAACTTCAATTTTCAAATGTCTCCAATACATGTTAAATAGAGTGGAATTGTTATTTTAAACTTCCAATATTTTAACCAGTAAAAGCATGAAAACACAAAAACAGTCAGTAAAAGAGAAGAGAGTCACCTTATGACACTTCAGTTCATGACTGCTTTGACTGGAACTGGATCAAACCAAAATCATCAGGGTTTATGAGAAAAAAACAAAAAAATATAAAATAAAAACCAAGAGAATGGAAATATAAAACAATTGATTTTCATTCTGTTTGTAACAAGACTTTTTTGCAACAAGGAAAAATACAAATATATCGACCCCTAAACAACTGTCTCTGATGCATCAAATTAGTGAAGGGTATATGGTCACCAGCAACAAATAAACAACCAAACAATATGTGAAGTAAGCTGTACAGTGATAAATGCTAAATAGATGACAGTGAACTGTTTTTTTTTCCATTTTCACCCAGTGCTCTCACATCTTTCAATCTTAATTTGCAGAAAAAATATCTAGCAAATAACTTGAAAGTGAAGTAAGTTTTATAAAAGACCAAGCAATGACAATGTTTGCAAAGCCAAAGTCTAATAATACAGGACCTAAACTATAAATGGATTTGATTACATGTTTAAATATTGCAATAATTAACAGAATGAATCATCCTTTGCAACATTCGTAGTTATTGTTTGTTGTTTGTTATGAAAAAAATCTATTTCTAACTGCCTGAAAATGTTGGAGGAGTTCAAAGTATCTGTACTATTGAGCTTAAAAGTTAGACCCATAGAGAGAACATCCACTATGCTAGTAGAGAAAAAAGTGAGCACATTTGCTTGAAACAAAGATCAGCCTTTAAAGAAGCATGTTAGCTAAATAGAACGATGTAGGGATTAAAGTCTAGGCGAAGCCGTTGTTTTCTGGATCTTGTTGATCTTTCAACACATTCTGTCCGGAGTTGCCACAGCGAACCAGCCTTGACTGATTTGTACAGAAGATTTAGCAGAGATTCTTACGCCAAATGTGCTCGACATCCCTGTATTTTTATCCGACCCTGTATTTTTATCTGACCTGGGGACCAGCACAAGGAAACCCAGACTTAGGCTTCCTTGTGGCTACATAGTGAAGCAGTAGCATGAAGGATCTTGCATAAAAACACACTTTTTTAGGGAAAAACCACATACTTTCTAACATGCTGTATACTTTATAAAATCTATCTAATATTTAATGAAAATCTTCAGTTAACCTCAGAAATAGAACTGAATTATTGTTGGTTTCCTGATAGGTAAATTCAGATAAACGTCTGAGCGTTTGTGTGAGAAACTAACTCAGACCAGTATTAGAAAGCAGGGTCAGCGAAGACAGACAAAGATAACAGACAAATTCAGCTTCACCTGAAGTTGTCCTTTGACATCCACAGGGAAATGTCTGTATCAGCCGAATGTCAACACACACACCTGCCAAGGCCTATAAATGTCTGTCCGGTCATACTTCCATCCAACGCACGGTGAACTTTCTGTGACCTTGTCAGCAGTGAGTCTCAGTCAGTAAGAGAACAGAAGCCTTTGTTCACCTCCAACAGTAAACACTGACAAATTTCACCAGACAGCCCACAGTCACAACAGATAAGTCAGACACGGCCATTGGCACAGCCAGGCGTCTTCCAGTAACACTTCGGCAGCACCTGACAACGAAGAAACGTCTAACACGCAGAACAAAAGCCTGAGGAAATCCCTGTAAATACACGGAAAAACAAAAAAAAAGACAAAAAAACACACAAAAAAATGAAAGCTGAGTAGCTGATGGACGAGAAGACGGATAGAAGCCAACGGGCACACAGGTCATATGCAGGAACGAGGAGTGCAGCAGACTCTGAATCTACAAAATTACCATTTTTCTTTCAGTTTAACAAAAAATCATCGACTTTTGTTGTTTGGAAATTATTATGTAAAATCCTTCATAAACTGAGAAATATAGTAAATGCATTTGAAAAAGGACCCGTATGAATTGTAAACAAGCACAAAATACCAACGTTATCTGTTTCTACAAACTAGAGTGTGGTGTATAAAATTCCATAAGATTTTGTTAAAACAAATTTTTCAAGCCATTACTCCTCTCTGTCCCATCATGCCGCTGTTCCCATGATGCAGTTCTAAAAGACTATTATGATGCAGAACTGAAGCCAGGCTTTTGTTTAATGAGGGAATTTAAGGAAGAAATACATGATGTAACATGACTGAAGAAATAAAAAAAACTAAAACCCAACACAAGTTGCCACATATTGATCCAATACAAGTGCCATTACTTCTTACTACTATTGTCAAAGTGCTAAAATAATTCTTTTTTGTTAAGGCCCCAGTTTTTCCCTCTTCCAGGCCTATGCGTCTCTGTGTGTGGTTTTTAATTATTATTCTTGCAGGTCCTTCTTCCTTTGAGCAGGAATCTCCAGTCTCTGGGCAGTTCTGGCCAGTCCCACAGAGGGTAGAAAAGCTGCTGATAGTCATGGCATCCCTCCCCTCCACCTGCCAGATAACGCTGCAGCCTTAACAAACCCCTTTACCTTTCTTTGGAGAATTATTGGGTTCAATATTTGTTTAAAATAAACTTTTAGTTAAGCCTTACCCAGTCTCCTTGCTCATGTTAGTCGTGGCTTTTATTTGAGCTGGTCATAACAATTTGGGGGCTTGTCCGGGATTTATTTAGGTACGTATTTATTTTAGTACATTTATTTAGGTACTCATGAAAAAGTGTTTTTTAATAGGGCTGTCAATGTTCATGCTTTAACGTACGCAATTAATGTAACAAAAAAAGTGTTGTGATATATTAATGCTGATTGATTGCACTCCGCGAAGCAACTGTCTCCAACTGGTTCAAGCTTTCGCGGCATGCGTCAAATTCTGAATGCACACTTTGTCTGGCACAATCCTGCTTATAACATGGTCACTAACAAAATAACTAAATACCCTAACCAACAAATATAAATATTTTAAATATTGAAATTATAAATATCCAACAGACCTAGGCTGCAGCGGCAGAGGAAAGTTATATATATGTGCTGATCGTCACAAAAGGCTCAATAAAGCATCAATTCAGAGAGAAAGTTCATCTCTTAATTTTTGTCAAGATCATGAAGGAAGTTTGTTTTAAAGAAGACTGCATATATAGAACATTGTGACCACAACTTGTTCCGGAACACCCAGCAGCCAATCAGAATATGAATATGTATAGTATAAGAGTATTCACCTGGACCATTTAAAGTGCAAAAACACAACGATTGTTTCTTATGGCTGTTTATCAGCTTCTTTGTTTTCTTGAAGTAATACTGCAGACATTAAAGTCTTCATAGTTCTGCTTATCTTACTGTTGATGTGTTTTGTGCACACAAATTACACTTCTGAGTCAATACGTTATAAATGTAAACATTTCAGACAATAAAAATGATGGGAAACATTTTTTTTCTCTGACCGTTTTTTTTCAAAAATTGCATATTGTTGTATAAAACATAACTCGTAAAACATTGTGATTAATCATGATTAATTACAACCAAAAAGTGTGATAAATCTGATTCATTTAATTGTTTGACTAATGCAGCAGCTAATGTTTGTAGCCTGGTTGCTGCATGGAGCTGCATCTGTTTATCTCATTTACAATGCATGGGAGACACAGATGATGTTTAGGAATCAGGTTTATTTATTTGGAAGAGCTCTACAAAAACATCAATAATCACATCTGCATGTATGCTTTCCCATCCAGCAGCGGCCCTCTGTCTGGCCGCCAGCTCCTCTCCTGGGAGCTAGCATAGTGAGCGTGTCCACTACAACTCCATAGGTCCTGCGACAGACTCTCTAGAGTGTAACCGGCTTCGGCCAACAGTAACCAGGACGGGATCTGGAAACCCCGCTGTTCAGAAAGGGATCCAGCGGGTTAAGAAACTGAATGGAAGTTCAGGAGAACAATGGATCAATCCATCATATTTGGATGTTTTCTCCCCTGCTGTAACTGAAAACGTCACGTGCCAGAAGTTGAGTCTCTGATTGGTTGAGGAGACACAACCACCTCCCCAGAGTTCAGAACTCTGGCCAGTCACGGTGGGCGCTCAATTCGCACTGCATCGCTTAATTCACCTTGTTTCCAGAGTTTCGCGCCGCGTCGGCCGCTCAATTCACGCCACAGAACTTCAATTCGCGTCTAAACCACTGACTTTACATTGAAACTGGACACCTCTGCTGCACAAATCGCGTTCAGTTTGAGTGCACCTTTATAGAGTTCCAATCTAAAAATTTTCCTTTTCTTATTTTTTTCAAATTCTACATGATTTTTTTTTGTAAAGATTTGGGTTGTTTTTTATTTTTTCTTGTTGTGTTGCTACCTTCATGTGGGAACAACCGACAGCTAAATGTTCCACTTCTGGTGCGGTGCATGGGCAAAATCCATCCCTGATAATCCACTTCCATTGTGGCGTTTTCATTTACTAGATTTTATTTTATTTGTTGCGTTTCTTTTATTTGCTTTTTTAAAATTTTATTTTGCTTTCATTTTTTTTTTTTGTAGCAGTGTTTTTATTTTAATTTTTTTTTATTTTTGCAGCAGCAGTGTTTCTTGTTATTTGCAGGTTTTCTTTTTATTTGCAGAAATGATTTTTTTGTTTGCACGTTTTTTTTGCTACGATGACAAGTCTCAACCACTGTATTCTTCTCTAGTTCATTTTGAACATGTTTGGTTTCTCATCTCAAGCTTCAGACTTGAGTTCTGTTTGCAATTAGACTTTGTCTTCAATGGGAAAAAGGCATTTTAGGAATTTAATTAACAGAGCCGATCCAATCACAGATGCTGTCCTTTCTAAACAGCAGTAAGCCATTTGTTTATTTAAGGTTTTTTGGTAAAGCCAATTCTCATTCATGAAAAATGCCAGACTATTGACAAAATTCAAAGAGCAGGTGGTTGGAAATGGTAGAATCCAAAGTGGAGCCTGTTTAGCGAATAATTTGTGCTGATAATACAATGAAAATGCAGCAACAGGAAAATGGATCTTTAAAAGGCAGAGCATCATTTTCAGAACAGATGATGTTGAAACGCAGCAGTTTGACCTGCTTGAAATGATAATGGCTGTCTTAATTGACGTCTCGTATGACAGAAGTCTCTGTAAGCTGTTGACCAGACTGCTGAGAGAAATCAAATTCAGCTGGTGCTGCAGATTTAATTAGATCCCAAGCCAAATAGAAAAGAAGTGCTTTTATCAGCAATGGCATAAAAGGGGAATGATTGACATGGAAAAGCAGAGGCTGCCATTTCAGTGGGATCAGTTTCATAATAATGCAGGTGGAAATGGGACAGATTTCTCTCTGCTGCTTGTGTGCTGGTTTGTGTGAGTGCAGGCTTGACACAGGGCAGGATTTGATAAAGAAGCAGGTGCATGAACAACAGTCACCAAAAACCACATCATGCTTTATTTCATCTAGCAGAAAAATGGCAAATGAAAAACATCCTTTTACATACTCTTGCGTGCAGACATCCTATGCTTGTGGGAGAAGAACTAATGACACAGATGAGAAAACAGCCCTCTGGTTAGTCCCATTAGCTTTACTAATGACAAACTCAGAGTCCTCTCTCGCAGTGATCTACAAACCCTTTAGTGCAGGTTGCTAAGGGCCATTTCCTGCGCATAATGCCAACCCATTAAGTTCTCCCCAAATGCTTCTTTGGTGTCTGAAAATGCTGCATGTCAAAGTCAGTCACCAAATGGGCAATTACCAAACCAATGCTAAATCTAAGTGGATGATTTGATTAAAAAAAAACGGCATGCACGAACACTGGGACACACTAACCATTATGAGACGAGGACTAATAGATTGAGGGTTCCACAATCATTTTAGCATTGTATTTCACAAAGGTGCTGCAAAAAATTAGCATTTTAACTTCCTTACATGTGTGTTCCTTCTGCACATGTATAAGATTTTTGGGTTCAAGCTTCTTCCACAAACCAAAATGATGTTAAACAGGAAGATTAGAGGTTCCTTATTGTTGGTCTGGATCAGGGGTCTGCAGCCGTTTGGTCCAGTTTCATAAAGACCAAAACCCAGCAAAAGTCCTACCTGAACATTTAGAAAAATGAACTGTATTTAAGTCTTTTAAGCAAATAATTTATAAAGTGTAGCATTTAAGCATTTCCAAAAATTCAATTAGTAAAAATTATATTTTTTATACATGTAACAATATCAACTTTTTTTTTACGGCAGCACGTGCATGTTTCTTTCAAAATAAAATGTGTCCTGTCAAGTAGTAGCAATGCAAGACTATCAAAAGAAAGATTTTTCCAAATGATATATAGGTGGATGGTCACAAAAATGTCTGTACAGCCTATTCAATCCATACAATCACAAACTGCACTTCTGTGAGGGATTTTTGTGGCATTTCTCCAAGCTCAACACTGTATTGAGCATAAAACAAAAGACAAATGTGCAAAAAAAAATTTCGCACTTGAAACAGAAAAATGAAATTGAACCTCAAAAAGATGTGCAAACAAAAAAAAAATTACTCCTAAACCTTAAAAAATATGTGCAATCAAAATAATTTTTACTCGAGCAAAATTCTCTTTTTTCTGCTTTTAAAACAGAGCAGGGCAGCGCGTTACAAATGTGCTACAAAAGCCAGCCAACCACAGACATGGACATGAAGGTTGACTCTGACTGGTAAGAAATTCTTCCAGTTGTACCTGTCAGTCTAAAAGCTGTTTGGAGGAATTTCTGAACAATCAGCGTCAACCTTCATGTCCATGTCTGTGATTGGCTGGCTTTTGTGGGACATTTGTGGCGTTACTCCACTCAGGAACAGCCTCCCTCTATCTCTGTACTTGATGATCTAAGTCCAAACTCAAGACATTATTTATTAGAACATTTTACTGTCTTTTTTGTGCTATTAGCTATCTCTAACATGTGTTTTGCTTAAAATGTCTGAGTATGTTTAGCTGGGTTTTACCTGCTGAGTAAAGCGCTCTCTGTGAAAAATGTTGCATAAATATTTACTTACTTAATTTATGCTCTTATTCAAGAAAAAAGCTATTTTTCCCAGACAAATGTTAATAATGTGGCACGAGGTTATATTAGAAATGTCTAACTAAATGCAAATAAATACAAGCAAATTGAATAAATTAGTGTACCTAAAAAGGAATCTGTGTCATCTGTCTCATTTAAAGCTCATATACGCACCTTTTAAAAACTTGCCAAAAACATGAATTAGTGCAAGAAATTCACCTGAAGGATTTTTTCAGCCACTTGCCCCTCAGGGTATTAGCTCGGGTGTTTTACTCGCCCAGGGCCAAACAAACTTGTCTAAATAAAACATGTTAGTCTTTTAAAAAATTAAATAAATGAATTAAGGGATTTTTGCTCACACTTTAATGTTTTTTTTTTCATTAATGTATAATAAATATAGTGTACTGGGTTAGCTTTTACACTGATCCTTTGCAGAACTTACTGAAGGACAGTTTTCTAAAGAAATTCATAGCTTCATAGCCTCTAAAACAGGTTTAGAAAACAGGGAGTGTTTTAAGAGGCCAGGAGTCTGCTGAAAAAACCTTTTAATACATACGAGTTGTTTCTTTGTGAGATAAGTTTGGTAAACTGATCACCATGCTTTGTTTTAAGACTGTTCTTTAATCACGTTGGACCAAAAGATTAAAAAATAATTAAAGAAATGTAAGGTGTTGAGCAAAAGCAGCAGCTTTCAAGTGTTTGTAAGCTTCTGTTTTTATACTTCTACAGAGTTTAGGAACTTCCATCAGAACTTCCTGATGATCAGTTTGCAGTTCAAAGCTTGTTCTGTGTGTTTGCAAATCTCCCCCTGCTCATCTGTGTTTCTGCACAGGAAAACAATAGTGAGTAATACCTCTAATCTACAGAAGCTAAAAACCACCTACCCTACTTTTGGTTTTTTTGCCCATACGTGATCAGCTATTTTATTATCACGAGAAAAACAGTTTTTTTATAATGATAAAAGACCAAGTCCCGAGTGGCGCGTAGTCCTTCCGTCCTTTACCTCTTGTGCATCAATCTGTAACCGTGCAGACAGTCTGGTCCCCTCATCTCACTAAAGAAACTGACAACAACCCCTGGAACACTGAACTGCAGCTGTAGCTGTGTGCCAACCTTCTTCTCAAATGACAATGATTGATTTGGAAATAGTTTATGATCGACAGCATCAGCACAATCTCCACCTGATGTTTGACATTTTCTCATAGAAATTGCTTTGTTTTTCGCGGACTGCAGAAAAAGGAAGTAAGTGTTGTAGCGGACTGAGTTGGGCTGGGCTTTTGTTTGGATGCCGCTGCTGTTCAGTGAACACACCACGAAGAGATATTTTACTGGGTTCTGTCATTCAGCCTGTAAAAGAATCAGTTGGGGGGGGGGATTGTTGGTGTAAGCTGTACGCTGTTGGTTACGGTAGGCCGTGACACAAAGTCTTACACAGATCATGTCTCACCGTCTCAGTGTGGGAATGGGACAGAAAATTATGAAATAATAATAATTATAATTAGAATAATAATTGTAATCATATTAATTTGCTTTCCTGTGATAAAGAGATAAGGAAAGGGTAAAAAAAAAAAAAGGAGGTTGGGTTGACCGTTTTAGGCTTCCAATACTAATCAGCAAGCTAAGAAAAAAACCCAACAAAATTAACAAATCAGAAGCGATCTTCTATCACTGGGGGTGGGGCTTCTCCTTAAACCACTTGTTTCAGTGGAGGCTAAAGCCTGAGTATCAAAAATATCGATTAACATTTTCTCCTATAACCAGTGCAAAGCAGAATCCATTTGTATACATTTTAAAGACTTAAATAAGACAAACAGGTCATTTAAGCTGTTGAAGCTCTTTTCTGGATGTGAAAGACAGCCACTAACGTTAACAGTGTAGAAACACAGAAAGTCTCTTCTGCTCTTCCATGCGTAGACAAGAAAATAAAAAATATAAACAGAAAATGTCAACGAGCTGCAAATAATGTGCAAAGTACAATCAGAGAATGCAAACATGCATATGTGCACGACTGTAGACAATCATTCCACAAAACAGGTGCAAACGTTGTGTTTAGTGTTTAGTGAAAGGATATGCAGATATATGGCTAGTGTAAAAAGGGCATGGGGGGTGTTGAATAGGGAGAGAGTAAATGGGGGGGGTGTAGGTGGTAGAGAGTTTTTAAAGTAAGCTGATTTTACTCAATGATATGCTGACACTGTTGAAAAGTGACATCACTGGTACCCAGTGTTCAATCATTGATGTTTAATCAGACAACAAAAACACTGACCAGTCAGCCACAACAAACTTCTCAAAGACCCTTTGTATTCTGCCACAAATAAAAAAAGGAATCCTGAAAGCTTTCAGAAATCTAAAAATGGAGAAAATGGTTTTAGAGTGCATGGCATCGGCGTGACTTTTACTTTTGAAAATGCTATTATCTTGGTGAGGTGTGGAGACACCCATGACTCATTGGTTTTGAAGTGAAATGGCACTGGTGCAATGAAGTTTGGCTAAGTGGCCTCAAGATGCTGTTGATGTGACACAGGAGCACAAAAAGCAAAAAAAAAAACAAAAACCAAAAAACAGGGAAGCAGTTATTGCAAAAGAAAGAACCCTTGAAATGACAGAGTTCAGCAGCATGTGAAATGGTGAAGGTGGTGGTGGTGGTGGTGGGGTGATGGCGCTTATCGAGCCTGGTGGGCACGTGGAGAATGGAAGGAGAAAGAGGGAAGTAGAGGGGAGGGTAAAAAATGTGTGAAATGCAAGATGTAGTAGTCATCATGTGGTTGTGGTGAGTACACAAGTGCAGCCATCCAGCTGAATTGAAAGCAGGTTGTGAAAGATAAATATGCTGACCCAAAACCACCGTGTTCCGCAAAAGTCAAGAGCACAAAAAAAAGGAGATTAACTCAAGCATGTAATGTTCCTCTTTTTTCATCACAGACAAAATTGTCAACATCATTCAACCACAGCCGACAAACTTAGTGCCTCTTTTACCACTTTCCATAAAACCTTTTCAGATAAAAATGCTTTCCATGGAAATTTGCATTTACTTTGAGATGTACTTTTATGTACAGAAATGAGCTTGTCTGAATTTATGTCCCTTTACAATCAAAACTGGATTAGCATGTTAGCCCGTCTTTTTGGGGACTTTCCCCCAAGCCCCTTAAACCACTCAACAGATGGTGGCCAACAAAATAGATTTTCTCACAAGAGAAAACAACGTCATCATCCCCAAACCAAATCACTTTAACATTGTGATGCTAGCACTGGACAAATCTTTTTAGCACTTGCACGTGCCCTCCGAGGACTCGACATCGCAACCTTTCCTTTGAGTCAGGTCTGAAACACGGTTTGTAACCACTTCTGCAGTCCACCATAAATCCTTAATGGCGTACTCCATAAACTTTGCCAGACTTGAATATTTATGGATGCCTGTGGTTCCCCAGAGTGCCATTTCCTGTCTGGGGCTCAGCGCAGATCAGAAACTGCTGTGGAGAAGCTCTGCCGTTACAGCTCTGATTGAGAAAAGAGCTTGTGAATACAGATGGGTGGTCATCTTGGCTTCAGCCATTAACAAAATAGTATTTTGTGGTGAAAACGTAGCAGCATATCAATAGTTTTAACAAATCCACGGCCTGAGCAAGGACCAACCCGTGTAGCTGCCTGAGGCTGTTGTTCTTTCTTTACTTCTATCAACCAAACTTGGGTTTTTTTCAATTAATTAAGGAGTTAGCAACTAGTAAAAATACTCTGGCTTTCAGACTTACTCACGGTAATAACTGTGAAAACTGTTTTTGTGATATTGCAAACGGATGACAGTTCTTTAAAGTTTAAAGTCCCTCTCCAATTATCGTTTGATCTTTTTTCAAAGCATTCCTGCTGGTCTTTAGTTATGATTATGCAGTTTTAGCCAAAATGAAAAAACTTCTGTCATTTATTCTAGGACATAGTTTCTGCAGAGCAACTGTAGCACATTCCAAATTCACCTCAGAGTTGTAAGGGACCGTTGACATGGAGCAAGCCCGCCCCCATTTCCCATCTGGTCACATGCTCTCCTGCTAGCTTACAGCCCCTCACACCACCAACCTAGCATTAGCAGTGCAACAAAATGGTGAGCAATGCTGGAGGTATCCAGCCGTACAGTTTTGATCCACATTTCACCTCAGACGAGGAAAACAAACACGTTCATGGATCTATTTGTCTGCAAGTTGATCCATCAGAATGAAGCAGGACAGAGAGCTTGTGGCTTGCCGTATAGCTTCTACGTCACACTTGCAAGCTTTTCCAAATGGCATTCTGCTGCTAAATCACAACAACAGAATTCATCGTGAGAAAAATGCCACAAGAGCATGAAGAAAACCTAATTGTCATTTAAGTGGGTCTTTAAAAGATAAAACTGTTGGTCAAACAGATGCAGATGCTTTGTGCATTCTTTGTAGTTGTCAATGCAGCCTAGCTTACCTTAAAAAAGAAATAATCCTGTAAAACTAGCCTTCACATAAACATTTTCCTCATTTTTTTGTCCAGAAACAGAGCGCTATTTGAACATCTCAATTACATTTTCCATTAAGAGAACTCCTGACATCCAACTCTAAATCTAAAATGATTTCATCGTCAAAGTTTCCCATGGAGCTCCAGCAGAGTGTAAATAATGCTTTAAAATAGAATTCTAGAAGCTAAATGTCATGTTTACCTCTCATAAGCCAGCAGACAGGGTCACCCTCTTGGGACGAAGGTTTGCAATAAGCTGATTAGAACATACTTTGTTGTTGTGCCGCGTTGTACTCTGTGTGATCTGCTTCAGGGGAATACTTTCACTCAATATGGTAACCTTAATTTCCCTCACAACTGTAAGAGTGTTGAGAGAAACCAGCTGTTTAGGGTCTCATGTTTCATCCTGTATTCCTAATTATTGCGGCAGCAAAAAAAAAAGAATACTTCTTCTCTCTACACGAGTTTTGAAGCAGACAACAGGTCAAGTCTGTTCAGAGCATTCTCCAGACTCAGAGAAAATTCTCTTTGTGTTAGGACGAAAAATTCAAGCTGAGGTACTGCAGAAAAATGCTTTATTTATAGGCTAGTCTTAAAACACTAGCTGCTGGAAATACCAAGCTAAATTGAAAGCAGGGCAGAGTCAGTGAACAGAGCGAGGACAGCCAGAGGCATCTCAGCTCCAACGGTGAAGTTCACAAGTTCTCTGCTCATAAACTGGAAACGTATAGTTGGTGTACATCCCAATGACAGTTGAAGGGAAACACGACACTGTTGATATGTAGACTACACGTGTTTACGTTTACATCCCAAGACCCAGAGGAGGAAACGGGGAGAATGTCTTCAAACAGTCACGGATCCCTGCTGTCAGTATCAGATGTCCATCCTATACGGACACTTCCTCTGGTATCAGTCTGCAGGGGTCACTTGATTGATGTTGGAGTCAGGTGATCTCGTCCTGCTATAGACCACACTACTCCCCTCGAGCGGTTTACTTTGGGCAACCAGCACAGACTGAGGCAACAGCAACCCTAACAGCAACTTCTCAACATTCGTGATCACATGACGCATTGATTTGGACTCGTTTCCATTTTCCAGCTCTATGGCCAAATACGAGCACCAAAATCGAACATTTTGGATAAAAATGGTCACCTGTTAAAAGACCACATTTAGTTTGTGCTCAGTTTTGGGAGGACAAATAAAATAACTAGTGCTTTTAATCGATTAAAAAACATTATCTGATTAATCACACTTCTACATTGTCATCAATCACAATGTTTTATGAGTTAAATTTCCTATGACAACAGGCCAGAGAGTGAATGTTTCCCTTCATTTTTATTGTCTGATGTGTTTTCATTTGTGTGAACAGTAAGATAAGTAAGACTATGAAGACTTTAATGTCTGCAGTGTTACTCCAAGAGAACAAAGATACTGAAATTCAGCCAAAAGAAACAAACATTATGTTTGTGCACTTTAAATGATTCAGGGGAAATGCTCAAAGGTGTAAAGTACTTGAGTAAATGAACTGTGTTACTTTACTTACGTATGTTTTTTTTGGCTACTTGGTACTTATACGGAGTATCAAAATATGAGCAACTTTTACTCTCTCCTCAATTACATTTTTGATTGAATATTTGCAATCTTTTCTTCGACACATTTGAATGGACACCTACCATTACTCAGTACAATTACGCGAGTAATTTACTCGAGTAAATGTGAGTGTCCATTATCACGTTTTAATAGACACCCTGCAGCCAATTAGATCAGAGCATTCACCCAAACCATCATATAAAGGTGTTTGATTTCCCTCAGCAGAATGATTTGCCAGTGGTTGACTGTGTGTTTTGTTATTAAATGTGCTTCAGTCTGGAAGTCGAAGAGTGAACATTTTACTCATCAAGCAGCATGTATATGGGGTAAGCTTGCTGTGAAAAAGAACCGTATTCATAAAGACAAAGTTGTGCACAAATTAATACTTTGTGCACAACGTTTTCAGAAAAATGTGAAAACAACATTTAGTTTTACTTTTGACGTGTCTGTTTTGAATACAGACTTCTCCTGATAACAAACTCAAAAATACGTCACGGGGTCACAGGCATAAACATCGAGTCCCGGAACATCGATTCAAATGAGTGCTAACTCCCAACCTAAACTTTTTAGAATGTTATTGATCTCATGGCAGGAAAATTATCTTGATACCGTAGCTCTGCTGGGAAAAATGTATTTATTTATTTACTTTCATTGCGTTTTGGATAGATTTAGCAGCTATGTTAGAATTTCCTGCACACTGATGTGGTGGTGAAGCGGCCTGCTGCTCACACAGAAAGTCATGTGTTTCACGTCACTGTGACACTGCTGCATGTAAAAATGTTCTCCAAGACCTTCTGTGCTTTCCCAACTGTTCAGTGCTGGAAACTGAAACCTCGTCACACCTCATGAAACTGATGCAAGTCAGATCCCGAGACAGATATTTATGCCTTATGGCACATGTCAGGCTGCAGGAGCGTTCTTAAAAAGTAGCAGAACAGAGGCGGCAATGCCTGTGCAGCCTCTTATGTTAAACGCCTTTGACCTTGGTGACAAAGCAGAGCCCTTCCAGTCTCTTGGCATATTTTTGGAAACACACTTTAATTACTTTACCTAATGAATCCCTTGAAAAACCTAAAATGAACCTTTTAATGTTTGATTCATACAGAATATTTGCTCAAAAATAGTTTGAATTAGTTGAAAGGGATGCTGGTGAACTCCAAAGTGTGAGTTAGCCAGTATGTGTTGTCATGGTTACAAAAATCAATCGGATACTGACAAAACTGAACATTTTCTCTCTAATCTTTCTTTTTTTTTATATCAACCATTTTTTGATCTATGTAAAAGTGTTCCCAGTGCTCTTTAATCATGATTTTGTCATTGTTAAGCAAAATCAGAAGTGGGCCTTTAAGAAGCAACGAGTTCACCGACAGGCTGTGTGTCAGCAGGCAATTTAGAGAACGTGCTCCACTAAAAGTGTGGTTTTCACTCTCAAAGCCGTCCAAGGCCCGCAGAGCAGTGCTGTTTTTGAATCCTGGCCCACTGTGGCATTAACCTTGAACCACAAACATCAAAGTTAAGCGAGTGTGAAAGGTGCGATTGTCCAGCACGAGCAGGTTGGACGGCCTCCCCCAAGCCGCGTGTGACAGAGCCAACCACCAGCGAGAGGAAATCATTCAGGCAACGGGATGATGTTACTCAAAACTTAGGAAAACATCTTAGTGAAATATTTACAGTACCTTTCAGACTGCCAAGTCACATGGAAATAAAGGATTACCTTAAAGCAGAAAAAGCTGAACCTGACGCCAAGCTAACTTCTGCAGAGATTCAGAAGGAATCATCACAAGTTCCACTGAAGCATCAGACACAACACTCAGCCATCACGTGTTAATGCAGCAGAACCGCTTCAGCACAAATCTCTGTCAAAGCTTCATTCTGAACAGACGAACTAAACCCAAACACATTTTGCTTTGGTTTTGTGAAGACTTTCAGCACTGACACACAGAAATGATTCAACATCGACTGTTGTAGTGACTGTTTTAGTGCCATGCTGGTTACCTCCTGCGCTTGTTACTTGTAACACATAAAAAAACTGTCTGGTACCACTTAAACAAGCATTACTGTGACTACACTAACTCCCAACCTTGTTGGTGACACATACAAAAAAACACAGCCGACACAGCTCCACGTTAGCTAAGCGATCAACAAAAACGCTCAACCTCGTAAAAAAAACTAACTGACATTTTTTTGACCTCTCAAAGTCATTTTGACATCAAGAATTAAGGCTTTTATGGTGCTTCTGAACAGCTGGATAATCTGCCGTTCGCTCAATTTGTCTGCTCCTGAGATTAGATGACCTTTCATAGCTCTAAAACCAGAAAGTGGACTAAAAGAGCCCTGAGCAATCAGCTCTGCTGTGACTGTGCCCCAAAGATTCAAACTTTCTTTGGGTGGAATGTTCATCTGCGTTACATTGTGATGGAACACAACAATTCTCTGAAAACATGTTGGCTCTACTCTTGGAAGATTTCTCCTTAAATCGTCTCTCAACCCTGCAGCCATCATTGTGCAACTTTTAGAGTAACTGAAATGACAAAAGAGCATACAGGGGCTTGCGAAAGTATTCACACCCTTTCATTTCTCCACATTTTCTCACATTATGAACACAAACAAATATATTTTGTTGAAATTTTATGTGAAAGACCAACACAAAGTGGCACACACTTGTGAAGTAGAAAGAAAATTATACAAGAGTTCAATTTTACCAATAAAAAAATGAAAAGTGCAGTGTGCAAAAGTATTTACCCCCCTTTTCTCTGAGTTCATCCAATTGCCTTCAGAAGTTGCTTGATGATTGGTGACTGATCAAATGTGGAAATCAGACACTGCACGTCCCTCTGCACACACCATACCCACTGTCAAACATGGTGGTGGCAGCATCATGGTCTGGGGCTGCTTCTCTTCAGCAGGGACAGGGAATCTGGTTAGAAAACCTGTTGAGGTCTGAAAAACGACCCTAAACATAAAGGCAAAGCTACAATGGAATGGCTTCAAATGAAATGTTTTCATGTTTTGGAATGGTCCAGTCTAAGTCCAGACCTGAATCCAATCCAGAATCTGTGGCAAAACTGCTGTTCACAAACGCTCTCCATCTAATCGGACTCAGCTTGAATGGTTTTACAAGCAAGAAAGGGCAAAGATTTCAGTCTCTAGATGTGCAAAGAACTATCATCAGAATTAACAATTAGAGCAAATTGTAAAGTAGCAAGAAAAAAAAAACATGCAAGAAGTTCACAGACCGCTAAGTGTTAAAATGCATGAAAACAACTTGTGTGAAACCCGACTCCATGAAAAGAAAGTGTGTGGACATAGGAAAGCATGATGTGTGCACAAGGTCACCATGAAACTATTAATTTCACTTTAAACCTATGAAGTAAAACGAACCTTCAAACTGTAGGCTAGGGCATATTTGCCTTGTTAATGATGTATTTTAAATGAATGAAAATGAATATCTTGAGGCATATGCAAACTTTCAACAGGAAGAAATAACCCTGTGAAATTAAAATCTAACTTATTCCAAAGTGTAACTCTAGGTTAGCAAACAGAGGGACTGAAACAAGAAAAACCAGCAGTACTGCCTTTATTTCTGTTATCAGTTTCCGTACACGTTTGCCCTAATAATCCACGACAGCCTTAAACCCTTAATGTCACCCATTATTCAGAGGTCGTATGAACTTTCCCGTCTGACAAACCAACCTCTCACCAGTTAAATTTGTAAACAGACAGAAAATGAAGGAGCTCGTTCAAAAGACATCTTTGCGCCACAATCAGCTGTTTTCAGAAAAAGCTGCGCGAAAGAGATCAAACATTGCCGGAGCTCATTAGCATCTGGAAAATCTCCGCTAACAACCTTTGGATAAATAATTTACAGCTTTTACCCAACTGATGGGAAGAAAAATGCAAAATTCATTTGTTGGTGTCTGCGAGGCTCTGCTGCTGTTTACCATCCAAAGCAGAAGGAAAACTCATTTGTAAGAGTGCCAGCACGATTTTGTGTATCTGATTGTGTGCTGTGATGAGACCCATTTTGAATTAATACGGTAATAAAATCACGTGCAGAAAAAGAACCCTTTGATAGTTGTCTGTCAGAGCTCATGTCATCATATGGATGCTGTAGAGTTCTGACGAGCTGAGACATTTATGATCATTTATAGTCAACACCATCGCCTCCTTTGAGATAAGAATTTCAAAAGGATTAATGTCTGTAGAGATAAGCTGGACTTGTCAGTGAGCCGGCTCACAGCAGGGGAGCTTCCACCCCACTTTATCATCCAGATGAAACAACTGTAGTGTTCATAATCTCATCTTGGCAAGAGATGAACGTTTTTGTAAAACCCACAAATCACGACTTTTGTACTCCACTACTGTGTCCAATAACTTTATCACAGAATCAATGTACTCGGTTTTGTTTTCTGCACACGTGTAACTCCTGAGAGTATCAGTTATCGGATTTTGGGGATTACAATGTTTTTGTTTTGTTTTTTTCTTTATTCCATAGTTTGGCCAGGCTTGATAATGATACTTTTTTGTGTTCGGTAAATAAAATTAAATAGCAACAACCACTAGAGGGCACTACAGGTGTGTATATCAGTATTTGCTACTGACAGCAACACAGAAGAAGAAGCTTCGCTTAGTCTTAAGTTACATTCACACCAGGCATGTGTGGCGCGTTCAAGAACGCGTTGAACGTGGGCTTTTCAGTCAGTGGTGTTCACACCGTACTAGCAACAGACAAGCAGGAAGCGACAGGGAGGGGATTATTTTTCTACTGTTTAATAGCCTGAAACGTTAATCCGTTTATTTCTGCTTTTTTTTCTTTAAAAGCGCTCGTTTGAACGCACGTTTCAGAGCCCGGTGTGAACTTAGAATTACACTGCGCTTGCCAGAATTGTTCCAAAGTGACAACAAATGATGAAGAATTGAACAGGTTTAGTGATTTGATGTGATACATAGTTTAGTTGACTTGTTAGCATGTTTTTTATGTTGTAGTTATCTGAATAATTGTTCAAATTTTGCTCTAATATACTAGATTCCTCCTTTGTTTCATGAACCAAAAAAGCATTAATGTGCTGTGATATATTCAGTCTATTATTGTTATTTATGTCATTATGATGTGCCTTTCAAAATAAAATGCCTGTTGTTGTTCCCATATTTGGTTAAATACATTTCTCACAAAAGTGCTACTTTTCTTTATAAAGCATTTTTTGACTGCTGCAACTCATACACCAACGCAACCTATAGTCTAAAAAAAACTGTATATTGAGAAAAAAAGTAAATCCGCTGTCATTTGTAAAGCTTACAGAACCACAAACAGAAATTGTCCGTGTTTTTTTTCTGTTTCAGAAGTCATGGAGCAGCGATACAAATCAAAAACATTAGACAAACTGAGGCCTTTCTGTCTTTATTTTGTTTATCCAGTAAAAAGATCTAAAGCAGATTTTAGCATTTTATTTTGGAGGAGTTTAGATGTTTTTTTTTTTATTCCATGCTTGGTCTGCAAATGATCTTTTCCTGCTGATCCTATTTTATTGATTGATTGATTTATTGAGTTAGATTTTTGTCTACAATTTCACAACCACTCATATCAAAGTATCCAGAATGTTTCCAGATAATCACCAAACTCTTTCTTAGCAGGAAAGGGCTGCAGGACTCTTTATTTGACATGGATCAGTGCGAGTTACTAAAGCCTGGTCTTTTTTCTTCATTTGTGGTTTGATAGCGTGATAATTTATTTAAAAAGTTGCATCTTTTTGATTTGAAGCACACTTTCCTCTGTGGTTGTAAAGCATCTGCTCCTCAGCCCTTAGCAGAAGTCTCTGCAGATGACCCATACGCAAAAGCTGCACGCTGAAGCAGAATCTTCTTTGAGGTCTTTTACAGTTCAGCTGGAGGCTTGATTTGTTTTTTTTGGAAGTACTTTCTAGAGTATGGTTTCAATCCTCTGAAAACATGTTGATCTATTTGCAACATTTGGTTTTTTGTGTCAGTTTCAAAGTCTAAATCTGTCCTTGTTTTCTCAGCATGTTTGAGTTCGAGCTAAAGATGTGTTCAGACCATTTATAAATTACTTTGATGCAATTTCATTTTCTAGAAAAGAAAAAAAACACAGAAGTTCTAATAGTAGAACACCATGGTTATCTCTGTGTAAAATAGTGTTATAATTTGGCCGGTAAAATATGTGTTTGGCCGGTAGATTCTTTTTTTAATCAACCAGCTAACTTGGCTGGTGAATCAAAATTAAACTTTGGCCACTTGTGTGAAGATTTTAGTTAGTTAAAATCTGACAGAAAACACTACAAATTGAGCAGAAGTCATGTTCTTTCAAAAACTGGAAATACCACCAACCTTTTTTATCACCTGCAGCAGTGTCACAAAGCATAAATTCAAAGTTCTGGAAACATTCCTCAGAGGGTATGGTCCATATTGAAAGACAGCATCACATGGTTGCTGCAGATTTGTCGGCTGAACATGCAAACAAACCAGTCTCAGATGATTCTATGGCGCCTTCATGTTGCTGACGCTGACCATACCATCAGAGTGCTGCAGCAGAAATGAAGACTCATCAGACCAGATCTGATTGTTTGATCTGATCTGTTTGTCCAATCTGCTATTGTCCAGTTTTGGTGATGTGTGAATTACAGCCTCAGTTTCCTGTTCTTAGCTGACAGAAGTGGTACCCAGTGTGTTCTTCTGCTGCTGGAGTCCATCTGTCTTAAGGTTGGGTGTGTTTGAGTTACTGGAACCAGTCTGGTCATTCTTCTCTGACCTCTGACATCAACAAGACATTTCCACCCACAGAACTGCTGCTCACTGGAGATTTTCTCTTCTTTGGACCATTCTCTGCAAACCCTAGAGATGGTTGTGGGTGAAAGTCCCAGTCGATCAGCAGTTTCTGAAACACTCAGACCAGCCCGTCTGGTACCAACAACCATGTCACATTTAAAGTCACTTCAACCTACTCAATTTCCTACTCATTCTGATGCAGCTTAAACTGCTGCAGATCGTCTTCATCACGTCTACATGCATAAATGCATTAACTTGCTGCCATGTGATTGGCTGATTAGAAATATGCATTAATGAGCAGTTGGTCAGGTGTACCAAGTAAAATGGTCAATGAGTATAGAATACATTGTTGGTCTCGTCTCGCCTTATGGAGATCTCCTTAAACCTTCAACCACACACACCTGAGCTGTGGATTCATGGCAGACTGGCCACATGAAGGGAAACTTGGGCTGAAACAAACTAACGTCCAGCTGTCAGTCGCAGTTTCATGTAGAAAAAAGACTGGTAATGAAACTGAATCCAAAAACAAAAAGAGAAGTTCTGAAAACTCGAACCAGTGTGGCTAAATATGCTGATGAGTTACAGTTCAGAAGGGAAGTCAATGCTCTCTGTGGGTTCGTCACCATAAGTGACTTCCACCTTTGTCAGCACACACGTTTCTGTGTAAAAAAATGGTAAATGGCGTGTACTTACATAGCGCTTTTCTACCTTCATCGAAGGCCCAAAGCGCTTTACAGTCACAGACCCACTCACACATTCACACACAGATGGTGGCTCCGCTGCCGAACATTGGCGCCAACCTTCCATCAGAGGCAATGTGGGGTTCAGTGTCTTGCCCAAGGACACTTCGGCACATGGGCAGGCAAGGCGGGAATCAAACCTGCAATCCTTCGATCACAGGCCGACTGCCCTTTCCACTGCACCACGGCCACAGTGGTGTGAATACACAAATAAACACCACAAGAGTTTAAAGTAAAACTTTACAGAACGTGAAGCAAATACCCATCCACTGACAAATAAAGACAAAGCCTGACCTGTGGCAGGATGACGAGGCGCTCAGAGGTAATTCTCTGCTTTTCAGTGACTATCAGAGGACTTTTAACATTAAGTAGCATGTTAACAGTCAAGATTAAAATCTGAGAGAGAGATTAAAGAGGCTGGGAAACAGTGGAGGTGAAACAAAGAGCTAATCTAATTAAGATCAGCATCACTCAATTAGATTTGAGCAAGAGAAACAAATGGCAAGTAAATTCTTTCATCCTAACAAGCGCTTTAATTGCTCGGAGACAGAGTGCTGACATCTGGCGTGTCCCCTCCAGGCTGAGCGTGTGTGTTCACACACACATAAACACACAGAGCTGGGGGGGTGATGAGTGCGTTTCCACTGAGCCCTGACTGTTTATGAGCATGACGCTGCTTGAGTGCAGCCGTGCAGCAGCCTGGTTTTTGCATCAGGGCTTCACCCCTCATGGTCAGTGGAGAAGCGTCCAATTAAACAGCCTTTTGGGGGAGTGACCAACTGAGAATGAGGTCACTTCCAGAATGAGGAGATGCTGTCGAAGCTGGGGAGCACGAGGCCTGCCTGTGCCAAAAACAGACACTGAGAGGGAACAAGAAGCGTTCCTCAGAGCAGATCTGCACTGGGTTGTGTTGAAAGTCGGTCTAACCACTTCCTCATGCAGCAGGCAGAGGTCAGGGTTCACTCCTGTCCTCTGACAGCCTCCACAGGCTGCAATAACAAGACTGCCGGAGGAAAAAAAGTCTTGTTTCATTTACTCTCTTTACTCCTCTGACGGTTTGTCCAACCCAAACCCTCCCTGCACCTTTAATTATCTTTTCAATCACCCTAAATAATCAAACATCAATCAAATAACAGATCTATTGTTTTTCATTTATGTATTTATGTTTTGTTTGTATTTTATATTCTTGTTCTCTAATTCTTGGTGTCAAAAATCACAACACAACCTTAGCCCAGGAGAGACAATGACTGTCAAGTCACACTGTGTTGCTTCACTGAAGGAAATGTCAACACCAGAATCCAGATATGGGGGTATGGTGCCCTCTGGCGGTCACAACTGAGACTGCAGCTGTCAACACAGTCCTCATAAATCACAGCTTCAGAAACGGATTCATAAAACTGTGAGTAAATCTGCTGATTAAAGCATTGAAACAAAATAAACAATAATTCCTTTTAATCAAATAAAGTTTAACAACAAAGAGAACAAAAAGGGAAGAATTATAACCTCAAACCAACAAACTGAGCAGCTGATTTAAGTCGTTTACGTTAGCTTTTTTTTTTGTTTGTGTGTTTACTCTTTTTAACCAGAATGACACGTTAAGCAGAGGCCAGTGTTTTGACTCTATTCTAATCTCTATTATAATTAAACTATTCTAATTCTATTAAATGGTGACAAAATGACCTGAATGAAATCAGAAACTGAAGGCTTCCTCAGTGTTAGAATGTCAGATTTGGGAAAATTTTTGCAGAGCCCTGGACATGACATATTAAAGATTAATATATCAATTGTTACCTTAAACGAAACATTTGTAGCCAGGAATTATTATATTGTGGACAATAAAATTAGCATTTTGTGGACTCAGATTAGCAGCAGGAGGTATAGATACTAAAACATTAATTTTTGCATAAAATGCTAATTTGTCCCAACAAAATATTAATTTGTTTGGACAAAATGCTAATTTATGTCCACAAAATACTAACTTATGTCCACAAAATGCTGATTTATGTCCACAAAATGCTAACGTGTCCTGACAAAAGGCTAATTTGAGCACAAAAACACAAATAAAATACTATTTTGTGACCACAAGTTATTAATTCGAGGGAACAATATATTTTATTTTTTTGTGTCATGTCCAGGCCTCAGTAAATGAAAACATAAAATAAATAAAGGAGGCAGAATAAATGTCTTTACAGAAAGACACACGATGAATTCTGAATTCTGAATTCTGAATTCTGCTCAAGGAAGAGAGGCTCTGAACAGTCTGGACAAGTTAATACATTCATTTTTAATTAGATAGGTGTGCCCAGACTTTTAACAGGCTCTGAATTTCAACAGGATCCAAAGACGTCGCCAGAGTCTGCCGGCCACATTCAGACAGATGGGCCGAGGTTCAATTAAACCTGACCTGTGGACGAGTGGAAGGGAGGAACCATCTGGTTTGTCATCAACATGCAGCTCAAACGCTGAGCATCCATCCATCAAACAGAGACGAACATTCCCAAACCCAAAGTAAAGGATCATATGAAGAAATGTTTCATCTGAAATTTGATTCAAATAGATCATTTGACACAAATTAGCTTCACTGCACACAAAGCAAAACCAGTAGATGCAGAAGCAGCAGATCCCAGAAGTTGTTTCACTTGTGAGACGCCGCATCTTTAGATTGAAGCTTCCAGTAAAAAGCAGTTCATAAGCTCACGGGGAGCCGGCTGGTATTTACAGGTCAGAGTGCTGTGTGTGATGCACGAGTCGGCTAAGTGGGTCAGAGATGCGGTCCAGAGAACACTCTGCCAGGTCAGCAGGCTCACTCAGAGGGGTATTTGCACATTTCTGGCAAGAGTGACTGCTGAAAAGCTTTGCCCTGGCTGGTCCGCTTCAATATTTGTTTGCGAATGATTTATAAATATTTCCCTTTGGTTTCACCAAGGGCAGCGTGTTGAGAGGGAAGAGGGGGAGGCATTTGAAGTGAGGCCATGAAAAGTCTGATCTGTGAGGCGCCTGCATCTTTAAACTCATGATCCACTGAGCAGCCTTCTTCATCTGCTCGTTACACACACCTCAGCCGCCAAACAACTCAGATCAGGCAAACGTAACAAGCTAACTTTTAGTCACTGTGAACACACATCAATTAAAACACCAACTGTCACCTTTCAGGAGACTGGAAAACTCCTGCAAAGTCCCATTGAACAAAGAAGACTGTTTGAAGATGCTGTTTTTCTCTGGGTAACAAAGACAAAAGGAAAGGAACTCTAAAACGAATGAAAAGAAATCGTCTTAAATCAAAGCAACCACTCCATCAACTCTGACTTTAGGATTTATCTGTCACTTTTTTGTTCCCATGTAATCATAGAAGTGAAACTTTGATGATTCCAGCTCAGAGGAGGAAAACAAAGACGTACATGGATCTATTTGTCTGCGAGTGGATACATCAGAATGGAGCAGAGCAGGGAGCATGTGGCCCGCCTGTTGTATTTTCTACACTGCAAATACAAGCTTTTATCAACAGCATTTATCATTTTTTCATCTGCTCCTGATTCACAAGGATTTGAGTAAAGAAATACTCAGATATATAGATATATATATATATAGATATATATATATATATATATTTGCTCATTTTTTATATACATGTCCTCCATTGTCACAAAAACACCACAAAAATGTGTTAAAAACACCAACAGATTTTTTTTTTTTTTTAAATCTGTTTCTTTTAAAAAGCAACCAAGTTTGCACCTAAGTTTTCTCAAACAAACAAGAAAGTCCTTCAAGGAGGTTTACGTTGCAGTTTCTTGCTAAATTTTCTGAACCAGTTGGACTGTTATGTCAACAAGAAGTCATGAAGGCGTCGTGTTGAGCCGAGTTGAAAACATCCTCAGAACATGCAGCGTTTCCTCTGAAGATCACACATGGGTGTGCACACGTTGTTATCTGCATTTAACCCATCCCTCAAGGGAGTGTTTGGAGGTTCAACCCCCCCAGTTTAACACCTTAATGTTGAGGGTCAAGCAGGGAGGCACTGAGTTCTGCTGCGAACTGGGAAATACAACTCATAGTTTTATAGGATCTCTCCATTAGAAAATACACGTTTTTGAATTTCATTGCAAAACAGACAAACTAATAATAATCAATGAGAGCGTTTATGTATTCCTCAGTGGACAGCAAATAAGTTGGAATGATATGTAATAATACATAAAATACAATGTTCTGTCTGTGTCAGAGCAGAATATTTGACAGCAGTTTGTCAATCAATCCAGCTTTTTACATTTTTTCAAGAAAGATACGTACTTAAAGTTGAAACAACTGATCCAAAAGAAAAAGAGAAAACTACTCAGAATCTAAACTTTTGTTATCAACTGGTGCGAAAAATTGAGGAGTGAATGTTGCAGTTCCTCAACAGACCACTAGAGGCTGGCCTCCAAAGAGAAGAAAAAAAGTTTGTACAGCATCATGTCAAACTTTTGGATTATTGGTTTATTTTCTAGTCGTGACATGTTTTTTTTTTTTTTTTTTTTTTTTGGGGGGGGGGGGGGGGGGGGGGGGGGGGGGGTTATTAAAGCTTAAATTTACACTTGTTATGAGCAGGATTTTTTTTTTTGGTGGGTGGACAACAAAATTCTAACTTTACTCTTCTGTCTAATTGACCATTTTTTTGGCAAAACTGTGGAAGTGAACTGTCAGAAAGAGACACTTCAGGCTTCATTTCTGAGGTTCTGCATCCTCCAGCATTAATGACTGCGGTGCCACCAGAACAAATGGAATCACTGGAGGTTGTTTATTGTCGCGACGCGTTTGAAAGCCAAAGAACCCTCCTATCCAACAGCTGCTTTACTTTAACTGAACTTTTCAAGCAGGTAAAGTGATTTCCACACAACTTCTAGTCAAAGCAATCTTTTCCCAATTGTTCTGTCATGAAGTTTTTTTGTTTGTTTTTTTTTTGCTGGGTTATCTGAGGCCTGTAAATGAGTGTAGGGGCACATCCGTCCCTGGATTTATTTCTGTCTTTAACAATTATAATTGAACAATCTTTAATGGTAACTTTAATTCTAGTAA
The DNA here is from genome assembly GCA_014656515.1 of Oryzias celebensis. Taxonomy (NCBI): domain Eukaryota; kingdom Metazoa; phylum Chordata; class Actinopteri; order Beloniformes; family Adrianichthyidae; genus Oryzias; species Oryzias celebensis. The sequence continues at coordinate 23,687,172 of BNCR01000003.1, read as the reverse complement.
TAGGCTTGATAGTTTAAATGGAACACGTGACAGCTCCAATCAATCCTTCAGCGAGATGTTTGGAAAGCTAGCTGAACATCTCCAAACGGATTTGATCTCCAGTTGTGAAGGTTACAGACTAGAAAAAAGAAAAGAAAAATGGAGACAGATGTTTGCGTTTTTACACCCTGTATCTTTCAATTGAGTGCCCCTCTGAAAAGAAAGAACTACAAAGGTGTTTCCTCTTTCGTGTTTAATTACGGTGTGGCAGAACTCTTTCACTGCCACCTCTGGCCTACAAAGCAGGCCTGACATCAGACTCTGTTTAATCTCAGCAATCCATTCTGCCAATAACTCAACAACTCCAAACAGGAAGGCAGTTGTGGGGGTTTGACCCTCTGACCTTTACTGCTTCCCAAATGCTGAGGAAATGAACCTCAGAGCGACCACAACAGCTTCTGCCAACCACAAGCTCAAGCCGATTCACGTTGAGCAAGAAGCAGCAAATGAACCGGAATGTTCTGAATTAGTCACCTATAGTCTGGCCACTGCTGAGAGAGAGAATAAAAGAAAAAACCCAGACACACAAAGAACAGGGGATTGGGTTTGGTTTAGGCTTTCTTCACATGGAATTAATCTTTCCAGGTATTCAGTTTGGGTTTGACAAAGAAATAATCCACAGCAACACATTTAAACAGTCCTCTGTGGGTACGACAAATACTGGGTTGACCCGTACGGTGCCGAGGTGTTGGTTCTATTGGACAGGCCTGGGCAAGCCGTTTCTGTTGGTAATGCTAAGCTAGCCTCATTGGTTTTAAGCTCATACATGGACAGGTCTACCTACGTCATCCAAAATGAAAACAAAATAAATCACATGTCGAGCTACAGTTCCCCTCAGCAACATGCGTTCAAACAACCACTTCCAATTAAGCATCTACATCAGGTATGGGCAACTCCAGGCCTCGAGGGCCGCAGTGTGTGCAGGATTTCCAGTTATCTAAGCCCTACTCGTGACTGATTCCCTGCTTCAGGTGTTTTCAGCCAATTAGAACATGCCAGATCATGGTATGTTAGAAAACATGCAGGAATACGGCCCTCGAGGCCTTGACTTACCCATCCCTGGTCTATTTGAATGCTCGTATTGGATTTTCACGTTTAAAATTCTTGTGTTCTTGCATAGCTATTCAAGTTTCTATAATCATTTTTGGGTTCCACGTACAAAACGTACGCTAAAAGTAAAACCAGGTCAAATTTGGGCCGATCAGGAACGTGGACGTGGTAGTGACTCATGGATGGCGTTTCTTAATTCACAGCAAGGCTAACTGTTTGAAAAATTGATCGTTCATTGTGGTTTGTGCCCGGCTGGAATTCTACGATACCAAGTCTTACATAGAACTGTGAAAGACACAACCTGGAGCTTTTGCACCACATTTTAGACGTGCTAGAAAACAGTAAAAAAAAAAAAAAAAAAGAAAAAGAAGAACCCCCTCCCTGCATGTCCAGTGTGAACACCACATGATACGGGGACCATCAAGAACATGCAATTAGCGCGTTCTCAAGTGCAAGTCACATGCCCGATGTGTCAATAGCTTCATTTTTTATTTCATCCACTTCTCTTTAAATAAACGGCGTTTCTGACAAATATTAATTTAAAAAGAACTTTACTTTTAGCTTAAGTTAAATATGAAATTGATGAGCTCTTATAGCTTTAGTCCTAAGTCTTGTTTTTTACTCTGCTTTTTTAAGACTAAAACTTTTTTTATTTTTATTGCTGGATTTGAGGCTAATTCTGGTCCCTAGAAAAATCAGACAAACCCGAATGTGAGCTAAAGAAAGCTGCAGCTGTGAGCCAGTTCTCTGTCGAATGAGAAACATTTCATAAATCCATTATACAAAACAGCATCGTTGCAGTAAAAAAGCTCAAGCTTTCTGCCGGTCCATCCTTAGACAGTTTGGGGCAGTCAGTATCTGTCAGAGGTTTGTCTCAGCCGGTGATCCAAACACAGCGTTCCAGGCTAAAGGTGAAGCGCCTCTCAAACACCAACATGAGATCTGGATCATCTCATCATGGAATCAAACATGGCTTTTTCCAACCACCAACAAGCTGAACTAACACCCTCAGGCCTGAACAGACTCCAAAGGTTTGTGAGAAAAAGCTTTATCTTTTCAAGCCACAAACATCATCTCATGTGTTGAGCAGACATGCACACGATCAGGCGATTTTTCCATTTAAGACGCAGACATTATTATATTAAAAAAAAAAGATGTGGGAAGGAGCAGAGGGGGAGGTGTGGTGGTTTGGGCCCATCTGTTTCTTGCCAAGTCAAAGTAAGTCAGAAAGAAAAGCCGAGCAGATACACTAAGCATTAGTGGTTAACCAACTACTAATGAGGGAGAAATGAAAACACTGGGCTCAGATGTTAGCGTTTAGCGTGCAGGGCGCACAGCGTCCCCACGAGGTTTCCGGGAGTGATGGCCAACACTCATCTTAACCAAACGATCGGAAAGACGAGAGGCCCGTTTATAAGCTATGATTTATTCTTGGAGTGAGACACTCTTTCAGAAATGTGGAGCAAATGCCACAAATTCCTTTCATTCAGCTTAAGTCTGGAGCTCCAGGCGTGTTGAAGGAAAAATCCTTTCGCCGGTGTTTGAGGTTTGCTGGTTCTTCGTCTACTCCTGATGTCTTCCTCCTCTGAGCCCTGGAATGAATCCTGGGAAATGAGAGGGCCTCCTCCGTTCTTCACTCCCAGGTGTGCCAATTTCAGATCAGCCTAACATGATGCTGTTCCACTGCCAGAGCAGTGTTCAGAAGAGGTATAATAAATAATAGTAGCCGACACGTACAGAGAGAAGTGAAATGATCAGCGAGACAAAGGTGGAGAAGGAAGCTGAAGGCAGAAAGAACGGGCAGACAGAGCTGCTTTTGGGAATGTGAAGCATCATGAAACCATTTGGATCAAATCAGCCCCATGTGTCCTCCAGAGTCTTATTATCCCATAAATGAACTTTATTGAGGCAACAAAGTGCTTCAGAGCTCTGCAAAAACATTAAAGGGGCCCCGCCCGCCTCGGCCTGCAGCCAGGGGAAGCACTGTTCCTCAAGGGACTAATGAAGAAAAAAATAAATAAGAAAAGAGGCGGCCCCCCAGCCTCGTGTAGGCTGCCCTGGTGCGGCTTCACAAGCTGGTTGGTCAGTGCTGCTGGACTAACAGCCTATTAGTGATGGAAATATGGTTGGCAATTACACTGGATGCACAAAGACCTTTGGACCGCCTTGACCTGACAGGTTAACCAGGAAGGAAATGGGGATGAAAGGAAGCAGGAAACCATGAGGAAAGAAGTTCTTCACCAGTTATAACCATTTCACCAAACTAGAATTGACCAGACGACAGTTGAGCCAGACTCCATCCTCCAACTTTACCGGGTTCTTTTGGGCATTAAAGCAGATGTTATGATTTTATTACTAAAAATGATTTTTTGTAGCAATAAAACAAAGACCAGATTCACACAGAACATTGTCATTAAAGTTTTTAACATTTTGAAATGTCTTATTTGATCCAAATTACTTTCGATCATGAGCTACAGATCATGACCTGAAAGAACGAGGTCCCGGATACAAGCGGCTGAAATCAGCTTCCTCCAAATGGTGGCTGGGCGCTCCCTCAGGTCCCCTGGGGAAGAGCCACCGCTCCTCCACATTGACAGGAGCCAGTTGAGGTGGCTCGGGCATCTGGTCCTGAGGAGGAGTACCGGGCATGTCCCACTAGGAAAGAGCAGACATGCTGGAGAGACTACATCTCGAGGAGAGGGAAGTCTGGTCACGTTTGCTTAGATGCTGCCCTCCTGACCCGGTCCCGGATGAGAAGATGGAGTCAAAGTACTTTAAGACTTAACGGTTTTAAGTACCCAAAAGTCCTGGATGAAGACTAACCTTTAAGATTGGTGCAGACGTGGTGCAGTGAGAGCGGTTGACATTTGATTGGAGAATTGCAGGTTCAGTTCCTGTCTTGCATGTGTTGAAGTGCCCTTGGGCAAGATGCTGAACCCCACATTGCTCCTAGTGGTTAAAGATGACACCAGTGTAATGAAGTGGTGCCACCATCACTCTGTGAAAGGAGAAATTTGACTGTAAAGCGCTTTGACCCTTAAAGCAAAGTAGAAAAGTGCTATAGAAGTCTACACCATCTACCATTTACAAGATTATTCAAGTGGAAGTTTGATCCCACTGTGGATTGGTTTTGGAGCATTTAGAGTTTCTCTGATGTGAACTGTAACGTCCAACTCCGACCATCTTTTGATCTATTTTCAAAGTGTTCCAAGTGGTCTTTTAATTATTTATAGCCAAAATAATAATAAAAAGATGGTGTCCTTTTCTAGTTTAGTTTCTGCAGAGCAGCAGTAGTTTATCAGAAATTCACCTCTACATTGTTGGCGTAATCCTTCCCCGTTACTGAGAGCTCTCTGTTTACACACAGCCCCTCACACCCCCAACCTAACATTAGCGGTGCAACAAAGATTTTGTAAAATATTGGAGCTCTCCAGCTGTACAGTTTTGAGCCAGGCACCAGCTCAGACAAGAAAAATGAAGCCGCACACGGATCTATTTGTCTGCAAGAGGATGCATCAGAAGTTGGATATACCCAGCAAATTTTCTTTGTACGCTCTTTTTCAAACAGCATTTTTAGTCTGCTTCTGATTCACAATGATTTGAATAAAGAAATACTCAGAAATGCAGTTTTAAGATTCATTTTCTCAGTACATGTTACAAAAACATAAGCACAACTTTCATCAGAGTGGGCCTTTAATCACTGCTCAGTGAAGACGTGTTAGGATAGTTTTCTCAGCAGCTTGCATTCTCTTCTTGCATATTTGTTTAAACCCTATACTGTTTTCCAATGATGTCTTCAGAAATGTTTTTATGCTTGTTTTTTTTTAAATTTGGCACTTTTGGAAGATGCCACATAAAAGTTAAACAAATAAAAGTCTGTTTTAGTCAGGAGGCAAAAAGTCAACTATTATTGTAGTAGTAAGCCGATGTGATGAACGGGCCTCAGCAGGTCCATCACCTCTGCTGACGTCCTTTCTGCTCCGCCTAGCTCTAACCATTTGCTCAGCCAGAAAAGCAGTCGCTCCAATCAGCATTCCTGAAAACGAATCCATCTGCAGGGGAGCTACTCTAATCCTAAACATTAGTGTGTTTATAGGTCCTTGGAGGGAACCTCTGTATGCAAAACAAAACTTCCATTAAAGGATCTAGCAGGCTTAGCTCAGAATGGAAGCAATAATAATCTGCTTCAGGAGAGGAGAACTACATTTCTGAGTATGAAAGAGACGTGGAACCTGGAGGACAGGTTATTAAAAATGGTTTCTTTGAAACCAGCAGCTCTGCTTTGAACTGGAGGAGGAGCAGGAAAGTTAATCGAGTGGAGAGCTCCTTTAATGAGCACTAGGAGGCATTGGAGAAGAGGGCAAATTAGTTAAACCTGCCCCTGTCGGAGTGAGACAACCTGAAAACAGCGGATAAAAGAGGAAGAAGTCAGTCTGTGGGTTATTTTACAAAAGAAGGATATCACGTTTCAGAGGCCCCAGAGTCTCTGAGCGAGGGACAAAGTGAAGCAGCTCCTCTAGGGAGCAAGTGTGGAGAGGAGCAGCCTGCGAGGTGGAAGACTGAGGCGCGGGATAACAAATGTTCGTGACAACTGAAGCCTGACGCCGTGGGGCTGTGTTTGATGTGTATATAACCACACGGCCCGCTCCTCAGCCGGCTCACTTCTCATGGAGGCGTGCAGCGGACGTCCAGGCCCCGCTCCAACATAAATAATGTCTCTGATCCTCTTTGGGACAAGGGATTTTAGAAAGACGGGATTTTTTAGAAGCTGGGAAGGAGGTTACAATGGTTAACCAAACAGCCGCCAGGGGGGATGCATGGAACTGATTAGGACCCTGAAATAAGATGAAGAAGAGGTCTACAAACAAAGAGCAGCTCATGTAGTGCAGCCCACAAAAGGAAATCACAATAACTGAGGAGCTGTATGATGAGCCGAAAACCAGAACAGAAATCTGAGAACATCCCTTGTGTGCAAAATTTTACCGTCTGGCTTTGAAACATTTCAATTTCTCCTGTATTTGGCTTTTTTGGGGGAAATAAATCCCTAAATATTGTACTTCCCAAAACCCAGAGCTCCCTCACAGCACAGGTTTATTTGGAGAGATGCTCTCAGCATCCGCTGAACACTGCTTTAATGAAAAATAAATCTTGTGAAAGAAAAAAAAGAGCAAGTATTAAAAAAAAGATAAAAGTGAGCGCTGTGTGCCAGAGGCTGCTGGCTCTCATTCCTGGGGTGATTGCACTTAAAGTGAAACCACATGAACTGAGCCGCTGCCACAAGGGAAGGACAAGTGTGTGAAGCTAAAAACACACACAAACACTTACGCAGTCCTGAAACAAAGCTCCAACCACATTAAAGTCATGAACAAATGAACATTCCTATCATTCCAAGCGATTCCTGGAAAGTCAGATTCTGATTTTGGAAACCAGTGGTGACAGTAAACAACAACAACAATGTAGTTTTCTATGTTAGGCACTTTAATTGATTTTTTTAATGTCTGATTAACAATCAAAATGTTACCAGAGAAAACAGCCAGCTTCAACACACTGGTTAAAGAGTACACATCTTTAGAAACCTAACAGGAGACTGCGTGGATTTCTAACAGGTCAGGAAAAAGAAAGAAAAGTCTCCAAAAACCACCAGTTACCCTTTAGGCCGGCAGACGAAAGCTTTCAGAACATAAATACATTCTGCTTCGACACCAGCGAGGTTTTCCTCAGTAAACCCAATTACCCGGAAAAGAAGTTTGATGCTCCAGACCTGCTGAAAATCGAATTTGTTGGTATCAAAATTATACAAACCTACGAAAAAGTAGAGACTTGCTCAACAGTTACAATCCCATCACACTGTCAGGGGTCACACCAGGGCAGACTCAGAGGAAGGAGGGGAGCAAACACTGCTTTAAAGGAGCTGCCAGGTTCATCGCTGCAGTCACTGCATTCTTAAATGTCAAAATTTAGAATTTCTTCAAATGGATTTTTTTCTTCCAACTGAATGGAAGTTACAAACAGCCGCCTGGCTGTTGAGCACTGGCGTGTAGTAACAGATGCAGCTTCCAAAAAAAACAGTGGCGCTCCCCTGGACTGCTATCGTTTCTATTTCTATCAACTTGGCCTGCCAAGTTCCACCACTAGAGGACACTCTTGTTTCAAAAAAACAAAAATAAAAAAAAAGGTGCCACTGCAAACTTCAGGACAGAGATCTCCACTGACTCAAATCCAGGCTGACTAATGCAGAATTATTTAAAATTTAAAAAAAAAAAGAACTTTTTATTTTGGGATCCACCTCGGGTCTAGATTGGACCTTTAGAGGACCAAAATCAAACCTCAAGTAAAGTTTAATTTGCAGAATGTAGCAGAAGTCAAACAACAGGTAAGAAGGAAAGGGAGGATTCACATTTTTTGTTATATGTTCTCATGGAGTACAATCTAAAAAGAGCTCTCTGCAAGGGATTCAATGTAGGAAGGTGTGTCAAAAAAAGTTTTAATAAATAATTTGATATCAGACTTATTTTTAAATTCCTAATAACTTTGAATTGAACAAATTAAATCAAAGAAAAACAAGAAAGAAGTTCAGAATACGACTGCGACACCAGTTCCTACTGCACTAAAATGAGTCAAAACTGTAAATCTTTCTCATTTTTTGCTGTATATATAGAAATATATATTCACACATGCTTTATTTAAACAGTCTGACTGTTTTAATCTGCTGCCATGAGCTGACAGTTTAGGTTTTAGTATTTTTACTCTAACAGATGTTATGAGTCTAAAAATAAGTAAAAGTTCCTGCAGTTAGACGGTATTAACACTCCCTGATATTAATTTGATTTCGTTTCATTGTTGACAAACGTGTGCCTTTTGCAGAATCATTTATGGCCACCGGAAGCTTAACTACAACAGCTAGCAGCTCTTCCTGTCAATCATGAGGTAAAAAATGTGGATCTGCCCTTTAATTTGAGGCAAAGTTTGCAGTTGTATAGTTGTATAGTTGGAAAGATTCTGCATGAGTGTCTCAGGTGGGAATGTGAAAAGTAGTCTGTGTTCATGTCCAGTTCCCATTAAAGCTGAACATTTCGAAGTGTCTCCACATCACTGGATATAATGGGTCACGGTAAAATAAAAAACGGATTTGTAACATGAATTACAAATATAGTCTTATGGAGTCCCGTGTTTGTTTTTTCTGTTTGGAATATGACCTTAATTTAATTTACTATCTTTCTGTTCAAGTTGAAAAAAAATGATGGAAGCTGCAGTTAGTCATCCGTAACCACAACATGGATATCTGGAAATCAATGTACAGAAACACAAAAAACAGATTTCAAAACAGTGTTTTTGTGACGCACACACTCATCCACACACACAGACACACACACACACACACACACACACACACACACACACACACACACACACACACACACACACACACACACACACACACACACACACACACACACGGCATCCCTTGGGGCAGCAGTAAGAACAAACTGCTGAAAGGAGATGCCACAACGATGAATTGGAGTCAGCAGGTGCTTTGGAGCTTTAACACACAAACTCCTGTCTCATGCGGATGATCTGTAATAAGGCGGCCTGCACGTCCTCGTCCATGTGACCCTGTGAGAGACACCAAAAATGATCCGAAGTTAGATTACTAATGTGAGCCGGCCACCGACACGCTGCTGTTTGGAAATCATCTTACTCCATGTACTGTTTCAAATGACCAAATAGACTTTAGTGAGAACATTCTCTATGAATCACGTAAACTACGTTCACACCGAATGCAATTTGGGCATCAGGGTTGTACCATTTCAATGTTAAGTCAACGTACAGATGTAATCAAGGGCCCTGCGGTGTGTTTTTAGCATCAGGCATGGTGCGGCGCAGCGCTGGCGACAGCATATTATAGGCATCGCAGCAGATAATATATCCTAGCAAATCAAGGTCAAATATCTGATTTGTGAAGAAAAAAAAACGCATTGAGTTAACCAACTGGGAACAAAGCTTTGGCCTGTGGCGTGCTAATGTGATGAGCAGGTGGAGTCCAAAACCAACAGAAGTAGAGAAAGAAGAGAAAATCATCAAAAGATCCAAGGATTTTATTCTTGTTTTTATTTTTTCCCTCTTTGAACTACAGCAGGACAGCAAGTCAAGCGGATGGTGAACTTCATGACCTACGTGACCTACCATCTCCTAATCTAGATTATTGTTTTAGCAAATGACAAGATCTATCAGTAAATATGAAACTCAAAATACCAACCATGAAATATGAAGAGAAACTACATTTAATTAACCTGCCAACTAAACAAAAGTATTTCTGCATCTGATATTACATGGAAAAAAAGTCACATTTGTTAAACTATTTTGTTAAAAGAAAAAGATGGAGAGCTTTCACTCTGAAACAACGACAACTTACTTGTGCAGCACTGAGAAGATGAGTCCGATAAATGGAAACCACCTCCCTGTGTTGCCTCTCAGCATCCTTATCAATGTAAAAAAGAGGAAAACAAAGACGACACGGTTTTATGGTTTCACATCCAAAAGTAACATATTAACCTAAATCTGTCCAATTTTGTAAAACATGTTTTTTGTATTTTGCAAACTGCATCAGGAGTTTGTTCTGAGCTTACAGCCAGCTGCTGCTGGAGGCTGTTGATCTGAGCTTGAAGAGTGTCGGCGTGCTGCGTTTGTCTCTTGTTAGGTGAGCTGCTTGTGTATGCCAGCTGGGACAGGCCGTTCAGGGCCTTCTTCAGCCGCTCCACGTCTGTCAGTAACTCTGTGATCTGAAACACAAACACCTGTGACTTCTCATTTCCTTCACACAATGAACAGGAGGAAGGATTCTGCCTCAAGAAAGATGCATCTAAAGCTCGTTCAATAAACGCGTTTTACCCTGAAAGAAACGTCTGAACTGCAGGGATATTGAGCATTTTTACAGACACAGCTGACATTGGACTGAAATTTAACAAGCAAACATAATCTACCTTCTTGTCTTTGGCTTCAGTTTGCTGGGCAGACGTCTCAATCCTCTTCTGGAGATCACAGATGGTGCTGAGTGACTCATCATACCTCTCCTTCAGCTCCCTAATTTCCTTTTCAACTGCACGTCCTTTTTCCTGGACGGCCTCCATCTCCGTCCGGGCCCTGCTCTCACCCTCTCTGGCCTGCGCCGCCTCCTCATAGGCCTCTTCACACTCCTTCTCCATGCTCACAAGCTTGCTGTTCAGGTTGGCCAGCTCCTCTTCCAGTTGTTGCTCCTTGGTCTTCAGCTGGTTCATGCGTTCTTCCTTACAGCGAATCTCTTCGAGTGCTTGTGTGGCTTGCAGGAGTTCAGATTGCAGGGCGGTTACGTCTTCAGCCCTCTGGGTGCTCATCTCCTCCTCTTCAGCAAGAGCCGTCTGAAGTTTAGCCACTTCAGCCTCCAGGGTCTTCTTGGCCTCGGCATGTTGTTGCAACAGGGACGTTTGATCCTTGTGGAGTTCTTGGAGTTGTTTCTGTAGGGCACAGGCTCGCAGGGCTTCCTCCTGATGAGCCTGTCTTGCTTTCTTGCAGTCAGCTTGAGCTTGATTCATTGCATCATGGAGGGATTTGAGCTCTGTGTCGTACGTGGCTATCCGAGTCAACTCTGATTTTAGACGCTCCTGCAGATTTTGAATCTGAGTGTTGGATAAGGAACTCTGAGCCTCCAGATCAGCCTTCTGGAGTGTTAGCTCCTTATGCTGCTGCTCTAAACAGAGCCACTTCTCTGTCAGCTCCTCGTATTTAGTCTCAAACTCCTCCTCCACTCCTTTGTGCTTTCCACTTGCAGCTAGAGCATTATCAAGTCTCTGCTGGACAGATTCCATCTCAGTTTGGAGTTTCTCCTTCTCCTCTGTGTGGCGCTCTCTGGCAGACTTTTCTTGATTGTACTTGTCTTCCATTTCCAGCAGCTTCTCTGTCAGGTCCTTCAGCTTGTTATTGTAGGAATTCTCCTTCTCTTCAGCTGCAGTTAGTGGAATAAACTTGGACTGAATAGCCTCTTGTATGGTATCGAGCTCTTTTTTCTGGGCTTCCAACTCTTGAGTTAGCTTCAGTATTTCTTGCTGAGCTAAGGCGTGCTTTGCCGATGCTTCATTTGCTCTGTTCTCTGCCTCAACCACAGCAGCGTTCAGCCTGTTAGTGGCCGACCTGAACTCCTCAACGCTGACCTGGTTACTTTTCATGTCTGACATAGCTTTTTCCAATTGGTCTCTCAACTTCTCATTTTCTTCTCTTACATTCTTTAGTTCATCTCCACTTTCTACTTTCCCGGCCTCCAACTTCAACATCTCTGCTTTCACGCTCTCTAAGGTGGAAGTTAGCTCCACCTTTACTTGCTCGTGCTGCTCTCTGGGAACATACTTCATTTCCATGCTCTGTTTCAGGGTCTGGTTCTGCACTCCCAGTTGCTGACATTCCTTATCCTTGTCTTCACATTTCTTCTCCACAACATCCAATTTCTTCATCAGTTGAGCAATCTCTGACCTCAGAGCCTCCACCTTCTCCTGATGACCGTCACTGGTGCGTTGGATGCGGATGATGGTCTCCTGCAGTGTGGCCCTCTCGGTTTGAAGCTGCTGGACTTGCGCTTCTGCTTTTCCACAATTTTCACTGGTTTCCACCAGTTTGTCCTTTAGATCCTCAAGAGTTGCTACCATGTTCTTTTGAACCTCCTCGTGGTCTTTCATGGATATGAAGTCATGATCCATCCTGGAATTGACTTCCTCCAACTGCTGTCGCAGAGCATCTTTGTCCTTGACCTCTTGAATGAGAATCTGACTTTTTGCAGTCACATCCACCAGCTTCTTCTTCAAGGAGGCATTCTGTTCTTCCAGAGCTGCTCGGATCTTTTGATGCTCTTCAACTGTGATCACCTCGGACCCTCCCTGGGATGACGGGCTGTCCAGCTTTCGGTGGAGCTCGGCCACTTCTTCCAGTACTCGATCGTAGTCTTCTCTCAACTCGGCCAGCTGCCGTTCCTTCTCGTCCACTGCGTTGGTCAGCAGGTTTTTCATGTTGTCAAACTTCTCAGCAGGTACAGTGTTGGAATATTTTGTATGGGCATCTCTGAGCTGAGCTTGCATCTCCAAGAAGGCCTCTGCCAGTTCATCCCGCTCTGCACTCAAACTTCCCAGTTCCTGATTCAGCCTTTCAACCTCTATAGCCAACTGGCTCTCACTGCCCTTGTATTCTTCTAGCGCTTTTTCACTCTGTTTCAGACGGTTCCGAACACGACCCACTTCAGCTGAAGCGCCTTCATACTTTGCCTTCACATCCTGGAGCTGGGCTCGGAGTTCTTCTGTTGCTTGCCCTCCTAAATGTTCCTTCATGGCCACTACATGTGCCTGAAGTTGTTTGACTTTACACTCTGAATCCAGCATCCTCTTCTGGACATCTCCTAAGGCGTCCTCCAGTTCCTGCACCTGCTGGTCAGCCTGCTTCTGAATGGTGTCTCGACTCTGAATCAGTTCCTGGCACTCTCGGCTTTTGCGGCTCAGAGCGGACTGAAGTCTTGTCTTCTCCTCCTCTGCTGCCTGCTGTCTTTTACTGACTTCTTCAAGTTCGTGTCGAAGAGCATCCACCTCTCCAGAAAGATCCCAGCCTCCCACCGTCTGACTCCTCTCTAGAGTTTTGGATGCTGATCGTGAGACAGCAGGTTTCAGGAGCATCTATAAGAGGAATGAGTGAGACAAAACTCCTGAGTTTACGCCAAACACTTGAGACATTACTCAAAACATTAATATGTTACACAATATAATTTGGCAGAAATGTAAAGTTAAATAGACTCTTGAGGTGTTCTCCTTAAAGCTTTGATCTCTACACTTCATATACCAATGATCTAAACGTCTTGTCTTAGTTCATAGTTAATTATGTACAATAGGATGGAGGACATAAGTGGTGATTTTATCTTTCCTGCAAGTTCTATTGTAGCTAACTGTAGTTTCTCAATGGAGTGTATAAATCAGACCTCCTTTTTTCTAACAGGAAAACACTGAGCTTGTTCTGTTCTGGCTGGGATGCTGGAACCATGGCCACATGTGATTGATTGCTGTTGTAGTTTCACTTGAGTACTCCTGGCATTGGTTTGACTGCAAGCTGCTTCTTCTGGCACCGTCACCCCCAGGAGTAAATCTCACAACTCTGTCAGATGATTGTTTCCAAAATAAGACCAACAGAGAACCACATTGGGATGCAGGCAGTGCTCCTCATAAGCTGGATGCTGTGTCACATAAACCATCATAGATCTTTGGTTCAAGTTCTCCATGCAGCAGAAGCCCTCTATGATAGCTCAAGGTTTGTTGTGCTCTACACAGACTTAGCAGAGAAAAAAAAACAATCTGTCCAGAACTCATCTCATTTTTCTTCAGCATTACTTCCTGAAGACAACAAGAAGCTGACGTAATGCCAGCTATGCTTGTCAGATCAGATTAAGAAATGGCTTCAGATTAATAACATGCTTGTATTATATGAAGGTAATTTTACAAATGCCAAAATGCTCTTCTTTGCACAAAATTAGCTGTTCTTCTTGTTACACCAAACTTTTTCTTTACCTAAACCCAATACTCAGTAGAAACCTTTCAGTTTGGACCAGCTTCTTTTCTGATTATCAAACCAGAATTTCTCACAAAATATCCTCATCCTTTAACATGTTTCATTACAAATTTTGCAAGTTTATTTTCATTTCACTTTTTGATTGAGTTGTTACCTAAAAAACATCGTTTAGATCACAAAATGTGACATTTCTTGACAAACCAAACAGTTTGGACTCAATTAAACTAAAACATCCCTACAGCGTATATTGCTTATTGCTTCAGAAAGGCGATGATGGGGTGGAGTTAGAGCTCTGAGAGCAGGTAGGAAAAAAAAACTATCAAAATGGGAACATTCTTCAGGTATTTTGAACAGCATGATCGTTTTCCCTTTAGTCACCAATTTTCATATTGATGAAGAAATCTGCAAACTATACAAACTTTTGGTGAAAACGTACCTTATCAGCGTCGTGGCTTTGAGCTTGTTTGACTAAAACGTTTTCTTTACCTACAAGAGTAAAAATAATAACAAAAATTAGGATAATATGTTTTACATAAAAATTGGCATTTGTGTTCAACCTGAAATCTAACAGGAAACTAACCTTTGATAACAGATTGTCCAGAGTACTCTCCCTGGGAAAACATCAAGTGAACATTGCATGAAAGGCTGCAGCTGAAACATTTATACCTCTGACGTGGTTTTCTATTCATCTATTTGTTTCTTTGCTTGAAAAAACCCACAAGTTTAAAATTGACTGGACTCAGTCTTAAAACTTAAGAGAATTTTAAAAGTTAAAAAAAGACCAGAAATCAGCTCCATGTGAAGTGACTGACCAAAGCACTCCGGAGCTGAACTTTGACGGTCTCTGAGCCTCGGGCTGCTTCCTCACGGTCTTTGACTGACAGCAACATCTTCAGGTCTTCTCTCTGAGACGTCACAATGACAAAGCACAAGTCAATAAAACCAACATAAACTCCTGTTAATGAGCTAACTGATGCAAAATGACATCGAAGTGAAATTGACGAAAGCAAAAAAAAACAATTAATTGGATTTTAATGAATGAAAAAATAAATCACTGTTTGGATAAAAGTAAAAACAAAAACAGAGAAACAGACATCAAGGTTTGTAAGAGCTGTTTTAAGTTTGCAGCCACATAAAAAGAGTCTGGTTCTGTCAGCAGCTGAAGTGGCTTTAAAGAGGCTGAAACTGCAGATGGAAGTAAATACGGAACACGTCCACAGCACTACAGCAGCTGAAGACACATCTTTATCCAGATGATAAATGACATCATCTTTGAGATGCACATTTTTTATGAGACACAACATTGTCCGTTTCTAAAGTACTTTATCACAGATCCAGGACAGGTATCCATCCACTTAAAGTTTTAAAGTAAAAAAATATATAAATAAAATAAGTACCAAGAGGAGTTTAGAGATAAGAAGGAAACGTTCTCAGTGAAAAAAATCTGCACATCCAGAACTTTCTGAAAGCACTCTTCTTCCACCAGCTGTCACTTTAGGATCAATGGTTCATGGTATTTGGTATTGTATGGATTAATGGTAAGAGTTTTCCACACATATCTGACTTACATATAGTTCAAAATGTCTCCTTGTATCAGACAACTGGTTTCTCACCTCTTTGCTGGCCTTTTCCACTGTCTTCTTTTCCTACAGAAGAAAAAACATGACCTGAATACCACATGACATGGTGCAGGCAGCTATTAAGGAACGAATATGAGGTTCTCCCCAAACTGTTTTAAGGTTAGCCGTTAGTCTTTTGCATAAGTGTGCTGTCTTACGGCCTTAAACCAGAAAAAGGACAGATAAAATAGAAAATTAGAAACATGCAATAATCTTTTTCATTAATTTGCTGTTTCCTTCAAAATGTCTTGAAGTTGAGTGGTACCAACTGGACTTAAAATCTTCCTTTAAACATTTTGCCGTTCATTCACGTGGCTTCATCAGTCTGAGTGGTGCAGGATTCAGTCCACATTTGTATCCTCCAGGTGAGACACCCACATTCCTGCAATTGGATGTCTCATTAAAGGAAAACCATCACTCAGACTGATGAAGCCACTTGGATGAGCAGCAAGAGGTTTCAAGAAAAAGGATTTAAAGTCCGTGTCCTCCATCTCAACTTCAAGACACCACCAGATGAATGAGAACCTTCAAAGACTTCAAAAAATAATGACAGTCATTTTTATATGTATTTAAACTTTAAACAACTCTAGAGCATAAACGAAAAACAAACCAAACTAATGCAAAACATTTGGATTCCTGTGTTGATGATCTAATATAATTACATTGCACATTTTTATCAACTCAGTCCTTGTTTTTCTTTGCCTTTAGTAAATTGACATTTCCCTTATTTAGTGAAAATAAAGCTCTGTTCTAATGTAAACCTACCTGTGCGAGTTGTTGCTGCAGCAAGTTGACTTTATCCACCAGAGATTTCTGCTCTTGCTGGGACTTCCAGAGGCCTTCCTGAAGGGTCTCATTTTTCCTTTCCAGATCCTAAAATACACAATCATGCTTAAGAACACGTGGATTTTACCTAATTATGAAATGTTAAAAACACGTTTTTGGTTAATATCATGCTAAACTAAAAATGCTTGTATAAAAGCAGGGTAATAAAGCAACAAATGAAGGAATACTGTCTTGGACAAAGGCTTTAATCAAATTACTTGACTTGGTTCCCTAAAGTGTGATTCATTACTAAGGATATTTCTAATAAAAATAATCTACAAATATTTTTTATTTCTATACCTGATTTAATTAGATGACTTTTATGAAAATAATTTACATATAATGATTTTTATACCTGATTTAAGTAAATGACTTTCTGATTAAAATAATTTGCATGTATTTTTTTTATACTGACTTATGTAAATGTTTTTTTTTAGATGTTGGAATCTTGCTCTACATTGCTGAGTTTTTCTCATGAGGAATAACATACATTAGTGGATGTTTGAAACTTACATCACTTATTCTTTTTTTCTGCATAAGCTACTGACAAGTTTAAAATAGTGTTATATCTACATGCATAGCAATGTAATTCATTGTCACTTAAGGAATGCTTAATGACATAAAATCAATGTTGGTACAGTATAAATATCTGATCATAAGTTACAGACTGGATGCTGATAACACATGTAAAGTAAATGGTGTGGTCAAGTCGGGGTGAGATTATACAAGTCCACTTCCTCTCACTCCCTTTCAAGCAATCTACAATGTGATATGTTATCCTATGTTTGACATGTTTTTTATTGGTGTTAACCTCTGTTGATTGTGTTACATATGTGTTATTCTTGCCCAATTGCTTCAAATCAAATCAAAATAAAATAGAGAGCATACGCGGATGATCAGGTCTCGTCGGTTGGCCTCAGTTGCCTGTGATATCTCCACTGAATGCTGCAGACAAGATGGAATCTTTTTAAAACATACATTTCTATTATGTTAACAAGTGCAATTTCGACTACAACCACTAGATGGTAGTCATGTACAATTGAGAATACACAAAAAAATTACAGAATAAAAGGGAACACAGGGAATATGTACTGAAACAGCTTGCTTCAAAGAATCTGTATGACTGCTGTCCAATTACCTGTCGTTTCCACTGATCTATCTTTGCAGCCTCCCGATCTGTGAAAACAGGAAAAGTTTATTGTTCTTTCTAGTTTTGAATCAAGACACAAAAAGTTTGATTAAACATGAAAGGAAAGCAACAAAAAACGTTTAGAAGTTGTTAAACTCATCATCTACTAAATTAAAGCTGTTTGAAATATTTATTTTCTGTAATACAATATAATTCATAGATGATGGTGGTTCAAAATACATTAAAAAATAAAGCTGTGAAAGATTTTTATCACGTTGTGTAACTGCTCTTCATCTTATTCATCTGTTTCTGAATCTTTTTTAAAACAACTGAGCAGACGAATATGAAGCCTGAACTCTATCTGGATCTAGAAGTGCTTAACCAATGCTTCTAATGTCAAACATGACTGAAAGGAGTGTAAATCTATACCACCAATTAGGAAAGTCAAGAATGCCCAACAACCTTTGGCTCTGGCATTTATCTAAAACAAATGTCCACAGGATTGGTTTATGTTCTGACCTTTGGTGGCTTTCTCCAGGTAACTTTTGACAAGTGCAATGAGCTCTGGGTTCTGGCTGAGGCGGGCGTAATGAAACACATCGTGACCCAGAGAATCAACTGCCTTCACGTCAGCGCCGTTCTTCAGCAGCACCTCTACTGCATCCTTGCAGCCGAACTCGCAGCCCAGAATCAGAGCTGTCCTACAAGAGTCCACAAACAGCCAAAGTGAGAAAGGGTTCACCCAAGTCTAAAACATAATTTGTTCCTGATGGTGATTGTTGTGAAACACAAAGCAAGTGGAGAAGAAGAGAATGTGATTTTTAAAAAAGCACTGTGCTAATTTAACACTGTCTTAACATAAGGTTTTGGACTTTTTGTGGGGCTTGAACCCAGTTTCACTCAGACAGATAAAGCTACTTGGATGAGAAACAAAACATTTTGAGAGAAGACAAGAAATCCAGATACCATGACTTGACTACAAGACAACATCATCAGGATGAATGAGAATCTTTAACATTTTTGCAAGGACTAACTTTTCACATCACTGTACATATACAGCAAATAAAATCATGTAAATTCAAAGCGCATTGATGAACCTTCTGGGAGCAGTGCAGATCTTTAGTATTTTTGCCCAAATGAAAGCTTAAATGTCTATTCTACAGCAATCATCAGACACCATTCAGTGTTACTTTCAGTTCATTTGAAGTAAGCTTTCTGAAATACACTTAGGACAAATGACTTTCTAATTTACATGACACAAGAAATGATCTGCCATGATGATTGAGACAATAAGGGGCAAACATTCAGCTTTACATGCGACATTTCAGACAGTTTCTTCTATGAAGCCTGGATTTTAAAAGACTAAAGATGATGAAGCCTAACACAATAAGAGCATGAATCCTGCAGGCTTTACTTGTTTTGTTTGTCTTTGAGTGTAATGTCAGCGCCCCGCTCCAGCAACAGCTGACAGATGCGTGGATGGCACATCTGTGTGGCCAGAATCAGAGGTGTCCTGCCTTCCTGCAGAAAACCACAAGGACACTCTTCAGCATGCAGACTACATGTAACCCCCCACACACAGAAAAACAAAAAAATAGTAATGCAAATTCTCATTGGAGAATCACCTCTACACTAACAATAATCAAGAGAGCAAGTGGATAATGTAAAACATGTTATGCTGATCAAACTAAATTACATTTTTCAAGAAAGGGGGAGACATTTATGAAACCCAAAATAAACTTTATCAGCACAATATTCTCACATGATCACTGGCATTCACAGAGGCCCCACTGTCACAGAGAAGTTTCACAGAGGAGCAGCAGCCTGCCATAACTGCAGAACAGAGGAACAAAGACTGTTATTTCACCTCGTTGATCACTGAAAAACATCCACATTTGCTCAGCTCTACGGCATGTGCATGCACAGAATGCACAGTGAAATATGGGAAAGATCTGATTGGCTAAAAACTCTATTATAAATAATTGTTTTCATTTCATTCATGCTACATTTCTCATCACACTGACGATGAAATCTTACAAAAGGTTTTGATTTTAAGGAATAAATTAATCAAACAAAATAAAACCATAACCACAGTATTGTAATAAATAATAGAAAACAGCGTAAATTGGATGTCTTCAATGGATGAGTCAAATTTCCTTTATTCATGCATGTAGTCTGTAAGCAGAGAATTCTAAATTTGGTTCTAATATTCACAACAACCATCCAGCAGAATGGAGGAACTCACACCACAGTGTTATCTTACCAGCATCATGTAGAGCAGTCCGTCCTTGTATGTCCACATTCCCAACTGGACAGTTGTGCTGGAGAAATTGCATGAACACATTCATTTTTAATTTGCTTTTTTAAGTTAGCAGGGTTGGAAATTTTGTTATGATCTTATTAGAACAACGTATCTCTGAATATGTACCATTTCACTAAATTTTTAAGTCATTGTGACCAAATTAGATCACTACAAGATCAACAAGTTGGTCAAGTTAATAAAAGAATTTACAGAAGTTTAATTTAATTCAATTCAATTGACTGATTGGTTCCTATTAATAAATAATATTCATAACAAAAAAAGATGAAATATTACATCTCAGAATATTCATCTAAAAATCCAGTAGATTTAAGCAGCATCTTTTAGATGCATGTGGAAAACAAAAATCATAGTTTGTTCTAAGGTGTTTTTCCATAGAAGCTGACAGAAAAAACGGTGGGTTATATCAGGAAGCACGGCGCTGTGCTGATGTGTTTATGTCTCTTCACGCTTACTCAGACGGCAGGACACCAGTGACTGCACTTCTGTGGGGATGAAGGCTGTGATGAAAGCCTTTAGGATCAGTGCCAACTTTGCCTTGATGTTGCTAGGTAAGACTTTCAGCCAGCTCTGCCTGCCCATTCTATAACCCCCATCTCCCTCTAGCAACAAGGGGCAAAAATTATCAACATGCTCAAATGACAGAAGGGGAGGGGGGTGGGCTGCAGTGGGAGATGACGGCAAAGCAATGGGGTGGTTAAGATAGTAGAGTTAGAAGGTGTTGGCATCCACTTTGTGTGGTGCGATGACGGCACTAAGAACGGACAGAAAGCATGTCAACACCATCAACAATCCCCTACCAATAGCCGTGACCTCTATTAGATCATTGCCATGTGACAGAATGAACGTGAGAGAAGGCTTACAATACTTTGGGAGCACAATTTTCAAGCCAACCCCACACATTGTAAACACATAAATCCCAAGAGTGACACGGTGACTCACCAGGCTACTGTTGACTGATATGGATTTGGCTCAGCAGCCAGAGGTAGTCGGTAATAATAATTTAGGGGTGCTGAAAGGGAAACTGCTCTGATTGACCGCATACTGGGAGGCTGCTACATGAAACTGAATTACAGTGGTGCCTAGATACACCATGTACCAGTATAGGGCTTCTAAAATAAAATTCTCAAAACTGACATTCGTGCTTGTCCTCCTTACAGAGGAAAATAATGCTCAGGGTCGTGTTGAGAGGTTTGTTTTACCTGCAGCAGTTTCTGCACACACACAGAGTGTCCATTTCTCGAGGCCAGATGAAGAGCACTTTTGCCTGCAAAAGAAAATCACCTTCATTAAAAAGCAACGAATTCTGTACTGATGTTTGCTCCTTTATGAGCAAGCTTATGTTGCATCACAGTCTGCCAATGAGCAAAAGACACAAGCTATGACCTTCCTAGATTTCTAAAACCGTTTTACCGTTATTAATTTACAATTTTAAGACCCATTTTGAGGAAAATTGTGTTTTTGTTGTTTTAAACATGTTCTTGTGGCATTTTTCTCATGATGGAGGACATACAGTGCATCCGTAAAGTATTCATAGCGGCTCATTTCTTCCACATATTATTCTGTCACAGCCTTATTTCAAAATGAATTAAATCAGTTTCTTCCTGAAAAATTCTTTGAATGATGCTGAAAAAGTCTGTTTGAAATTGGTGCAAATGTATGAAAAATAAAACTTGAAAATTGATTTGTACACAAGTATTCACAGCCTTTGCTCAATACTTATTTGCTGAACCTTTGGCAAAAATTACAGCCTCAAGTCATTTTGAATATGACATCACAAGCTTGGCACACCTTTCTTTGGACAGTTTC
Source organism: Oryzias celebensis (assembly GCA_014656515.1). Lineage (NCBI taxonomy): Eukaryota > Metazoa > Chordata > Actinopteri > Beloniformes > Adrianichthyidae > Oryzias > Oryzias celebensis. Next base: position 23,665,814 of record BNCR01000003.1, on the reverse strand, counting down.
GCTCATTCCTCTTTGCAGTACCGCACAACCTCCATCAGGTTGGATAGAAAGCGTCGGTGCACGGCCATTTTCACATCTCTCCATAGATGTTCAATTGGATTCAGGTCTGGAGTCAAAAACATTAATAGAGTTGTTCTGAAGCCACTCCTTCCATATCTTGGAGGTGTGCTTTGGATCATTTTTCTGCTGAAAGATGAACCGTCGCCCCAGTCTGAGGTCAAAAGCGCTCTGCAGTCAGCTTTCCCAATATCCTCACAAGTCTTCCAGTTCCTGTGGCCAAAAAATATCCCCACAGCATGATGCTGCCACCACCATGCTTCACTGTAGGGATGGTATTGGCCTGGTGATGAGTGGTGCCTGGTTTTCTCCAACCATAACGCCTGCCATTCACTCCAAAAAGTTCTATTTTGGTCCGGTCAGACCACAGAACTTGGTTTCTCGTGGTCTGGGAGTCTGAGAGTCATTCAGGTGCCTTGTGGTTCCAAACTTCTTCCACTTACAGATGATAGAGGCCACTGTGCTCACGGGAACGTTCAAGGCAGCAGAAATGTTTCTGGATCCTTCCCTGTCTTGTACCTCAAGACAAACCTGTCTTGGAGGTTTACAGACAGTTCCTTTTCTTTCATGTTTGGTTTGTGCTTTGACATGCACTGTCAACCATGGGACTTCATGTAAACAGGGTCGTACCTTTCCAAATCATGTCCAATCCACTGGATTTACCACAGGTTGGCTTCAATTTAGCATCTGAAACATCTCAAGGCTCATCAGTGGAAACAGAATAAACCTCAGCTCACTTTGGAGCTGCACAGCAAAGGCTGTGAATACTTATGTACATATGATTTTTCAGGGGTTTTTTTTGCTGCGTCGGTAATGTTTGGTTGGAGGTGTGAGGGGCTGTAATATAGCAGTGGAAGGTGTAAACAGATGGGTGATGGGAAGTGGAGGTCGGATTACTCCACAACAGTCCCACCCAAAACTCAGAGGTGAATTTCTGATGAACTACCGCTGCTCTGCAGAAACTATGTCCAAGAAAACTACACGTTTTTTATGTTGGCTAAAAACAGCATAATCATAATGAAAAGACCACTGGGAACACTTTTACAAAGAGTGGAACTTTGAGCAGTAAAAATTCCAAATTTCAATTCCAAATGTGTAATGAAAGAAATATCCGTTTTAATCATTTATATGTAGCGATTACAAATACTACTGAAGACTCAACTTTAATCACAAATTATTTGCATACAAAAAGATTAATCCTGTGAAAACTAATTAACACATTGGGCAACAAACACTAATTAAGACTTAGAGAAATTATGTCATTACACTCATTTATAGGTTTTTTTATTTAAAGTAAAGATCCACAAGTGAAGAAATATTCATGCAGAAAAAACTACAAATTTGAACACATTTTTCACAGCAGCTTTTTTAGGACTGAAATAATTTCCTTGCGTTCATCAGAAAGTTCAATAAAATGGAAATGACTTTACAACTAAATCTTTCAAGCATCTTATTGTATATATTTAGTCTCAACCCTAAAGATTTCAGTCCTTTTTTACCAAATAAAGTGTAAAATGCTTTAAAATGCAACAAGACAGATTTTTTAATCAGAATTTATCAAAATATTTTGGTCAGAGCTAAGTTAGAAACCACAAAAACAAACGCAGCTTAAGGGCACATCTTCTACTCAACAAAACTCACCAGTGGCATCGCTTGCTGTGATATCAACGTTGTGTCCCAGAATGAGATTAAGACATTCCAGCTGTCCTCGTGCTGCTGCCAGATGAAATCTGGGAAATAAACAAAATAGATTCAAATCCAGGAAGAAGTACCTGAGACAAAGATGGCACAGAACATAATTGTGAAAGAGAAGAGGGAGGTTGACAGCTATGGAAAATCACCTTGTCCTTGCCATCAACATCATGTGAATCTTAGACGAGAATAATACGTTTTTTTTCTTTTTTTTAAAGAAACACAACAAACAAAAGCAACAACTCATTTCTAACAAAATCAGCTTTAAATGATCTATATCATGCTATTCTTAAGCCTTTCAGAGGAAACTATATCAATATACAGTATACAGTGGGGATCAAAGGTTTGGGCTTCCCAGGTCAAATGTTTTATTATTGTGCATAAAGAACCCAAGGAAATATAGAAAAATCTTCTAAAGGCATTAGTTTACAGATGAGACATCTTTAAAAAAAAAAAAAAACGTGGCTTTATTTCCATCATTTACCTTTTCAAAATGACAGAAAACAAAATAATGGTGTGTGCAAAAATTTGGAATTTATAGTATGCCCCGCCCCTTTGGAAAAGAGACCTGGCAGTGTCATGGATTGTTCACAATCATGGTTTGCAAAGACTAGGTTTCAATCTAAAAGATTTGAAATAATGTGAGTCATCTGGCCTTGCCCCAACAATCAGCCTTCTCAATCATCTATTCTCAACATCCTTGAAAATCTATGGATAGACCTGAAAAGAGCAGTGTGTAACAGACATCTTAAAAATCTCAAAGAACTGGAAGACTTTTGTAAAGAAGAATGGATGAAAATATCTCAAATAAGAATCGAGAAACTCTTGGCTGCTACAAAAAGTGTTTACAAGCTGTAATATTTGCCAAGTGGGGCAGTACAAGGTACTAACTCTGAGGTACAAGGTATAAGATCCCCACTGTATGATCATACATTACCTTTGGCACACTGAAGAAAGAATTATTTATGAAATGTGAGTAAGTTTTGTACGCTGCTTTTCCTACCCGGAAGTAAGACAACTAAATCTCTGTGGCACCACTTTCGTTTCACATAACAGAATTAACATTATTATACACATAAAAGCTCAAAAAGTCTATTTTGCATGATATAAGCCCTTTAATACCTGGGCAGATGTGTTTTAAAAAATTTCACAATATTTAATGTATTTTTTAGATGCTCATAATCCTTTTTTATGTTTTTGATGCTCGTACTTCTTTGCTCATCGATGTAGTTTGGGGTTTGCAGCACTGACTTTTACTCAAAGGTCCCCTTCTTGCATGTCTTTGATTGAACCCACAGCAGTACTTCAAGCAGAAGTCAGGAGGGTGTTTGACGCTCCTCTGTGTAAGCTAATCTCAGCCTATCTCAGCCACAGGAACCGTTTACGCGTTAACTCAGAGGTATCTGCCACGGAGACAGCGAGGCTGTCACCTCAACACTGGCAAGGGGTATTAAAAGCTGTGTTGATGGCAGGAGATATCAGTCTCTTGAGGAGAAGCAGGGGTCATGACCCTAAGTGGGGCTCAGAGCAGACAGGAAGCTGACCAAGGCAAATCACGTTAGGTGGTCACAACTGACAAGTTCAGGCCATACACTTAAGAGTGCAGAATTTTTTTCATGACTATTGCTAAAAATTGAGTGACAGGTCACATTAGTGTCATTTAAACCATTGGTTGTTAAAAATCAGGACAGGTTTGTGTGTAAGACCTTTGGAGCATGTCATTTTCCTTCCATCTCTCTGCAGAGTTTGATTTGAACACATGTTTGGCGTGTCTCATCTGAGGCCTCAGTGACAAGCTTACAGTTAAGGAAGCCCATTCAGCACTGCCATTTCATCTTTACACCTGCTCCTTGGGCACACTTCAAGTTGACAGTCTACAAAATATGACTGCTATTTTTAAAGTTGGGGAGATGAGAGACTAAACCATAAAGTATATGTCAGTAGCTGAGCCATGTATCATGAAGTTAACCTTTCAGTTCAAAACAGCTAAAACGGTGTTAAGTTTATTTTTTTTTTACATAGTCTAACTGGATTGTATTGGATTTTGTAAGCATCATCAGCGAGTGCTTCACATTGTACGAAGTCTACATATCACACGACCATGAGTAACAAAAAAGGATACTAAAATAACCAGATTTGTTCACATTTTTTCAGGTTAAGAAAATATTTAGATAACCAGTGATTTTAAGTGAAGTGGATCCCAATCAATTTGAAATTCTGAGAGAAATATTATTTAAGGATGCTTGATGTTTTTATTTTGAGATAGTTCTATGACCCAACAGTACCTTGATGACTCAGTAAAAATAAATACATAAATCACATAATTTTAAGATCAATGTTTTAAGATCCCTTAAAGATCCACTGTGATGACAATCTTGTTTTGGGTTTTTTTTAACAATCAGGAGCAGACAAAAAATGTTGTTTGAAAAAGCTTGTTTTTATTTAGTGTAGAATTTTGCTATCTATCTTGTGATCAGTGGGCCCACTCAGATTGATTACTGTAGTTTCCTTTTGAAACATGTTTCCTTGTGAAGTTTCATTGTGTGCATTTCCAAACAGCTTTGGGTGAGGTTGGTCTTCATCACTTGCTGTGTTTTTGCAATAAATCTAAAAGACGGGATTACAATTTTTAACCTAAAACTCAATACTAACAGTCCTACAATGGAGTTTGTGATGCTTGCAGTGCCATAGACCTTCGCTGTGTGTGTGGCCAGCTGCAAAGCTGTGATTATGCTTTGCTTTTTCTCTATTTTGGATAGACCTGCCCAAAGTACAGTCTGACATCTTCCACTATATTTTCAGGTACTTGGAGTTGCTTTTATGCTTGAGTCATTGTGATGGAGTTTAAACAGAAAGACATAAGATGACAGTGTTGGAATACAGAAACCTCTGAAGTATTTCATTGTGGAACTGAAAAATACAGCCTAGAGTAGATCTGACAGAAAACAGCGCCTTTATTAGAGGACCTGTTAGCTGTTAGTAGAGCTCAGTTCATTCATAAACATCCATCATTTGTCTAATCAGTGCTATCATAGCAATTTAATACAGCTAAAAAAACAAGTTGTGGTTTTATCATTTAACAAAACTCTTGTAAAATAAACTCAATGCACAAAATGAAATTAGAGTGAACTCCCAGACAGATGGTCTTTTTAATTTTCAGGTTTAGAAGGAAAAGCAACTACCAACCAACCCACTTTATTTCTAAGTCCAGGCCTTATGTTCACCCATAGCAATATTGCTGAAATTACTGTGATAGTCTAAAATAGGTGGAAGTAGTTGGTCAACACAAACAAATACAAGCTTTTATCTCTGTTCCACTGGGCCATTGTAAAATATCTCTTTCATTGTTTTTCCTATGTTGTATCTTTTTTTTTTCAAATTAAAACCATGTAGGTCTGCAAAATTCAGACATCTGTAAAACTTGGAAGATCTCGTGTTTCCACAGAGCAGTCTTAATTTAGAAAATGTGGAGACTCTTGGTGTCGACCAGTCATGATAATAGAGTGTGGTTGGGTTTAAATGCATTAGTTTTGGAAACACTGTGGTGGATCTGATTTTGAAGGGAGTCATTTCCTGCTGAAACAACATAAACAGTTTCTGACCAGTGTGGCCAAGGATTGAGTTACCAAAAGCATTCTTTCTCCAACTCCTACACTGACCTCAGTGCAGCTGGGCACAAAAAGAAAAGAAAAAACTACCAAAAGTAGACTTCAGAGAATGAAAATGCTTCATGACAATTTTTTGATGTTCAAGGAAAGAAATATTTTAATTGTGTTTAAAAGAGTAATAGTTACATCTGTTAGTGTTAAATACTTGAATTTTGGATGCTGAGACACATTTTTTAAAAATGGGTCAGCAAGATGAACTTCCACGGTCGCACATCCTGCTCATGTTCAACAGTGTCCTGCCGCTGATGTGTTTGAAGAAAGAGTTTCATCCATGCTTTGTTCTAACTTCAGTGTGTCCAGATGTGTGTGTGTTTGTACGTTACTCACGCAGAGCGTCCTTCTACATCAAGCTTGGTGGGGATGATGCCCTTCTTGCTGAGAACAGCTGCAGCTTTGTCCACTTCTCCACGCTCCACTGCTTTCATCAGCCGATCATCGTACTTGTTCCAGTCCGTGTTCTGACGATGACAAATCTCAAATATTAGATACACAGTGGACAATGTTTTACAAGCCAAAGGCTGGCCAAGTGTTTACATGCGTCACACTGACACCAGATTCTCTGTGGGCTTTTGATTTAGCACACAAGCATAACTGATTCCTTAAAAGGAAAGCAGCCCAGGTTAATTGTGCAACAGAAATAAGGACTTTGTTTTTAGTTCTGTTTTAACACGTATTACAGTCGATAAAGCCATTTCAGACACAAATAGAGAAGATGGTGGCGTACCATTTCTGCATTTAGAGACTAAAAGAAATAAATGCAATAATGTGCTGCAACCTTAAACTTGTACAACTTTTAAATCAGAGATACAGACATAAGTAGCTTCATATTCTTGCGTTTCTGTGGCAAAACTGACAAACACTGCATGTGAGCCAAAAAGAAAAACAACAATTATTCACAACACGAGATAATCTCACTTAACTCCCATTTTACAAGATATAAAAAGCACAGAAAAAGTTGAACTGTAAAAAGAAGCTGCAATGAAAGAGTCAAAGTACAAGCAACAGATACATACAAAGTGCATGGAGGTGCATTTCAGCCAGCGGCTCATTTTGGGTGAGTGGAGCTGGTCCTTGCACCGTGCGATAGAAAAAGTCGCCACAGTTCCGGTTTTCAAAAGACAAAAACTGAGAAAAATAAATGTATAAAAAAAAGTCGTCAGTGTCCTACAGCACTCAACCAGTGAGTGCAAAAAGAGGATGAGTGCACCAAACCTCAGTCAGTGCAGCAGTGGAGGGTCCTTTTATTGACCAGCAAAACACAAGGGTTTCCCCCTCACTAGAGGCAGAGAAATGCATTTGTCAAGACTTTCTAAGCATTCCTTTGTTAGGAGCTGTGCCTGCATGTCCATCACTGCACTGCAGTTTGGATGATTGTTGAAGGAGGAGAAAGAGTAAGAAAAAAAGAAAAAAAATGGAGGTGGAGAAGCAGTAGGGCCAGCCCTGCCAGCCCTGGGACCTGCCCTAGCCGGCAACTGCAACTCCTCCTCTGGAGTAACAGTCAGCTCACGGTGGCTGCTTCCTGGCCCCCTTGGATATAGTTCCTCCTATCCTTGCCTTTAAACTGTAAGCACTCAGTTTAACGCAGTCGCTTTGTTATGATAGTCGTCTTCTTCAAATCTGGGGAGTCTTGTATTAGTAAAGGCAGCCTGCTCTTGTTCATCAAGGAGACAGGCGTTGAAAGACTCTCTTTTTGCCTCTTCTCTTCACTATCAGTAGTCCTCAGCTTCCTCACACCACCAAATGGCAAGGTCAGTCCAGCTCAGTGGGGTAAATATGTGCGCTCTCTCAGGTTTAAAATATCACCCCCTCCCTGGTAAACAGCAGCAGTGCAGACAGCCCTGCAGACTGGTTACCTCTTTATTTTCTGACCCTCCAACCTTTCTGTAGTGACTGATAGGAAGACAGGGGCTAAGAATACATTCTGGACATTCCAGTCCAATGAGTAATGGCTTTAGTATCTTTCACCACTGCAAGCATGAAAAAGCACCAGCCAAAGAGACCTTGCTTACTCTGCCCACCCCCACACTACACTCACTGCTTGCCGCCAAGTGAAAATATTAATGTCTGTGTTGGGGGAGGGCAGTTATGGTTTACAGATTTGAAATGATGTGGGCTCAAGCTCTGAGGGGACACTAAAGACCTATAAGCCCACATTAACCCTAGAGAAGTGGTCCAGTTTGCTCCTGCAGTGGAGCAGAAATGTTCAATCTACGTTTATGCAACGCCTTTGCCAAATAGCAAATGTATCCTACAGCCTCTTCCCCTCTTTTAATGAGTAAAAAGTATCAGGCAAAAATGCACAGTGACAGCAGTCCCAAAAAGGAGTGAAGAGTATGGAGGACCCGTGTAATTTACACACTGCATCAGCTTCTTGTGAGCTCCGGTTACTGGCCCTGCCAGACTGGCGTTTACAGAGCAACACTGATATTCACAAACATGCAGAATAACTCTTCCACATGACATGCCATATGAAGAAGCAGGTGTCCATTTACAAAAGTTGCTCTCCTCGCACAGAAACAAAGATGCCAAAATGGCCTCTTGCCATTGCATACATTGGTCCCATCTGTGTCTTACAAGGTTAAGGTGTCTTTGAGTATCTAATTCATTCTGTTTAAAGATCTGCTCCAAGGGCAGTGTGCATTAACATGTTCCTGTAGCACTTTTCTCATGATGGCAGACGTTTCTCAATATTACTGTATTCGAATTGGGATTGATTGGGAGCAGACAAAAACCAACAATTTAAAAAAGCTCAGGTTTGTGACGCAGCAACTGCCATGGGCAGACCAAAGTCTCCCTTTCTTTTCTCTTTGAAGCATCATCAATCTCTGTATAAAAATCCTCTTCGCTTTCATGCCGATCATTTTCCTGGAGACATGCACTTTTCCGTTTTTGCTCAATTATCCATGTTCAAACCAGTTCTTCTAATTTGACGCTCCCTTTCTTTGCACCTCCAACAGAAAATTGTTGCCTTTTTCATCTTCTCAATATTACTCATCTCTTTGCAACATTCTTGGATATGTTTAGGATTCACCCCAAAATGGGGAGCAGATTCCTCACCAGAACGTTCTTCTGGGTATGCAATCGCACAAAGTTTAAATTCTAAATAGAAAGAGCATTTGACCATTGCTACACAACACAAGTACCACAGACACCCAGCCTCTGCACAAATGTGCTCGACCTGGGGGCGGGTGTCTTAAAGGAGCCCGGTCACCTGGACTGATGTATAAAGCAACAAACACATGTTAGACCCAATGGATTGGAAGATATATAGCATTGTGCATTTAAAACAAAAGCGTTTTCCTGATTACCACTAGCGCCTTGGAGAAAGTGGGTGTGTTAGCCTTGGGGCAGTGATGGCAGCGCACACTCTTCCTGGAAGGTGCTGTTTGCACTTGTCCATGTCAGCTCATGAGAACCCGCTCATTTTTGTGGATTGGGAGGAGCTGGTGATCAGAGCGCAGGTTTTTAAAAGAATAGAGATGCATGAATAGATCAAAAATACCGCTTTGGGGTTGTTTATAGTGAGAAATTAAAAATAAAACTTAAAATTAAAAGATCAATAAGTTGATTTTGCATGGTATAGGCCCTTTAAATCTGGAGTGGGACACACATTAAACAGAAAATGTGACAAAATTAGGCAAATAAGAAGATGGATACTTGAACGTAGTTATCCCAGCAGTGGGGTGTGATTTAGCTCAGCCGCTTCAACAGGTACACCATGTGCTAATGATGAATGCCTGTCATGCAGACAATGGTCTGTCACACAGCATGTGCCTCATTCTCGTCTTATTTTCTGCAGGTAGCTAAATGATGGTAACATCAAGCTAAATGATAAATAATAATATTTGATATATTAGTTCAGAGTCAACACAGAAACACAGCTGCAGTGGTCTCTTTAACCCTGTCCAAAGAGATGCAACAAAGCAGGAAAATATACTGTATTAGTACACTTTTGTGAAATTTCTGCTTATCAGATCATGGCATCTGCAGTCACATTACGCTAGATTAGATTTTTCTATTAAGTTTGCAGAGGAGACCTCAGAAAGTATCTACTCTAAAGGAATGTAAAGGAAAGTACAACAGACACAAACAAAAAAAATGGGATCAGAGCACAAAACCTACAACAAAAACAAAGAGCAGCTGTTGAACTTCCCAAAACACTCAATGGTCTAATAGGAGTCTGAAGCTGTATTTTAGATCACATAATAGGACATTTGTCCTAAAAACTTGCCTTCTGACTTGAAGCCAACAGATGCAACTTAACTGAGTTCTATTTGACTTGGATCTCTCTTGAAAAAAAGGGGGCAAAGCTCATCTATCCAGACAGAACTCAAGGAAGAACTGCTACCCCTTCAAATTTATAGGAAGTATTTGAGAGGGTTTAGCAAAATAGCAAGAAAGGCACCCAAACATGTTCTCGGGTTAAGAACCATGTGGCAAACAGTAGACAAGAAGGAGAGATCATTTCTGTGGACTGGATTGGGAACGCCTCAATATTCTTCTGGAAGAGATGAAAAAAAAAACAGGACGAAGGAATTTGTGGTATATTTGGTAAGACTGCCGTTTCCACAACAAAAAGTCCAACAGCAGTTCCCAATACAAGTATGGAAAGAAGTCTTGTTATTTAGTGAGCTGAAAAAAACTTTTAAAATGTACAAAGTATTAGAAGAATGTTGTTTTATAAACTCAATTCTTTCATTCTGTTGCCATTTGTACACCAACTTCAGTGTTGATAAGATGACTGTAGATTTATGAACTTACAAGTCATATTTAAGGAAGAATTTTCTTTATTTTGTGAGATTTCTGCTACAACATATTTGTAGGCAGAGGTTATGCATTACACCAGAAACCCAAGCTGCAACCACATTATTTAAGCAGAGTACATGTACATGCAAATCTATTTTATTCTTTGAAAACATTAGAAACAAAGTTTATTTTCTTAAAAATAAGATGTAATATATAAATAATTAAAGAGTATATTAAAATAAACTCTTAACACATACTGTCACCCAGATGCTCTGATTTCATTATTAAACTCTTATGCTAGTAAAACCATGGCATTACCTAAACCTTCTATTTTAAATCTGTCACTCAGAACATAGTATCACCTGACATAGGATGAGGTAGGATAAGATACCTGTCTGCAAAGATTATTCTGGGTGTGTGGTAATACTTTCACTCAGATTCCAGACATCTTTTGCTTCAAATTTGACAGCAGTTTACAGGCTGAAATTCTTTTCCAACACCCCAGTTTCCGCCATCTCTCAGCCCCTGGCCAGACTAATGGGTCTCTAATGTCCTCACAGATGAACTCATCAGCAGAAAATATCTAACCAGTCATCTGACAACAGACTGAAGCCAAAACTACACATAAACTCACACGTTAATGTGTTGGGTGATAGTTGTGTACGGCAAACTGCAACAGCGTATGCGGTTTCAAGTTATAAGTATGTGGATGACAGTGATCATCTGCATTGAGATGCTGCATCATGAAACCCCAACCTCAAACGTTACATGAGTAATGTGTAAAGCCACTAGGAAAAGTTGATTAATTGCACTTTTTTTAATTGTACTTTCTGTTATGAATTAAGAAAACATCCCAGGGATTTAGAGTGCAATGAAATTGGTCGCAGATGCAACCTCATTTCTCAATAGTGCAGCCAATAAAAATCTTATGTTGCATCAGTGTGCTCTGCTGTTCATGGCATTTAAATTAAAAAAAAAAACGTCCACACATCTCAGCTACTCTGAAAGTCTCCTTATGATTCAACAGACACACATTAAGTCCATATTTTGTGGTCTAAACCAATCAGAGATGGTGAAAGAAGCAAACCCACCTCTAATTGGCTAGAGGCCAGATACTCTCATTAGCAAATGCTATGGCCAGAAGGAAATCGTAGAGAGTAGGTAGAAGTCTGATAAACAGAATTAATGCAGCCTCAAACAATGAGAGCAGATTAAAAGAAAGATTGACATTTTTTTAAGTACGTTCAAACCAGTTCCCTAGGAAAATTGTAAAAAAATGATCCCACTGAACATGTTTTTACTAGAGTTGCACAGTAGCATAAACCTATAGCAGCACTGTCTTAATTATGCAGCACGGTCCAGAGGCAGCTAGAGGTACAAAAACTCAATTGAGGTTCTATTTTGTCAGCATGCCAATTGTTTTAAGACACAATTAGTAAGATCTTTGGTCAAACAGAGATGAATATCGACCCGGTGTGGTTCCTTAATTTATGTATTAATAAAAATGGAGAGACTTTTTATCTCACACAAAACTGTTTCAAGTGTGAGCTTCATCACATCTAGTTTGACCTGTAAGTGATAGCAAGTTTTACAAACTAGACTCAGTTTGTAGGATCTGCAAGCAAGGGAGGCATGGCCTGCTATGAATGTCAGCACAAAACATACCAAGTACACAGTAAAAAAAAAAAAAAAAATCAATCAATAAATACAGTTTCGAGGTTAAGTCAATGTCTTAACTGTGTGCATACAGCTGGTCAGTAAAAAGATATTAGCTTTTTAATATAATTAAAAAATTATGTCTAACAGCAGCAAAACAAGAATTGTTTAGTAGTTCTGGTATCAGTATATTCTAATAAAATATTACATTAATTAGACTGAATTCTATTCAAAAACAAAGTAGATAAGTCAGAGATCATAATGTACAATCCCTGCTGTTAGTATGCGCGAAGGGCCACGGCCCAGAGGAAAAGCATTGGACCACTGAGCACAGGTTCCATCCCCAATTCTGCTAGCCAATATGTCAAAGTTTCCTTGGGCAACACACTGAATCCCCACTCCTTCAGGCCGGCTAGCTAAGACCTTGCATGGCTGCTCTGCAACCATCAGTGTCTGAATATGTTTGAATTTCTTAAGTGCTTTGGTCCTCAGAAAAGAGATAGACTGCACAATATGAGAAAATGTCTTTTGCAGTGTCCAATATTTCTATCACAACTTCTTTAAGCATACAAAATGTTAATACTATGCAAACAAAGTCGAAGTAAATACTTTTACTTTTAATTCATGATAAGATTTTCAGGAACATAAGCCGTCCTAGCCCTGCAGGCATTATTTGGATCTTTAACCTAATAACTGGTTCTGCCCCTCTACTAGTAACAAAGAAACAGATTCAAACCATCCTTGCTGCAAGGCTTAGGAAAACTGAGTGTTTCACATGGCTGCGGAAGAACTTTGTCCCACCCTTAAATCTACCACAATTGAGGGTTTGTTTTCACCATTACCAGCCTATTAAAAGTTCAGAATCTATTACGTTAGGTCTAAATCTTGACTAGGCCACTTGAAAACATGCATTATTTTATTTGGAGCTAGCAGGTGGTCATAATGCATAACTTAAGTGTTTGAGGCAGTGATGGCTGAACACTTCCAGGATTTTCTGGTGCAGTGCCATTCTTGTGGGGGTTTTTCCCCACTTTCAGTTGTTCAAAGTCTTGAAGCTTGAACAACTGGCTCCAGTCCATCATGTTCCTGCAGTGTCTGACTGTTAATGTAAAGCTGTTCAAACAAAGTGAGCATTGGTGTGGATCCTGAGGTAAGGGCAACATTCAGGTTCTGCAGAAAGTGCAGATGGTTTGTCAGCACTGAAGCATTTTTGTTTGATTTGGTCCACAATGGATGTGATACTTCTTTCTTTGTTTTTGGACATGGACACTGACCCCTGCGGTAACCTGTTCGACACTGTTTCATTTTTTTTTCCATTGTTGATTATCATCTTCCTCTGTTGTTCACTTAAGTTGCAAAATTTAAGAAATCTCACTGATGCACATCAATGACCAAGTGCCACAACTGTTCTTGAATCAAGTCAAAGAGAATACATCACACAGAAATATTTATTCGCCATTTGTTCATTGTTAATGAAGAATGTATGGCTTTTTTAAAACTTTTGAGTCATTTTACTTCAAATAACCTGCATTCATGTGATTCTTTAGTTCAATAGCTCTGGTGGGCCTATGTGTGGCATTTCAAATGAAAACCCAGTAACATTCCTAGACATGTAGTTAATCATAGGACCTCAATGATTCATCAAGGATTTGAGCCAAGGTAGTTTGTGATAGATCATCACTGTTGAAGAAACCTTCAGAAGCAAGCTCAAAGGATAAACTGCGCCAGAGAAGATGAAGCCCCCCAAAAAAGTACAAAAAATAAAGAATACCACAAAATATCTGCATTTAGAATTGAATCTGTGATTCAATTCTCAATTCTCTCAATTCTCTTGGTCGTCCCTCCTCTAGGTGGGGGTGAATAGCCCCTGCCGTGCTCTCTCCTGGATCTCCTGCGGTTGCCTGGAGCTTTGGGGCAGGTCTCCCTTGGGGGGCCCTGGCTCGTACCCAGGGCTGTGGTGGGAGGATGCTCGGAACTCTTGGGTGGTGGTTGCCTTTTTTTTTTTTTTTTTTACATTCCATCATACGTTTGTATGTGAAGACTTTTGGAGCCAAGGGGTATGTTTGTGTCAACTGAGTGTGTGGACAGGCCCCGCCCATTTTAGACAGATCTTCACACCTGACTGTAATGATTATAAGAGTTCAGCATCTTGTTGCCTGTTTTATGACCCCTGGAATCATACTTCAATTTCTTCAACCAACCCTTTTCCGCCTGTCTTTTGTGCCATTACCCCCCCTTCCTAAATTTTTCTCTCTTCTTCCTTTCCATCCGCTCCAACAAAAAAAAGGATACAAGCACAATCAATATAAAGAAAGTTTTGTTTAAATTACCAAAGGGGTTTATACAAATTTACAACTTGGGTGTCCAAAGATTTATAACCCCTGATTGTAACAGTAAAATCTGTTTAACGCAAGAGGCTCTCAGCTCATATCTGTTTGCTCAGCTGTTGGACAGAACAAATTTTTAGAAAAATAATTTAATCAATGAAAAATGTAGAAAATATACTATTTTTAATACGTATTCTGGTTCCAACTGTAAAACAATGTCTTTAGTGAATTTCAATCATTCCAGAAACCCAGGTTGCATAATTATTTCTGCATTTCTCTGAAAGATGTTGACAATAAGAAGAGACCTTGACCCATACACACACCCCTGTGATCTGTGACAGTAGACCTGAACTGTGAGCAACCGTCTGGGCATGTCGAGTGTAACCAAAAACCCCTTGTGGTAGGGAGGAAAAAAAGGGCGGAGCAGAGAAATGCAGGGAGTATTTGAAAAAGCAATGTGGAGAAGATTGCGTGTAGTCAATCTGTCTCTTAAGAAAAGGTAAATAAATACTAGAACACATCCCTTTCAGTTATCTTTGAGTGCCTGCGGCTGTTTCATGTCAGGTGTGTGGAGAAAAAGGTCACTCAGTTTTTGGCATGTATAAGGAGCAATGGCTACTTGCTGTCTCTGGGTAGATCACTTTTCCTAGTCTGACAGTAAGGATAGAGACACAGGCGCCCCCTGGTGGTAAAAAGAAAAATAATGTCTAATTTACCAAATCCGACTAAAGGGAAAAGCAACAGCTTTCATTTCTTGATAAATGCATTTTATAAGTCATATTGCATTAGAATGAGGACATTTAAAAGGACAGGTACTTTACAAAATCAGTGTGTGAATGTGTGTGTGAATGGGTGAGTGGGTCTGTGACTGTAAAGCGCTTTGGCCCTTCAATGAAGTTAGAAAAGCGCTATACAAGTACACGCCATTTACCATTTACCATTTACAAATGAATCCTAATAACTTAGGGACACACAATAAACAGTCATCTGCATCAATTAGCAGCAAATTTTCACTTCAAAATAAAAGAGCAGTAAGGAAGACATAAACACCAAGTTGAAAATCAAAATGATCAAACAAAAAATGTTATGTAAAATAAAGTTTTAAAAGTCTTGCCAAAGAGATTCTGATAAGAGTGCTTAAAAACATTTTCTCAAAGAAATCTCCGTTTTAATTGTAATTGTATATACAAGCTTATTTATAAGCTATAATAAACAATATTTCTGCTCTTTACTTTTATTTAAATATAAAATACAATAAATAATTATCTGTTTTTTTTTTATTTGCAAAGCAAGAACCACAAAAGCCTTTAATCAAAGAACCAACCAACAATGAAAGCTGTTTTCAACTTTTTTTAAATGAAACCCTTAAACCAACATGACCACGACAGTTTAGAAGAAAAGAAACAGATGGACATCAATTTACAAGTAAATATCAAGAAATAAGAACAATAAGAATAATAAATACTGACTATGTTAAAAAAAAAAAAAAATTTAAGATGTCCAAAATGCTTTAAACACACACAAGCCATGAACCATTTTTGAGCTTTTAGTTGTCTTAAATTAAATATTTTTCACTTTGTTTTATCGATCAAATCCATTCAGGGGACTAATTCATTTCGCTTTCGGGTCAAAAATTTTGCATAACTTATAACCTAAAGGGCAAAACATTTGCCAAGCAACAGAGAGACTTCGTACCAGGGCCAAAAGTCAGCTTTTTAGCTGTCATCATCCTGAGAACTTTGCCCCTCGTTACCAGCATGAGAGAAAGATTAAGGAACCAAAATCTCAAATAACTGTGCACTTACGCATTTTGTGTGTCTGTGTGTTTTCATTTCTGTGGCATGCTTTAATCTTAAGACACACATTTATACGTCTTGTGAATTTGAGTAACCAAGCTTTTGATGATACTTTGTATGCAAGTATTAACCATCAGTGAAATGTAATACGCCGCAAAATGAGCAAATTAGGGTTCTGGACACACAAGGTGGCTGAATTTATTATTAATGCAGCTGGTTTGATCATGTGGAGAAGAAAAATAAATAAATAGAACCAAAACAGGACAGATGACACTAGGAGGGAAAAAAAAGCAGACATGGACAAAAGACATCCATACATTTTAACACATTCAAATCAAATAAACTACAGAGACTACAAAGCAAAATATTAAGCCAAATTAAGTGTAGAGCTTACATTTAACAACACGTTCCTCCTTTTTAATGACGAATATATTTTTATCTGTCATGAACCCAACACCGGTACAAGGCAGTGCTGTTTTGCTGAAGAAGGCATTGTGGAGACAAGAAATCCGTTACGATCTCACCTTAGGAGGACATTGGCTTATGCAACTAACTATTTGGGCATGCCAGTACTTGGGAACAAATAACAGTGCTGCGGCTTGCATAGCCAGCATTTTGAAATCACTACACACAAAGACAGAGAGGGATATGAAAACAGGGGGGACTGGTTATATGGAAAAAGGTCAAAATAAAACAGTAAAACAAAATGCAGCACTGTTACTTTAGACTCCTGTGTGGTTGCAAGTCACACGGACTCAGACGCACATCGACTCACTGTGACCTGATAAAAGGTCTTCTTTAAAGAATGCTGTTTGAGAATTGTGTTTTTTTAAAAAGTTTAAAAAAAATCTATAACTGGAGTCAATTGTTGGAAGATAAGGATTAGATATACATGTAGCACATCTGGACTTGTTTTTTCAAGCACTCATATCACTTCAACTCATGACAGAGGAGGGCTTCCCAGAAAAGTCTCATCTTAGCATGTGATCTCTAAAAACTGGCTTCATTTAAAGGAGACAACTGTCCTTTCATTCAGCAAAATGGGATAAATGAATGTTGTGACATTTATTACGCAGTTAAAGCAGTGAATTCATTGGAAATATACATCATTTCTAAGACAACAGCTTGCACAGCATGACTTGTTGCAAATAAAAATAATTTAACACTTTAATTATTTAGTAACATGTAAATAGTTGGCCTGAAAAGTAAACGCCAACAGGAACGTTGTTTAAACTTTAAAGTTCAGAGTCTTTGCTCCATTGAAGATCATTTGAGGCTTCAGTAGAAGCATTTTAAAAGCTTTAGTTATCTTCTATACATAAAATAAATAAATATATTCCACTTTGTCTCATATACATATCAGAATTCATTTAGCTGGTGAGTTAAACGTTTTTACATGACTTATAACCCACAAACAGCAAAGCTTTTTCCAAGTCACAAAGACACTTTCTACTCGGGAAAAACGTCTGCTTTTTCTTTTTCCTAAGAATCTTGCCCTGCTACCAGCAAGGAAGAAAGATTAAGGAAGCACAATCTCAAATAATTCAGCACAAAATACACTAGTCACCTAAAACCTAGTTGAATGCAGATGCGGTAAAAACCATTACAGCACAAAATAATGTTTCTCCATTCAGGTAAAAGCAGACAGCAGGAGAAAATCTGCCAAGGCTATAGGTTTAGAAAGATTTTTAACATCAGGTGTTTATTGTGAAACCTTCCTGTCTTTAATTTAACTTTTTAATAAAGTAAACATTACGATTTCAAAGTGCAGAAAGTGCACAGAAAATGCATACATTTCTATTATTGATCAACAAGCTTCCATTTGCATTTACAATGATATTAATTATTTTTTGTTAAGTATTTGTTTTAAGAAAATTCCAGTTAACAGATTAACCAAATTTCCAGTGGTCGCTGTGCCCCATTTTTAAATGCAACGAAAAAAACAATAAACCATTTAGGACTCAACTTTAAAATAAATGTAAAATAAATATTTTCTACATCATCAACAGATGCACATAGCTTGACTTAGTAGTATGTCACAGAAGGCTATTTGTATATACAGAAAAAAACAGGTCAGTCCCTCTCTACTGAGCAGCTCTGTGGACTAAATATCCAGTGTTCACAAAACTGCAAACTGGAGTTCTTGCACAATGAGGTGAAGAAAGACCACAACAATGCCTACACACATTCCTAGTCGAGGGAGCCCAGGAATGGTGTATGGTCACTGAAACTACAGTTGAAAGGTCTGAACTGATAAGCTGGGCCTCCCTGGGGGCCATGCCTACAGTCTTTACAATTCTTTGTGATGGTGAAATTAGATTACCATGGTGGAGGCATTGAGGAGCACATAAACAGATCGGCCACAACCTGTTCAAACTACAGGCTGATAGTGGAGCCAAAGAGAGTGCCAGCGCTCCAAGAAAGCAGAACCATGAGCATTAAGCAGTCAGTGGAAGCATTGGTCAGTCAAGCACCCAACACTCCAGCCTTTATGAATATCCCATCATAACACCAAACACCAGCAAGCAACCTGCTCTAGCCATCAATGTCCTACTGTCAATATCAGAAGACCTGAGGACTCTCCATCAAGCCCCCGGATTCCTTTTCCAAATCTGATGCATCACAATGGTATCAAAAGACCAAATGTCGAAGATATTTTAAAAAGAAAAACACTGAAGACAGGTTACAAAATACCAATCATTCATAAACATGCATACAAAAGAGGAGAGGGAGTGATTGTTATTTCCACAATCGTTTTCATCTTACCACATCACAAATTACCACATAGGGGTGTGTTTTTTGGATTGTCAGGTACGTCGACTCAGCAAAAGCCTACTTTAATGTTGTCCCACCTACTCAGCTATTTCTGTCATGTTATTGAGGTGGACTGAGTATACTCACGTCAACATACTCCTCTTCCTTTGGGCTTCATTTTATCTATTCAGATTAATGAAAGAAAAACTCACAATGGTCAAATAACTTAAATCTGACAAAAGTATTAATAAATAAAAATTCTATGAAATGTAACAAATGAAGGTCAGACATTGCGTTTCAACCATGCAATAACAGAATTATTTACAAAAACAAAATCATGAAACAAAAGATAGTACACTTAGAAAAGACAAGAATGTGACCAAAGGGATATTTTAATCCAAGATGTGTCCACTAATGATGTCTACAACCTTGTAATTAGTCAGTGGGCCTATAAAAAGGGCTACAGGTAGTCACTGTGCTGTTTGGTGACAGTGTGTATCACACAACATGAACCAGAGGAAGCAAAGGAAAGAATTGGCTCAGGACTTTAGAAAGAAAATTATGGAAAGCATGTTAAAGAAAAAGCCTATTAGATTATCTCCAAGCAGTTTGATGTTCCTGTGACTACAGTTCCACATTTTATTCAGAAATGTAAGATCCAAGGGTCTGTAGCCAAAATCCCTGGGAAAGGCTGCAAGAGGAAAATTGATGAAAAATCAAAGAAAAGGATAATACGGATGGTGACAAAAGAGTCCAAAAAACTTCTAAAAGAGATAAAAGGTGAACTTTAAGCTCAAGGAACATCAGTGTCAAATCACACCATCCGTCGTTGTTTGACACAAAGTGGACTTAATGCGAGATGACTAAGGAGGACACAATTGTTGAAAACAGATAATAAAAAAGCCAGACTGGAATTTACCAAACTACATGTTAACAAGCCACACAGTTACTAGGAGAATGTCCTATAGACAGATGAGACAAAAATGGAACTTTTTGGAAAGGCAAATCAGCTCTGTACTCACAGAAGGGAAAATGAAGCATATCAAGAAAAGAACATGGTTCCTCCTGTGAAATATGAAGGAGACTCTGCTGTATTCTGGGGCTGTTTTGCTGCATCTGGCACAGGGTGTCCTGAATCTGTGCAGGGTACAATGAAATCTCAAGACTATCAAGTGATTCTAGAGAGAAATGTACTGGCCTGCATCAGAAAGCTTGGTCTCAGTCACAGGTCATGTGTCATCCAACAGGACAACGATCCAAAACACAGCTAAAAACACTAATGAATGGCTCAGAGGAAAACATTGGACTAATCTAAAGAGGCCTTCTATGATCCCTGACCTACTATAAATGAGTGCACCTACTTTAAAAAGTACTAATTTTATCAGTAGCGTGATGAACAAAAGGAGAATTTCCAAACTTTACACAATAATTAGTTTTATTGAACATTTATTTAACTCCAAAATATAAAATGAAGGTGATAAATGTAACTTAAATCACACAATCTTCAGTTTTACTTAAATTTGGTTGAAGCAAAAATGAATACACCCTGCATCAAAAACTACTGCATCTAGTATTTTGTATGAGCACCGTGATTTTTTAAGGACAGCAGCAAGTCTTCTAGGCGTGGAATGAACAAGCTGGCGACATATTGCAACATGTATCTTTTTCTATTATTCAACAATAACGTCTTTTAGGCCCTGGATACTGGATGGAGAGTGATGCTCAACTTGTTGCTTTAGAATTCCCCACAGATGTTCAATTGGATTCAGAACAGGAGGCATACTTGGCCATCCAATCACCTTCACCCTGTTTTTCAGAAATGCAACAGTAGCTTTCGGTGTGTGTTTTGGATCATTGGCGTGTTGGAAAAGTGCATGGAGACCAAGTGAACAGAGTGATAGCAGCATCTTCTCCTTCAGTATATTGTTGAGTTCATGATACTGTATGGGCCCTAGCAAATTCTAGGCTTGCTTTTTTATGCTTGGGCTTTACGAGGGGTTTCCTTCATGGACGATGCCCTGCATGCCATTCCTCCACAGTGTGCGTCGTATGGTGTCACGGGAAATGGTCACTCCTGTTTGTCTTTCTTCTGCTTTAGCTAACTGCAGTGAACTTGCATGGTGATTTTCTTCAACCCTTCTCATCAAAAGATGCTCCTGTCGAGATTTTAACTTCCGTGAACAGCCTTGACGTCTCTGTAAAATGGTTACACTTACTTTCTTAAATTTTTTGATCACTTTTGCTCCAGTATTTTGACTGATATGTAAAGCTTTGCTGATCGTCTTGTAGCCTTCAGCTTTTTGTGTAAAGAAAAGTTTTATTTTCTCAGATTTTGTGACATTTCTCTCCCATGAGGAGCCATTTCTGACAGCATGAAATGAGAAGGGCTTTTCTTTGTTCAGTAATGCTCTTTTACAGTCACCTGTGTCCTGGACACATCTTTAATGAATCATTAGAATCATCTGTGGCTGGATGACTGTTAATTAGAATTTTTTAGTCTTAAGTGTTGCTTTTCTCCAAAGACTATACTGGGATGTGCTCATTTTTAAAACATGGGCTTGAATGAATTTGTTGAGAAAAATCCCTTTATTGTGTGTGCAAATTAACAAATCTTGTTTGTAATCCATTGTCCACATTTGTGAGAGTATTTTGTAGTATAATAGCTCATAGAAAATGTTGATTCTGAAAGGACACTAAAGGTTTCCTGAAAAATGTAGTGGTGTGTTGTCATTTATGCTGACCACTGTAATCCTATTGAGCATCTTTAGAAGGAGCTAAAACATACCGTCTGGAAAAGGCATCCTTCAAACCTGAGACAACTGGAGAAGTTTACTCATAAGGAGTGGGGTAAAATACCTGTCAATAGGTGCAGAAGTCTAATTGACAGCTACAGAAACTATTTGATTGCAGTGATTGCCTCAAAAGGTTGTGAAGTTTAAGTTAAGGGTACCATCATTTTTGTCCAGGCCTGCTTCATGATTTTATTTTTGAAGGATGGTTGAAAAGCAATGTTTGACTTTCATTTCAATTTCATAATTTTTTATTAATTATTACACGTCTATTACCGGTCAGTCTGCTCCTCTTTGCTCTCAAAGTATTTTGTTAAAATGACTCATCAGTTCTGAACCCAGCTCCTCTCTATTAAATCTGTCATTCATTCACCTTTCAAATAAACTCATCTTTGAATTGGAATGTAACAGGAACCAATAGCAGACACTTTGAGAATGAAATGTCAAACCACTGTTACACTTACAAGTGCTGCTTTGTGTGCATCAACGCCAACACAATAACACAAAAATACTTGAAACTTGGTGTGAAAAGCAGAACCAGATCTCTCAAATTTCCCACAACAAATATACTGAAGGGCATCCATAGAAATGGAGGCATTAGATACTATCATGCTCCAAGTACAATTAACTTTAACACTTTACGTGTGGGAATGTCTCAACTGTCCCTGACCTTTGCGGCAGGAAAGCTTTTTCTTGGTTATTCATGACAAACAGTTCTGTATTTTCTTTACAAAGACATTTAATTAAATTTGGTGGTTGAAGGTGTTCTGTGCACCTGTTTTCTGACAGTGGTTCAGACACAGACTTAAACATGTTTGTAATAGGCAATGGGTATGACAAAATAAATCCGCCATCTCATTTAACTTGTATCTGTATGCAATGCACTCTATTGCACCAGGGCAGGCTTTAAACAAATGCTTTGCTTTGGAGACACATCACCAGCAGGCATGTAAAATAAAGATTATAGCCCTACATATAGTAAAACAGGATTAATATATGTTGCCATCTCCTTCCAAAGGTAAATGGTATGATAGATGGAATGGTTATTTGGATGTCATAGATGTTGTGTGAACAATTATCTCGTTTTGCTGCACAAAAGCAATGTTTCTTTTTAAAAAGATATTTTTCATCCACAAAAGATAGTTACTAGTGATCAGCAGACAAAGTCACATGTTCAAGAAAAGTCCAATGTTAAACTTTTTCCATGTTCTTTTATGTGCTCCAAAACTCTTAGAGAATGGTTGGGCACAAAATATAGAAATAGGTTAAATACTGAACTTTAAAAGGCACCACATGGCTCAAAATTTTTTTGTTTTATATGTAATCAACATGTAATCAGAGGATTGGGGGTCTTGCAGAAAAGCTCATATGTTTTTGCAAGGCGTCTGAGACACTTAACTAATTGACAGAGACGGAAAATTACAAAACCAGAGAGAACAGCTTGACATGGCTTAAGCCTGAGCCACTGCACAGCAGATTGTCTCCTCATCAGCAAAATCTTTGTGCTTCTGTTGCTCAACATGATTGACCGCGTGTGCACGTGTTACGGCTGATGTCAGCGGTAGCCTGCCCAAAGACTGTCAATAAATGAGCCCCTGTCCCATGGCCCCCTCCACTAGGATTTCTAATCTCTCCATCAAGATCCAATAACACACAGAGTTCATGTTACACATTCACTTAAACTGTAGTAATGTGTTCTCAATTACTTGTAACAAAGAAACATGACAAACAGGTTGGAAGGAAACGCGCAGGCTAGATGACCAAAACAAAGAAAAAGCTGTCCTTTGTTGGTCTTGAATGCAAATTCAGTTACAGACATGGAGGGGTTAACGTTGCTGAGATTACCTCAAAGCAGCTCCCATGGAGCCAGACATTAATCCTTAAAATGACACATCCCTGCACTGCCACTCATACAGTCAGCACCAAAAACAGCACTTTTCAACACAAGAAGAGCAACAAAAGTCCAACAGCCCAAGATGTCGACAGTCTAAGCCAGAATTCAAACTACCAACTCTCCAACTATATTAATGCCTGAGCTACAACAGCTCCTGAAAATGTTAAAAACTATCTGCATACACTAGCATACGATGACTCCTTACAAATAACAATATTATCACAGCCTTTAAAGCCCCACTCCAACCATTTTTTTTAAATAAAATTGTTCCTAGTAGTCTTTTAATAATGATTGTGCAGTTTTTAGTCAAAATGAAAAAGATTTGGGTTTTTACCAAAAGACTGTCATTTTTTCAAGACATGTTTATACCCAGTGGCAGGAGCTCATTATAAATACAATTCTGGTTTGTGGGCGGGATTGTTGGCTTGAGGCAAAACTGCCCCAATCGCTGAGAGTTCTGTTGGCATGCTCACGCCTATAGCCCCAAGCTAGCGTTAGCAATGCAAAATATAATGGCAAGCAATACTGGATCGATCAAGCCGTACAGTTTTTAGCCAAAGGCCAGCTTGGAAGAGGAAAATGAATGCGCACAAGGGGGCAGAGGATATAGTCAATATCCATATAAACAATGGAGAATCTCAACAATACGTGATAAAATGATAGACACACTGATTTGAGTCATTCTATCCATTTGACAGGTTTTTTTTTTTTCATTTGTTGGCGACGGGAAAAGAGAAGAAGGGAGTGTGTTTTACTCTGAGTAAATGTCACAAGCTGCTGCTTTAGCCGTTAATAACATGTCTGTGTTAACGGAGTTAACAAAAAAAAGTGTCAGTAAGTGTCAGTAAGGCAAAAATCCTTTTTCACATAAGGCGTCATACAGCTCAGGGCCTATAGGAGGATAGGAAGACAAGGCATCAAAACATATGTCTAGATAGTGGGGAAAAAAGCTACATAACACAAGCAACACTACAGAAAGAAAGCAAAAGGAAAAGCTCAAGAATCTATCCAAACAGGAACTAATAAGGAATAAAGAAACAGAGCTTCAGCTTTCTTTCAAATTGCTCAAAGGTTTTTTCAGTTCTGACTGTTGGTGATAACCTGTTTAAAAACCCCTAGGTTACAACTTAGAAGACAAATGGTTTCAGAACGGTAAGAACAGAGTATCGGTATTAGAGTAAAAACAAAAATAATTTAAAAAAATAAGATAATTGTCTCACCTTCACTATAATTAGGGTAATCTAATACAAAGGAGATAACATCAGAAAATAAAAGATTTAGCGTTTATCTCTCTTGGAATTAACATAAAACACAATTTTAACTTGAGTGTTAGGATTCATAATTATGCATAGATGAAAACCTATACCTAAACTTTATCTCAAACAATTGAAGTTACTGCTGTTAAAATCTAGAGTTTGGAGCTGCCATGATTACCGATTCTACTCTCCCAGTGCTGCCTTTATACCATCCACTCATCACCACCAAAGACAATAACTTTGGAAAATTTCAATTTTTAAATAAATTAGCCTTCTTTCACACCATTTGAACAAGAGTTAATAAGAGTTAGAAGCATTGCATCAAAGAGGAGATCATGGTCATATGCTTACTTTGAAGCGTTTTAGTTTAACACATTTTCAGACTTTTCAGATATTTAGCCTGGAAGTTTTATTGATCCCAAAGATTTGAATATTTATTTTATTATTTACATTAAAATATTCAATATTTAAAACCAGTTTTCCAGAAGGACAACATTTAGATACTTTGGACATTACAGTCAGAAAACAAAGTTTAAGTGAAAGGTAAATATCCCAACTAGCAAGGCAAGTTAACAACTGTTATGAGTTTATGCCATTACTTTACATAAATCATTTTATTTTAAAATCTGAAAAAAACGTTTAAATTACTATATATGTATTTATTGTAAGCTTGTAAAATTAATCACAAAAATGTATCATCATTGCAATATCAACCTGTATAATTAGCGTAACACAACTTAACAGCAAAAAATTGTTCCCTTAATTGTTTACACACATGCTTAAACAATAACATGGCTGCTTTAAGTATTTAACAAATCAAAAAGAGCCCTTTATGCATTTGACCAATCGGATGGAGACCATTTATTTTAGATACCTGCTTCTCATGCAGACATGGGTCATTTGGAATATCATTTAAAATTAGGCTGCCTTTCATATAAAGAAAACTGTTGCCGTGAAATAGAAATAATGTATTAGTTGCTTTTTGTCTTGTATGTAATGCAAGTCATATCATCATCTCAATATTGATCACTAAAATCGCACATTTCAAGTTTTTCTCATATCATGCAACCCTAATTTATTGTGCTTCTACAAAGACAGCTGTCACCCAATGCTGCTGTGCTTGGGTGTACAATTATAATAGTTTCTTATCTTAAAGAAGTTGACTATTCAATTTTGTACTTCATGTTGCCTGTGTTTTTGAAAAGAACTAGAATTTTATTTTTTGAAAGCTGCTCAAAAACCATATTACAATTCCTTATTTTTTTACAAATGCCAAACACAAAAGTCTAAAGGCAACTAAACAAACATACACAGGTTTCTGCCATCACATCCACAGCCAATTCCAGTCTTTAAGACATTTTTGAAACAACGCAAAAGGTTCAGTTCCAACAAGCAGCTTA
Organism: Oryzias celebensis; assembly: GCA_014656515.1. Lineage (NCBI taxonomy): Eukaryota > Metazoa > Chordata > Actinopteri > Beloniformes > Adrianichthyidae > Oryzias > Oryzias celebensis. The sequence goes on along the minus strand of BNCR01000003.1, from coordinate 23,639,779 downwards.
ACTAAAACTCTTAATAGCCAAATCAGGAATGGGAGAAAACTGCTGTGACACAAGGCTTAAAGCTACATTTTTTTTTCAGCATCATAGTCTGATTAAAGCCTTAATACAGGGATCTGTATTACACAGACTTAATTTTAAGTAGGCTATGAAAAGATTGATTAAAGGCTTAATGTCACAGTCACTGGGCAAAAGAGGGGCACAAAACAAATTCATTCGGTTGTATAAAGTCAAAGTGAGTTACCAAATTGTTATTGAAAATCAAAGAATCCCATTCAATCTTTGCTTCCCTTTAGAAAAAAAAACATTCTGTCGAGACGCACACGATTTGATGTCAAAACTGAACCTAAAATGGATAAAAAATGTAGTTATTGCAAAAATCATGTAAAAAATAAAAAAAAACTGAACAAATAAGAGAAGCCCCACACCAATCATCTTATGATCTGTTGTAAAAGCGTCCTCAGTGGTCTTATTTATGATTAGGTTTTTTTTTTGTTCAAAAACAAAAAACATTTCATTTTCTAGGACATAATTTCTGCAGAACAACAGAAGTTCATTAGAAATTCACTTAATTCGTGGGCGGGTCCTTCGGCCAGGAGCAACCCTATCCTATTTCCGTCGCCCATAACTTGAGCTTTTTGTTTATGTGCTCTCTTGCTAGCTTTCAGCCCCTGACACCCACAACCTAACACTAACGGTGCAACAAAATGGGGAGCAATATTGGAGCTATCTAGCCGTACAGTTTTGAGCCAGATACCAGCTTGAATGAGGAAATCAAAGATGTACATGGATCTATTTGTCTGCAAATTAATGGATGGATCAGAAGGAGCAGAGCATATACCCACCCGGTATATTTTCTAAAAATCAAATACAACCTTTTTTACAATGCATTTTTTCGTTTGCTCGTCTGACTTTCAACGATTTGAATGAAGTACTCAGAAATGCAATTTTAAGCCCAATTTCCTTCATGATTGTCCATCATGTTGCCACAACAACATGTTAAAAACACCAAAAAGAAAATTTTCATCAGTGTGTCTTGAAAGAGTCAGGATAAGGGGGAAATGTAGTAAAGAATGTCTTAGTGTGTTTGTTAGAAAGTGCATTTTACATGAGTGAGTGATAAAGCTTTAGAAACAGAGAAAGAAAGAACAGATGAACTGGTCCACAGTAAGCAGACACAGTAAATTTAATTATATCATTTCAAAAAGTAATAAATTGTAGCATAAATAAAAAAGAGAAACAAATAGCATAAGGATTTTAAGGCACAGTGACAAAGACAAAAATGTTGGAAGAATGCTTGACTGAACACATCCAGACTATTGATCTTAATCTACCAGCAGCCATGTTTCTCTGGCATGTTCTTTTCTTTAAATGATATATTTGTTTTTATGCTGATAAGACATAGTGTTCAAAAGCCAGTTTTGATTTTGACGAGAAAAAGGCAGAAAGTTTCAAATATTATTAACAAGCACACAAAATCTGAATTTTAAATTGTTAGCATTACATTATGAAGAGACACGATGTGTGGAACTTTAGGTCATGTATAATTGAAGTAAGCTAACAAAACTGTATTTTAAAAACACATGTCCAACCAGGCAGAAATGAGTATGGAGTGAACTCTGGTTTCCAGGAACTGTTCAGGGAAAGCCATGGAGGACAGGAAATGGGCAGAGCTGTCAAAACCCAAACTCATCATGTTGGCAGACGTAGAGTTCCCAGTTGGAGTTACGATGATGCCAAAAAAGACATCAACACGACTTCACGAGCCAAGCAAATCACCACTGTGCAACACAGGCTGCTAAAATGAAAAGCTTTCAAAGTACTGTTGTGAGACCAAACATGGTGTTAAAGAGGCAGAGAGGAAAAGAAACAAATCACAATGCAAATAAAATGCTGCAATTATATATGCAAATACCTCACAGATATATCTGCATACCAGATTGTATTTGTTGATAATAAATTAAAGTTACACCTCAAATTAAAAAGAAAGCAAATATGTGGGAATAAACATGAGAAGCCTAGCGACACAGCATCCATAACAGAATAAAAGACCATAATGTGGAATAGAATGCCGACAAAACCAGCAAACCTCAACCTGCATCTAATCTACAGATGGTATTTGGAGAAAGTTTTACAATGAGTGTTGGTTCTTTTATTTCTGCTTTTGTTCGACTACCTGTAAGCTTTTGATTGCATACTTAACATTCCTTGGCAGGGGTGAGCGTTTAGTCTTGCAGAAAACTCATGTCTAAAGATGGCATATCGCTTCTCATTTTTTTAAGAGTTACATAAAAAGCAAAGCGCATGACAAACTGAGATTAGAATGGACAAAGATCTCTGCTTCCTGTGGTTGAAAAACATATTTGTGCTCAGACTAAAAGCCAGATTCTCCTGAGTTCCCTCTTGCCTCTCCCACTCCAAAAATGCAGAAAGTTTTTCTTATTATTAGTCAGTCCACCACGAAGGAGTGAGCGTGCTCACCTCCCAGGGACTGTTGGAATGAGGAAAACATTTAATCAAAACATTCGCCACACAGCTTGACAGTGTTAACCTCGTGTATTTTTGATAGATGACAGTTCATGAACGAAATCAGATCAAGGATGACACTGGATCAACAGTGTTAACTTGGTATGCAATGAATATCCCAACTATGCCGTAGTTTTGGAGGTAAACCAGTGTTAAACGAAAAGCATCTTCCTTCACATGTAATATGAGCATGAAGCTCCAGTGATGTGTCAAATCATCCTTCAGTTTCTGCATTTTACTAGTGCCTTCACAGAGGGGAGTACTGTACAATACTAATGTTATAAATCCATTACGCAGATCTGTGTAACTGTCACTTTTGTTACCTTCACACGGCTTACCTAAAGCATTTCCTGAGGTTGAGTCTCAACAAATGGCACAGCAGTGATTTTTTTGGGGGGGGGGGACAAACTATTTTCATCCGTTTCTAAAAGACAGACTCTGCCTCGAGCTGAGAAAGCGTCCGGACCGTCAATGAAGAGAAGCTGAAAGCTTTTCTTTTCAGTCAACAACTTGGTGGGAAGATCCTATAGGCTTTGTGCCTTTCTCATGATAATGGCAGGAAGCTAAAAACAAAGCCAAACGTCCATTTAAATGCTTACCACTCAGAATTGCAATGACTTGTGGATAGGCAAAGTTAGACTCCACTTTTAGGAATTTCTTAAAAGAACTTGACCATTTTCTATATGACCCAACTAGGAATACAGTCACATTCAGTGTACAAGAGGACCGACATTCCCAGGGGGACCTCTGTGTATCCATGGAGATAGGAGGGCTTGTAAAACACTTAGGTAAAACAAACTTGTCCACAAAGCATTGCTTTGACCTATAACTGAGTCAACTTGAATGAGTTAACCGTCTACAGATACCAAGTTGTGCTTTGGTAGCTGAAAAGACTCAGTAAAATATTATCTGGGAGGAATTTTTGAAAGAAATCATCAATAAAAGATAATTGTCCTGCTTTATTTTTAGCTTTCATTAAGAGTTTACTTTTAGTTTTAGTATTTACACCATGATTAAAAAAATGAAAGTAATTTCATGTTTGGTGCTTTGTAATGTTGAGTTTATATGTTAATCTCACATGAATAATTTAAGAAATGGTGCTTTTAAAATGTCCACACAGAAGCAACTAAAATGGACAAAAGTTGCGATAACAACCAGGAGAGGAACTTTAGTGCACTGATTTGTGGGCTTGTTTTAGCCGCATGCTTGTGAGTAACAACAGCACTGGATCAGAGTCTAAGAAACACCTGCGTGAGAGAGAAAAGAGCTGTTAACCCGTCGGAGGTGTAGCTGCAGGTGCTCACAACAGTTTTCCTAAAGAATTATAACCACCGTGGGAACAGGACCGCGGTTACCCTCATAGTTAAAACGAGGTCAGTCGGAAACAGTAAACTTCGGGTTAAAAACAACTTCTACCAACAGAAACTAGATTTACCGGGAAGACAGCTTATGTAGTTTCTAAAAAAAAAAGGCAGTTTGGCCAAACTAGTAAACAAAATAACTTACTGAAATGGTGACTTCGTGCCTTTTCAATCGATTCTTGAGGCTCTTCATTTTGAAAAGCGCTAGCTCCCGATAATAAGTACCCCCTTCTTTGGAATAAATTTAAAAAAGGTAAGAAATATACTACATTTGGTTCACAGAAAGTCTAAAAATGTCAACTTATCCTTTCTGTTGCGCCTAAAAACTAGTTTCACCTGACGCCTTAGAACCGTAAAAGCTGCACGCGCCTTGTTTGACAGTTCGTTGAGCCAATCCCGTTTGAATATGTGGAATCACTGCTATTGGAGGTCCCAGGGGGGCGGGACTTCCGGGTAAAAAAAAAAAGAGAGAGAGAAAAGCCAATGGGAAGAAGTTTGAGGAGTCGGGGACTGAAAAGGGAGAAACCAAACTGCGAGTGACGTCAGAATTACCTGATAATCGAAACTCGTCATACAATCATAACAAAATGTTGTGGCAGGGGAGGTTAAATCTGTAATTACAGTAAACAGTAGTGCACCGTGAAAGAAAGAACGTCTTAATAACTTTAATAGGCCGGGCGGATGTGTTTAAGTTAATGTTTCATTTACACTCAGTGTCCCTGAACTCACCATGAGTTTGTTTGATTCAGGGACGAAACTAACCTTACCTTAACCATCGTTTTCATTCATAGATCAACATGAAGATTATAAAAACGCATTAAACTGATTTATTTCTAAATAAAGACAAGAAAAATAAGAACACATAAGCATGACACCCCTAGGTATAAATTCTTGGAACGTTAAATATAGCCTATTTCAATAGGATTGTACCCGTTTGTTTCATTTTGTCTCTACTTCAACCAAAACTTTATTTCTTATTTACCACCTGGAATTGAGACTTTTGGACAAATTCATAGAGAAATTTTTGACCAATAGAACTAAAAATATATCAGTAAAAAAGCTAGGATTGAAGCTACCAAAAATATATCTAGAATTTTCCCAAAAGATAGTTTTAAATGTTAATCAATATAGCAAAGTGTAAAGTAGGAAAAAGATCAAAAAGGCTCTATACTACCGAGGGTTAACACATAAAATGTATGCAGTAGCCTTTAAAAGGTAATATACCTTAGATGTATTTATTTATTCTTTTGCAGATTCCATAGGCATGTCCAAAGTCTGGCCCGTGGGCCAAATCCATTCAAACTTCTTGCAGCCCGCTGGTTCCTGTTAAAATCAATAATATGTGGTCCTTGGCACTTTCTAAAAACTGTGTGCACTATTTCTTGGTTGTTTTTGGTCAAATTCTGTAATAAGCCGGTGGAAACATGTCGCAACACTGATGCTGGACCCTAATGTGACCCTTTTCCAGCTCATTTCTAAAATGTTGACTTTAAACAAAATAACCAAATTTCCTACTATGATCAAAACCAGTGTTTTGTAGATCTGAACTATCTGTTTACTAAAAAAAACTATTTGTGTTACTTCTTACTCACAAGATTTACATTTGGAAGACTGCAGTAAGTATTGTGCTAAATAACATGTAACGTTGTATGTGAACCCACATTCAATGTTGAAGCTTTTTTCCAAACTTATTTTTTGTTATTTCTTGTCTTTAAATGCAAAATTCACAGTAATTTTGGTTAAAAAATGTATTTAGATGTAGTTTTGTTCTATGAAAAAACAAAAAAGTATCATTTGTATTTCATGTTATTATAAGGGTCAAAGAATGCAAGTCAAATGGTTGGCCTTCACACATTTCCACTTCAGCGAAGCTGTCCCCCTCTGCAAATTGTTTGGACACCCCTGCCATAGAATGATAATCTCGTACAATTTCTGAATAGAAGATAAATATTTTAAAAAAGGTTTATTTGGCCCAGTGTTGTCATAATTACATTAACAAATACTGGTCTCTGGTCAACAAAGAAGGAAAAGCCTCATCAGAGAAAATAATTACAATTTATACAAAAGCAAATATGTACTGTCATACTTCATCACCTAAGTGAGAAGCCAATATTTTCACAATTTTCCTATTCCATGCTCCATAAATGAGATAAGTTCACACTCAGGACTAATAGTGTTAATTACTAAATACAATTTTCAACCAAAAGTTGGGCAAAAGATGGAGGAAAAAACTAAGACACAAAAATGAAATTCCCCTTTTTTATGTGTATTGGAGCCAAATCCTGTTTAGTAACTATTTGCATAACTTTTCCATTTGTTTTCATTTATTGCCTAATGGAAAGTAAACTTTTACTTTTATTTTCTCAAAATATCAACCCCAGAAAAAGGGAGTAGGTTAAAACAATTGATTGAAGTAGTAACATGTTGTCATGTAAACTTTAAATCTGTTGTTGGAAAGGTGCTGGCCTATTTCTCAATATTTTCAGTACACATTTATGTATCGGGGTGCAATTTGAGTCATGTGGGAGGGAAAGATACATACCTTTGTAAAGAAATATAAACAGAAAAATTTTAGAAACACAACAAAAAACAGGTTTTTTGTTTGTGTCGCTTTCAAATGTTTGGCACTTCTAACGTCCAAACTAATATTAGCTCAAGCCCAGTTTGGTGTCAAGTGTATTTATAGTTTCATATTGCATTCATAATCATTTATTCACACTGATCTTGCAGTACGTACAGTATTTATGTTGCTTCTGCTGCACTGAAGGACACATTAAAACATCAGTGGCTCTGACATGCGAGGTTGCAGGCACTGTGGATGCTGCAGACTTGTGGCACTAATTAAGACTCGAAAATGTCTTTAGGTGGCAAAAAATTGTGTTCTCAAGAACCCCAACATGCATGAAAGATGTACTTCTTTGCTGAATGGTGCGTCGAAAGAATTTTTACACAGCATGTCCTTGATTTTGGATGCACTTAAGAACAGCAGGGAGGAGCTATGAGACCCAATTATTCAAAGAGTATTTTGAACAAAATGCATGTTTGCAGAGCAATTATAACACAGAACAATTTACTGAATGTCAAGAACACAGTTGACAACACAACAAAAAATAACCCTGTGTAGATTTTTTTTTTACAAATTAATACAAATACACAAATAGATGATATTGGCTGACCTTGAGGCAAAGCATCAAATTGCTCCTCATGAGGCAGAAATAAACCACAAAAAAGCACATGCAACAGTAACAAGCACCTCAGCTGAAATGCAGATTTACACAAGAGAGTCAATTGTGGAGATGATTCTTCACTTCTTTTTGAATACATTGGTATAAATTAAAACAAAAAAGTTGAGAAAAAATAGGAAACTGATAAAGATTTTACAACTTTTTTTTCTTCTTCTTGAGAACTGACACGCTCCTGAGACCTCCATGACGGAAGTGTAACAGTTCAAGTCTGGAAGTGAAGTAATGGATATTTTACATGTGACCCAAAAAGGTGCTCATGTGTGCGTCTCCGAGTGTTGCGTGTCTGAGAGCTTTCACACAGCTTTGCGATGGTACTCTGGGGGCGCCACCTCATAGTCAGTGGCGCTGAAGAGGGTGGCTGAATTCTTCACCAAGTACCTGGAGAGAAAGCAGAGCGGACTGTCGCCGTCAAACGAAAAGAAAACAGAGGCTGCAGAAAACCAATCAAGAAAATTCCAATCCAGCTCACAAAGCAAAGGCCAACAAATGCCCCAATAGTTAGAGCAGTTACTGCAGGACGAGGAGATAATATGAGCTAAAAATTCCTGCACGGGCGCAGGGCACAATAGAGACAGCTAGATTTTGCAATAATAAAAATAACAACATCAAGGTTTTGGAGGTTGCTCAGTCATTCATCTTAGTTTTTGGAGGAAAATGAATTACAGAAATGAAACCAAATTATTTTGTTTACCGGCAAACATTCAGGCCATACATCCATCACTCACCTGTCTGCATTTTTTTTAACACAGCTCAGGCTTTGTAATCACAAAAACTGCTGCAATTATTGACGGGATCTTTACATTAAAATTGAATCACTTCAAGAATGTGAAGAGTTGTTGTAACTTGCATTTGTAAAAACATGTAAGTGTGCGTGTCTAAAGAGGCAAATGAGTCTACGTTTGCAAGACTCTGCTGCATCTGGCTGACAGGAAACAAGCCAAGCGCACTGTCACTTCAAACAAAGCCGTCTCCAGAGGGAAACAGAGAGTGAGATGTGTACAAATCAACAATGTCATTGTTTTTTTTCTTTGTCGGATTTATTCAATTAACTGTATGCAATTTCTTTACGATAACATAATGATCTTCATACCTACAAGCTTGTTATGGCCTCCCAGTTTAAGTCAAGCTGGATTGATGCACTACACAAGCATTTGTGTGATAAAACTTCTGTTTCTTTAAAGCACACTTACATTTAGCAGACACTTTTCTCTAAAGTGACTTGTACGTGAGCTGCATAGCAAGTATAAAGTAGCTTTGAGTCAATAGTCTTAGTTAAGCAGGAAATGTCATCAAGTAGACAGAACAGATTTAGTTCTTTTTGGTTGAACCAATGTGTTCATTGTAAAGAAATTACAGCATTAATACTACAAGATATTTCTCTATATAAAAACAACCAAAATGTGAGGAAACAATGTTATTTTACTGAAATGATGTTGTTTTTATTCAATATGCTAATAGAATACCATTAAATCTTCTTCTGAAGCATTGAAGCAAATACAGATACACGAATGCCTGCAGAAGGAACAACTTCTAACTCTTTTTATATCCAAATTACTACACTTTCCATTGATGCAATATACTGCTTGGTCATTAGATTACTTTTCGGGATAGCTGAAAACAAAAAAAAAAGTAATACAATATACTAAACATGTTTTATTAGCTGGAGCTTTGGTGTACCAGGCCTGAAGAGCGTAAAAAAGATGTTATGATGAGGCCAATAGGATGAAGAAAAAAAAACACTGACAGGCTGTAAAGAGAGGCATAAAGGCCAAAATGTCAAAACCTCAATGAAACAGGTCGAGAAAAATAAAATCATCGTCCTAAAACCAGACACAAAAAACCAACAAGCTCAAAGATTTCCACTGAAGGAAATAGGACACAAAGAAAGGCCAAAAGTTCTGCACGGAACATACAAAAAGAGCAGCTGGCAAAAGAAAAGCTGTCTGACTGTGGAGGATTGGGGAAAAAATAACATTTCAAATAACTCAGTTACTGGTTATGTTGGTAATATCAGAGAGGGAGCTGGAATGAGATGGAAAGAATTATTTAAGAGTAACAAAGAAGATATTGAGTTACAATAGAGGGAAAAACCGAAGCAAACTTGAAAAGCTTGAATATTTCCTCCCCAAAGGTTAAAATCTTTCACCCATCAATGTTTTTAAATATGAGGAAACTAGTGTGGAATGAAGAACACTGATGTTTATTAGTGAAGCTTGTCCTTTCTGGAATTTACACAGAGGCAACAAAGTGCTGAAAGTTGTTTGTGGGAAAACAATTTCTCACATTATTGAGTGATTCCATCATTTTCTCCTTTTACCCCAAAGCTTGCCTCTATTTACCCTTAATTACAGCGAGTTAAATTTAATAAAAATACTTAATAAAGTCAGAAAATCGAGCTGTTAACCCACACAGTTTGCATTCTACCGAAGGCACCCGAACTCTTGCTGTATTTTCGCTGTGACATGCAGTCAGTGTGTGCAAAAATACTTTCCAGAGCAGAAAATCGATTTCATGGCCTGACTTTTAAGTATTTGCATCAAGCCAGGCGGCACTAACGTGAAAGCGGACGGGACAGAATGTTTTAAGAATCAGTCAAACATGACATGGAGTCTCTGGTGGCGTGCTGGGAGTTGAAGCTTACTTGAGGAAATCTTGGAGGTAACTGAGGAGCAAAGCCAGACTCTTCTCATCTAATAGAGTATAGGCCAGCATGGCTCCAATGCGAACTGTTGAGAGATGACAACATACAAGGAGAGCATAACATAATTACAGCCAACATTGAAGAGGCCATATAACCATTCGTATCATATTTGATACAGACCCCTATCTCTTTAGCATGATTCAAACTTTCCTTAAAAACCAATTGTATGTGACCTAGGCAATGCTTTATCCGCTGTAGTTCATCATCATTCCACTAGAGGCAGTAGAAGGGCTTTTCCTGCTCATTTCAAAATGGCAGCTCCCATGAAATCTCAAAAACAATTTTGGCTGGAAAAGTTGTAACAATTTTTTAAAAGCTTTATGAAGAGGAAGAACTCATCTATTTTAATTCATTTAAACAGCTGGATCAAATTTGAGACAGTGGGTAAATAAGGTGCTTTTTTCCCCTTAACACTCATGTCAATATTTTTGCATCTTAAATAAACACTTTTTGTGAGAAAAAAACTTACCAAGTCACCCAACAAATCATAACTAATACTATCTATATCTTATGAAAAATAATATTGCAATATTTTGGTGGATTTCATCAAAGGGTTTAAAAAAATAAAAATAATTTTCTGTTCATTCTCTGATGTGGTGGGCTTTACAGGATTAAAATAGAAAAAGAAACTACATGAAGTCTTTACAAAACATATCTGAAAGAATAAAGATTTAATGACTTAAATGTTTTAAGTTTTATTATGATTTTTTAAATAAAAATATCTAAAAAGTAATTTATATTAGATTTTTTTTAAATCTGTTAGTATGACTTGACAATAACTACTGTTTTTTTAAGCACCATAAGGCACACAATATTACTAGGCGCAGTCTTAATTTCTGTATTCAACCCAAGGCGCATCGTGTTATAAGGCGCAAAAATAAAAAAAGATAGTTTAGATGAGCTTTGCTCGACTATTTAACATTCAACTCACTTTATTTTTTAAGCAATCTTCTTCGCAAAACATCTTCGGTATTTGAATCAAACAGCTGCATATAATCAAGCACGCCGGCTTCCCTCTCATCGTTGTCAGAGTCAGTCTCATTGCCAGACGGTTATTCAGCAACGATGCCGGCTTTAGCGAAAACTCAGACAACAGTTAAAGCAGGGATCTAAGCCCAGGTGTCCACAAGCCATTCACATATGTAGGTGCATCTCGCCCGGCACTGCTTCCCAGTCTTAGTGAAAGAGTCTGTCATCTGTCATCCATCGCTCCCACAAACAAGGACGGGCGCTCTTTCGCTTTTCCTCCAGTGGCAACGGGAACCTTTCTCTTAAGACATGAAGGAGACCTCATGGAGTGTGATTGAGCACTAATTCAGCAGGGCTGAGTCCCGAGTTACTCTTGCAGAGAGTCACATGTAGCAAACATTCTGGAAAAATGTGTGTGAAGTTTGGTTGGATGCGGGACGCTCGGCACGCAGCAAATATGATATGGTAAAAGCTCATGCTGCTTTCAAACTACAAACATTTGTGCTGAGATATAAATCTTAATAAAGAGCTGAAGCTAACCTTTAATTAAAAGTACAACTTTGTAATCAGGCTTTTGTGTTAAAACATACTGCATTCTCTTTCATCTCAGTGAATCCCTTCAATACAGCAGAAATTAAAAAAACTAATGATTTTCCGTCAGGGGTTTCTGCTGCAGTGCATTTAGACACTGGCGTATGCTAAGATTTTTCATTTCATCTCTCATCTCTGGGATCACAATAACACCAGCATATTAACTTGCTCAGAGATTAGTTTTCGGCCCCTGCACAGACGCATTTCATTTCGGAGAAAAAGTGTTGTGTGACTAAACTTTATCAAGTGAAGCGTTTAAGTGACTGCAAATGAAGTCGTCGTTTGATTTGCTAAGATTCACAGGAGGTAATCTGAGCCTTTGTGTTTCTGAAACACTGGCGTCTCTGCAGGGCCTCGCAGTGGTCAAGTTCCTGCAAAAAACATTTGACAAATTGTTTCGAATGGCAAAATGAGATTCTGCATTACAAAGAAGGCAATTAAGGAGACACGTTAGGAAAAAAAAAAAGATAACAAGGCTTGTATGTGCACTGACTACAAAACAATAACGTGCAGCAGTTATTTATGAGTGCAGACTGTGTACGAGCGTTTCTCACGCAAACCCACCGAACAGCCGGAGCAGATGCGGGGCTCCGTACACCTGAGACATAGGCGTGTCCGGGTGCTCGGCCAGGATCTCTGCGTACTGTGGCCGCTCAAACTTGTAGAGCAGCTGCGTGCCGAGCATGACGTTGAAGTACTCTCGAATTCCCGCCACCACTTCATTAATTGCATACTCTCTGAGAAAACAGAAGATCACTTCTACTGTGAGCACTGTCTAACCCTGCTTTCTTTCCTTTAAACCTTAAAACATGGAAGGAAACTGCATGTTTTTCATTTTTTGAGACCATTAAAAAATCTGTTTGGATTTCATGCCAAAAAGGCTCTGGGTGTTTGCTTACTTGTTATCGGAGTTTCCTTTTGACTTTTTGTAGCTCGCATAGTCCTCCAAGACCATATCAACACTCTTCTTGGCAGGAAGATGAAATAACTTTGAGGGAAAAAAAGGAGAGAAAAAAAGATTTTTCTCTTCATCTGAAACTTGCAGGCTTATGATTATAACTATTTCCATATTGCCAGGCTTCAACTCTTAGATATCATGTGCATTGCTTTGAAATCCCCCAGACAGTTCATCACAATCATAAATACTTTATTGATATATGGAGAGAAATAGAATAGTGTTCAGTAGAATCTGATTCATGTTCTGCCGACAGGAAAACACTTGCTCTTGAACGCAGGGCAGGTCTCTGCTCAGGACATTTCATTCTCCACAAGAAGATCAGGTGGAGAACCTCATCCTTGTGTGGTGTCCGACTGTAGGACTGTAAAGCTAAATATAAATCACACATTTGACCCATGTTCAAGAACATGCTAAACGTGCACTCGGGAAAGCACGTTTAGCCATTAGGGTTCACACTGGACAAGCGGGGAGGGGCTCATTCTACTTTTTCTACGGTTACTAGCGCATGTCCGCCACCTACAGTTGGAAGAGGTTTGGTACGAAATGTCAAAGTGGTGAAAATCTCGGGAATCTTGCACCAGAGTTTTCTATCACAGCTCTATTCCAATACATGACAGGCTTAGTGTCATAATTCCAGCTGGACACAACCGCATTGAATAATTTCTCCTCCATGATTCATTTTGAAGCGGTTTGCATTTCTATCCGTCTTCTGCCGGTTTAGGCTTTCGCTGCGTGCGTCACTTTCTAAACACATTCACTTCGTCAGGTTCAATCTCACCTTTGACCTGGTCACTTACAAAAGAAATAAATATTAAATTGATTTTTAGTACTTTATTCTTGCTAACTTTTAGGTTTAGATTGCTTTTTCACAAAAAGTGGACTATTTGATACGTAATGCGGCCTATTGTCACAGTAACGAGTCAATGCGTCGCTGAGCCGGCAGCGACCTTGAATTGCAGCGACAGAGGAAAGCGATAAATAAGCTGATCGTCACAATAGGTTAAATTAAGCATCAGTTCAGAGAGAAAGTTCACCTCTTTCAGCTTGTTTTTGTCCAGAAAATAAAGCAAAAAGTTTGTTTTGAAGAAGCCTAGACGAATAGAACATTGTGTACAGAACACCCAGCAGCCAATCAGAATTTAGTATTCGCACGGAGCATTTTAAGTGCAGAAACTCACTGTTTCTTATGGCTGTATACCAGCATCTCTGATTTCTTTGAGGAATACTGCAGAAACAAAAGTCTTTACAGTTCTGTGTATCTTACTGTTGACGGGATTTGTGTACACAAATTAAACTTTTTATTTCTATTTGTTCAAAAGCTGCATATTGTCGTATAAAATTTAACTCGTAAAACATTGTGATTAATTGTAATTAATCACAACCCAAAAGTGCGATTTACCTGAATAATTGTTTTAATTGATTGACAGCACTACTGATTACACAAGAATTTTCACACAACTGAGTTTTCCTTTACTGTCTTCTTATTTATTGATCTACTGTACCTCCTGACAGAAAAACTTGAATCCAGAAAAAGGATTACATTTTGTTTGCTGCTGGAGTTAACCAGGAAGTTGACACAAAAACTTTTGAGAGTAACTTTGTTTGAAAAGATAAACATCATTTCGTTATTTTAAAACCTTTTTTTGGTTTTTCTGTTATGTTTTTTTCATATGAACTTCTGTCCTAAGTAAAAGTTTGACTGACGGTAATTAAAAACAAATTATTTGAATTTTCATACATTAAGTAAAAAGACACAACTGTAACAGCCATTCAACTATTATATATAATAGTAAGAATCGTGGTTTGATCTGTGAATGGTTAGTCTTGACTCGTGAATCGAGGCAGATCGCAGCCTACGTAACGATCCACAGCCCTATTACGAAAGAAGCCAATTTAAACAACGTGTTTTTTCTCTTGTAGCCTGTATAGGAAAAAAGGCCTGCTTTCTTGAGAAGCTAACTCCTGCAGAAAATGTAGAAACTGCTCAGTCATGTCAGCTCGTTAACAGGAAAGAGCATCAAACGAGGAGAAAGAAATCTGCAGAAACACAGCGCTTTACTTTTCCTTTTATAGATGGCGCATAAAAACAGCTTTTCACTGTTTTGCTTATCTTTGGGCACTTCTCAGAGAGAAAACAATTTTAGTGTGTAGAGAAAATTAATTTCTGGAGGGAGGTTTTCAGCTCTCACCTGCTTCTGTCGTGTGATAAGGTCCCAGTCATCTACCAGCCACGGTTTCAGTTCTTCTGGAATCTTCACCTTCACCTCCACCCGGTTGGTGAACATCTCCTCCTTTAACACACATTTCAATATGATTAACATTTTTGTTTCATTCCTCTTTTATAGATTTCCACAAAGGAATGGTCTGCAAATCTGATTAGAGTATAAAATGTTCCAATGAAATCAAACAAAAAAAAAAACATAACCCAACAGAATATTAGAGAACATCTTCTTTCAAATCCAGACTTCGCTTGTATGAGCTGAATATAATGACAGCAGCTAAATAAAGCTGCCATTATTAAGACTTACCATGAAATTTTCTCATTAAGCTCTTGGTCTAAATTAATCTTTTTAATAACATTTTTAGATTTTTGTGATTTCATAGTTTTTACCCAATGTTAACTACATTTCCAGCCTTCAAATCACTGCTGAGATGAATTCTGACTCTGTGATGATCTGTTAGATTCAGGGAAGGCTGGGCAGCAGTGAAGGTGCTGGTTCAACGCTGCTCACGCTCTAACAGGCTGTGCTGGCAGTGCCATGATCATAGTCCTATAAACATGTTGAAGGAAATACCTGATGAACATTTTATTAACGGTACACATGAAATAAGGTAAAGTCAAATTTCCTCGAAGCTTTCTGACAACGGGAGACGGCCAGCGTTTGTATTTCATCTACCTTTCTTTTACCATTACGCTAACGGGAAAGATAGAAAAATAAACATTGAGGAACATTCTCAAAAAGAAAATAGAATAAAAATGTTGATTACAAACAAATGTTGTCGTATACAGAAAAGGACATTTAAAGCTATGTTCACACCGCCCTCGGCAACATGCGTTCAAGCAGCCACTTCCAATGAAAAGTCTACGTAAACCTCTGTAAACAAATGTATGTTTTGGGTTTCCACGTTCAAAGTTCATGCGCAGCTACGCAAGTTTTTACAACTGTTTTCATGCTCTGCGTACAAACAAAAGGCCACTGAAAACGCATTGCCAGAGAAACCAGGTCAAACTTTGACCAATCAGGGACTCAGGTTTGGTTTTCTGATATATGAACGGCGATCCTTTTTCATTCACAGAAGCTAAACATTTGAAAACTGATCATGGAAGACAAATGAATAATTGTAGTTTGTGCCTTGCCGGAACTACTTTTTATTATACCAAAACTTTCATATATTGGAATAGAGCTGTGAAAAAACGACTCACGAGATTTACACCGCTTTGACATTTCGCATCAAGCCTCTTCCAACTTTAGCTAGTAAACACTATAAAAATGAAGAAAGAAGCCCTTCCCTGTTAGTCCAGCGTGATCACAACTAGTGTTCTTGACTAGGTCAAATGCCTGGTGTGAACATAGCCTGAGTTTTTTCTTTTTTTAAAGTCAATTCTTGAGTTTGACAGTTTGAAATTCTGCTGCTGTTTTTGTGTTTAAATTCAGCACATTATGAAGCGCACCCCCATGACACATACACTCTCCACAGTGGGATCAACACGAGCCCTTTTCTTCCGTGGACCCTGGGGCATTTCTGCACTGCTCGTACCTTCAGCTGGGCCTGGAGCTGGACAACACAAATGTCAAGGAGTGGATAAATGATGACAATTGTTTATTACATTTTATTGTATATTATTTTGAATATTCTAAGTGGTTATAGGAATACCAAGAACATATATGAAAGCAGTCTACAGCAATAAGTGTTCAGTTTGGAGATTTCTTCAAGCTGGTTGTCCCAATTCCTCAATCTTATTTATCTTATTTAACTTAACTTCAAGCAATCTTATCTAAAAGCAATGAAACTATGATTATTTGGTCAAATTTGGATTAACTTGGTCTGCATTCATGTACAAGTGAAAACAAATGACAGTCAAACAGCCACATTAATCACTATTTATACCATGGTCTGGATGAATACTTGATTGTAAAAGTACCCGACTTACTTTTCTGTTTCGCCTTTTTTGCTTTCCTAGAATCAAGGACAAAAACAAAAATATAGATGATCATCTGTTCCCAAACATTCATTTGAAAGATGCACTTACATTCATTCATAACAGTGTAATCCTTTAAAGTCCCCCTTGAATCATCTTTTCATCTATTGTAAAATGTTCCAAGTGGTCTTTTATTATGATTATTCCGTTTTTATCCCAAACCAAAAAACCTGTGTTGTTTTCTAGGACATAGTTTCTGCAGAGCAGCAGGAGCACATTAAAAATTCCGTTCTGAGTCGGTGAGTAGCAACACTCCCAGCCCCCATTGCTGAGAGCTTGCAGCAGAGACCTTGTGTCCGTCCTGCCCAGCGTGTTTACTACATCGCAAATAATTGTTTTCATCTGCTCCTGCTTCAAAATGATTTGGATAAAGTAATACTCAGAAATGTTATTTTAATTATTTTAATTTGTTTATATATCATCAGAAAAATGCCACAAGAACATGATAAAAACACAACTTTCATCTGAGTGAGTCGACAGTGGATACTTTCAAATTGCCACCTAAATGTTTCTGTCATCTCATGTAATTTAATGATTTAACCATATTTTTGACACATTCAATTTATTGTAAAATAGTGTAAAGTGTCTTTGACTGCAGCTTTAAACCACATACTGGTACTGAGTTCAAAATTCCTTTCATTTGATTAAATTCTAAGAACATGAGTTTAAAGATTCACAAAAAAAGAGGTACGAATTCAACAAGCCATTTCAAATATATCCTCGGGTGCTGTCTGAACTCTGAGACCTGCGGGGGGTCAAGAATTTTTCACAGTATTTCACTGTTGCGCTTCAAATGCACTTACAATAAAAGCATTCCAGTCTCTTCTGGACTGTTTAATCTGTCAAAAAGAAAAATAGCACAAAAGCAGAGTGACTTTCTTCTACTCTTTTATGAGAAACTTCTGATCTGAAAGGAGTCACTAAACAGTTTCCAGATATAGACTACCTAAACAGTTTTTATGAGGACCGTTAGCATCAACTATAACTCCTAAATTCTGCTGTTTTTATACAGACTGCAGCGGTTTTCTTCTTAAAACCTATGAAGTCTTGGTTCCACAGCAAATGTGGAAGACCGGTTTAACGGAAAACCACAGTTCAGACAATTTGCTTTTCCAGTAAAATATTGGCCAAGTTCAAAATATTTGTATCGAATGAGTTTTCAGGCAAAAAATACATTAAAAAACTTACAGATCAACATTTTTTTGCTGCACAGTGGCAATCTTCTTGCTTGGTGCTAAACCCCTCATCTTTCCCTCAACATAATGATCCCTGTGGATGAGAAAGAGATCATGACAAATGTTTATTCACATGAGCACTGTCCAGAGGTTTCAAGTTAAATTATGCACAAACATTTTAAAATGTGACGCAACTATCTGCAGATATTTTTCCCTCTATTATGATTATTTTTATGTAACTATTTTGAACTGATAAAATAAGAAATAAACATCATAAACAGAAGTATAGCGATGAATGACTATATGCAAAGTTTAAAAAAAGGCTTTGGATGAATTATCAAGTCCAAACCCCTTTTTTCAATGTCATCTAAACTGAAATTTATACCAAAAAAAGTATTTGTGAAGAATTACAAGAAATAAACACATATACTTTCTTTGGTAAATTGTCATTTTTTTTTATTTTGAAAATGACAAATTATTTATTAAATCAAGCAGGTCTTGAAATTTTAATTTTTTTTAAACAGTTGGCTCAATCCAACATGATCTTCTATGACTTTTTAAATAGAAGAAAAACAGAGTGTACTTTTGTTTTATATGTTTCCCAACACCTCAACACAATAGATCATGAATGGAAGGATGAAGAAACAATGCAAAATTTACAGTGAGGATGACTAGTTTTAAGAAGTGTTTAACTTTGTGAAGAACAGATAAAATATTTTAGAATGTATATGTTTTTTCTAGCTTATTTTGATAAATAAATGATCACATCAAAAAATTTTATTTTGACTCTTTAAATTTATAGTAAATCCTAGTTATCTGTTAGTGTTGGCTGTTTAAATGTATTGTTAATTTATTTAGCTTTAATCAACTCTTAAATCTAGACAGTTCTTGTCCAGCTGCATCCAAAAGCTCCTTTAAATTATGTGTAGTTTTCAACAGACTGGAAACGTCATTCACAAATATTATTGGTGTAGAGCATAAATAACAGCCCCAGAACCAAACCTTGAGGAACACCAACATTTATTGGCATTCATTTTACCTATTTCATTTGAATAGACTGTTTTCTATTATGCAAAAAACCACAAATCCAGGTTAGGCCTAGTCCTCTTACTCCATACATGTGAAGTTTTTTAATCAATAACTCATAATCAGTAATATCAATTTAGATGTTTTTTTAAGTTAAGAAATATTCCCACAGCATATGGTTTTATTGCAATAACAGATGTTATTTCTTAAAATTGAATGAGAGCAAGAGAAAAGCACTTGAAAACAATCAAGTGGGAATGAACAGAAAAACTTACTGATTAGCCTTTTGAAGCTCTCTTTGTTTTGCAAGGTTGCTGTCCACATATTTGAGAACTCTGCTTTCAGGAACCCATTCATCCCAGCTGAAAGGAGAATAATCAGAGGAGAAAACCATCAAGGTGTGTCTTCATAAACTGATTTAAATAGGAGGCAGTCAAGACGCTCACTTTTTGTTCCATCCGCTGTAGTGAATGAAGTATTTGATCTGTTTATCCTTGATGCTGATCTTGACACACTGTAAAACAACCAAACAAACAGACCTGCTCAGTCGTTAGCTGACTTTTTTTCCGCACAGCTGCAAAGAAGACGGGAGCGCGCGGGACTGAGGCAAACCTTAGCTTCGTACAGCAGTGGCCCATGAAAGCACAGGACTCTTTCACCTGAAAACACACACAAATACACGCACACGGTGACGCACCGTACAATAATTGTACAAAAAATAGCTGCATTTCAAATCAACGCCTTTTTATTTGGGGTAAATCGGCCAATTTGGCGAAAATCTGGCAAGCTAACACCGTGTTAGCTTAGCTTTCCCCGTGTATTTTGAAGCTACTGTTTTAAAAACGTTTTTAAGGTAATTTCCGGACATTTTCAGCATGTTTAATGTGTATTAAAAACAAGTCTGCCTCTCACTGGAAACCACTATTGTTTGGTTCAAGTCGAGGCATCAGAAACAACAACAAACCCGCCCCTTTGTAGGTATGAACAGCCATCACCATCCTTTCTTCCCCTCAGCTGAAACAAACCTTCTTGAAATTTAGGTTTAGGGTCCTGTTTTGGCGCCATTCACAGACTCAGCTGATCGGATCCCTGACTGATCAAATGCGTGCATTGCCAGAGCCCATTTCTCCCAGCTACGAAATCAGTAGACATCGGAGCCAAAGCAGGAGAGAAGCCGAGAATGGGCCGCCCGCTACGGTCACGTGACCACCGTCAAGCAAAGGGGCCGTGGTGCGTTCACGTGCTCGCCGCATTGCTCTGAAAAGCGAAAACTAACAAAGTATCAAGAAACCGCAGACAGTATAGACTAGAGAGAACGGGACTTACTATTCCTTCCACTTTCGCGTTCCAATCAATTGGGAAATAAACAGCTTTAATTCAGTCATCAAGATTATCAGAATAACCTTTCTTGCTCTGCTACGTCTTTTTACCTCATGTTCTTGCTAAACCAATTTTTTTCACGACATATTTTCTTTAACCCAAACTATTAGAAACTGACCAATCAGATGCCTCTGTAAAAGCACGTGGCGCCCGTTGGCCCCCCCACCTCGAATGTTCGAACAATCCGTAATAATGGCGTAACAATGGCGACTGAAGTGGCTTCATTGTGCCAGAGCCAGAGGTAAGGTATTTTCTTTGGGTGGTGACGTCACACCCACTCTGTCCAGTAAATATACAGTCAATGGGCTAAAGGCTTATATTTCTATAAATACAAAATAAGTACAAATACGTAAAAAATATATAAGAATGCAAGTATAAAAATAAACACTTTGCTGGAGATTTTACTCTTCATTTTTATTTCTGCGCTAATGGTAGAGCTAGAACGTTTTACATAGAGGGGGCGGAAAAATTTGGAAGGGTGGCTAATGACAACAGCCAATGAAGGCCATTACAAATGAAAGGATCACAAATAAATGTTTCATTATTGTTGCTGTTAACAGCAGGTCTTTCTATTTCTAGCTATCTAGAATGATTTCTAGCTATTTCTAATGTGTACATTAGCTTGTATTGACAATATCTTAATCTTTGTAAGTAATGATACTAGTATTGACTCAAAATTGGGGTGGAAGGCAAATGTTTTTGCTGGGGGGACAACTGCCCCTTCTTGCCCCCTCCAGCTCCGCCTCTGATCTTCGTTGTTTTTATATGTAACTATTGACAGAACTTGTTTAAAGAATCAGTCACTAGTTTGTGTCTTGACCTTGTGGACAGACTCACCTAAATGTGATCAAACGTCTATTGGTGGAATGATTCCAGGCCTTTAGCTTTGTATAGGAACTGGATTAAATAACCATCTTAACCATTCTTGTTCTAATCCCCTTTTTAACTTGTTCTTGATAATCATATTTTTTATCATTGTGATGGGTGACGCCTGTTGGGTGTTGCTTTGGTATTAATGTTTTTTAAATAGGAGGGGGCGGAGCCGCCAAGCTGTTTGTGTGGGGCATCTGTAAGCCAATTTGGTCAATTTGATTTGAATAAAGTCTGTTTTCTTCAGTCTTTTAAACATTTTTTAAATGATCTACTTTTTGAAAGGGCTGTGGTATTGTGAGGAAAGCCTACTGGATGAATGAATTGGTGTGGGTGCTCGATACCACAGGCATGTGGGATTTTATTCTTTCTGATATTTTAAAGCAAATGTGTATTTTAACAGATGACTGATTATTTTTATAATGCTTGTTCCCAGTCATCAAGTACCGCTGCCTGCTGTCCTCTTATGTCTTTTTACTGCTTCAGTTAGTCTGACTTTGGAGTGTACAGCGAACTAAGGTGTTTTAAACTCTCTCATTTTTGTTTGGGTCACTTCCGGATCATTCTAATTTCTGTCGCCCAAGTCCATCGGCGGTACATTCGATTGGTCTGAGCAGTGTTTTATTGTGAAGTTTTTACTTATGTAAAGTTTTTTTTTACAGCGGTTTTAGCCGCCTTACTGGTGTGGGGAGTTTTTATTCAGTTTCTAACAGCTAAGGGGCAGATATATGAGACCGGACTACCTGTCTTTTCAGTAAATATGACCAATTTATATGAACACAGCTGTCTTTAATACATCTACAATGCATGGAGACACTTGTAACATCATTATATCTTTTTCTTCTTTAGAAGTTATTCAAATTGTAAATGGACCAATTAGATGCTTCAATAAAAGCATGTGATGCCCGTTGGCCCCTACATTGGCCGTATTTTCCTGAGCTGTTGAAGGGGTGTGGGCTTTCAACAAGCTCACTCCTGATTGGTGAGAGTGGTTCCCATATAAAAGTTGACTCGGACCAATCACTGCTTAGTGACATCATCTGGCTCCAACATGGTGGCGTCCAAATCGCTCAAAAATGGCGCCTGAATTGACTTCATTTGATTAGAGCTGGATGTAAGCTGCTATATTTCTTTTTTCTTTTTTGGTGGGGGGGACTGTGGCTTCACATTTGCTCGCTCCAGTGCTCTCATATAACGTTCAAGACAAATGTCTGCTCTATGGCAGACGCCATGAAAAAACTCCCTCTTTTTAAAATTGAAAATATGTCATCTTCAGTTGGCATGATGACACATGATGAAGACGGTTTTCAGCCCTTCTCTGGCCAACACAGATTTCTCATGAACTCTAAACTATGTCAGCGAATGAAGCGAGCAGGACCCCACCATACATCTTTGTTGACATTCAAATAGCCTTGACTGGAACTCTGAACAGACCAAAGTGTTTCTTGCCAGCAGCATGTCAAGAGGAAGAATCTCAACAACGTGCTTCCAAACAAAGTTGTCCGTATCACCAAAAATGAAGGCCAAATTAAGAATCAAATGTTCCGTTCTGATTTGCTTCGCTTCTTGCTTGAATGTTACAAAAGATATAGAAAACTAACTGTGCCCATGTGACTTGGAGCAGCCCAGCCACATCCCAAAGGATGGAGCATGCAGAGGGAAACAAATTACCCTTCTAAGATCAATAAACATCTGCTCCTCAAACAGTGCGTATCTGCTACTCCTGCTGCTGGGGACGTGAAGTGAGCTGGAATAGAAAATGGACACTAAATGAAATTCCACCCTTGAAGTTATAAATGAGAGGCTGCGTGAGAACAAGCCCAGAATCATAATGTGATGTCAAACACAGTCATTGGAGGGAAAGGAAAAAAAAAGAAATCCTGGAGAACTTTCTGGTTGCCTGCCAGTGTATTTTGAATAGAAAAACCTGCAAGTCTTGGGAAGGTGGTGATGATTAAACTATGCTAGTTGGAGGACCCTAAAGCCCCCCACCATTCACAACCACCAGTCTAAAGCACGGAACAGCAGATGCACACTTTTGCCTTGTTTATGGCCTGTTTTCAAAACTAAAGGTCACAGCTGAACATGACTCGGTCAGGCAATATTTTTATTAATCCTTTTCTTGTCTCGTTTTGGCTAACTTATGCAAATAGCGACTCCAATTTCTGGCCCTGGTAGCCCATGTAGACTCTTCTGCGGCTGGAGCCCAGCTGCTTATTGGTTAGACACAGCTTTGCCAGTAACTATCAATCAACTTTATTGATGCAGCAATTTTCATGTAAACATTTACTACGCAAAGAGCTTCATGCCCTCAAATGCAATCAAATACAACATCGGGGAACATAAAACATCATAAATGAAAGAGAAACAACAAGATTTAAGTGTAATGAATTGAACTCCTGTCGTCTACTTTTCATTAAAATCAAGGCAGAGCAAGGAAATACTGAAGATTATGTTTTTATTTATATAAAATTACAAAATAAAAATCGACCACTTCATCCTCCTACAGAGACTCATCCATTGTTATTATCCACACTACTTTAGACAGATTCAAATCCTATCTTTCTGGTCGCACACAGTTCATTTAACTCTCCTCCGGGCCCAAACATCCCTCATCACTTCTGGTGTGCCTCAAGACTCTGTCCTTGGCCCTCTCCTTCTCATCACCTATACCTCCTTCCTCTTGGAGACATCTTTTGTATATTCAATATTCAGTTCCACCGTTACGATGACGACACTCAACTCTACCTATCAACCAAACCCAGCTCCACACTTACCCCGACTTCCCTCACAACCTGTCTGTCTGAACTTTTCATGCAAAATTAACCTTTTTGTGCTTTGAATTTTATTAAAATGTTAATTCCTCATGAAAAACACCCCCAAAGCAGTATTTTGCTCCATTCACACATGTCTGAGCATTTTTCTCCAACCCTCCTCTCTGAGCACCAGCCCCTCCCAATCCACAAAAATGTATGCCGGTAGGTCCTCGCGTTCATATGAATGTGGGGGGATAGCCCCTTCCAGGAAAAGGCTATTGCACACACCCATACAGCGGTGATCGATGAAACACTTTCATTTTTATGCACAATATGCACATCTATCTTTGGAAAAAGTCTGGATGTTTGTTTTCATGGGTGTAACGCAGACATGCTGCTGAGGCCAGCTCTAGGCTGACATCATGAAATGGGCGGGACCCACATAAGCTATGGGCGGAGCCTCAGAGATCGAGCCGTCTTAGTTTCAGGTAGGAAAATAATTCATATTTCATTAAAAAAATCATTTTTAATGTTCCAAAGGTAATATATAATCATATACAAGGATATAGTTTACTCTGAAAAGCTCAAGAATGGCATAAAAGTGATCCTTTAAATCCTGGTTCTCCTCCAACTTCCTCACAAACGTCTCCATAAACTTCAACTGGTTCAAAATTCAGAGGCTCGGATCATCACCAAAACCCCCCTCTCCCACCACATCAAGCCAATGCTCTAGTAGCTGCACTGGCTCCTGGTTCAATCCAGAATCCACTTCAAAATCCTCCTAAACACTTTTAAATCCATCAGCAACCTCGCCCATCTGTACCTCTCCAATTTGGTCCACATTGCAACACCATCCCACTTCCTAGGAATTTAAATTCGCCTTTAAAACAAAACTCCAAACCCATCTGTTCAAACTATCATATTCCTAGTTGTTTCCACTACCACTTCCTTTCTTACTGTGTTTATTTCTTTTTTTAGTTGTTTTTTTGTACTTTGAGGCCCCCGAAAAGGGCTTTAATAAAACACATGTAGTATGACAAGAAAAAGGAAAAACAATTAGACAAATCACAGTTACTTAAAAAGCATAGTAATAAAAAATGCAAAGATTAATAACAATTGAAATGAGAAGATATACAAGTTCAAAGTAGGAGTTGGTAAATTTAACTAACCGTTATTTGAGTTAATGCTACCTTTATGCCATTTAAAGCAATTTGTCCATTCTCCTCTGATCTCTGACTTCCATCCTACTCACGATGAATATTTCCTCCTTCAGCCCTTTCTGACTGAACCCCAGAGATGGTCATGCAGGAAAATCCCAGCAGATCAGCATTTTCTAAAATACTCCGAGCAGAGCCAAACAAACAACTGGGATACATTCAAAGTCACTTCAGGCTTTTTTTCTCTCATTCTGACACTCGATTTGAACTGTGGTTGTCGTCTTGACCACATCAACATGCTGAAATGCATTGAGCTGCTTCCATGTGATTGAAACAGTTAATACAGTGTGTTAATTAGCAATAACACTGATGCTACTACAAATTCTTGCTGTTAGGTACCAGGGCAGAAAACAAAGTGTACAAAACACGCACGAGAAGAGGCAATTACGGCCCCTAATTTATCAAAAAGGATAACTTTCAGCAGCTTCCACTGCTCTACCCTCCAGTAACCTTTCCGTTTTTGAGAAAGTAGCTCAGGAATTGAAAGATTTTGAAGAGTAGAAGTGATGACACTTCAGTCAGCTAATGGTGAGGGATGCAGACAAAAAACGACTCAGTGCAGGAGACTGGCCAACGTTTCTATGACCCATGAGGAGGAATTTTTTCTCTATATTTGTTAAATAAATCCAACAGCTCAGTTTGCGTCATTAGATGAAAATGATTCCCTGTTATGCAGTATGAATACTTTGAAATGTATGAATTATTCCTAATAAACAACTATTTCTGTCTGAGCTTTTGTACAGCTTGATTTTTCTTTACACTAACAACTTTTGATGGATTTCTTCATTTATTTGTTTGTTGGCTCTTTTGTTTCTTTTTTTGTTAGCTTTTGTGCATGTTCCTTTCAGTTCCTAAACACAAAAACATGTTTTTTTTTACTGATAAAGTATGAATAAATGATGAATGATTCATTGAGTAAAAAGCTGAATTTAATTAAGAAGTCTAATTCTATTTAGGTGCAGTAAAATAGGAGCTTTCCCCACTGAAAAAGCATAACGTTGATCCATAAAGTGTCTTCAGCTTTGAATGCCGCAAAAGCCCTCTTTATGGTGGAAAAGTTCAATTATGTGAATTGCGTCTCAGAACTATAAATTAGAGGAGCTCAGAAGCAGAGACATACGGCCCTCAAGGAAAAGCAGGAGCTTCTCTGATGGAGGGATGAAGATACGGTGCAGCTGCTGGAGTCGTTGAGTGGGCAGCAGCACTGATGTAAATCTGATTTTGCAGTCATCCACTTCACTGAATAACAGAGTGACAGGTCTGCTCTGAGACACTGCAGTGAATCGGCTGTATGGGTTCAGTCTGTATTCAGAGACAGAGCTGACGAAAGAGGCTTGCAGACGTCAAAACGGGTTAGGAACAGCAAATTGCAGCTGGAATAGTGGAGACATGCTAAGTCACATCCAACCTCACCTTTTATTGAGAAGGCAAAAAATATGGCTCTGACAGATGATTGCAAAGGCAGAACACCACACACTTACGTTGATAACTTCATAACAATGTAGAGTCATCAATCAACCTATGAGGCATGTCTTTGGACTGTGGGAGGAAATCGGAGTGCCCTGAGAAAACCCACGCATACCCGTGAAGAAAACGTGCAAAGTCCACACAGAAAAGACACCGCTGTGCAGATTCAGAAAGGTTAGAAATCCTAACTTGCTCCAACTTTTAGTTTAACCTTTAAAAAAAAACTATAGCTTTCCAGAAGTATGTTGAAAAAAAAACAGGCAAAGCTGCATGTGAGGAGTGTGTGCTTGGAGCAAACCGTGTAAGCAGAGGATGTGTTGGTTGTGACAGTCCGTTCTGCATCTTTTATTCCGTCTCTGATGTCCCACTGGAGCAGATCACAGAGGCAAATCAGAGACGGAACAAGTGGAATCTGGATAAGGCCGCAGAGAGAAACGATGCTCTGGCCATGTACTGTTATAAAATGTCATTTGTTTTAAAGTCCCACCCCGATCATCTTTTCATCTATTGTAAAAGTGTTCTCACTCGGTCTTTTAATTATGATTAAGTCGTGTTTAGCCAAAAATAAAAAAAAGAAAACCTTTGTTTTTAGGACATAGTTTCTGCACAGTGACAGAAGTTCATTTGAAATTCAGGAAATTTCAGGAATTCAGGAAAACAAAGACGTACATGGATCTACTGAAGTCTAGAGTCTGCAATTTTCAATAATGAGAACTTTTTTCCCATCAGGATGGACTATCATCCAGTGAGGTTAAAGGGAAGAAAGATGGAGCTCAGCAGCACTGTTCCATTAAACATTATACCTCAACATAAATGAGATGTTGCTCACAGCTGACAATACATTTATGAGCTTTTAAATTACTGCAAACATGAATGGTTGTAAGGCATAAAGGAGCATACGGCTTTTTGGATGAGGTAAAGAAAGGAATTTGTGTCAAATGAGCAGATGGATGGATTTGTTGACCTGGATGCCTTTATAATTCAGGGTGGTGCTTCTGAATCCATACAGACATGATTTAAAAACCCTGTTTTTGTTGTTTTTAACATGTTCTTGTGGCATTTTTCTCATGATGGAAAACATATATTAAGAAAATTAAGCCTAAATTATTTTTTTCTTTACTCACGTCTCTTTTAATCAAGATAAAAAAACCAAAATTAATTAAAGAAAAATGTTGTATTTTTTATGTAGAAAATACACTGGGTGGGATAGCTCCAATATTACTTGCCATTTTTTGCACCAGTAATTCTAGCTTGGGTGTGTGAGGGGCTGTAAGCTAGTGGGAGAGAATGTAAACAGATGGATGGTGGTAAATAAGGGCTGGCTTACTCTGTGCCAACTGTCCCGCCCACAATTCAGAAATCAATTTCTCATGAACTCCTGCTGTGCGGAAACTATGTCCAAGAAAACGACAGTTTTGGGGGGTTTTTTGGGGGTAAAAACGGCTTAATCATAATTAAAAGACCACTGGGAATGATTTGAAAACAGATAAAAAGATTATTGGAGTGGAACTTTAAGCAACTTATTCTTCCAGAAACAAATAATAAATCACACAAAACAAATAATCAAAGAAAGAAGTTAAATCTAATGTTTTTTGAAGGTTTTGATTGCAGAGTTAATCAATTAGGATTTTGTTTGCTATTGTGAAGTTAAATCTGAATTGAATCAGTTGGTGTGAACTACATTTCACAGAAAATACAACATCATAAGCATCCGAAGCAGGAATTCATGGTTGATTTTATGCTGACACCCTGTTGTCAGACAGTCATTTATTCTCCTATAACTTATTCCTCAAATGGATGAAAAAGTTAAGTTCCTTAATACAGAAGGTGCTCATTGGTTCAAGATATCAAACCAATGACATCAAAAACTGAAATCACTTTTCCTGAACCTTTCCTAAATTTCTTGTAGATTGTAGATTGTTTTACTTCATGTTCTATTTTTGGTTCAGTTCTCTGTCCTCCTGCACTGCAAAAACAGTCCCCTTAAAAATAACTCCAAAATTCTTTCTCATTTTTCCTTAAATATTCTAGAAAAAAACAACAACAGTGTGATAAGAAGAATGGGCTTGCCAAGATATCTTATTTAAAGAAAAAATTCTAGTCACTAAAAAGATTATTTTGCTGTTGAAAAACTTTATTGATAAGATTATTTTTCTCGCAAGTTATAAAATAAGACACTTTATTTTTCTTACTTTCTTAAATTAAGTTTGTGCATGTGTTTGGCTTCACATTATTCAGATTATTCACACCTTTTGCTCTGATTACTCTAAGATTCATTGTTACCTGTCTGGGTCTGCACATTTCCCATGATTCTCCATCTACTGAAGAATGGCCGCTCTTACTGTCCCTGAATTTTCACTTTCATCCTGTTACAAGAGAAAACTAAGTTCAAAGTAACCATAACTGAACTGATCAGGGTTTTAATGGCGTTATTTTTTCCCCCTGCAAATGTCAGAGTCCTCCAAGAGCTGACCTTTACCAGACCTGCAATCCCTCATTGAGATCAAAGCACCTGAGAAACCTCAGAATATTTATCAAAATGTCAAAATATTCCATTTTCTTTGGAATGGTGGGAAAGTAAACGTATAATCTCACCTTTTTTTGCTCAGCCACTTTGCTTTAAGGTTCCATTACCTACTTGAGGTTCACTGCTCATGTTGGGGTGAAATCATTTACTCTTGTCAACCAAAACACCATCGCATTATGGGCTACAAGTGCAGCAGACATGCATTACATTAGCATCAGCAGATACATAAAGTGTACATATTTTTCTGAGAAAAAGCCATCAGTGGCTCCCATATTTACATTTTTATTAGCTATTAGAGTCGGAACAATTTCAAATGTAATCGTGTAAGCATGTCGTTACGCAGCTCATACTGCCAGGCATTACAATCTCATATTTGGTCATTTTTCTCTCAAATATTTGTATTTGTATTCAATACTTTTATTTTTTTTAACTTCCAGTTGTATGTTTTCATACACTGTTTCATTTTTTTCTTGTTTTGTTCATCAGTCCAGGGCTGCTGCTGCTGCTGAAAATGTGTGGGGAGTATCCGTTCAGCATGACAAAGACAGGTTTCTCTTTCATTACGGCACCTTTGAATAAAAATGTTGCCTCCACCACATTACCAAATACTTAACAAAGTTTGCACACACCTAGTACTGGTGAAAATGAATGTATGACATTGTGATCCACCACCAAAAAATGAAAACATCACAGCGGGAGAAACCATAACAAACAGGAATGGGGTCAAAATCTCTCATGGGGCTCAAAAATGATTTCAAAATACACTAACAAAACCAAAACACACATGATATCTAGAGAACTTTTTGAAATGATTATGGGATGACCACAGGATCTACAGCTTAGTGGCCATTTTGTGGCAAAGTGTGAAATTTGGTGATTTTCTTGTTTTTTCCAAAATACGAGAAAAGGAGACTTTTGTTTAAGCGATCTTCATGAAATTTCACAAACATGCTGGCTACAACCACAACCAAAGTTTTGTTGCCATATTGAATAAAAGAAAAACTTAGACACCTTTAGCTCCAGCTACAAATTTAAACTCCTGGGGATTTTGATCTATTTGGCGCTAAGGAAATTCAAAAGTTTACTTTTGCTGATTCCTCTGATACTTGCATCGATCTGTTTGCTATCACCAGGAGACCAAGACATAAAATGGTTGCTATGGAGATAAAATCATCAGAAAAGCCGCCATTATTTTACACCAATTTTCACAGACAACTCACATCAGCCTTGTAGAAAGTGAAAGTGGGGAGTCAGGTATTTGTAGTGGTTGCTCAGCAAGTGATGTAGGGTCAAAAGTGGACTTCGTTACTAAGAAAATCCAAACCTCTACTTTTGCCGTTTCTTCTGAAACTGACGTCAATCTGTTCGGTATCACCAGATGACCAAAATATAGAATGGTTGCTATGGAGATAAACCAAAAGAAAAAGTCGCCATTTTGAAAAAGTACTTTTTACATCAATTTCTCAGACACAGCTCAGACCAGCCTTACAGAAAGAGAAGGGCAGGGGAACAGGCATGCGTTGTGGCTGGCAAGAGTGGGTGGGCAAAGAGGCAGGCAGCAAGGGTGAGGGCGGGTAGCACCTGCAGGCCATCCAACGCTACTCACGGCTTGAATTTCATATATATATTCATTATATAAAGTTTTTTCCGTTACTTTGAACGGAAACTCCATTTGCCAGCGTCTTCTAACTCTTTCACCTAGATGCTTTTGCAAACTATTGGGAACATTTTTACATTAAACATAAATAACTGTAATTTAATTTAACTTAGATTATTTTGAAGGGGTTGTGAAGTTTATTTGCAGATCTGCAGAACAGAAAACTGAAATCACAGCAGATTTCTTTTTGATAATCAGGTTTTTAACCAACCCGTACACCTCAGATTTCAATAGCAGGACTGTAAACAAAATAAATATTGGAATTTGCACAACAAGGAGCACAACAACATTGTTTTTTTTCCTGCTGCAGACGGCTCGGTTGATCTGCTGCTGAAGCTCGGGCGCTGGGGTTTGGCTTCAGGACAAAATCAAACAAGCTATCAGATAGAAGCGATTATGCTCTCAATGCCCCTGGTTTCTCCCTCTGTGACACATCTAAGCAAACATAAAACATTAGATCACTATCAAGTTATGCTTGTTTGCAGTGAAGCGCTCCCTCCATGCCTACCGTTGCTCATTACAGAGAAATTTGGCTTTGTGCAAACCTGTCAGTCAAAAGAACAGCGTGTCATGTCTTCACAAGCAGATGCAAACGTTTAATATAATTCTGCACTGACGTCACAAAACAAGAAATTTGAAAGAGTAGGAACACTTGTTGATAATTGACAATGAAGATCTGGAAGACCTTCATCAAAGGTCCAACCTGTTGTTTTAAATATGAAAGTTCCATTAGTTGACCCTTCCCCTGGGGGAGTGGTGAGCTGCAGACACAGCTGTGATTGGGAACCATGTGGTGGTTTGACACCCAATCCAACCCCTGAATGTTGAGGGTCAAGCAGGGAAGCCATGGATAACATTTTTAGAGTCTTTGCTATGACTCGACCTGGATTTGAACAAATGCCCTTCCACTCTCAGGGTGGACCATCTACCATAAGGCCACTGAACTGCTCATCGCAGGTTAAAGGTTTCCTTCCCGACTCATCGGAATCGGAAACAGTTCAACAGCCTGAGGTGAGACTTTGCTGCATCCCGGTCTGTGAGCAGTGGCGGAGGCTCCCATCAGAGGGTGAAACTCATTTATCCTCTCCCATGCATGCCTCACAGGCCGCCTGTAAAACACACACATGCACGCAGAAAAACACACACATGCACACACACACACAAAACCTACTTAGAAACAAATGAGAGGGAGAAGAGTTTCCAGCAGGTCAGATTAGCTGCTGATCCCTGCAGCCTGTGACAGATGGTGCAGGTGAAAATGCAAATCCTCACCCAGCCAAAGTAGATTTGATTTGGTTTAAATATGTTTTATTCTGCCACTAAGTCGTTTTATTGATTATTTTGTTTGTTTGTTTTAGATTCCTCCTTGTTTTGACATTTTGCTTTCTATCCAGCGTGGCTTCACTTATTATTTCAGAGGGTTTGGATTGAATCAGAGTCTGCGTCGGTGAGACTTTTGTCCCTGCAAGGACAACATCCTCTCAACCGTTTGGCTCTTTTCCTGAGAGGAACACATTCCATCTTTAGGGCCTTAGTAAAAAGACTTGCTCTAATAAAGAGTTCAAATGTAGCTCAGTCAGCACTAATAACTTGGCTTCCTGTCCATTTTGACCGTGTAGTTCACTAGTGTGTGGTTATGTGCGCGTCTCTGCCTGCACTGCTGATGTTGGAACTCTTTTTCCTCTGCTGGGCGGCGCTGCTGGACTCTCAGTGCGCATTACGGAGTCTGTCTCTGCGCCTGCATGGCTGAAAGTTGAGACAACTCTGGATGCGTTTGCATGCCTTTTATTTATTTATTTTTAAGTCGTGGATTTGGTCAGAAGCACGGCGTGTCGATGTCACCACAGGATGAGACTCGTTGAACACGACAACAAAACCAACAGCGTTTTGCTTATTTACAGCAAACATTTGGCGTTTTTTTTTGTCTCACTCAGTATTTCCATGAGTCCAGAACTTTGTTTGGTGGCTGAACGTTTTCCCTCAGAAAGCATCTGCACACATATCATCACTGAAAGCAGAAGGTGATGGTGACGCGCAATGCCACGCGTTTTATCAGTCCAGTTATGAGATTTTTAAAGAAGAAAATGTATGTGTTTGATATTGGAACTGATAAATCGTGAAAGCGCGCAGTGGTGTATGCGTGGTGTGTGACCACATCACATTTTGTGCAGGATTTAAGCGCTTTTCAGCTGTGCGCATCCGCGCGTCCTGGCACAGGGTTGTCCTGTGCGCATTACGCGCGTGCCTGACGCTCGGCCCGCAGCATCATCTTCTGTAAAACATCCCCCGAAGTTTGTCCCGGAACTCCTTCCTCATGAGGCAGTAGATGACGGGGTTCAGGCAGCTGTTGGTGTGCGCCAGGCACACGGTCACCGGGAACACGTAGGTGTGGACGATGTAATAACTTTTGTCCCAGTTTGCGGCGTTCAGTTTGACCAGCACACTCCAGAAGGTGATGGCGTGGTTGGGCATCCAGCACACGAAGAAGGACAAGACGACGATGGTGACGGACTTGGTGACCTGGGATCTGCGTTTGGGGTTGCTGGTTTTCATGCTGCGCTTGCGGATGAAGCGCAGCAGCATGAAGTAGCTGACGGACACGATGACCATGGGCAGGACGAAGCCCATAGTGATTTTCTGGATGTGGTAAAGCGCCAGCCAGTACTGCCCGCCGGGGAAGCGCAGCAGACACAGCTTCTCTCCGGTCACGTTGGTCACTGCGGAGAAAATCGAGGTCGGCGCGGTGGCCAGAGTCGCGAGAGTCCAGATGAGCGCGCAGATCCACTTGGCGGAGCAGGACTTGTGCGCAGTTCTGTTCTTCAGAGCCGACGCCACCGACCAGTAGCGCGTGACGCTCATGGCAGTGAGGAAGAAGACGCTGGCGTACATGTTCATCACCGTGACCGACAGGATGATCTTGCACATGGCGTCTCCAAACGGCCAGCTGAAGTCCATCGCGGTGTCCACGGCCCAGAAGGGCAGCGTGAGCACGAACTGCAGGTCCGTCACGGCCAGGTTGAGCACGAAGAAGTTCACCCTCGACTTCCTCCTGTCCTGTTTCACCCTGATGAAGAAGAGGACCAGCAGGTTGCCTACCAGCCCCGCGGCGCACACCGCGGAGTAAACGATGCAGATGAGGAACCGGAGAGCCGGGCTCCCGTCCGCGGTCACGTCGATGTCCTCCAGGTTGCTGAAGAGGTCCAGCTCCGCCTGGGACATGTTGGCGCGGACGCTCTCATTGTCCCGACTCATGTCAGCGGCAGGCGTCGGTTCTTCCAGATACCGGAGAGCCACGTTTCTGTCCAAACGGATCCTGAAGTGATGCCATCCCAGCTCCCCTGCCTGCGTCCACCGCCAGCCTCCCCCCGGCCGTCTCCTCTGCTCTCCAAAGCATCACAGCTGGCATCCTCTCCCCACCCATCTTTCAATCAGCCTGTGGGTGTGGTTAAGTGTGGCGAGGTGAAACGCTCCCATCACTCCTGTGCGTAAAGAGGCGCGCCGCATCACCATTTTAACACGAGTCTAACCCTCATAACAGAATTAATAAACGGATCAAAGCTCGACTATAAGTGAGCTGCAGTGGGAAAAACATGACAGGTTTAAGACTCCAGACACTCCAAACCTCTAAACCTCACCACATAAGTAGGAGTTTATGCAAATGTCATTTAAAAAATGAGGTTTCCTAAAATATCCAGTTATGTAGCCAGCATGATGTGGCCCTTTGGAGACGAAGGACCCCTGGAATGATCCCACTTTATGGCACATCCAGGCCAGATTTCAGGCTACAAAAAGTACCCGTTTGAGACAGAAAAAGCAACTTGCTACATGTCTTAGACTGGAAAAGTAAAAACAACAACGAAGCCTAATAGACAAAATCATGCTAAAACAGACCTGATGATGCCAAAAGACAATGTCAAAAACCAGAGCTAATGATGCCAACGAAGAAACATTAAGACATTTCACCAAAAACACCTAATAATGGCAAAGAAAAGACCTAATAATGCTTATGAAAAGACCTGTCTAAT
This sequence comes from Oryzias celebensis, assembly GCA_014656515.1. Lineage (NCBI taxonomy): Eukaryota > Metazoa > Chordata > Actinopteri > Beloniformes > Adrianichthyidae > Oryzias > Oryzias celebensis. Next base: position 23,605,130 of record BNCR01000003.1, on the reverse strand, counting down.
TCTAATAATAATGCTAAAAACAGAGCAAATGATGCCAAAGAAAATACATAAAAGTCCCCCAAAATACAGAATGCTTAAAAAAGACCTGCTTAATGCCTGTAAGAGAGATTATGATGCTCAGACCTAATGCTCACTACACATGGACACATCTATTAGATATCCAAGTCATGACTGTTTCAAAGCTCACAGATATGCATGAAGCATCTGATAGACATCAACTCAGAGGTCCATTGTGTATCACGGTTTAAATCCCACAACTAACTGCGACATGGTCCCATCATGCCTTGCACGCTAAAAACAAGCCATTTGGGTAGTTTCTTCCCTCCGGACACATGATGTCTTTTAGTTATCTATAGACATCTATTGCAGATGTATGTTGGATTACTAATAAACATCTATTATGTCTACAGGACATCTTTATTTTGTTACTTTATTAGATGTAGACCAATAGAGTTCTACATATGAGGTCTCCTACACATCGAGACATCTGCACAGACATCTATTAGATGGCCACACAGCAGACATCTCATCTTTAGATGGCTGTTAGAGAACCTTTCTTTAAACATTTACCAGGTATAGGATAGAAAAGCGAAGTCAAATCTGTTTCTATCAATGTTATTTTTGGTGTGCCGTCATTTTTTTTTCTCCTTTTAAGATCAATTACAAACATGACAGCACTGGTGCAGAATCCACTTTTTTTACTAATCTATACATGTAAAATCTATACTTTGTAGAACTTTGAGCAGCAACTAGACCCTGTTGTGCAGCAGAAAATCTGCTTTCAACTCATTCTAATAATAACCCACTCTGACAATGGATCAAACCTTTTACCATCATTATGTTCAGTTATGTGACAAGTTAAAAATCTGAACAGAAAAATAGATGTTGGATTGTTGTTCTGATCAAGTATCTGTGATCTTTAACCCCAGGTACATTTCAGTAGAAATGCTACTTTTTGGAATGTAGAACTTTAAGATTTCTAGTCGTCTGGGAACTTAAAAGCTGTGCTGTGGTGTAGTGGTTAGCCCTTTCACTTTACAGTAATAACAACCTGGTTCAAATCCCAGCTGAGACCTTTCTGTGTGAAGTTTGCATGCTTTCCCTCTACATGTGTGTTCTTTTTCTCCTGCTTCCTCCCCCAGTTCAATAAAACGTTTCATAGGTTAACTGCTGTCTGTAAAGATGAATGGATGGAGGTAAAATTGCAGTATTTATATTTTTTAAATGACTAAATGTTTAAAAAAACTACTCTAAAAATATCCTAAGATTAGTTGACTGCATGTAGATGTGTAGTACAGCTTTACATGCAGATATCTCTCAGAACACGATAGAGATCTAACAAAGTAACAAAACAAAGTTATCAGAGATGTCATCTACAGTATATGTAAGGTATCTAAACACATCCTGTGCCTTGTTGGATAATTCAAAAAAGACCTAAAAATGCCCCAAAAGATAAATAATAATGCCAAAAAGAGCCACCATTAATAATGTCTAAAACATAGAGCTAATAATGCTAAAAACGACATAATAACAATAAAAGAAAGCTTAAAAAGTTTAGGTAAACGACTCACTGCTGCCCCCCAGTGTTCAGTTTGAAGCAGAGCACCATAAAAACACAAACTCTTGATACTCAAATAAGTTGGAAACCAGCATTTATGTAGCAGAATGCATTTTATTACATCTACTTTTCTACATAAACAGGGAACATTCAATAAGTAAACAATTTCTTTCAATGCAGGTAATAAATATTTTTTTCCACTTGGTATCTTTGTACAAACTGACACGGGTCTACTGTACATCGTCTTCTCCTGTCCCTCCCGGAAAAGCCTTTATTTGTCAATGATTTTGTCGGTTTGGAGCTTTGAAACGAATCCTGTGAATAAGGCAGTGAGTGCAGACGTCAACTCAAGTCTGACAGATTCTTTCACTTGTTAGAGAGACTAAGTGGCCACAGTCATTTTTTTTTCAATAATACAACTTTCATTTTCTAAAAAAAATATATAAATTATTTGATTCTCTCACTCTGAACGAACACACGACAGCATACAAAAAGACAGCAAACACCCACGTTTGAATGGAAAGTTTCTGTTTTCAGGTTTACAGGAAAGAAAACGCACAATTTTCCCTTTTGTTTCAGTGACTAAAGAGCTGAGCTGCTTTTTCAGGTTCCCAATAAAGCTCATGTGTCGTCTTTACGAATAAAACTTAGGAGACAGGAGGGAGAGAAAAACGCAGGAGCGGAGGAGGAGGATTTGACTTTTTTTGGTTTTCCCATTCTTGTCTGTCGAGCACTTCAACAGCAACACATTCAACACCGTCTGCCCTCGCACAGCACGTGCTTCCTGCTCGTCAGCTGCATGACATGTGAGGAGGAGGGATAAACAAATGAAAACGACGATGCAACGCAGTCACAGACACGGCAGCCTCCTAAATCAAAGGCAGTCAAGAGTGAAGCAGACAGACACGACACTAAGCTGCTCATGAGTGAATTCCATGGATGTAAAGTTCAGATGCTGATCTCTGATGAAATAAACATCAGAAACTAAAAGCCGTAAGTGCAAATTGAAGTAGGGGAAAACAGACTTTTCCTCAAAAATAATTACATTTCAAATGAAAACACATTTTATTGCTGATCTATGGTGGCCCTGAACGGCAAATCACATCAACAAATCACTCAAGGCAAAAATATATTAAAGATAATGTGACATTAAAAATGCTGAACAAATTACATTTTTATTTCAGTTCATTTTGTTTTGGTTTCAATAATGTAATTCTGTTTTTTTTTTTTTGAATATGATTTGTCATTGGGATTTTTAACATGTTGAGTAATTTGTTGGTGTGATTTGCCTTCAGGGCCACCGTACTGATCCCTGAAGGGAAACTAAAGGAAAAGACCTCTGTGCCATAGTTCTGGTTAGCTTGTGCGACGTCCTGACACTTATCTGTGAGCAGTGTGGAGTTCAGTTTGCTCTCATCTTGTGCTCTTTGCAGAGACGATGGGAGGCTCAGTTAGCTGACTACAGTCTTCTCCTTCACATCCCAAAGGCCCTCTGTGGGGGCTAAGGTCTGAACGGCGAGGACTTTTCATGCTCCCTCAACCACGGCTTTACACTTTGAGTCCAATCGGACCTGACAGGAACATCTCCAAACGTGTCTGGAGGAGAATGAAGAGATCTGCAGCTGGAAAAATGAAATCAGGTACGCTGACGTTTCATGTGGCTGCTAAGTCTCACATATGAACATTTTTCCTTCAATCAAACCTTTTAAGAGCAAAATATTTGAACAAGTAAAATCAATGTTTACATATTTTTTTTACACCGGTGTTGAACACAAGAGAGCAAAAAGGTTTTAGAGGTACACTCCATATCAAAATCTCAAGACTAGTTTTGAAATTCCATGAAAACTGCATTTTGCATGGCTTGATTTTTAAGGTTCTAAGTAGAGCTTTGAAATGTAAAAGTAAGACATGTGAACAAGAGGTCAAACATTTTGAGCAGACAATTCAATTCAAACAGCTTCACTGAAATGGGCTGTTCATCAGCTGTTCAAAAGTTTAGGACCATATGACCAATGAAGGGCATTTGGTGATGTCCATTTTTGCCTCTATCCACAAATGTTCTCCATTGGATTTATTCAGGAGAACATGCAGGATGGCCCAAAAAATCCCTGAAAAAAGGTCTTTTGTCAGGCGAGCTTTGTGGACCTCAGCATTTGTTCTGTTGAAAAACGCCGTCATCGCCACAGAGATGAGGATCCTCAGTCATGAAGGACGCCCTGCAACATCTCTGCAATGCCAGCAGTGGTTTGGCTCCCTGAAGCTCCCTTTTTTTGGGTCTGCCACTAGACTCTTTGTTCCGTCACCTTCAGGATCTTTTTAAAAAGTTCAAAACTACAGTTTTACTGTGTCCGACCTCAGCAGCAACGGCACACTGTGAGAGGCTTTGCTTATGTAGCTCAATAATCCTGAAGAAATGTGGCTTTTTAGCCTTTGCCATCAAGACTTAAACAGGACGAAAACTTACAAGAAAATACAATTGAATGTGGTTAAAGGCTGTGATCTCAAACTTCTGATCAGCTGATAAACAGTCTCTTTTTGTTCAATTATTTCCAATAAACTGGCAGCTAAAATCATTCGTTTTCTTGTTCATCTTTCATCGTTTTTGCATTTTTTTTTCTATTTATATCCTTGTTAAGGTCCAGCTGTGACAAATGCAAATTCTTGCATTTTCCTAACTGGTTTTCAAATTTTGATCAGGAGTGTATTTGCGCTGAAATTCAGGATTAAAGCTGACATTCATCCACAGACAAGAAGAGCGGAGCAAATACCCTCAACAGGTTGCTTAGAGATGATGTCAGCAGCACATCGACGTCTGCATTTGCAAACCAACTCGCTGACAGCGCAGATCTGCATCGCTCTCTGCGCTCCGAAGCTCTTAAAACTGCTCTAATCCCAGTCAAACTAAGAAACGCTAACAATAAGGAGCAACTACTGTGAGGATTATGGGGAAGAATTAGCCGCTGCGGCTTTGAAATTGCGTTTTTTTTAAACTTTTTTTGGATCAGAAGGCAACAGCTTTCTCACAAGTCCTGAAGAAATCATTCAGATGACATGAAAGTCAAAAGCTTCCAGGTGACAGTGACTCACACTCTGCACAGAAATCAACAACATCATACAAACATAAATAAATACAATACTGCACAGAATTGGAGACACCTTACTTCTTTTGCGGCAGACGATGGAGCGTGATGGAGAGGAGGCTCCCCAGAGAGGAAAATAAAGTTACAAACAGAAGGAAGAGTGTTTGGGGGGGGGTCTGCTGCTGACAGAAGTGATTAAGTCATTGCGGAGGTGATAATTGAGCAGTGGCGTGTGCTGCAGGTTTCTGGAAGGGACTGGCACACGGAGGGGTTGGATGATAGCAGCGGGCCGCGGGGGGTGGGTGGGGGGCGTTCAAGGACACAGGGATGGGGGGGTGCAGCACAGTTCCCTTTCACTATAAAGCCAAGCACAGTACATTCATGAGAGAATCCCGAGAGGCCGAAGCGCTCCTCGCTTCCAGACAGGACGTGTGTTTGGGAAAAAATGGCCCCCATGCTGGCAGCGTTCCCCCCCGAACAATGGCACCAAGCCGCACGCTTCTCCTCAAGTGCTTTTGCCACACATACCTACCCCTGAGGGTAGGTATGTGTGGCAAAAAAACAAAAATAAACCTGGACTATAGGGGTCAGGGAAGGGGGCGAGCATTTAAGACAAGAAAATGACAATTTCCCAAACACGCACATGGACAGGCACTAGTTTGAACTTGGTCACATGCCGTCACGCCGCCCGTGTCTTTAAAAGGTCTGACGCTGCTACAACAGCTTCACTGGAATTCCTGTTTAACAGTCAGCTAAGGAGACGAGACAGAGGAGGACAGAGCGTCCCACCAGGAACACGCAGAGACGGAATACAAACACTGGCACGTCGATGCGACCGCACTCCCACCGCTGTGATCTTTTTCCTAAGTACCTACTGTTTTTTTGGCATTGTGCAAAAGAAACGAAAACCCAACCCCCCCCCAGCTCAAAGATCTAAAACTGGCAAGTATAAATAGTTTCTAAATGCTTTACGCTGGCAGAGTCTTTACGAGGAGTTCAAATGAAACACTAGAAAAGGCTAGCTTGCACCCGCACACTCCCGCAGCGTTAACCTGAAGGTCAAAGGGAATGCATATATAACTGTTTAAATATCATACATAATTTAAAAGGAAAATAAAATTACACCATAAAACTGTAAAGTCATTGTCTGAAGGAAAAAAAAATAAAATAAAACAAGTCGAGTTTGGAAAAGGGCACGGAAGTTCATGTCCAAGAAAAAGACAAAAACATGGCAACAGGCGTTTATATAAGCTTCAGCCAGAGGAAGAGACTCTTCATTCCTCCACTTCCAAACAGAGATCCAAGCAGCTCACTACACTGACAGTGTTCGGGTTGAACATACAAAAGTAAAAGAGGAAAATAGATTTTGTTCTTTATACATGGTGCCACACCTTTGCTTCTCATTTTTTGTTTAAAAAAAACTTCCAACATTGCGTTGCTTTTTTTTTTTTCCCAGGTAGCATCTTTGCCGTTTGTGCCGGGCTGGCAGCAGAACAGCAGAAATCCAGAGTTCATGCGTTTCTGATCTGCAGCAGGTGCATCAACATCACAGCTGACCTCTTAAAGTGACAACATCCTGCCAGAACTTGTGCTCTCCCTTTAAGAAGCTGCGTCCTCGCGTGACCCTGCACAGCGGTCTGTTCAGTGGGGGTCTGTCTAGTTTCTGCAGTCAGCTTGTGAATGGGTTAGTTACTGCATTGAAGCTGGGGCCCAGACTCTTGCTTTGGCCCCTCTCGGGTCAGTCCAGCGATATGACGTCAGGTATCCCGCTGTAAATAGCTGCCACTGCATCAGTACCACTCCGGCTGGCCACCACCCCGGGGTGTGTGTGTGAGGAGTGTGAGCCCGTGAGGGAGGACAAGTGTGTTGAGTGAGTTTCCCGGAGGCTGCCGGATGAGACCAGGCTACTGCTGCTGCCCGAATTGCTCGCCCCGTTGCTGGGCGCCGTCAGTGAGGTGGCGGGGGACGTTCCTGATTGGTTGAGGTACAGCTGGGTGGCGGAGGAAGAGGAGTTGTAGGGCAGGAAGCGGTTGAAGAGCAGCTCGTGGTCATCTGAGGCCGAGGCAGCGGCTGCTGTCGCCATAACCATGTTGTAATGCTGCAAGGAGGAGGAGCCATAAGTGGGTGAGGTCGCTCCGTGCAGATAAAGACATGAAATACACGGTCTAATAAGTCTGAACTTTATTCATCTTATACTTAGAATTAACTTGATGCTGCACTTAGTAAAATGAACTAAAACTGCTGCAAAGGATGTCAGCACCAACTCTATTCATTTAATCGTTAGATTCTCTAGTAAAATGCTTTCAAAACTATAAGCCCAGTAAATTCACTGTTTCACTCCACTTATTTTCAAGGCCAAATTGACACAAACATATTTGCAAAATCCAGAGTAAGAAGTTTTGAAAATGTTCTCCTCCTTTATTATTCCTATTTATTCAGAAGTATTGTTTGACCTCATATCTCTATGAGCAGGTTAATGTGAGCCAGTGACGAAACAAAACTGTTAACAAAAACGTAAAAGGAAATATGTGGAGAAACCAAAAAAAAAGTCATCAAAATAGTTTTTAAAATTTAAATTCTGATCAGTGAATTAGATTTGATACAATGGAAAACTTGTAGTTTCTCTCTTTTAACTTTTAGCCACACCTCACTCCAGTCCCAGAGTAACCAGAGGTTCCAGAGCCACATGCAGCTCTTACATTCCTCCATTGTGGTTCTTTGGCTTCAAAGAAAAATGTGACCAATTTGAATAAATATGTATATAGTTTTGGTTAATTAAAAAAACAAAAACAAATTCAAAATGTTGCCACTTGTGTTTTGAATTTTAACAAGCCAAAAAAGGTGAATTTTATTTTGTAAATATTTCAAAGCTACTTTTATCAATAAACGGCTTAAAACACTTTTGTAAACACTGTGGATCTCACTGGGTTTTGGTCTGTAGGAAACTGGACCAATTGGCTCTTCGAGAGTCAAAGTTTGCAACCAGACTATAACATAAAAAGGGGTTCAAGAAATCTTTTTTATTTGTGGTGGTTTCAGTAAAAGTCTGTCCATAAAGAAAAAAGGGAAAACGGAAGTCAAAATGAAAGCAAAAACAGGCCAACCTAAAAGAAGAGAGCAGGACTTTGGCCATGAAAATAAAAGCAGGATTACAGCTGATTCAGCCGCATCGACCGTCGGAGCCAGTGGCTCCCCGACTGACTGTCTTACATAAGACAAACTAGCTAAAAAGAATAAAGAAAGATCCCAAAAGGATACCACGTGGAACCCCACATTAAACCAACAAAACCCAACAATCTAACAACCACAAGGTCTTCTCTGAAGCTCATCTCCCTCCTTTGATTAACATTTCTTTAAGCCTCTGAAGAGGCTTTTTTTGTTTTGAAATATTCCAGATTGTCAAAAAATCACACAAACATCAGCTGAGAGAATACAAAAATGACTCTTTCAATGTTGACCTTGATTATTTAAAAGCTATGATTCAGAAACTTGACTCTCTGAGAAAAAGAAACTGACTTTAGACGTAATAACTGCTTGTGCCACACTTGGAGACAGAGCTTGTAATCAAGTATTTGTGATTGTTGGCAAAGAGAATCTTAATGTGAGTGGAGGAATTTTTATTCTGTCGATGTAAAATGATTGTAATTTGGTCACGATGGAAGCCGTTCTCACATGAAGGGTCTATTTAAGGTCATAATCCCTCATCTCACACTTGTTCTTAGCTTAGAGATGGACTTGCTGCTATGTTTGGGGCAAAGTTCCACTGAAAAGCCAAAGTGTTTTTGAGATCAACTTCCTGAACTGATAGACAGACAGTCTCCCCTCAGGGTTCTGTTCTGAGGAATAGTTACGAACTTGTAGAGTGGCAGATCATCACACTCCCACCCCCATGTTTGACTATGAGAAGGCTCTGATGAAATACTTTGCTGGTTTGGGTTTCAACCATAAAAACTTCTGTTCTTGTCTCTGCAGACCACTGTAGGTTTTTCCAGAACTTTCCAGATGTTTTCGCCAAATGTGTATTTTTTTTTCTAGTTTTTGGTCAGCAGCAGCTTTCATTAATGTAGATTTGACTCTTATCATGGCCACCAGATAATTATTTCTACTTTTTAAATGTTTCAATCTTTATCATCGCTATTCATTTGATTATTTTTACCTGTTTGCGCACTGAACAGCAAAACAAATGGGAAAATGGTTGTTGAGTTCCTTTAGTTATTTCATGTGACTCTTTTTTTATTGCTCTGTTCTCTTTAGATGGCTGCGTGATGATTATAAGATTTTTTAGGATTGTTTCACTTTGTCTGACAGCTTTTGTTAGATAAAGAAATGCCTGATTCAACAGATCTGGCTGTAATGTAAGATTAAACTCAGATTCAAAGTGTTGATTTATGATTAGGAAAAGTGGAAATTGTTTTTCTGTGTGGGGCAGGCAGGTTTAAAACGGCTTTATTTTCCTGTATGAGTGTAAAAGTGCAGTGTGGTTTACTCAGCAAATCTTTGTCTGGCACTAAATGTTGAATGATCTTAGCTTCTTAGGTGTGACAAACTCTAGACTGAGCTAATAGGTTTGTGCGGCTCCTTTTCATTCACTTCAGCTCTCAAAAACCTCAAACAAAACAGGATTGAGTGACACTCGACTTTGAAAGATTTATGAGTCTGTTTGTCCATGTTTTCTGACAGTGTCTTGCAGTTTCAGTGAAGACACTGATGTTATTCTCACGTTGCAGAGGGAAAATAAAACCCTGCTTTGGCTGAAGTTCACAGTTAGCGGCACGTTCATTTGCATTCAGTCTCACAGTATCAGCTCGCAGCAGAAATCTCACTGGCAGATGTGTCACAAATCAGCTTAATATTGCACCACTTAAGCCAAATGAGACAATGCTTGATTTACAACAATATGAAACTGTTGATAAATGGTTTGTTTTTTTTTATGCCCCCCCATACACACACTTACAGCTCACGAGGAATAGAAACAGAGCTGCTGCTATGAAATCCTACAAAATTACCAAGAATATTTTAATTTGCTGACTGTACGTGAGCTATTCCAACACTTCTTTGCTTACTTTATGGTTTCTTCAGAAAATGCATGTGTTTATCAGAAATGCAGAGGCCTTATTTGTGGGTTTGGCTTTACCTGCGAGACATTCTTTTTTATAATTGTTGGATCTTTGCAGCAGCTAGCTAAGGTTTCTGCCTTTTTACAGCCTAATTTCATCAGAATATTAAAGCAAAAGGTTGGGAAGAGTGAGCATACCTGATGATTGTCTACTTGAAGAAAAGAAAAGAAGTTGAGATCTGAAAATTGAACAAAAATACAGTTAGTGCTGAAAAGAAAAAAAAATACCAGAGACAAAATTATTATTTTTTTTAAATAAAACTGTGCTTTACTGCAGTCGCTCTGTCTGAAATTTCTCACAAACCACTTCCTATCAACATCTGATATAAAGAAAATCAAGCTTAAAATTGCATTTCTGAGTTTTTCTTCATTCAAATCGTCATGAAGCAGTCGCAGACCAAAAAATGTTGGGTGGGCCCAAAGTTAAAGTCTGATCAGTTGTCACGCACCAAGGAGTGTGACATCTGTGCCCCGCATTTGACTCATGGGGAAGCGGTGAGCTGCAGTTACAGACACACAGTCCAACCCTCTAATGCTGGGTGTCAGGCAGGGAGGCAATGGGTCCCATTTTCAGTGTCTTTCTTATGACTCGGCCTGGATTTGAACTTTTTAGATTTAGGCTAAAAACAGCATAATCAAAACAAAAAGACCACTGGGAAGACTTGGAAAAAAATACAATTAAAAACTCATACATTTCATATGTAAAAAATAAAAAAAGATGGCCGCTAATAAAAAATAATACAGGGATGGAAAATGTGATGTCATTTCATCTGTTCGATCAGAGGTGGATATTTACGTTGTGATCTTGTGTCTTTACCTGACAGATCGTTGGGGGTGTGATAGTAGGGTCTGTAGTCCTGGATGAGTGGGGGGACAGGTGGGATGTAGCTGGTGTCCATGGCTGGAATGCTGGGGGTGCGGCTCACAGGAGAAGCCTGATGGTGCAGGTTCAGCACGCTGACGGAAACAACATGGCACAAAGAGGAAAGAGAGCTCACTTAATTCATAATGAAGCATTTGCTTCATGTTATATCAGCCGCTGAGCCGCTCAGCATTTTGTCTCCTGGAATTAACTCTCAACACAAACCTCTGAACGGTAACAGGATTCATTAAACTCAAATGAAGCAGCAGATGCTTTTGGCCTTAATGAATTTTAATTTGTCAGAATCAGCAGCTGCTCAGCTTTCAGGGGAAACAGTCAAATCTCCAGAAAGGATTGTTTGTTATCTAAAAGTTATCGTATCTTTCATCCTCCATTTGTCAATTATTTAATTCTATTTTTCGTCTTTAAATCCTCCTGGACATATTGCTGCATGGACTTTAATCCTGTGTTCAGACTCATGAGTGGGAAGGCCAGATTAATCCTCTTCCTCCTGAAAGTCACACATCTCATTCCATCCAGATGATTCACGGGCAGCTAAACTCACGAATCTTTTACCACCTGCACACGCAGGAGCAACATAACTGAGCCTCACTTTGACTTCCTATGAAAGCCAAATCTAATGTGCTGAAGGGACATCACAGTCCTGGGAGTGTGTCTCACCCTTTGTTGATGACAGGCGGTGAGGTCGGGGACAAAGAGGAACACGCTCTTTTGACAGGAGGAGGAAGCGATGGGAGCGATGGAGGAGGTGGGGGCGGCGGAGGTGGAGAGTCCGCCTCTTCCTCATCAGAAGAGCTGTCCAGTGTCAAGTCGATCACTTCCACTTTCTTGGCGTTGCTGTTGCTGCTGTGGCTGGAAGACGAGGAGCTCAGCTGATCAGAGCCTTCTGACGTCCGGCAGGAGCCTGTAGAGAAACTCCCATCTCATTTTGTGTGATCGTTTTCAGCACGTTAAAGATCCACTCTAAGGAACATTGTGTTTTGGATGTTTTTAATATGTTCTTGTAGAATTCTTCTCATAATGAAGGACAAATGTAAAGAAAAGTAAGATTAAAACTGCGTTTCTGAATATTTATTAACCCAAATCATTGTGAGTCAGGGGCAGACAAAAAATACCGTTTGAAAAAGCTTGTAGTCGATTCATACGAACTACAACTTGAGGCCACAGGCTCCCTGCTACTCTCCATTCTAATGGATCAATCCTCTTCTATCTCTTCTATCACTTGTAGACAAACAGATCCATGAAAGTCTTTGTTTTCCTCCTCTGAGCTGGCATCTGGCTCACAACTGTATGGCTGTATTGCTGGAATATTGCTTAACATTTTTGTTGCACCGCTAATGTTACGTTGGGCTTGTAAGCTAGCAGAAAAGTGTGTAAACAAAGGGAACAGGGGAAATAAGTGCAGGCTTACTCCACACCGACAGCCCTGCCCACAACTAAGGAGAATTTCTGAAAAACTTCAGCTGCTCTGCAGAAACTACGTCCTAAAAAACAACCGTTTTTTTGGGCTAAAAACACCATAATCATAATATAAAAAAAACACTGGGAAAGCTTTTAAAATAGATCAGAAGATGAATGATTGGAGTGGGACTTTAGAATAAACAAAACACGAGATGATTTAGACATCAGGTAGGATTCTCTCTAGCACTACAATAAGACACTTTTGTTTTTTTTATACTTTAGCTGCAAATAGTGAAGATCACAAGTCTCTGCTCTTCTAACATTCTCACAAACTCACCATCCAGTCCGTTGTTACAGGAGGCAGAGGACACCTCCTGCACTTCCTTCTTTGACCTCATGGGGGCCCAGCTGCCATCTTCCTTAAACTGGATCTCATCGCAGTCCATGCAGCTGTTGAGGATTTCCACAAACAGCCTGCAAGCAAACACACACAAACACAGCTGTAAAAACATCCAGATAAGGCTCACAACTGAAACTTACATTTGCCATTCATGTGAGGAGTAGAGTCACAGGATTTAGTTATTTATTGTATGCATCAGCTTTAATGCTTCATCTTTTTTTAAAGAAACCACACTCCTCCTTTAAATAATTCAACGTAGATCTTTAGAGAAGATTTCATGGCAACATGGCAACTGCTTTAGGGGATTTCGGCAAAAATAATTAGCATTTTAAAATGCAATAAAAAAAGTCAGAATTTCTAGATTTATTAGAATCTAGGATTAGAAATAAAGTAGGTCAAAATTGAGGAAAAAAAAAAGTCTAATTAAAACAAGAGGGAGTTACCCATCGATAATGAGGTGCTCATAGGGCGCCTTCTTGTCACAGACTGGACACACCCAAGTGGGCTTCTTCTCATTCATCTGGATGTAGAGTGTGGCGTCAAAGCACTGCAGGTGGGAGCAAGTCAGCGCTCTGCATGGTATCATCAGCCTCATCTTCCCCAGCTGCAGGAGGAACACACATTGGGGTCAGAGCATTGACACAAACCACATCTGAGGCAGGGGGATTAAAGCATGTGAGAGACATAAACTAAACAAAAGCCACATGAAAAAGACACCTAACAAAGGTTAGCAGATTGAAAGATAGGCAGGAGTCATACAGAGGAAGGCATCTTGAGTCAGAAAAACAAAACAAAAAACAGGCTTTGAAATGACTGAATATGAAAGTGCTCGCGAGCAGGGAGGATAATTACCGGGCAGAGCAACGACACTCGCAAGCTGGTGGTGGCGATTTCACTGTCAGGGTCTGCGGTCAGCTTCTCTTTGACTGTTGAAGCCAAACATGCATGCTCTTCAGTGACACAGCAGCAAAAAAAAAACAAACAAATCTCTTCCCCAGTCTTTAAACATCATAGTTCTTTAAACTTAGCTTTACACAAATTCTAACTCTGTCACTTGCATGTGTCATGAAACATGGAATTAGCTTCTCACAAGTTTAAAGACCCACTCCGATCACCTTTGATCTATTTTAGAAGCATTCACAGCGGTCTTTCCACTGATTTTGCTGTTTTTAGCCAAAATAATAAGTAAAAGAAAAAAAAAAAACCTGTGTCGGTTTCTAAGACATAGTTTCTGCAGAGCGCCAGTAGGTCATTAGAAATGCAGCTCTGAGTTATGGGTGGGACCGTCAGAGCAACCCCGCCCCCTTTTCCATCCCCGATGCAACAGGGAGCTTGTGACCCGCCACACAACTACAACTGCTTTCAAACAGCATTTTTTTCTTCTGTTCATGATTGATAATGATTTCAATTAAGGAATCTGAAAAATACAATTGAAATCTTAATTTTCTTTAGATGTGTTCTCCATTATCAGAAAAACGCCATAAGAACATGTTAAAAAAACAAAAACACATTTTTTATCAGACTGGGTCTTTAAACTAAGGTCTATAATAACATCAAGGATGATAATAAAGACTTGTCAAGAGCAAACAACTGCTTATTCTAAATGATTTCCAGAAACTCTCTTTAGTGTAAACATTTCCTGTTATTTCTTGAAAACATTCCCACATTTTATATATTAAAAAAAAAAAAAAAACACAAAATAGTTATTTTAAAATTATTTTAAAATCAAAACAAAAATGCATTTTTAAATAGTCATTTTGATACATTTTACATAGAAACCCTTTTATTAAAAAATGCTTTTGTGATCAATTTCTGTTGTTTCTATATTCCAAATTTATTTAGGACAGGACTTCTGTTCATTAAGAGTACATTAAAAATCCAATTTTTAATGCTTTTACCTATTTCAACACAAAAAATCCTCTAAATTCAGGTTAAAATTGTAAGCAATGTTTATAACTCAAATGGTTAAAAACCCAGAAAACATATTTTTCTTTAAAAAAAACCCACACATTTTGTAGTTTCTATCCAAAAGACTCAAATCAAGTTTTGTCAATTTTGTAGGTATCCGACATTTTACTACCTAAGGATTTAAAAAAATTAAATACAATCCAATAATCCTTCAATTCTGACCTGTTTCTTGGGTTCTGTCTTCAGCATGAAATCATCAAACAGTTCATTTAAACACAGTTTTCCCTACCTGATCGTGGAAATTATGTTCTAAATAAACCTGTGAAACTGGTGAAATCTGCAAAGTAGGGTTACAGGTGTTTTAAGGCGGGAAAACTCCTCACTACACACCGTACACACTTTTCTCAGACATACATGAACATCTTCACACTTTTCTCTCTTGTTCAAACTCTCAAAGTTCAAACCTTCAGAGAGAAACAAGTCCAGTATTTTAGAATGAAAACAAAGTAGTAACCTCAGCCCTGACATCACCAACATCTGGTTTGGCAAAAATCTTACTGAGAGCTCTGGAGTGGTCTGGGTTTCTGATGCCTTTTGCTCGTAGTCTCTGTAGCAGCACCGTGGACGACTGCTGCTTCACCAGATACACCGCCATGGAGTAATTCTGTGGACAGAAAGAAGCAATAATCAAATCACTCTTCTACCGATCATCCAGTGACTTCAATGATAGCTGGAGACTTCTTACCCTTCCGATCTCAGACGTCCATGAGACCACAATGGTATTGGGAACTGTGGTAGACAATCTGACTAGTGAGGTAATGTTGATGGGCCGGCTAGGCCGCTTGGGCTCAACGCCATTTTTGGTTGGAGGAAGATAGCCCTGGAATTCAGGAGTAAATGTTAAAGCAAACAAAGGATTTACGTTTCTACACTTATGTTACGGTTCAGGGCTCCCTACAGGCAGGGTGCACGGTTTCCCGTTGACTTTCACACACAGATTTGGGGGAAATGGTCCTCCTGAGGACAACTGGTCTCTGACAGGCAAAACCGCAACTGAACCTGGACTGAGAAGTCACATTTGGTCCCCGAGATGTCCCTTAGAAGGCAGAAACAAATTTAGGTGAGTAAGAATGAATTCTTCCGATAGACAGCAACAGGCATTAGAAAAGGACGTTCTTACATGGAACTGCTAATCTGCTGAACCTGCTGCGGCGTTAACGCAAAGGCAAAACACGTCTCTTGAAACCGCTGACTGTTGTCTGACGCTGTGAAGAGAAAACAAAAAAAAATGTTTAATAGTGGAGAAGTTTCCATATCAAAGGAAACAGAGCCGGATTATTCCGACTTTATATCCACAACTCAAGTGTCTACCTGCACAAATACATCCTGAACATCAAAGAGAGCAGGACCACAGTAAACAACAGTAAAGGTACATATGTGTGAACAAGAGGGAATCTCATCGACAAACATAAATATTATTAACTAGACATGTCTTCCTGCAGGAAAGAACTCAGTGGAGCCCAGGGGAGTCAGAAGTAGACCACACAAGATGTGCTCTATTTATAGGCCCACCCCACAGGTGCTTTAAATAAGTGGCCTGCTTTAAAGACAGAGATGGTTCACAATGTCAAGCAGGTTTGCATCAAACAAAGCCGTTTGGATGAAAACTCGGGGTCTTTCTAGGGTTCTGTGAGTAAAATACACTGCAAAGATTGTAGCAGTTTTAGTTTGAACATATTGGATGAGAAAAGAGTGTTAAAAAAAAGGTCCCAGAAGAAGAATGAAAGCTAGAAACTGACAAAAAATATGTCATATAATGAATAATAAAGAATTAAGTTTAGGAGTGTAAAAAAAACGTCACTCATAGGAAATGTGAGACGTATTTATAATCATCCATAAATCAACATGGTTAACTTCTAGCTCTTTTTTCCTTTTTCTGACGTGTTTAGTTTTAATTAATTTGTTGGAAGTTTAAATGAATCCCAAACTGCTTCAGGATTTTTTGGGGTATTTTTCTGTTTGTGAAAAACATTTGAATTTGTTCAAACATAGAAGGGAGAAGATTGTTTTTGGTTTCTTTCAGGGCTCTGTGGCCTTAAGCTGTTCTGAGCCCGACAGCACAAGTTTGTCCAAACTTTTTAGCCGTTTTGTTTGTTGTAGAGAAACAACTTCAACTTTCTGAAACGCAAAAATCACAAGAACTTTTTTAACCAAACGGTTCCTACTACTATAAAACTGTCTTTGTTTTCTGGTGTAACCTGAAAGGTGCAGAACCGATACAGTTAGAGGCCCTAAAGTAACTACCTATTCAAAAAAGGAACTGACTTGTTTTGTTCAGGCAGTGCATTCAGAGTGGAGCAAAGGATGTGCTGTAAAAGTAAGATGCATCACAGTTTGTTTTCTTCTGAAAACATATTTTTGTCTACAAACCTTATATTGGGAATTACCACCAACATGGAGAAAAAGAGAGCATTACGACCTGCTGCGAATGCAGAGTAAATGTTCAGGTTTTTGTTTTGTAATTCAGCCGTTCAGGTGTTAGTGTACGACAGCCTTTTAGGACTTTATGGTAAAAATGGAAAAAAAAAAACAAAACAAAAAAACATCGAATGTGTTTTCGTATTAAGAAAAAAAAGGAAAAACCTCAACTGAATGAAAATTCCCATCAAAACATGGAAATATAAAAAAAAAACCCAAACATTTACGATAGTTAAAATAGTTCCACATTTTGAGAACTTTGTGGACATTTATACTTTTCAGAAATAAAAAACCAAACAACTGTCACCATCCTGATTACTTTAGCAAAATCCTCTGTTTAAAGCTTATTTTGATGTGCTTAAAAGCAAAATTAAAACAACAATTTCCTCTAATTAAACCAGAGCCATTAAAGTGCAGGCTTATCAAGAATGGCTCTTAATCATTAGGTTTTTAAGTAGAAATGTAGGGGAATAAACCTTTGAATCAGCTTCTAAATACTCTTTGATTAGATGAATGAGCCTGTAGAAAATAAAAACAACATAATTTAACATTATTCACAACTAACAAACCAGAACATCAATAGTTTGACTCAAACAGCTTCTTCAATTATTTTTATTAAATTCAAAAGTCCATAAAAACAAAAAGATTTTTGTTCTCTGCCAGACTTTCTTCACTAACAGCCATTTATAGGAGTTATACCACTGACTTCATATGAGAACTGCCACAGATAAAATGGCTTACTTACACTAACCAAATGTAGTCAATTCAGTTGCCATTTTTTCATGATACAGACGCCGACATGTTGGAGCTGGACGACGTCAGCAAGCAGCGACTGGTCCGAGTCGGACACTAAGTCCAGTTCTAATATGATGTCAATCAGTTATACATTCTCAACTGACGCACTGACTAAATGTTTACTCATTTAAAGGAATTTCTTTCTGAAAAGGATTATGGAAAAGATGAATGCTACTGTTTCTGTGCATGACTACAGAACCTATGATTTTTTAATATTATGATTAGCAAATCTGAAAGTCCTTTTTGTTTTGCAGCGATGTCCCGCTCTCCTGTGTTTACAGGTAACATAATGATAGCATGTCACTGTCTCCATGTCCTCAAGCTTAAGCCTGTTTACTGCAGAACAAAACCAAGAGCGAGTGAGCTTTCAAACAACAGTCCTCCTTCTCTATGGGCACATAGGCTATAAATAGACAGTGCTCTCCCGCCCTCCCACTTTCACTCTAAAAATCCCTCTCGCTTTGGTACTGGAATTGGTGGATTTGTTGCTGGTATTTGATTGGGGAGAACATGAAAGGGACTGATGGGAGCTTTGATTGCACATAAAACCTCACCCCAAAGTGGCTCCTTTAGGATCGAAGTTATGGCTGTGAATTTTCAGTATGTTTTGTTGATCTGAAATGATAGGAAGCTGCATTCATGCTCATAAGTGTTAAAGCAGGATTTGTCACATATGTGTTGCATTAACAAAGCTAGACTGTTGTCAAGTTTCACGCTTCCCTTAAAGGAGTATGACTCCGTTTTATTCTTCTTTTTTATTTAAAAAAAGAGGAGAAAGTCAGATTTTGCTTGTAAACATGATCCACCATTAGAATTTGTTTAACTTTGCTCAAAATAAACACCGGAAACAAGGCGAAACTGTTAACATGAGTGGTTCCAAAAGCAACAAAATCTGCGTGACAGCTGTTCTAAAGATCAATAATGGAGCAAGTTGAATTCCCTGTTTACATAAAGAACCACTTGAATGATGAAATAGCGTGATGAAAAGATGTGAAGCAACAGCTGGCTTCAAAAAGTCTCCAGGGTGGTATCCTTTTTTACTCGACCAGTGGAGCCATTTTTAACACCAGCGTTTACTTTGCGCTGATGGTTATGCTAAAGTGGCACTTTGGTGTGGTCCATTTGTCTTTGAGAAATACAAACTGAAAGGAGCATTAAAGTAGACAAACTTCAGGATCAATCACAGATGACTTTGTGATCAGTTTTCCATAAGCAGGGAGTCCTGTTGCTGTTGACGGGTAGATTACATAAGCCAGTGGTGCAGTAGCTCGGTGTCACACCAATATATAACCTGGCAGTCAAACCAGCAGAGCTCAGATCAGGTCCATCTGGAACAGAGTCTCTGAATAAATGTGCAATCATTTACAAAAACAGGAAAATAAATTACACCTTCTATTAATATTGCTTCAGTTTCCATTTCTAGATGTACAGTGGGGAAAGAAAGTTTGGGCGCCCCAGATAAAATGTTATTTTATTGTGCATAAAGAACCCAAGGAAAGATCTAAAAATCTCCTAAAGGCATCAGTTTACAGATGAGACATCCTTTTAATATGTTAAAAAAAGAGGCTTTATTTCCATCATTCAACCTTTCAAAATAAAAGAAAACAAAATAATGGGTTGTGTTCTTAAACTGACAGGAAGTGAGGTGAAATATTTTTAATATAAGTGCAGATTTTTTTATTTGCATGAGCCTTTTTGAACTTGGGTATTTTTTGTAGTGAAAATCATGTTTGTTTTTTTTTGTTTGTTTTTTTTGCATAGTTTGGCAGGAGTTGTGACTTACATGCGACTTTTAAAAAATAAATAGCAACAACCACTAGAGGGCTCTGTAGGTGTGTGTATCAATATTTGCTACTGACAGCAACGCAGAAGAAGAACATTTCTCCCGAAAGTGTGAGTTATTCCATTTCATTTTTAATAGTTTTAAGGCTGTAAAGCACTTTGTGTTACTGTTGTGTGACTTTTGTGATGATTATTTTTCTTCTTTGTTATAAGATTTTTTGGCTGCTGTGACCTATACACAGGAATTACAGACTGAATCATTTTTAACAAAGTAGATCCAGGCCAAGTCCCCAAAAAACAGCAGGGAGCTTATGAAGCAGGGAACTGAGTCTTTGTTTACTCTTATATTACATGCTACAACTTTACCAAACAAATGAACAAACAAAAATCCTGGTTTTAAAATATTAGAGTTTAAACTGTAAAAGTGTAGTCTTTTGATTGACAAACCTGATCTCTACAATAGGATAATTAGGCAAGTTCCAGCAACTGCCAGGCTTTTGGTCTCATCCATGTTTTGAAAGATCAGTGTTTGAGGACCGCTCATCCAGCAGATAGCCAAGATCCATCTTTGGATAGGTCGAACTAACCGGATTGTCTGATTAGATGCAAATGGAAATGGTTTCACAAAAAGATAAAGGTTATTAAAATTCTGCCAAAGACTCCATCCACAATCTGTAAATTAATTTGTAACAGAAGCAAGGACAGAATTCAGACAAACACCTGGATCTGGAGTCATACGTTCTCAGGCAACGCCCGGTATAACACAGCATGCATTTGTTCACACTAAAACTAGTGGTTAAGAATGAAAAAGAATAAATGGAAACTTCAAGCCAAGCTGTTCTGGACATTCCTGAATATTTTAAACATTTTCTGTTGCTGCTCCAAATAGCAGATCTTTGTCAACTTTTGACTACTTTCAGAACAGTGCTGTGATAATGACGCAGTTAAAGAAGCAAAAGCACAGAAAACGGGCAGCTCCACATTCAAGGGCCTATACCATGAAAAATCAACTTTTTGAGCTTTTAAGTGCATTATGTTCATTCCTCACTATAAAGAACCCAATCTTCCACCACTCTTAGCTGCAGCCCCTTCCATCCACACAAAAACAAGCGGGTCCTCACCATGTGACATAGGCCAGTGGGAACACCCCCTACCAGGAAAAGTCAGCGTTGCAAGCCCCGCCTCCAGGTTAACACAAACACACATCCACTTTTCTTGCAGAGCTAGGCGGTGATCAGCAAAACGACTCATAGAAGAAGTGGTTTTTTTTTGCAATGCAATGTTTTTTAGGCTGCGAGAGATGTTGGTGTTTGCTCAGAAATCCCAAAGAAGAGCCTGCTCATCAGAAATGGTTGGAGTTAACCTTCAGGAGCGCGCGACAGACCGGCCAGCAACTTTTTGTCTGTGACCGCCACGTCAAAGATGACTGTTTTGATAACCTTGGCCTATATCAAAGTAGAGTGTCTGGGAGACTGATCCTCAGAGCTGGCGCCATTCTTACAATCACACCTGATGAACATGCCAGACCCGTAAGTAAATCATACAACTAGCTGAAAGGATGCAGTATAAGCAAAAATGCACGAGCTAATGCTACATTTCCACACACGTTGTGCCTCACGTATAGAACTTCCAGATCAGACTGTCAAGAGTGTAAGGCTCCACAACATGCACATCCATCTTTAAAATGTTCGGTGTTGTTTGTTTTCATGAGCGGACACGCACAGACACGCTGCCCTAGGTTGACATCATGGTTCGGGCATCATCCACAAGAAGCAAAAGGCGGTGCCTCAGAGATCGAGTCATTTTACTTCAGAGTGTGAAAAGAGTCCACAAAAATAACTCATATTTCATAAATTATTAGTTCATTAGTGTGCCAAAGGTAATATATGATATAATCATGGATATTGTTTACTATAAAAGCCTTAAGAAAAATCATGGTATGGGCCCTTTCAATTTTTAACTTGCTACGTTATGGTTTTATTCACCTACATGAAATATGACAGGAACCCATCTAATTGCATGTATACACAAATGCGCATATACATTTTTTCTACATAATGCTTTAATTTCCTTGAAAGGAAAAATAAAAGGCTGTTGTTCAAAATACTCAAAATACAGAAGTATGCTTTGCAAAAATGTCTTGGTGTTTTGTCACATCACTAAATGGATTTGTTTCCAATTAACCAAGAACAAATTTGCTCATTTATTTATTTATTTTAACATTTGTGCGTTCCCTGTCTGGACTCTATGTTAGCAGCAAACACCATGCAGAAAAATACTAATTTCAAATGCTGCAATGTTTGTTTATTCAAGAACAATAATTTTGCTGCAGTTCAACAATAATATCTCGTATGGCATGTTTCCCCCAAACAACGCAGTCCTGGATATTTTAATGTTTTTGGAAATTAACGACAGACTTCAGGATTTAAAATGTTTCGAAAATATAATCATATCAAGAATCCCTATAAAGTAAAAAGTCATTTGAAGGCCGTCATGTCAAACAAAAACTTGCAGTTTATGACCTTCATGCTATGGAAACATGCTGCGTCAGTATGTTGCGCTTTATATTGTCTAAGAGCTGTAAATGAATGTGTGGCAGATGGTGGGGGGGCGGGGCAGATGGGGGAAAATGACCTTCATTGGGTAGATGCTACCAGTGAGAGGAAAAAGACCAAAGTTTAGCCAGAATGTACAGCCAAATATGTTTACTTCTTGCATAACCTTCAAAATAAGGACATTTTTTTCTCTAGTTTTTTAAGTCCCACTTCAACTTTATTTTTCCTTTTGTAAAATTGTTTCCAGTGGTTTTTTTAGTTATGATTATGCTGTTTTTATCCAAAGTGAAAAAGCCAGTGTCGTTTTTAAGACATATTTTCTGCTGAGCGGCAGGAGTTCATTAGAAATCCATTTCTAAGTTAAGGGCTGGACTTTTTGTTAGCCTTCGCTAATTTCCCATCAACGTTTTGGTTGCACTCTCTCCTACTAGTTTATAGCACCTCTCAAGCCCAAGCTAACATTAGCATTAGGAGAAAATAAAAAAAAAAAAACTAAACGATGAGCAATATTGGAGCTATCCAGTCGTACGGTTTTGAGCCAGATGGCAGATCGGACGAAGAAAATGAAGACAATATTGGATCCATGTGTGTTGTTGATGCATCAAAATTGGAGCCGATGAGGGACACTGTGGCCCACCTGTGGCAGTTGGTGCGCCACAAAGCCAAGCTTTTTCAAACCACTAGTTTTATATACCGAACTGTTTTATACACGTCTTCCATAAAGACAAAAGTGCCACAAAAACACGTTAAAAACACCAAAAACACAATTTTCTTTGGAGTGGGTCTTTAATGTTTTTAAAAACGTGTATTTTGATAGATTCTGTAAGGATGCTACATTCATGAAAGGATTATGTATATAGTGATTTATTTTTGGGGTGAGAGTTAAAGTCTAACAAAGCTGAGTTTGTTCGGTTGATCATTAAAAATACAATATAATGTTATTATACTTCTCCTAAATTCCATACATCAATCCTTAATAAAATTCCACAATGCCAAATCTCAAACTTGCTCGAGGCATCCAGAGTCTTTCTAGTTTGAAAAGGATGAATATTCTAACAGTACAGCGAGCAAAAAATGTAGAAGTCTCATGTTTTGGATTTTGTTCTGCTTTGGAGAGAAGGCTTGTGAGCTAAACTTCAGAGAATGTGCTCGGCTCTATAGCTCCTCTACAGCAGCACTCCAAAGCCCAGCTGGAGTTTATTAACTAGTTAGTGGTGTTGCTACTTTTTTCTCTGCACCATGGGCATAAACACACGAAGGCAGCCACACACGAGCACAAACAAAACATGCAAACAAACAGCATTCATGAGAAGAACAAAGGCACAAATTCTGTCAGAGGCACCAAAAAGCAGAACTAAAGCGCTGGAAGGATCCACAACTAAAGGTCAGGCCTGGATGATGCGCTCATCCTTGTACACAATGGCCACGCAAAAACTTTTCAGTGTAGTTACTCGCTGACCGCACTTTTAAAGGCAATTTTATTATCAGAATATGGGTGTTACGTTGAATATTTTTTGATAGCTTATAAGCGGACTCGTTCACCATTTCAAAATAAACTGCGTGAGCTTGTTTTTATGTGACAATCACGACAGTACATAATGAATTACACAAAGACGACTTTACGACAAAAGCAGGCAGAATTATGTTGTTTATGTTTGAGATCAACCACAGGAACAGCGCTGATAATGTTTACTGTTATTAAGGTTTTGGTTGGTCTCATCAAGTACGTGCGAAGATAATTATAAATCAACCAAGACAAGAAAAAAATGCAGGTTTAATGGGCTCTGAGATGGAAGCCATTTTGCTCAAACTGTTTATAGTCGAGTGCATCCAAAGCTGCTTTTGTTGATGTTCATTTGCTGTGAGAATTTGCTAGACTGTTCACACAGAGACACCGTGCTTTGAATATTAGACTCACAGAAAGTACTGGAAGTATAAAATCCAAAAATTAAGATGCTGAACAAAATCTTGCACTAAAGCATCAACTGATTAAAGACCCACTGATGAAAATAGTGTTTTTAACATGTTTTTGTGATATTTTTCTCATGATAGAGGACATATAGAAAGAAAGTTAAGCTAGGTCAAAATTAAGTTTGAGTATTCTTTATTCCAATTGTTGGGAGTTAGGAGCAGCAAAAATTGCAGCTGGAAAAAGCTCCCTGTTCCGTTCTATTATGATGCATCCACTTGTAGTAAGTCAAACTGTCTGAGCTGGCATCTTGGTCCAAACTGCATGGCTGGATATCTCCAATATTACTCACCAATTACTAATCAAGTTTAAAGAAATGAGACGGGACACTAAGAAACCTCAGGGTTTCCCACATGAAGGAGGGATCCTCAAACCCGGACGGACAGGTGATGCGCTAGAACTTTTAAAGAAATATGAACTTAATTAATTCTACCACTAAATTGTAGAATAACAAGTATATGTCTAATAAACAACACGTCTAGATAAACAAGTTCAAATAACAGCTAAATATTTAAATAAACAACGACATGTTTGAATAGTGTAGCAGATGGGCTTCATCCAGCTGGGGTTGCGGGAAGTTGCGGGAGTTACCACCCAGCTTGCTTGTCCAGCTCTTTCTGACCTGCTTGCTGCTTATTACCTGGGTCAAGTCGCTTACAAAGTGGAACCACCCCAGATAGCTTATTAGAGCAAGAGGTACAGAACAGGCTGGAAAGGGAAAAAGCACATTGGTTGATCTTGAAGACAAAGGCTGGCCATCTCAGCTTCAGAAGGTATGGAAATATGAAGGAATGTAAGACTGTTTATGAAACTACCACAAAGTAAAACTGTTTGATTGATTGTTTTGCATTGATTTTCCAGTTACTTCTGAAGAGTTTCACTTTTCTGATAACGAGCACCACTTCCATTTTTTTAAAACAATAACACAGATAATTTCTGTACAGCAGCAAACAGATAATATAAATATGAATACATTAAATACAACGTTTCTAAAGTTACTCAAAAGCTCAGCTGTTGTTGATGGGAACATCTGCGACAGGTTCGTTTTTGGCAGCAGCAGTTTGGTCTGTGTTGTAGTCCAGCTGTTGGTGTTAGAACCTGAGCTACATCTATGATTTATATGTTGCCAACGCACAACAAGAGTTCAGGAATACAGTAGTTTTCCTTCAGTACCCAACCAGCAAAAGCATTAAGCCTCAGAACAGGGGCCTTTAGTCAGCTTTACACCTTAAAGAAACAGCTGTTGCTAAAATCATTCCAACTACAGTACAGTCTAACCTTTGTTAGAACAATAGAAAAGAATCGAGTGCCCTCAATGTTGAGCAGAGATGCTATCTCTGCGGCTGTCAGACAGAACCCCTGTGAACCAGCTCATCCAGCTATCTTTGTGCAGAAAGTAATGTCAATTAAAGTCACGTCAACGTTAGGCAAACACTTTCCTTAAAAAAAAAAAGCATTTTTTTCATTGGAATTTAAGCAAAGAGTGTTACAAGAAAATAAGAAAGACACCATAAGTTAGCTAAAGCAATATGACAGACAGACATCAGTCACAAGCTGACCTCTTGGGAGAGTCCTAACACCAGGAAAGATTTACAAGTTACATTGACCAAAGCAGTCTGCAGAAGTGGAAATGACTGGCACAAGTCAAAAAAGTTACCAGTAGTCACTTTCTTCCCAAAAATACAAATTCTTTATAGATATTTACAGCTAAATCACACATGATACAAAACAGACACCGGATCACCAATTTAGTTAAATAACTTCATGTCTGCATTTTTGAGTTCTGATTAGAAAACCTTAAAAATGTAGGGTTGGTAACAAGGCTGACATTGAGCTTTATAGTTAATGTTGACCTGGAAACTCACTGAAAATTTAAACAATATATAAATTTTTTCGTTTTGTAAAAAAAAAAAAAAAAAAAAAAAAAAAAAATCACTGACAGAAACAAATTAAACACAAGATCTCCCAGAAGACATAACTGCAAGAAGAAGAAAAGAATTACATGACCTCAAAAATCATTGTTTCGTTTATAGCTTTGTTTCCATTTTAAAATAGAATTCAGATGAAAAATCACTCTGTAAAAAACGTTTTATAACAGCAACGTGCAGAACCTGCAAATTTCTTATGTTACACTTGTAACATTCCTGGACAAAAATGATGGTACCCTTAGAAAAGACTGAAAATAATGTGACCAAAAAAATATGTTAATCAAAGATTTGTCCACTAACGGTATCATCAGTGTAATCAGTCAGTGAGCCTATAAAAAGGGCAACAGGTAGCAACATAGTGTGTACCACACTCAACATGAAGCAAAGGAAAGAGTTGCCTCAGGACTTTAGAAAGAAAATTATAAGCATGTTAAAGACAAAGCCCCAAGCAGTTTGATGTTCCTGTGACTATAGTTCCACATATTATTCAGAAATGTAAGATCCAAGGGTCTGTAGCCAAAATCCCTGGTCGAGGCTGCAAGAGGAAAATTGATGAAAAATCAAAGAAAAGGATAATACAGATGGTGACAAAAGAGTCCAAAAAACTTCTAAAAGAGATAAAAGGTGAACTTTAAGCTTAAGGAACATCAGTGTCAAATCACACCATCCGTCGTTGTTTGACACAAAGTGGACTTAATGCGAGACGACTAAGGAGGACACAATTGTTGAAAACAGATAATAAAAAAGCCAGACTGGAATTTACCAAACTACATGTTAACAAGCCACACAGTTACTAGGAGAATGTCCTATGGACAGATGAGACAAAAATGGAACTTTTTGGAAAGGCAAATCAGCTCTGTACTCACAGAAGGGAAAATGAAGCATATCAAGAAAAGAACATGGTTCCTCCTGTGAAATATGAAGGAGACTGCTGTATTCTGGGGCTGCTTTGCTTCATCTGGCACAGGGTGTCCTGAATCTGTGCAGGGTACAATGAAATCTCAAGACTATCAAGGGATTCTAGAGAGAAATGTACTGGCCTGCATCAGAAATTAGGTTTTGTAAATGTTTGCAAAAACAATGTTCTAGTGCAGCAACCTATTAGACACTAGCATTAATGCAAACAGGGCTGCCTTCTTTGACATCTGGTAATTCAATCATGTATAATATAAGTGAAAACCAATAGTATTCATGCTGAATACTGCAGCATGGGTCCCTTTGGACGACAACGACAAGGATGAGAATGTGTTACCACTGAGGTCGTCATGGTAATGAAGGAAGAGACGGAACAGAGCAAAGGGTTAACCAAATAATGGGGGTGGAGCTGAACTGCTGGCTGTAACCTTTATTCCACAGACTGACAAGACTGAGCAGAATGCATGTGTACAGGTGGAAGGAGTAATGATAGGTAGAAAAGACAGGAAAGGCAAGGACTGTGTCCAAGTAATAATAACTGTATTTACATCCACACAAGAAACCTGTTTCCCAAAGTATTTTTTTACAGCCACTTATGGTAGGATAGCAAAGGCAGGTTCATCTGCTATTTTCTATGAATTTGACATTTTTGTCAATTCCCTTGTAAAACCATGATATCTGTTGTCCTGTCAAAAGCAAACAACATATATAGATGTATTTATTCATCTTTATTATTCTGGTAAAAAATAGAGGAAAAAAAAAACACACCCTTCCAACATGTAGAGTTGGGATGTCATGGAGGAGCCAAAACGGCCACCAAGATGGGAGAAATTGGCAACAAACCCATGTGAGTAATGAGTAAACATGCGGTCTTTGAAATGATGCAGGTCTTCAGCCATATCCTAGATCTAAAACTCAACATACTGTGATGAAAACATGTTAGGGACATGAAATGAACCCAATAAAAGCAGAAAATAAATTAGCAAAGAAGCTAAAGATATGAGAAGGTCTATTGGACTGATGAATGTCAACAAAAATGCCTGAAAGTGACTGAAATTGTCTTTGAAATATCATAACAAAAATAGTCTAAAAGTAAAACGTGCTCATGCGTGTCAAATGTGAGCTATAGCTCTGCATTTTGGATCTCTTTATTAGCTACTTGCGTACTACAACAGTGAGGCTTACAGTTTGTTTAAAGTAAAGCAGAGTTTATTTCCCCCAATAATCAAGAACAAATGTTCAGGCTGAATACACACAAGCGGTTCCTGGTCCCGGACCAGGATCAACTTGGGTGTATTCAGACATTGGACCTTATTCCGGGACCAGGCACCTCTTCAGTGTATTCAGATTGAACATTTGTTCCAGATTATCTGGGGAAACAAACTCTGCTTCACTTTAAATGAACCAAATGTGTCCAGTCTGAAGACACCCTTAGGAATGCTGCATTTTAGAATTTTAAGTTCTGACTTCTAACAAGACGAAAATAAAGCTTAATGCTTTAACAAAATATTTTTAGTTCAATGATGGCAACGACCCCCAATAAAAAAATAAAAAAATAAATTACACAATCATGGGACCAGTGCTTTCTTTCCATTTTTAACTCTACGAGCTTATCGTGACCCATGACAGATTAATGCTGCCTAACGCTTTGAGACTTTCTGACCAAAAGCTCATTGTAAATCAATGAGGTTGTTTTGAAACCGATTTTTTTCTGAAGTGGTCTGTTCTAAATAGTGCTGCCACAGTAAAGATAAGTACCCAGTTTTATCTTGAGTGATTCAACGGCCACAAATTAAAGGTTCAGAATACACACAAACTATTACACATGTTACAAATTAGCAAAAAAACAGCACAACAAATATTTGGTAACAGCAACAACAGTTGCCATAGACGTTCAAATGTTTTTCCTAAGCACTGAAAATCAACAATTTTAGCAAACTCACCATAAGTTTTTGTGTTATAAAGCTAAAATATAAACTTTCTGGGATCACAGAAAGTGTCCACTTTAATTGTGTTTTTTTTTTGTTGGACTTTCCCACACTAACCTTGACATACCCAAAAGCAAAGCCAGAGATCCTTGTGGGGTATTTTAGGATCTAGACCACAAACATTCATATTGGTTTTAAGTTGATTAGCATGTCAATATTTCTGAATTTCACAAAAAATTCTCTCCTTTTCGTCACCTTTCATAAAGCTTCTGTACAATACTCTCTGAATCCTGCTTTAGAACACAAACGCCAAACTGAATCTTTCTGTTTTGAGAGGTCAAACAGCAGGAGACACAACAGCAGGTCAGTAATCAATAGAGGTGAAGAGATGGACTGAAGGAAAAAAAATATGAACAGTCAGAACAGAGAGCATCTATCTTAAAACAAAAGATTAAAAACAGTACTGGTGGGTGGAAAACAGTACAGAACGTAGATTAAATTTGAGGAAAATCCAAATAAATATCTTCATGTACCACATACTTCCTTTTCTATCATGCATCAGTCTGTACTTGTCTGAAAAAAAAAGTAGCCCAGCATGCATTATTTATTGCTGGTTTTTTCCAGTTGAAGAGAATGACTACAACTGAAACTCAAACAAAAGGAGGCCGTGTTTTTTGCAGACACAGGTGCACGCCTGGCTGTTTTCATCACTTTGCATGCAAATACTGACAAGGATGGTCATGGAAACAGAAGACAGAGGGAGGGAGACGACAAGAAGAGCCCAAGCAGGATTGAGCATGTGCAGGAAAAGGATAGAGTGAGAACAGAGAGAAGGATGGTGTGATGACAGAGCTGCAGGCGCTGTGTTTGTACATTCATCTGCAGGCAAATTAATCACAAAATGTTCTCTTTCTCCATTAAAATGCTAATATAGAAAAATCTTGGCATTTCCATATATTTGCAAAATATCCAAGAGCCCAAATTGTGTTATTATGCTAAGTGCAGACTGTGTGCTGGATGTAGACCTAATGCAAAGAGAAATCTAACCAAGATGAAACAGATTAAAAGTCTGTTAAGCAGGGAATTCAAGAGCAGAGCATGATATAACTTTGGTCTAAAATGCTGGGTCCTCATAGGTTTGAAAGTGTCTGACTTGTGTTTCTTCCTTTAAATTTTAAACTAAATCTTCTTTTTTAGGGGTATTTTCTGCACCACAACAAACACGATCTGATTCATTTTAACCTGAAAGTTAAGAAAAAGGAAATTAAAATGTTTTTAAGTTTGTAATCTGAGAGAAATAAAGAGATAATGTTTGACTAGAGTTTGGCTTTATGCTAGTAAAATGGGCTTTGATGTGTAAATCATTCACAGAAGAATGCAATACACAAAGTAGAACCCACAGCTGACTGTCTGATGAAACTAAAACCTTTTATCAAACAAAGAAGATTTAGTTTTTGTCTATTCCCAATAAATTGAATGATGATACTCCACCCACACCTGGCTGCAGCCCTGAGATAGAACCTCCACCTATAATCATCCTTGGTGGTAAGTCTGTCTGTAATTTGCCCTGTCCTGTTGATTTAACTCAGGACTAAGTACACTTGGCGTTGCCAGATAGAAACCAAGCAGACTATTAGTCAGAAGTTAAACATGTATTTGATGTTAGGACAGCTACATTTCAGGAAAATGCAGATTATTATAATGAAGTGACTGATTTACAGCTATTCTCTGTACTAGAAAACTGTACATTATGTTCAAATCTTTGAACATAAAACAGAGATAAATCATTAAAATAATTTTTCACTCTCAAAATAAGGTGGAACATTTTCCAACTTGCAATTGAATGCTTTGTCGTCAGATAATAGAAAGTTAACATTTTACAGTGGTCCCTTGTTTATTGCAGGGGTTATGTTCTAAAAATGACCCACAATAGACAAAATCTGCAAAGTTGTGCTCTTTATTTAAAAAAAAAACATCTATTAAATATGTTTTAAGGCTTTAAAACTTCTCACAAAGCTCAAACCTACGAAGAAAAATTACAGGATGAACCAAGATCATCTAGCAATTGAAGATGAATGTAAATTTGGAAAGCTGAATGAAGTCTGTATAGGAGACACTGTACAGAAAAGATCGATTGACACTTGGTCTGCAGCCAATCAGGACACAGAACTCCATGAACTGTTATAAAAAAAAAAAAGAAGTCTTCAAAATTGCCCTAAAACATCTTTGAAGCTCTGCGATGGACGGACGACCTTTTGTACCTTGCTTTCGCTCAACAGCCGCCGGGTTTGGCCCTGGCAGCTATTTGACCCAATAATGGACAAAACGGGTTCAGAAAACCGGTAAACTGGGCAACAGCAAGAGACCACTGTAATTGTGTGCTTAAAGTCCCACTCCAATCACTTTTTTTTTTTTTTTTGTGAAATCATTCCCAGCAGTCTTTTAATTATAATTGTGCAGTTTTTAGCCAAAATCAAAAAGACTTTGTTGTGTTTTAAGACATATTTTATGCCCAGAGGCAGTGGCTCATTAGACAATACAATTCTGGTGTAGGCGGGACTGTTGGCTCGGGTCAAGCCCGACTCTTTCCCGTCGCTGAGAGGTTTGTTTCAGCGCTCACAGACGAAATATTTCCCAAGCTAGCATTAGCAGCACATGAAGGCGAGCAATATTCAATCAATCCAGCCATACAGTGTTGAGCCAGAGGCCAGCTCGGACGAGGAAAATGAAAATGAGGAGCGGGGTGGTAAGAGAGAGTTTGGCACC
Source organism: Oryzias celebensis (assembly GCA_014656515.1). Lineage (NCBI taxonomy): Eukaryota > Metazoa > Chordata > Actinopteri > Beloniformes > Adrianichthyidae > Oryzias > Oryzias celebensis. Next base: position 23,573,668 of record BNCR01000003.1, on the reverse strand, counting down.
CCCATTACTGTAACTGCGTCATTAGTTTGAGCTTTTTCAGATGTCTGGTTTCTGATCCAACGCAATTTGAATTAAGACATACTCAGAAATTTAATCATAAACTATTTTATATAAATCCTCTATTGTGAGAAAAATGCTACAAGAACATGTTAAAAACACAAAAAAATACTATTGTCATTGGAGTGGGTGTTCAAATAATGATTTATATTTGTCAACTTTGGCTTTTTTATGACTTCACAAGCTTTGGAGAATTATGCCAAACATTTTTTTACAGCAACATTTCTGCACCTTGTCTCAACACATTTGTTGGCAGAACATACCAACACAGAAAAAAAGCCATTTTTTATGGGAAAAGAGCTCCAAATGCCACTGCTGTCAGCACCTGGTTCAACAAATCTTATGGAATGAATGTTCAACTTTTATATATTAGATGTTTGTGGCACTTTGATGTATCAGAGATGTAAAGAAACAAAAAAAACTAAGAATCATGCAGTAATGTTAAATGAACAGCTTAGTTTTGGTTCTACCTGCAGTATGAAACACACCAGCCTTTGCCTTTGTGAGTGACGTGCTTCAAATTATTGTACAAAAAGTAAAACCATGCATGCATTTCTAACCTAGACTGGTTGGCTTGATGAGTTCATCCAGCATGTCGTAGAAGGGAAGTCTCTGGAGCTTCACATCTGGGTGGACAGGATGCAGCGAGGCGGAGGCGGGCAGGTGGTGTGCCAGTCCAGTCAACTCATGTTTCCCAGGACCGAGCAGTGAGAGGGGTAGCAGAGCAGCTGGTGACGGGGCTCCACCATGCCCAGCGTGACCCTCGTACGCCAACTGTGTCATGCAAGCCGGCAGTGCAGCGCCACCTCCCCCAACCACTCCAGCAGAGGCTGGGTGATGTGGCCCCGGAAGAGCAAGCTCTGAGTGGGAGACCATCTTGGCTGGGAAGCGCCTTCGGTAGAGCTCTTTGATCTTCATGTGCACGGCAGGGCTGCAGCCAGATTTCAGCAGATGCAATGCCTTGGTCAGCAGCTCGTGCTTGCGTCCATGCTTGTTGCGGCCAGCATATCCCAGCAGCACCTGCAGCTCTGACACCCGCAGGCTCATTACCATTTGCTGGAAAGACAGAAAAAAAAATAGAAACCAGATTAACAATACTTGTAATTTTCTGTTTTGAATGAAACAAACTGATTTACATCACAAAGTCAGTGTCTGTAACATGATCTGTATATGAGACCTGGACAGAGAGAGCGTGATGTCACCCAATAAAAAAAAAGTTGCTTCTGGTTGCAAAAAAATGATTCAGTCGCCATTTTTTCTCAAAATGGACAAGGCCAGCTGGAACCAGAACACATCACAAGCAATGATTGGTCCGAGTCGGTCTTGCACTGGTTTCACGTTTCATGACGCTGCAAAGTACTACCACTCAGGGAAGCTTGCGTAGAGCACCAGGCAATGCTGCCGTGTGGCTGTGACCCTTTAAGTGTGGTCCAGCTATTTGTGTGGATAAATGAGATGCGACGACTTGAGATTTAACACAGGATGTTCATGCAAACAGATGTGGAAGTTAAAGGAGAAGTAGGCAGCTGTTTAATTTGAATCTGGTGATGCAGCTCCAGGGTGATGCTGAGCCACAAATGCAAATACCATTTAGCAAGACTACGGGGAACATTGAGAAAAGCTCAGTGTGAGTAAAATGTCAGCGATAAACAGGAAAACTAGGTTGCATTTATTACTAAAGAACGAGAAAAAAACAAAAAAATGTTGCTTTATGTTCAGATAGAAGGGCTCAGTCTCATGATCCCAAACTATTTTAAAAAAGACAAAAATACTGTTTTTGCAACAAAAAAAACTACCTGTGCAGCATGCACTTTATATATTAAAAATATACCCACATATTTAGTATTGCAGTCATAACTCAGCTTAAAATGTGGTTAAAAGTACAGAGCTACAGGAGAGGATAAACTGTTGTGAGCATAATGACATATTACCGTATTTTACTTTAGCATCACTGAAGATGACGCTGAGCTAAAAAATTAGTAAAAAGACAAATGGATGCTTTACTACATAACTATTAAAAAAACTAAACATATAAATTGAACTTTTAAGGCAAATTGATCTGATATTTTAACTGTTGTGTCTATTTTTCTTCAGCTGTACCTCCCAACAAAAGGGGAAAAAAACCCCAGTAAAATCCCACAGCTTTTTTTCACAATGCTACAAAAAATAAAATACATAAAACACGTACTGCTTTCCTTTTAGAATATGATTCTACTGGATTGCTGCAGCGGTTGAAGAATACACATATTAGCTACGTCTTCATCTTTGACTTTTCATGAAAACAGCACTTCTCAGAGTGCTATAAAGTGCCCTGCTTGCACTGTAGTTTATCATGACATCTTTTTTTAACCTAGAGAACGGAAGATGAGAACGGCCACATCTGCTTTTATTTCCAGCTTGTTTTCTTGAGATAAAGACTTAATAACTTATTATCACATGATAACAACTGTTCTCTTGAGATAACAGAATAAAACTGTAGCTTGTTCCTCTTTTTAGAAAACAGGCACATAATTATATTAGACTCATAATCTAGAGAAAACAATTTTTGTTTTCTTGAGATAACAGAATGCTTTTTCTCCTATTTGGAGATCATCCTGGTAATATTCTTGGTCAGAAACAACTTTCCACTCAGCCATCGCCATTTCAGGAAGATGGTGTGGAAGATTAGCTGAGCTAATTGCACTCCCAGGAGTCAATCTGCTCCATGTCTCCAGGGGACATTCAATGATTTCCAAAGAAAATCCATTTTTTTATGTTTTCACAAGATAATGCATCATTAACCCGTGGTCTTGAGATAACAAGCTATAATTCTATTCCATTATCTCGAGAAAACTATGGTTTTTTTCTTGTGACAATGAGTTATTAAATTGTAGAACTGAAGGTAAATATTAGTCGACCCGGCTGTTGTCGTCTACGATTCAAGAAAAGACTCAAACCACCACAAGATTTCTGCTTCAATGTGAACTTGAGATTTCAACTAGAGAAGATGAGACAGATAGAGTAACAGTTATCAAAAAAAGGTGGCCTATATCAAGGCTTTACACTGTCAACGGTAGTTTTTTTCTTCAGAGATTTTGCTTTTAAAAAAAACATGCTTTTCTTAAAATAAGATAAAAAGAGCCTTAGTAGCTCATTATTGTGCTGTGAAAGTTGGTTCAATCTTTTCTTTAAACAAACATCATACACATGAATACAAGATCATTCATTTGAATCAAAATGCAAAGAAGTAAGAAGTAGTAAAGCAAACTTAATTTTAATAATACTCATCTTTTATCTTCCTTGAAGTTTAAATCCCGAAAACATAAATCTAAAAGATTTATATATGAATATATCAGATATATGTACATATAAATATATATTCTATATTTATAGAATATATTCATATTCTCAAGGTGAAATCAGGATTATATTTTACATGCAAAGTGATAATGGTTAGACAAACAACTTCTGTAATCACACAGATAAAGAGATGGGAAAAGGATGGTAAACCATGACTCAACCCTGAAATGACAAAGAGGTCAGTGATAGTTTGCATACTATCATATTCAGTTCAGGGTTATGTTTTTATATGTTTGCAGCAAAGGTTCTGACATTACTATGAAACTTCAAATAGCAAAGACTTTGCAAGTTGGTTCCTGAAAACTTCTAAAAAGAAACTAAAGTAACAAAAATAATAGTACTGTATCACTGCTGAAACCAGTTCTCTGTTTTATTTCTTTGCAGGCTAATTCATCAAACCTGATAGTCAATGTTGATTTGAAAAGGTTTTTACTAAAATAATGATATAGAGATGAAGTTTTTTGAGTTGTTAGCATAATAGAAAGCCCTCAAACTGAAAGACCACTCCAATGAAAACTGTGTTTTGGGTGTTTTTCATATCTTCTTGTGCCATTTTTCTCATCATGGAGGACATAGAGAAAGAGACTTAAGATTAAAACAGCATTTCTGACTATCTCTTTATTCAAATCATTGAGCAAATGAAAAATGCTGTTGGAAAAAGCTTGTAGATGTGACGTAGAACCTACAAAAGCCAGCCACAAGCTCCTTACTCCGCTTCATTCTGATGAATCCATTTGTAGACAAATAGATCCAAGCACGCCTTTGTTTTCCCAGTCTGAGCTGGCATCTGACTCAAAATTGTTTGGCTGGACAGCTCCAATACTACTCACCATATTTGTTGCATCCGTAAACTTAGGTTGGGGTTGTGAGGAGCTGTAAGCTAGCGGAAGAGAGCCCAAATGGATGACAGGAAGTAAGGAAGGTTTACTCTGGACCAACAGTCCTGCCCGCAACTTAGAGGCGAATTTCAAATAAACCTCTGTCACTCTTCAGAAATTATGTCTAAACAAAAATGACACCTTTTTTTTGGCTGAAAATGTAAATCATAATTTTAAAAAAATACTGAGAACACTTTTATAATAGATCAACAGATGATCTGAGTGAGACATTAACTGAAAGTCCTTAGAGCATTTTTCCACCCAGTCTGACACAGTTTAAACTCTTCCCCTAGTGTAGCATGCAATAACTACTGACTGAATGTAAATGTCCCTTTTGGTTAACCATAGCAGATGTCACAGAAACCTTGACCACAGTATCGCACATTTCCACTTAAACAGATTTACGGCAATAAATATGAAACGGAACTGAACTACAAAACCTGTTTCCTGTTAAATTTGTTCAATTTTTGTACATCAGCACACCTGCAAGTGCTTTAACCACCAGTGACACTGTATCTGCAGTCACACTATCCAAAAAATATTTTTAAAAATACATGTTATAATATATTTCTAAATTTATATTTCAAACTTCTGTCTTGTGCAAATAGAGAAAACACATCCATCCACGCATCCCAAGGGATATCCATTCATCTGTATTTTTTTAAACTGCGTTTTACGTGTTTTTGGGGGTTTTTTTTGTACAAAATCTCCACAAAATGAGATCAGATATGCACATTGATCGATTAATGTGCAGAATGTAAAAACAAAACCAGCTGCTGGTATGAAGAGCACTCACCTGAGACTCTAAAACTAAATGCATGCAATGCCTGAAGTGACCACAAAAACCCTCCAGCTGGGAGGGTGACTAGCAGATTCCAGGAACATTATCTGAGGTCTCTGTCCAGAAGAGCGCAGTAATGGGAACCGCTAAAACATGTTGCATAATCTAGGATTATGCAGAGAAAAAGGGGCAGTTCTCAAGTTTCTGAACAGCTCAAATCTTGGTATAGAAAATGATGAAAATAAAGCATCAAATTATACAATGAGGTTGAAAAAAGGGAAAACTGCCCAAACTGAAAGTCAACTAAAGCTAGGGAGTTCTAAAAGATTGCTTGTTTGAGGAAACAAGAAAAGAGTGTGGGGCATCAACTGTCAAACATAGAAGGGGTTCAAAGGGAGACATGTTCAAAACCCAAACTGCTTCCACAGCATCTCCCTGTGCCCTATAGTGTGTGCTTAGCTCCTCTAGGGTTCATCTTCAAACACAACATATGCCAGAACTACCTAGGGAGAAAAAATTCAAGATCTTTGAAAGCATAGAGTGGCCAGCTCAAGTCTCAAGTGCTGAACCCCATTGAACTGGTTTGCGATCGACCAGGGAGACGAGGAAAAGCAAAACCTGCCAGTGTAACATTTATGGGAACCTCAGCAATAGCAGTAGGAAGTGACAGCAAATTGGATTTTTAAGAAAAAAAATGCTTTGTGTGTATTCTGCTAGTATATTTGCTAAAGACAGTTACTTTGATTATGATATCATTTAGAATATACATGAAATGTAATTATAACTGAATATATGTTTAATTCAATAAAACTATTTTACAGTTTTATTGGGTAATTTTTGTGAAGTTTAGAGAATGTTGGACTGCATCTTTCAAAATGTTAAAACTGTGGGTATTCTAAAGCTTATCTTTTGTACATTATCTTACATTATTATCAAATATTATATTTTGTAATACAGTGTTCCCCCTATATTGTAATCCCACTGTTTTCATAGATTTTTTTCTGCACAACTTTGTTTGCCTTTTTTTTTTAAACAGTGCACTGTGTTCTGTATCCTGATTGGCTGTTAATCTTTTCCATCAATCTCTTTTGCGCCGTGTCTCCTGTACAGTAATGTGGTACATGCAACTTGACACTTATTAGCATAAACAGCATAAATTATTACCTACATTTTCTTTTAAGAGTATATCTTTGATTTCATTCTATAATACTGGGCTTATTTTCTAGGAAAGTTTGAACTTTGAGAGTTGAAAAAAGAAAAGTTGAAAATGTTCGTAAGTGTATAATGTTTTTACTGAGGGGCTTTACAGCCTTCAAACATCTGTTATCCTATCTAACATTTCACCTTTAATAGGATAGTTTTAAAGCAAAACCCTCATTATAAATGAGGGAACATTGCTTTATTAAATTATTTTTAATCTATCAAAATGTGGCTTCATAACATGTTTGGGTTCATGAAATTGTTCAGACTCTCTCTGTGAGGAGCTGCACCCTCTGTAACCTGTGAGAAGGGTTTTATTGCAGCAGGAGATGCAGTTATTTTGAAGTAGTAAATTCTGGCATCCCCTACTTCTCTTATCTTTTTTCTTTTTTTTTTTTTTTTTTTTAGATAAAATGCTGTTTGTTTTTTCTTTTAGATGCAATGTCTCAAAATGTATTTTTGTTTCATCATGAGAATTTTTTTTATAAATATCTTGAGTTTAAAGATGTCATTAATGTTGTGTTTTTACAAATAGGCCTCAATGAGCAAATATTTTGATGTAATAATACAAGCAGTACATTATATGTGCTTTTAAAAAAATGTGTTTTGAAGAATTAAAAAAATTAATTGGCTTTTATTTTGTGTTTTTTTTCCCATTTTTGTGATCTGGAAAATGATCCGAACCGTGACTCTAAAACCAGGAAACAATCCGAATCTTGGATTTTGTGATCCGTTAAAGCTCTAGTTTGTACACATTTGAGAACTATAAATGTCTCCTTGAAATTAAGACCGCGAGGTAGCTTCTCTTTTACAATATTATTACCAACTGTGAAAAACAAGGATATTTCTTTCTCCATATATTACCTGCAGCAACTGTTGCATATGTATCGTCTTTCCCACATTTGGTAATCCTGTTCTGCTGGGTTCACTGGGAGATTTAGCTGTAAAAGGGAAGGACTGTTTTATACAAACTAAGCTCTGATCAAATGTCATAGTGCTTAAAGGGACCAGATGCTGCTGTTTACAGACCAAACCCCACATCTTGTGGACAGCTGCCACATATGCGTGGTAAATACAGTTTTTCCAATCACTGGATTGGACATCACGCACGTTTGACGTAATTACTCCAAGTTCTATCGTGCAACCAATTTGATCGCAGGTTATTCCTCATTTCTCAATGGTGTGACCAATAACAGTTTCAGGCTGCAGTGAGATACATTAAAAATCGTCTCTTTGATTCTGAAAATCTCCCTGTGACTCAAGAGCCACACATTAAACTCACATCATAACCTACACCAATCAGAGATAGTGAAAGGAGTGAACCCACCTCTGATTTGGGAAGTCTAAAAATTCTTGTAGTGTGCAAAATCCATTAGGATATGCTACAGAGGAACGAGAGTAGCTAGCCGACTCCAGTAAACAAAATGGATGTAGCCAAGACGATGAGATCAGATTAAAAGAAAGAAAGCAACTTTTATGTTAGGAATATTGAAGCCCATTCTGTACTAAAACTAAAAAGACTTGATTCCACTGACCAAGTTTTTTACTCCGGTTGCGCAGCGGCACGGACGCATCAGAAAGGATTAAAGTCAGCCAGAGCAAGTCCTCTAGAAAGCCCTGTGGCACGGTCCAGAGACACTCAGCTGCATCGCAGCGCAATTTATGTGGTTCTACTTTTTCAGCTCTGATTGAACTCTGATTGTTGTAAGAAACGGATTCTCCCTTAGAGATCACAAATAAGTTGAACAGTGCCAGACATTGACCCTGTCAGTGGTACTCTGTCATTGGTACTGCACACACAGTGGGGGAAATGGGGGAGACAGCTGTTTGTTTACATCATGGTAAATGGTAAATGGCGTTTACTTATATAGCGCTTTTCTTCCTTCATTGAAGGCCCAAAGCGCTTTACAGTCACGGTCCCATTCACACACTGATGGTGGCTCCGCTGCCGAACACTGGTGCCAACCTTCCATCAGAGCCAATGTGGGGTTCAGTGTTTTGCCCAAGGACACTTCGACACATGGGCAGGCAAGGCGGGAATTAAACCTGCAATCCTTCAATCATAGGCCAACTTCCCTTTCCACTGCACCACGGTTGCCCCATCATTATTGTAAATAAAATACACTTCTATTATGTAGATGTGGTTATTTCAATGTTTGCATAACTAAAATGAAAGGGCGATTTTTTTCACATTAAACAGTGTAAAGTGCAAACTTGATGACAACTTAACAGAACTCCAGATAAAGTCAGTGGATTGAAGTATTTTCAGAACAAATACATTTTTCCTCCCTGAAATATTCTTTATTTTAAAAAAGGGTTCTGGTGAGAAAGATAAACAGCTTTTTATAATAAAAACAACCAGGGCATTGTGTAGGAATATAATGAGAGGTCCTTTGAAAGATGATGCATAAATTCTAACGCAAACACTAACGTAGGCTTACACAGATAATCCTATAGTCACCCACAGACAATACAATACCAAAAATCTGCACAAATCTTATTATTTTTAATTACTGTAACATTTTGATAAATTAATACGATTACTGTCACTCCCAAAAAGCATTGTACCCAAGCAAATCTTCCTATCGCTTTACAATGAATTCCTGTTGAAATATGCATGTTTTATAAGTGACAGTAAATCAGTAAAACAGTTGTGAGAGTCTGATTGAAGCAGATGTAGATCTAAATTCTCATCTTCTGAGTCCTACATGTTTTCACTGTTGTAACTAATGACATTTTTAACTTCTCTTTGAGTCAATTGAATGTTAGTTTGCTCCATTTAATGTAGGGATTTATTTATTTATTTGTATTCATAAGCCCAGAATTCAACCTTAAAAAAGGATGTGGTTGTCTTACCGAATTTCACTTGGAACCATTTACACTTCCCATTTACCACCAGCAACAAAATCACATCTGTTCTCTGCCCTCAAAACTTTTTAACAAAACTTTGCCTTGATTAAGCTACAGGTACTTAAAGTGGATATAGAACCTTTTTCAGAGCCAATCAAAGGTCAAAGTTAAAATGGAGCTTCTACAAAATTAACTTTTAGGTCATGATGTCACACATATCGATACCCTCAAATTGTATTCACACTTTCTTCAAGTTTATAGTAGTGTATGAGTAGGAGCACAATAGAATATCTGAAGGAAAATGGTAGTCTCTACGTTAGAGAAAAACAGTAGTTGTGTAAGAGTACACCAGTGTTTTGAAATGACTGCAATTGTGTTTGCCCATTGGTAAACCATAACAATTATTAGAGCATAATAGTACTTCTGCAAGAATATAGTAAAGTTAGTGCAACAAAGCATGTATTATTTCTTGTAGAACCTTTCATAAAAGATTGCATTTGATGGCTTTTCTGTTTATCACAGCACATAGAGATAGCATTGGAAATAAAGAAGAGAACGAAGTGGCTGAAGGTGCAGTTTCAGGGTCTGGAAAAAATAGTTTATGATGTCATAAATGTTGTTTTTGCCTTATTTTATTTGCCAATAAATAATTCATGACTGTTTTTTTCCAAGAGAATGTAGTGCAGAGGTAAGGACAATGATTGAAAAAGAGAAAACACAAACAGATTCAGGTTTTAAAAGAGAAACAAGAAAAAACATTGTGAGGTTTGATGATCAAAGCAAAATCTAACTTTTTGCTGATAAATTAGTATACTATGTGAAAGCATTGGGGTGTTGGGGTAGTAATAATAAACCCTGTAATCTTGGTGAATACATTTCAGTGCGAGAGGCTAGATCAATTTTGCTTCTCAGATACAATAAAGCCCATAATACATGAATAATGCTCTGTATTTATTTTAAATATCGCTGGAAGATGATGGCTGGCGCTAGTGCATTTGTGACTGGTTCTAATTTTGAGTTGAAATACTGAAAAAGCTATATGCCTCTATAAAACACATTTTATGATGTGATACATGCATTTCCCAAGTGTCCTGTTTTTCACTAAGCCGCAGGCCGCAGCAAAAAGACACCAATTTAAGAACAAAAACTAAAAGTGTGGTGTTAACTGCAGTGCAGTTGAAATTGTGGATGCTCCTCACTTTTGTCTAACTGGTGCACCTACGAATAAAAGTTAGGCGCACTGATACAACCGGTGAAAAAAGTCACTGATCACAAGTTTTCCCACTCAAAAAGATGAGAGATCTGTGATGTTGATCATCCAAGAATTGTGTCCCTCACTGACCTGATCCTTTTTCTTTAGGAAGCTCTTCTATCTTCCACTTATTGCCTGTATTGATGGCTCCTGTTTGAACTGGTTATCTGTAAAAATTATATATACCTATCCAAGCCCTCAAACAGTCAGACTGCAACCTCTCCACCATGACCAAGACCAAAGAGCTGTCTAAGAAAAACCAGGGACAAGAATGTGGACCTGAACAAGACTGGGATGAACCAATCTACAATAAGCAAGCACCTTGGTGAGAGGAGATCAAATATTATTAGAAAATACAAGAAAGAAATACAAGATCACTGACGACCTCCCTCCATCTGGGCCTCCGCGCAAGATCCCACATGGTGGGGCACAAATTAGAGAATGATGAGGAAACATCCATTAATACACAGGGAAACTGGTCAATGATCTGAACAGAGCTGGGCCACAGAAAAAAACGGTTACTATAGTAACACACTACATGAATTCATATCTATTCCTCTGTTTAAACCAGCACATGTCCAGACCTGTCTGAAGTTTGCTAAAAACCAGCTGGATTATCCAGAGGAGGACTGGGAGAATGGCATTTGGTCACTCATGTTTGGAGGAAGGAAGAACGCAGAGTTACATCTCAACACCATACCCACTGTGAAGCATGGGGGTGGAAACATCATGTTTTGGGTCTATTTTTCCTAACAGGAAACAGGACAACTGATCAGTATTAAGGAAGGAATAAATGAGGCCATGTATGGTGAGATTTTTAGCAAAAACCATGAAACATGGCTGAATCATCCAGCACGACATTGATCCAAACACACTGCCAGGGTAAAGAAGAAGTAGCTTTGTAAAAAGTATTTCAAAGTTGTGGAGTGGTATGGCCAGTCCTCGGACCTTAATGCAATCCAACAGAGAGTCTATGGAGGGAATTGAAAGTCCGTGTAGCCTGGCAACAGAAGCAAAATGTGTGGTGAAGATCTACAGGAAACTTTTGACCTGTCATTGCCAACCAGGATTACATTACAAAGCATTGAGGTGAACCTTTTGTTACTGACTAAATATTATTTTCTGCACCAATATGTAAATACATTCAAACTATTTCATTTCCTGGATTCCTGGATTGTTTTACAATCTGTCTCTCAAAGTTGAAGTGCATCTATGATGAACATCTAATCTTTTTAAGTGGGAATCTGGTAAAATCTGTGACTGACAAACACTTTTTGCCCCACTATATGTTGTGAGGCTTAAGGTCTGACCCACACAACAGATTAAAAAAAAAAAAAACATCCATCAAATACAGCAGGCTCCAGCAACACAAGACTCAGACACAGATGAAGTGTAACAACCCCTATTCATATTTTTGCAACGTGTATGGATTCTTCTTGGTATTTTTATTTCTATCATTTGGAATATGTTTGAATGTAGATAATGCTCAGAAGCTCACGGTTTGGCGGCTTAACCTTTCAACTCCCCTGCTACCGACATGCATGACAATTTTTATGAAATATGCATGCGAGTGTGGAAAAGAAGAGATGACACCGGCTGCCGACCATTTAACACACACGCAAGCCAATCCCCGCCACCCACCATCCATACATAGGAAATACACACAAAACAAAGGCAAATAAACCAAAGCTCAAACACAGACTCACAAAAACCTGGCACACACCACACACAATTGCATTCACTTCCATCACACAAAAAATGTGTAACATCCATCCAGCTTCCAAAAAATAGAGACAGAACAAACAGAGGGGGAAAGCAGTGGTGAGGGAGGTGTTGGAAGAGAGATGGATGAATGGTTAACCATTCTGCCTATCTTCTTTTTCCCTCCTCTCCTTTGTCAGTCACTTTCCTCCATCACACGCCTCCATCTTTCAGGTCAACAACAACTGAATACCACAAAGCAACAGGCTTTGTTCACAGAGTAAATGTATTTGTGGTTTTTTTTTATTGATATTGAAATATTCACTCTTCCTGCTTTGCTTTTTATGGTTCTGAGCTTTGTTTAACTGATAAAAGCAAAATATGCTGAAAGTCATCACCAATTTAAACATTTTTAGATTAGAAAATTAGGTAATTGTTTTTTTTTCACTCAGTTGAAATAAATATGTCTTCAGTTGTGGATATTTGTATGATACTTTGAATAAAAACTGCTTAATATGAAATAGCATCTCCATAGACGAAATATCATGTAATAAAGGCTCAAATAAGTTTAAAATCTGATCGATCCTTTTTGATGCAGAAAGGCCAACAGAAAATGCTAAATTAATCCCATATATCCTTGGATTTAAATAATTTAAATTGTCATTAATTTTAACTTTCTCAAAAGATGCTATGCAAGTAATGCATTTACAACATTGTGGCATGACTTCCACTGCTCTTTGTCCAGCATCAGGGTGAAAATAATTTTCCCTTACTCCTGTGTTTATTTCTGCAACATAAAAGTCAGCCACAGACCACTGCAGAAATGGCTGCGGGGAAAGGCGAGGCTTGAACAAAGCACACTTGTATGAGGATACACTGCACTGTATCGTTTTATTGAAACAACCTGACGTGCAGGTGCAAACAGATGCAACCAGGACAAAAGAGGGGAAGAAGGCAAGAATGTTTTAACAAAGAAGCATACTAACATACGGACCACTACAGGCATGACTATTCAGGGTTTTTGTATTAGTACTTCCACTATTTCTAATTAGAACAGAAAAAAAATAAATAAAGAACTGCCTATTCTGAAAAATGTCAGCAATGATCTGTTCAGAGATGTAAGATAATCACCTATATCAGAATAATACAGACAAATACAATAAATAAAAATGAAAAACGCTTTATGAAAGTATTAAGCTAGTATTATGAGAGACGAGAGGGAAAAAAATGACAGCTGCTTGTGGAAAAGTTTTTTTGTTGGATGAGTACAGGTTTAGCTGGGAGGAGTTGCATTGTTTGTTTAAAAAAAAAAAGAAAGAAAAACAAAATCGCTTAACCAGGCAGCAAAGGAAGTCTGCAAAAGAAAAAAGTAGGACCATCAAAGTCTACAGACTGGAAAAAAACAATTGCATCATCAACAAATTTAAAATTTAAATGAGAAAGATTTATTATTTTTATATAGCACAGAAGAAAAAAGTAAGTTGTTTCTGTTCTAAGGACAAATGTTTTAATTTTAGGATCTTTCACATGTAATAGTTTCTTGCATTTATGCCCTGAAAGAAAATCAGCAACTGCATCCAATAATGTTAACACAAGGACTCAAAAAGAGAAACGCCTTCATACACAAGTACATCTATGGAGTGAACATGTTTCACAGCGATATCTAGAAAGACCAACCATGTCTTACACCTAAATAAAGTCAACCTGTTCATGTTTTGCAATTTAAAAAGGCAACAACATGAACACTTTTACTTCTTTGACAATGTATGACAAACCACATTCCTTAACTGGTTTGTAAATGTTACTGCATTTTTTGAGACTTGAACGCAGAACCTTTTTTTCTTGGTATGGTGTTGAAATAATTCTTGTAACCACATGCACTGATTGGATGGCTTGAGGATGCTTTTCGGCACAAACTTGCAAATGCACATTTTACAGTCCAAATCCGGCTTGTTTGTAAGTGACACAATGACATGTCATGGCGCATTAAATCGTTAATCTTGTAGAGTTGGTTGTATAAAATATAGGAGATTTAGATCACAAAACATTTGCTAACAAGTTCAATAATATACATACCCATTATAAATACTTGGTGCTTTTTTTTGTTAAAAAACAATTGATGAAGAAAAAAAACACGAAAAGTTAAGAAAAAAAAGAAGAGAGAAAAAACATCTTATTTTCAACACCTTTGTTGTCTACTAATCCTAATAAAAGGAAGACAGACATTAAGCTTCAAATGTTTATCAATTTAGTATGGATACAAAAATGGTTAGGCCCTCTTTTGCAAGAGATTAGCCATTGGGCTAAATATGCACATTTTATTCTCTAAGATAAGGAAATCTCAACATTAAGTTTAACATATAAATCCAAAACATTAGACTCAAAAAGTTAGAGGAAAAGGACAAGATAATTGCAAATTCTGTTTAAAAATACAAAAAATTAACATCATTTTTATGTTTGACTATTTTTTCCAGTAATCTTCTGACATCAGCTGGTGTTTGAAATTACCAACACTCAAAAATGGGCGTTTGCATTCAAGCATATGCAGCAGATCTTTACATTTCCACTGTTCAAAACTTAAAATGGAATTAATTCACTACACTGAAACAGAGACAGCATGATCTTTTTTGATGTATAATAAATTGTGAGATATTGATGAAGTACTACAGAGAGACCGTCCAGGACACATCAAGCAGGCAAGAGTGCATTATTCAACAGCTTTTCACATTTCCACAGTGCTGACTTCAGCTAAGTCAGTCTCACACGCTTTCCCTTTACAATTACATCATTAGCTGTTAGACCTCCCCCTGAGGTCTAACGCACTTCCATGTTTTAAGAAGTACAACATCAAGTCTTCAGATAAGTTAGTAAAAAGATTCTAGAGTTTTACTGTTCTGAATCACATGCTTTAAAATATTTTCAGTTTTTAAATTCTGTTTTGTCCAAATGAGAAATTATATCAATTCAATATCAATATCGATTCATGATTTTTTTTTTTTTATTCTTTCGATCCACTCGATTCGATTCAGTTCAATTTTGAATTTACACAGTTTACATATTTAGGCATTTTTTTCTATAGAAACACATTAATAATCTATATATGTTTAACCCGAGAGGGCAAAAATAAAGACAAGAATAAAATTAGGGGACCTTTTTTTCTATTATTGTCTCAATGAAATTAAGAAAAACATCATAAAGTTCAGGAGGTCTAAGCAGACTGCTTTTTCAACCAGGCAGTCGTCTGCCTGGCCGCGAGCTCCTCTCCCAGGAGCCAGCATAGTGAGCGTGTCCACTACAGCTCCATAAGTCCTGCGACAGACTCTCTAGAGTGTACCCGGCTTCGCCCAACAGTAACCGGGACAGGCTCAAAATCCCGCAGCCCAGAAAGGGATCCAGCGGGTTAAGAAAATGAATAGAAGTTTAAGAAAACAATGGATCGATCCACCATTTTGGATGTTTTCTCCCCGCTGTCACTAAAAACTTGACGTGCCCCAACAAGTTGAGTCCCTGATTGGTTGAGGAGACGCAGCCATCTCCCCCGGGTTCAGATTTTTTTATTGAACTCTGGCCAGCTGCACCGGCCGCTCAATTCACGCCGCGCCGCTCAATTTGCACTGTTTCCTGACTGTCGTGTCGCGCCGGCTGCTCAATTTGTGCCACAGATCTTCAAATTAAACCATTGACTTTACAATGAAACTGTCCACCTCCGCTGCACGAATTGCGTTCTCTATGAATGCTCCTTTACACTTTATTCCTCAATATTTGAGCAAAGAACTGTGCTTTTGACCAACAATGGTTACTTAAAAAAAGGCTTCCCTTGAAGAGTTTAGTAAATTCATGGTTGTGAGAATATAAAGCTATTCATTTAGTCAGCAATGTATGTTTAGGTTGATCAAGCGTTAGCATTAGCCGTCCCATGGTAAATTCCATCATACCTTAGCATCAAGCTAGCAGACTTTAGCTTAATGCATTAAATCGATCTCTACTTTTATGGATCATTTATTGATCTATTAAGCTTGGATCGATTCAGATAGATTAATTGATTTTTTTTTCAACCCAGCCGAGCAAATAAACTGCAAAAATTGTGAAATTAAAAAAAAAAATACACAAGTAATGGGTAGATTTTTTTTTTAAGTCAGTAAAGCTTTTTAAATGGTTTAAAGGTCATTATATTCTCATCAAGATTATATTCCATACATCGAAAATGTCTTTACTTTTAGAGTTTTATATACTTTTTTGCTGAAATCTAGGAGAGCAAACCTTCTTCAAAGGGTTTTTAAGACCAGCAATTTTTTTTTTACCAAACTGGAAAGCTGTGTAGGGTAATAATTTTCTGTCCAGAGCTGGTGGGAATGACGGATGGAAGGATGATGGGGGATGGGAAAGAAAAAGCCTGCAGCTGAGCCTCCAAACCAAATGAAATTCTCCACAGCTCCAGTGAAAACACAGGAGGGAGGGGGTGGGTGGATGAGAGAGGATTGGAAAGCAGTAAGCTTGGAGGTGGTGGTGATTAGATGGACACCCCAAAACACATCCAGGTTTTTGCACTGGTTAAGGTGATCCCATCATGCTGCTGAAAAAGCTACCTTTAATGGCATGAATAACTATCAAGACATTACTGGATTATTTAATTATAAGTATTTTTGTATAACAGAAATAGATCATGACAAAAATGCTCAGATGTGACCCGTTTCCTCCTTTGTCAGATCACACTAGGTTTCAATATGTCATGGATTACATTTCCATGCATTTCAGTTCAATCTTTTGACACTATTTTCATGGTTCAATGGTTTCTATGAACAGCAGCTTACAGTTTTTGATTTAGACAATTTTCCATTTCCTTAAGTTTTATAAACTAAATATTTTTCATTTCTACAAAATATGTTATTTTATAAGAAAATTATCTGTCTTGTCTTAAGATATGAAGATTGAACTGTAAATCTTAAAAGCTTGATAATAAAATGTATATCTACTCTGAATGTAACATGTAGTTTATAAGCATTACAATCTTACAGAAACCTTAAAGAAATCACATAGTTAATTAAAGCCGCAAGCGGCGTTGGATGGCCCGCAGGCGCTACCCGTCGCCCTAGCCCTGGCCTCTACACGCCACCGCCGCCATAGCCCTGGCCTCCCCGCACCTCCGCCGCCCTCGCCGCCCTCCTCTACGCATCACTGTTGCCCTTACCGCCCACCTCTGAGCCCCCTCCCCCCGCCCCCGCAGTGCACCATTGACCCTAGCACACTTTTAGCCCAAAAAACCCCTATTATAAGCCAAATTAGCGAAAAAAGTTAGCATATTGCTAAAACGTTACCTTAACTCAGAATTAGCCCAAAAAACCCCATTATTAGCCAAATTAGCGAAAAAAGTTAGCATATTGCTAAAACGTTAGCTTAACTCAGAATTAGCCCAAAAAACCCATTATTAGCTAAATTAGCGAAAAAAGTTAGCATATTGCTAAAACGTTAGCTTAACTCAGAATTAGCCCAAAAAACCCCATTATTAGCTAAATTAGCGAAAAAAGTTAGCATATTGCTAATACGTTAGCTTAACTCAGAATTAGCCCCAAAAACCCCATTATTAGCCAAATTAGCGAAAAAAGTTAGCATAATGCTAAAACGTTAGCTTAACTCAGAATTAGCCCAAAAAACCCATTATTAGCTAAATTAGCGAAAAAAGTTAGCATATTGCTAAAACGTTAGCTTAACTCAGAATTAGCCCAAAAAACCCCATTATTAGCTAAATTAGCGAAAAAAGTTAGCATATTGCTAATACGTTAGCTTAACTCAGAATTAGCCCCAAAAACCCCATTATTAGCCAAATTAGCGAAAAAAGTTAGCATAATGCTAAAACGTTAGCTTAACTCAGAATTAGCCCAAAAAACCCCATTATTAGCCAAATTAGCGAAAAAAGTTAGCATATTGCTAAAACGTTAGCTTAACTCAGAATTAGCCCAAAAAACCCCATTATAAGCCAAATTAGCGAAAAAAGTTAGCATATTGCTAAAACGTTAGCTTAACTCAGAATTAGCCCAAAAAACCCCATTATTAGCCAAATTAGCGAAAAAAGTTAGCATATTGCTAATACGTTAGCTTAACTCAGAATTAGCCCAAAAAACCCCATTATTAGCCAAATTAGCGAAAAAAGTTAGCATATTGCTAAAACGTTACCTTAACTCAGAATTAGCCCAAAAAACCCCATTATTAGCTAAATTAGCGAAAAAAGTTAGCATATTGCTAAAACGTTATCTTAACTCAGAATTACCCCAAAAAACCCCATTATTAGCCAAATTAGCAAAAAAAGTTAGCATATTGCTAAAACGTTAGCTTAACTCGGAATTAGCACAAAAAACCCCATTATAAGCCAAATTAGCGAAAAAAGTTAGCATATTGCTAAAACGTTAGCTTAACTCAGAATTAGCCCAAAAAACCCCATTATTAGCCAAATTAGCGAAAAAAGTTAGCATATTGCTAATACGTTAGCTTAACTCAGAATTAGCCCAAAAAACCCCATTATTAGCCAAATTAGCGAAAAAAGTTAGCATATTGCTAAAACGTTACCTTAACTCAGAATTAGCCCAAAAAACCCCATTATTAGCTAAATTAGCGAAAAAAGTTAGCATATTGCTAAAACGTTATCTTAACTCAGAATTACCCCAAAAAACCCCATTATTAGCCAAATTAGCAAAAAAAGTTAGCATATTGCTAAAACGTTAGCTTAACTCGGAATTAGCACAAAAAACCCCATTATAACCCAAATTAGCGAAAAAAGTTAGCATAATGCTAAAACGTTAGCTTAACCCAGAATTAGCCCCAAAAAACCCATTATAAGCCATTTTAGCCAAAAAAGTTAGCATATTGCTAAAACGTTAGCTTAACTCAGAATCAGCCCAAAAAACCCCATTATAAGTCAATGTAGTGGAAAATGTTAGCATGTTGCTAATACATTGCCTTAACCCAGAAACTGCCCTCAAAGAAGCCCATTATGCTCTATATAAGAATTTGATGGGAAAAAAAAGCACTTTTTCCAAAATGGCGGCTTTTCTGTTGGTTTAATCGCCATAGCAACCATTTTAGGTTTTGATCGCCCCGTGACACCGAACAGATAGACGTCAGTTTCAGACAAATCGGAAAACGTTAACCCTTAAAACCCCTTAGCAACGAAGGTTATTCGCCAGCCACGCCCACATTTTTAATATATTCGTATCCGGTTCTATTATATCATGTCCAGTTCTGGTCTGGGCTCAACATATTAAATTTTCACAAGAATCCATCAAAAATTGGCCGAGTATAAAGACTGCGCCACTTTTGCAAGGTTGTCACGCGCACGCCATTTAAAATCTACAACTTCTAATTCCAACATTTTGTTCGCAATTGCTTCCTCTTGATGCCCAAGTAGTTACAAGACGATCAATAAAAATTCCAAGGACGAGTTTTCGTTTGAAGCTAGTGCTAAACTAGCTTTTTTTTGTAAATTCAAGATGGCGGCCCCTTCCGAAGGTCAAAGGTCAACGAAACTCTACATGTCAGTGTAGACTTGCGCTAGCACCCTTTGGACGAAATTTCGTTAAGATCGCCAAAACAAAAGGTCACTTTTGATATAATTGAAAATCGCCAATTGTCAGATTTTGAAACAAAATGGCCGCCAAGGAGTGAGTCGGGTGGTCATCGCGTAATAATTTTAAATCTTCGTTTGGATATCCCCGATAAAGTTACGTTGGTTTCGTTCGTCAATTCAAAAAAAAAAATTCCGAAAAAATCGTTTTTCGCCGAGTCGGCGCTTTTTTTTGCGTCGGTTTTTCGCTTCCCCTGGCCTCAATTTTTACATTATAGTTTCAAAAGTTACATTGCCACGTTCAGCCTGGCGTACCGCACGCGTGGATATGCGTTTTGTGATATTTCGCTAAAACATGCGCAAGCTAGCTAAAACCGTGGCGGTTGCGAGCTCGCCACGCGCACGCCATTCAAATTCTACAACTTCTAATTCCAACATTTTGTCCACAGTTCCCGGCCATTGATGCTCGTGAAGTTACAAGACGATTGATGAAAATCCCTAGGACGAGTTTTCGTTTGTAGCTTGTACTAAACGTGCTTTTTTTGAAAAATTCAAGATGGCGGCCAGTTCCCAAGGTCAAAGGTCAATGAAACTTCTGTGGTGATTGTAGACTCCGGCTGGAGGGATGTGTGTGAAGTTTCGTAAAAATCGGAACAACGAAAGTGTTGTTTTCCCATATTGTGGAAAAACGTGAAAATCGCCAAATCTCGCACTTCGCCACAAAATGGCCGCCAAGGCGTGGGTCGTGCGGCCCCCCATAATGATTTCAAAAGCTCTCCTGGATACCCCTGACGCGTGTGTTTTGGTTTCGTGTGCGTATTTCAAAATTTTTTTTTTTTGCTCCTTAAACAAATTTCGGCCCATTCATTTTTTTCGCGGGATCGCACGCCGTGATGTCATCGTTGTGGGGGGGTCTGGTTCACTTTAAAAAAAATTATTTTACAATTTTCCCCAGGTTTGTGGAAATTTTGGTGAGTTTTCGGGTATGTTCAGGGGGTCAAATTTAGGCAAACAGGTGGCGTTAAAACCCGGAATAATAATAATTAAAGCCGCAAGCGGCGTTGGATGGCCCGCAGGCGCTACCCGTCGCCCTAGCCCTGGCCTCTACACGCCACCGCCGCCCTAGCCCTGGCCTCCTCGCACCTCCGCCGCCCTAGCCCTGGCCTCTTCACGCCTCCGCCGCCCTTGCCGCCCTCCTCTACGCACCACTCTTGCCCTTACCGCCCACCTCTGAGCCCCCTCCCAAAGCCCCGCAGTGCACCATTAACCATATCTCACTTTTAGCCCAAAAAACCCCTTTATTAGCCAAATTAGCGAAAAAGGTTAGCATATAGCTGAAACGTTAGCTTAACTCAGAATTAGCCCAAAAAACCCATTATTAGCCAAATTAGCGAAAAAAGTTAGCATATAGCTAAAACGTTAGCTTAACTCAGAATTAGCCCAAAAAACCCCCTTATTAGCCAAATTAGCGAAAAAAGTTAGCATATTGCTAAGACGTTAGCTTAACTCAGAATTAGCCCAAATAACCCCATTATTAGCCAAATTAGCTAAAAAAGTTAGCATACTGCTAAAACGTTAGCTTAACTCAGGATTAGCCCAAAAAACCCCATTATTAGCCAAATTAGCGAAAAAAGTTAGCATATAGCTAAAACGTTAGCTTAACTCAGAATTAGCCCAAAAAACCCCATTATTAGCCAAATTAGCGAAAAAAGTTAGCATATTGCTAAAACGTTAGCTTAACTCAGAATTAGCCCAAAAAACCCCATTATAAGCCAAATTAGCGAAAAAAGTTAGCATATAGCTAAAACGTTAGCTTAACTCAGAATTAGCCCAGAAAACCCCATTATTAGCCAAATTAGCGAAAAAAGTTAGCATATTGCTAAGACGTTAGCTTAACTCAGAATTAGCCCACAAAACCCCATTATTAGCCAAATTAGCGAAAAAAGTTAGCATATTGCTAAAACGTTAGCTTAACTCAGAATTAACCCAAAAAACCCCATTATTATCCAAATTAGCGAAAAAAGTTAGCATATAGCTAAAACGTTAGCTTAACTCAGAATTAGCCCAGAAAACCCCATTATTAGCCAAATTAGCGAAAAAAGTTAGCATATTGCTAAAACGTTAGCTTAACTCAGAATTAGCCCAAAAAACCCCATTATTAGCCAAATTAGCGAAAAAAGTTAGCATATAGCTAAAACGTTAGCTTAACTCAGAATTAGCCCAGAAAACCCCATTATTAGCCAAATTAGCGAAAAAAGTTAGCATATTGCTAAGACGTTAGCTTAACTCAGAATTAGCCCAAAAAACCCCATTATAAGCCAAATTAGCGAAAAAAGTTAGCATATTGCTAAAATGTTAGCTTAACTGAGAAATAGCCCTAAAAACCCCATTATATGTCAATATAGTGGAAAAAGTTAGCATGTTGCTATTACATTGACTTAACCCAGGAACTGCCCCCCAAAAAGCCCATTATGCTCTATGTAAGAAAATGATGACTAAAAAAGGACTTTTTTTCAAAATGGCGGCTTTTCTGTTGGTTTTATCGCCTTAGCAACCATTTTATGTTTCGATCGCCCCGTGACACCGAACAGATAGACGTCAGTTTCAGACAGATCGGAAAAAGTAAACCTTTGAAACCCCTTAGCAACAAAGGTTATTCGGTAGCCACGCCCACTTTCCTAATGTATTCGTATTCGCTCCTATTATGTCATGTCCAGTTCTGGTCAGAGGTCAACATATTAAATTTTCACAAGAATCCGTCAAAAAATGGCCGAGTATAAAGACTGCGCCACTTTTGCGAGCTAGCTACGCGCACACCGTTTGAGATACAGAGTTACTATTGGTACCAAATTTTCACAAATTTCCTCCCGATGATGCTATTAAAGTTTGAAGAAGATCGGGAAAAAAACCCTTGGGCTGAATTTTTCATTTAGCTAGGAGTAAAAACGATTTTTTTGAAAATTCAAGATGGCGGCCTCTTCCCAAGGTCAAACCGAAACGATACTTCTTGGGTCATCGTAGACTGGCGCTAGCTGCATGTGTGTGAAATTTCGTTTAAATTGTGACAACGAAAGGTCGGTTTTCACGTACGTAAATATCGCGGAATGTCCGATTTTGAAACAAAATGGCCGCCAAACCGTTGGTCGTGTGACAATCACGTAATAATTTCAAAACTTCGTTTGGATATCCCCGATAAAGTTATGTAGGTTTCGTTCGTCAATTCTAAAAAAAAAATTCCGAAAAAATCGTTTTTCGCCGAGTCAGCGCTTTTTTTTGCGTCGGTTTTTCGCTTCCCCTGGCCTCAATTTTTACATTATAGTTTCAAAAGTTACATTGCCACATTCAGCCTGGCGTACCGCACGCGTGGATATGCGTTTTGTGATATTTCGCTAAAACATGCGCAAGCTAGCTAAAACCGTGGCGGTTGCGAGCTCGCCACGCGCACGCCATTCATATTCTACAACTTCTAATTCCAACATTTTGTCCACAGTTCCCGGCCATTGATGCTCGTGAAGTTACAAGACGATTGAAGAAAATCCCTAGGACGAGTTTTCGTTTGAAGCTTGTACTAAACGTGCTTTTTTTGAACAATTCAAGATGGCGGCCACTTCCCAAGGTCAAAGGTCGATGAAACTTCTGTGGTGATTGTAGACTCCGGCTGGCGGGATGTGTGTGAAGTTTCGTAAAAATCGGCAGAACCAAAGTGTCGTTTTCCCATATTGTCGAAAAACGCGAAAATCGCCATATCTCGCACTTCGCCACAAAATGGCCGCCAAGGCGTGGGTCGTGCGGCCCCCCATAATGATTTCAAAAGTTCTCCTGGATACCCCCGACGCGTGTGTTTTGGTTTCGTGTACGTATTTCAAAATTTTTTTTTTTTGCTCCTTAAACAAATTTCGGCCCATTCATTTTTTTGGCGGGATCGCACGCCGTGATGTCATCATTTTGGGGGGGGGTTTGTTCACTTCAAAAAAAATTATTTTACAATTTTCCCCAGGTTTGTGGAAATTTTGGTGACTTTTCGGGTATGTTCAGGGGGTCAAATTTAGGCAAACAGGTGTCGTAAGAAAGGAGAATAATAATAAACAAAGCAAAAACAATATAGAAGCTTTTTTGCGACTAGGCCTGTGTGTGTCTTTTTGTGTGTTTTGTCTTCTACTACACACTGGTCAGGTCTGTTAAAGCTTAGGCCCTTGGATTGAGGCCTTTTAAAGGGCTTTTTTGTTTTTTGGTCCGAGCAAATATAATATGGTCCTTGCAGACAGGACCCTGCTGCTGCGGGCCATAATAATAATAATAAACAAAGCAGAAACAATATAGAAGTTTTTGCGTCTAGGATTAAGTGTGTCCTTTTGTGTATCTTGTCTTGTACTACACACTGGTTAGGTCTGTTAAAGCTTAGGCCCTTGGATTGAGGCCTTTTAAAGGGCTTTTTCGTTTTTTGGGTTAAAGCAAAAACAATATGGTCCTTGCAGACAGGACCCTGCTGCTGCGGGCCATAATTAATAATATACCTATTTTTAGGTAGTAAGATAAAAGCAAGAACAAATGGGATGTTTGTTCCAATGATATGCATAAAAAGCTTGATAATTGGTTGGATTTTAAGTTTCCATTGTAGACATTTTGGACACTTGTATTTTAGATACCCCACCCCAATCATATTCGGTTCCATTTTTCTCCCGTTTGCTCATAAATCCTCCTAATCAGTCAGCTGCCACTGCACCATCACCCCTCAGTAGCTGGAGAGTTTGCTGCTGCGACTGTGAACATCTCCATTCTGGATGTCTCCTCTCTTGTCTGCCCCGGGGACTTTCGCCTCCTTTCACCTCACATTCACTAAGATTTTAGACTTGATTTCAGCTTATAGGTGTGGATCCACTAAAGCCAAATCCGACCCTTGGCTTAATGACACCTCTTTTGCTGTTTGGGAGCACCGCAGATAAGCAGAATTAAGGTGGAAAAGAAACAGGCTGAAAGCATTTCTAGGCCCTAGTTTGGCACAATTTAGTATGTTATAAATGACACCTGCAGTGTCCTTAAACATGCTTTAGAATTAGCCTGCAATGAATAACTATTGTTTTTGACAAGTTGACCTCTTTCAGGTAGAAGATTAGTTTTCAGAGGGTTTGGATGGATGTCCTTTAACTGTTCCCATTACAGGGCTGGTTACATTTTAGCCTGTGTCCTCATCTTCTCTGGCTGACATGGTCCAGCAAATGACAACAACCAGCTATCCTCTTGACATTGTTTTATCTAGGCTTCCTTCTCTGTATTAACAGCTCTGGCTCCATCCCAGCTTTCTTTAAACATACCATTGTCAGGCCTCATGTAAAGGAACTCATCCTGTTTTTTCATATTCGGACCACTGTCCTATTCTTCTTTTGTCCATCAAAAGTTTAAGAGAAAATTATTTGTATCCCAATGTAGTTTTTTTTTTTCTTTTTTTTTTTTTTTTTTTTTTTTACAAAAATCACATTTGATTTCAATCTGGCTTCAGAAGATGCCATAGCACAGACTGTGCCACTTGATTGCAGGAAATATTGGACATAAATTGCAGCATTCATTGACCACACCATTCTACTGACAAGTCCCACTCATCCGGTTGGACTCCAGGGGTCTGTAATCCACTGGCTTAACAACTACTAGTCCAATAGGAGCATATCTGTGATGAGTTATGTTCTTTCCTCTTTTACTGCTCCTCCGATCTCTGGTGTTCCACAGGGATCAGTCCTGAACCTTGTGCTATTTTCTCTTTACTTAATGCCCTCTGATCAACCTATTCTCACTTTATATTAAGGTCTTTTGCCCTGCATACACATGACATATTATTCCAGATTCTTTGAGTAGACTTCAGAAATGTTTAGATTTCTAGATTACGGTGTGATTGTCACTGGTTGTCACTTTTTCCTCAGTATAATTGGCTTTTCCAGTTTTTAACTTTGCTAACTAAAGTCAAATGTTTTCTTATTTGGAGTTACCCAGAGAGAAATTGTTCATGGTTTTATCATTTTTAGGATGCCCTTTAGCTATTGTTCACTTCTTTGTTTTTATAACTATAGCTATAAACGTGTCTGGATCTTCCAGCATGACAATAATCCCAAACAGAATACTCTACCAAAAGAGGAGATGCTGGAGTGGTGTAGCTGTTTTTTAGACCTCAATCCTTTGGAGGGAGTTGAAAGTCTGTGTTGCTCCCCAACAACCCTAAAACATCACAGCTCCTGAGAATATCCGTATAGAAAAACTGACAAAAATGGGAGCTACAGTATAAATCTAGTAAAGACCAGAAACAGTTGGCTTCTAATCATTGACTAACCCCAACTATAACCAGAGTTACATTACAAAGTATTACGGTGAACTTTTGTTATTTGGGGCAGCCATGGGCCAGGGGTAGGGTGGTTGTCCTTTGATTGGAAGATTGCAGGTTAAATTCCCGCCTTGCCTGCCCATGTGTCGAAGTGTCCTTGGGCAAGACACTGAACCCCACATTGCCTCTGATGGAAGGTTGGCGCCAGTGTTCAGCAGCAGAGCCGCCATCAGTGTGTGAATATGTGTATGAATGGAACTGGGACTGTAAAGCATTTTGGGCCTTCAATTAAGGTAGAAAAGCGCTATATAAGAAAAACACCATTTACTCTATTTCTGCATAATTATTTAAAAATATATTTTCAATCAGACTATGTGATTTCCAAGATTTTATATTTACCTTCTTTCTCTTATTGTTGAAGTGTGCCTAATATGAACTTTACAGAGTTCTGATCAATTTTAGTGACACAATTTGCACCATAGCCACGGATGTGATGCAGAGGTAAAGTGATTGACTCCTAATTGGAAGATTGCAGTTTTGGAGCCCGTCTTGCACTGAAACCTACATTGCTCCTAGTGGTTATAGGTTGGTGCCAGTGTGAAGCAGAAAAGTCATTGAGCAAATGTGTGTACGATTGATGAACGGGACTCTGACTGTAAAGCACTTTGGATCTTCAAGGAAGGTAGTGAATAAGTATATGCCTTTTAGAATGCAGAATCAATGACTGAAAGTTTTTTGCCCATACTTTTTTTGTATGTAGCAGTTCAAAATACATGCTCAACCAATATCCATCTCAATTTTGTATTTCACTCCTAAGTGGCTAGGTCAAACAATAGTCCAGTTTCTTAGAAAATACTATCCTTATTAGCAAACACATGTATTTGGAAGAAAAACAGAATGGAACAAATTATATTGCTGCATAATGGAGGCATTTCAAGCAGCACACCAAGGCACAACGAAAACACTTAAGAGGCGAAATGGAACTGCAGCAAGAAAGTGGCTATATAAGCAGAAAAGTACAAGAATCCTGAGGGTGGGAGGTGAAGTTTACATCCAGAGGTTTTGTTTAACAAGGGTATGTTCTTTTTTAAGGAGTTGGAGAAAAACAAGCTTACAAAGTTTTGTTTTTAACCACTGAGCTGGGCGCTCCAACACTGCATTTCTCCTGTTCTTCATAACAGCTGTTCATTCTGCCCGTTGGCTCTGGGACTACTCTTCTTTGACAGCGGTTTGTCAGAAACTGTGAGCAAATGCTGACGCCAACGGTAAGCTTTCACTGGTATGTAAAAATAGTGAAAGAGGCAGGTAAATTCACAGATTACCACAACAAAGCTGACATGTTGATCTTGGTAGCAATCATTCTTATGAGTTCACTGCCATTATGATTTTATGAGATGCAAGATTTGTTTAAAATGTTTTGTTGTTTTGTTTCCTAAATGTATTTTTGTTTTAAAAACCTAGAGAACCAAATAGAAATGGGCTACACTGAAGCAGCACAGCCGAAAGTATAATGACAGGAGAAAAGCTTAAAGTGGCCGCCATCTTCAATCTTTTTATTTATTTATTTAATCAGAAGGCACACTGGGGTCCAATGGCAAGTTTGTGTATATTTGTGTATGTATATATTTGTTCTACCTGAAACTACTTTTAGTTTTAACCATGCCTCTTTTAAATAATCAGAAGGCCAAACCTCTTATGCGTCAACACAACAAATTCTGAGGAATTTCTCCAGCAAACTTTCCAGTTTCAGAATGACACAGCATCAACTAAGACTGTAACTTAAAACAGAAATGAAAAAAAAACCAAACACCTAGGTTCACTAAACTAAAATTACGATAAGCAGATACTTTATTACTCAAGAGCCTCACTATCCAATGTCTGTATTTTGTGAGAACTGGTGAATTGTTAGGCATACCTGACCTTTAGTTATTTAGTTATTTAAAATCTGACAAAAAAAAACCAAAGTAATATGCACTGCAAATTGTGCAGAAGAGATGCATCTTTTAAAACTGGAAATATATCACCAATCTTTTATCAATTGAAGCAGTGTCATCAAGCATGATTAATGTCAGACTGAAATAAACTATAATTCTCCAGCAAAAACAACAAAGACCTTTGCAGCAATTTTATGTTTGTTCTGTAAACTTTGAAAACGTTAGAATTTATTTGTAGAATTAATGCTTTGTTTTTAAATGGAACTGCAGTTTAGTGTTCTGTTTTATTTATGTTCTCTTTTGAAAAGCTTTTGTTGTAATTTTCCGTTTAGTTTGTTATATTTATGCCTTTTTCTAGTTTTCTTGAGGGGAAAAAAAAAAACGTTGCTTCATGTTCCTTCAGTACTGAGCCGGCAGACCTTGACAGCAGCGGCAAAGGAAAGCGATAAACATGTGTTGATAGTCACAATAGGTTAAATAAAACATCCGTTCAGAGAGGAAGTTCATGTCTTACAGTTTGCTTTTGTCCTCATCATGAAGAAGAAGCAAATTTAGGAAGCAAATTTATATAATCCCACCCCGAGATTGGGACCGGAATGTCTTCTGCAACACCCAGCAGCCAATCAGAATAGAGTATTCACCCAGACCATTTAAAGTGAAGAAACACAATGTTTCTTAGGGCTGTAAATCAGCATCTCTGTTTTCTTGGAGTAACACTGCAGACATTAAAGTCTTTAGAGTTCTGCTTATCCTACTGTTGATGTGTTTTGTCGATCTGTCAATTGTGCTGCCAATCAATTGACACCACTAATTTTAAGATATATTTTCTGCAGTGCAGGAGTTCATCAGAAAATTGCCTGAGTGGTGGGTGGGACTGTTGACGCAAAAGTTAGCCTCCACTAATTTTCTTATCAGCCTTTTGTTTAGACTCTCTCCCATTAGCTTATAGCACCTCACAAGCTCAAGCTAACATTAGTGTAGTAAAAAAAATAAAAATAAATGTAAAGAAAAACAGTGAGTAACATTGGAGCTATAAAATCGTACGGTTGTGAGCCAGATGGCAGCTCAGACAAGTAAAATGAATACTATCTGGTAAATGAAGGTTTTCTGCAAGTGGATGCATCAGAATTGTAGCAAAGACGGAAGACAATGGTCCACCCATGTCAGTTGCTGTGTCACAAACTTGAGCTTTTTCAAACTGCAAGTTTTCATCTGCTCCTGGACCAACACAATTTGAATAAATAAACACTCAAAAAAGCAATTTTAATCTTAAATTATTACACGTTATATGTTCTCCATCATGAGAAAAATGCTACAAGAACATGTTAAAAACACCAAAAACACAATTTTCATTGGAGTGGGTCTTTAAAAGAGCTGAGTTGACATGATTATATTCAAATCACCTTACAAATTAGAAAATTAAGTGGTAAGTCATGAAGGTGTCTGACTCAGTTACCATTCAGTATTTATCAAATTAAACATAAATAAATAAATAAAGTGCAATTCAGTAGTTTTTACCATTATCATTTATATCTTCGCCTGTGACTTTCTAGTCATCAGACAAATGCTACCAAGAAGTTCTTACACTAAAATCAAACACATGCAGAGAGCAACTACAAAGTCTGCATGTGTGTGATTCAGAGCTGGAGTCAGAATGCGAGGAAAAAATCTCCCACTTAAAAGCAATCACATAGATGGTACAAGAAATCATTAACCTTCTAGTGATTGCAAGCGCTAGCCACTATGCAAGCCTCAAATGAAACATATCCATCCAGGGCTATGAGCTGGCATGCAAACAATGACATTTACTTTTTGTATGTAAAAAAATACTGCAAAGTTGCTTTAAAAAATCTGCTTAAAGGGCCAAATCCAAACATTCATAGACTATTTTATAACCACAAATAAATTGCTTGACAAAAAGATTAAAACGATCTGCAAAGCATTTAACTGATTTTTGCATCTTTTTTTTATTGCCTGGGGTGATACAGATTACCATAAGTATTTTCATTCCTATATGATGACAGAGAGAAGAAATGTGGTAAAACTTGAGTCCACAGACCACACCTTGCAAAAAAATGTCTAACTTGAATCCCTTCAGTAGTGTAAATGTACAGCCACTTGTCGTGCTGCACACGTTTATTGCAGCAGATGAAACACTGATGAGTTTTTCAGCTCTATTTTGTTCAATTGCATAAAGCAAAGCCTTCAAATATTCAGTGATACTTTTTAGGATTGCCTACTACCAGTAAATACAGTTGTCAGACTGACTGCTGAGAGAAGCTCCAATTGTAGGAAACTGTAAGAGCACCTTTAATTATTAAAGTATTTCAAAGTCTATTTTGAGACCTGCATTTATGGAATCGGTTGAGCTTCTATTAATCAATAATTACTAACGTTCAAGAGACTAAACTTGTTATTTTATTATAAACAGTGTTGAGTCAACAACAAGCACGAAAAGTTAGTTGGTGACTGTAAACTAATTGCGAGAAGGAATTTACATGCTTGTTGTGTGGTCCAGTGTATGGAGGTTTGGTCATTAGGCCTAATGACATTTTAACAGAATAAACCATCAATAAAAACTGCAACAAAAGAAGTGGCCACCATTAGAAAAAATTATGTCTAGCTAGCATAAAAGTGGGAAAAAACACCTACTTCATGTAATAAGATCGTACAGGTTGTTAGTTTTTTCCTATATATGAATACAAATGAGTAACTTAACCAAAAATGTTTTATTTACATATTTTCTTAAAAAAAAAAACAATTTAAGGTGGATCTTAAAACATGGATTTGTCTTAGAAAAATTCAAATAAAGATTTTTATAGAGATGCAGGTAACCCAAATAAAGTACTGAAAGATTCGTGTCTTTCTCTGACTCTGACATAGTTGCATTATGTTATTTGCAGTGTTGAATATAGGCTAACACATGAGGCTGTTCGGCCTTCAAAACTACTTGAAAGTTGCTCTGCTAATAACCAACCATTTCAATGTTTGTTGCATAAAAATATTTTTGTCTCCTTTGAGCAAAGGTTAACTCTACCAGCAGGTCAGGATTACTCAAAAGGGTTTGCTCACAAACATAAATAAAAGCTAAGCTGAAGTGTAAAAGGACTGGTGGCATCAGGGTTGCTTTTCTGTAATCACACTCACTGCTTACAAATACCGCTGTCATGTTGCAATTACAAACAAGTTATTAAAGGTTGGAATTGATGTAATCTAAACAGACTGGGCTAAATAAAGCTGATTTAAAAATATATGTACAAGTTAGTATTACTGATTAAACTGAAAGCAATCCTTAAAGTCACCCATAAAATAACAGTATTTTTCCCTGTCACGGTTAGGTACAAAGCTATAAAAAAACAAAAATAGAGGCAAAAAAGAACAAAGAACGCCCTGCACACTGTTATATACACACACAAAAAAACGTAGCTTCACGTGTTTGCTAGCAAAGCTGAAAACCTGCTGAATGTTCTTTAGTTCTGAGGGGGTGAAGAGTAGTTTTGAATCTCTAGAGGCTTGGGAAACAGTCAGGCTAATAATGTTGTGCTGAGCAGTTCCAGCAAAGGTTTTCAAAGATGCATGTGTCTGTATGGGGGTGTGTGGTGGTTCTTTAGGCACAGAGGGGTGGGGGTTGGTTGCACACTACCTGGCCATTATATAAAGCTCCCACTCTCGGCTAGAGGGCTCTGTACTGAGTGCCAACTCCCCCCCACCACCACCACCACCACATCCAACCTATCCTCCTCCCCTCTTTGTCCTCCCATCCCCCCACCTCTTAGCTTTCCAGCTTCTCTGACTAAGGCTTAACTATAAAATACCTCCGCCAGTTGTTTTCTCTCCCTCTTGCCTCTGTAATATCAAAACGGCTGAGAGATGGTGGATAAAACAAAAAATCTGAATTTAGGACAAAGATGTGCATCAGTCAAACCAGCTGGACTTTGTTCAGAAGACATCCTTTTATCATTACATGCAGCCCCACCACACCTGAGGCTACTACGGTCTAGTCCCGGCTTGCCAAAAGCTGATAGAGATCTAAAACCAGTAGAGTTCAATGCAGTTTAGTACAAGTTGTTCACAAAGATGTTTTTGATCTTGGGTCAAAACAGTGCAGGTATTTGCTGAAAGTAGCAACAAAACAACACAGCTTTGCAACCACAAGGCTAATGACAGAAAACAAGAGAGAACAAGAGGAAACTAAAGAACAGATCCAAGAGACATGTATCATTATCACCAACTTCAAGACCCCATTGAAAACGAAATATAGCAAGGCAGCTCTATGGAAGGAGATGAGAATATTTCACAGTCTTAAAGCTGTTTAATAGCAGGAAGTTGGTAGAAGTTGTGAAGAATGACTAGCATCTAGCTAAACAACGATTTAGCTAGATGCTAAAATTTTACTTTAGTCGAAAGATTATGGACTCAAAGGAATTTTAAAAATATTTTTAAGAATCTAAAGTTTGTATTTTTTATAAATGCAACATATTACCAAAAAAGGCAAAAAAATAAAAGATTTGTATTAGGAAAAAAACAAAATGTATCCCTAGGAGGATCATTTTTGAAACCATACCAGTCACTACGTTATTTTTTTTTTTGCATATATATTTAAAAAACAATGCAGTTGCAGCATACTTTTGCTCCTTCTAAAAAACAAATAAGTCTCACCAAAAGAGGGTCAAATGTTTACTCAAAATGAACTTACAAGGTCAGCAGCAGCTCTGCACGAAATGTTTTTATTTGGAAAATTGAGCAGATTCTCTCTTCTTTTTAAAGGCCTCCTTTCAGTCAATAACATAAATGCAAATTTATCAACTGGCAGCAGTCAAATGAATTTAACGTTTATCTTTAGCACAGCATGCGTCCTGCTTCTGGAGTGCGTCTGAAACTATGTTTACACTCATTGACTTGAATAAGTCCCACCCACGGCGGCTTAAGATCATTGACTGTATAAGAGAACTGGACTGAATGACCCTTTCCCCTCACGTAGCAAATAGAAAGTACTTGTCTATTCCATAGACTTTATAGACAGCTTTTATTCAGTATATTTGTCAGAATACCCATTCTTGCGTTACAACCTGTTATTTAATGTTTTTACTGAACTTAATTTTTTATCATTTTCTTAATCTTTATCAAGTTATTGAAGTCATAAACTGACCAATCAAATGCCTCAATATAAGTTAGTGGTCCCCAATAGTCCCCACCTCAAACATTTGAAATGTTTGACAGATTCTCCAAAGCCTGCTTTCAGTGACTTCCAACAAGCATGCTCCTGATTGGCAATGGTAGTTGCCAAACAACTATTAACTTAGGCCGACTCGGCTGATCACTGACGTTGTCTGGCACCAACATGGCGACGTCTGTATCGCCAAAAAAGCGACAAATGAATTGACTACATTTTGTTTGTGCCAGAAGTAAGCCATTTTTTGTATGGATGACATCCCACTCACTCTGCCCAGTTAGTTCTCTTATAAAGTCAATGATTATGGTACATGGTTGACTGCCAAAAGCATGTCTAAAGCTTGAGACTCAGCTGAAATAATCAAGGAAAACATGAAACTGTTCGGTTGCCACTGTCTTATGTTTACGATGCACATTTTTGCATGTTAATTTATTGGTCAACTTTATACTGTGTAAATTTGCCAAATAACAAGTTGGAATAAAACAACAGTGACAAACGCAAAATAATTAAAGATGCATGAATCAGAGAAAAGACGACCAAAGATGAAGATGGGACTGTTGGTGTGGAAGTAACCCTCCACTGATATGCAATAAAATCTTTGTTTACATTCTCTCCCCCTATCTTACAGCCCCCACAACCCCAACCTAAAATTGGCAGTGCAACAAAAATAGCAGCAATATTGCAGCAATCCAGCTCCAATATTAGCCGTTCACAGATGTATTTGTCTCATAGACCGCAAAAACAATGGACATCTCAACCCCTCCCCTCTCGTGTTCCCAAATAGGAAGTACCTGCTGGTTCCAAGAAATCCCATTGACTTTTATTTAGCAATAGACAGTTATCACTCAATCATTTTACCTCACACATTTGATTGATAGATTCTCCCAAGCCGCTTTTAGTAGAAAAGGGTGTGGATTTCGAACAAGCTCCCTCATGACTGGTGACAGCAATTCCCCTATAAACGTGACTCAGACTGATTCGGACCAATTGCTGTCGTCTGGTTTCAAAATGACAGCGCAGGTATCAGGAAGCAATTGTGACAGATTTGGCTTCATTTTGCAGCAGTCCTGGATCAAATTAAATGTTGCTAATTAGCAACATTTGGCGTTAATGAATTAAGACTTCTTCAGAACTGCCCTTACAGCCAGATATGGACTGTCCGCGGGCGAAAAATGGGCAAACCTATAAGTAGCAAACAACTAGCTCGCACAAAACATCAACGTTGTAGACCACTTGGTAAGTCCGTGGAGCAAAAAAGTTCAAGCATGTTTTTTTTTAACGGGTAGGTTGAGGGCAATAGGTCACAGTGAACACTTATACAACAAGGGTTAAAGTTAGGATGAAGTGGGTGAGATGCAAGCGTGTCATATAGACATTTCATTTCTTGTGACAAAAGCTTGAACAACACTATGTCAACTATGTCAAACTGCTGCTGTAAAACAAGTGGAAAATTACTTGTAAGTAGTTAAAATTATCATGTCTTATCGTTATTGTTAGTATTACGCTACACAAATAATTGGCAGTCAGTCTTTTCAGACTCCTCAGTGTCTCCTGTTTACAACAGAGATAAGCAGCTAATTTAGGGGCATTTCTGGTCTTCGTTTAGTGACTCTGTCATAAAGTTTAGCTTACCCTTTAGCTGCTAATTTTTAATGCTAAAGAACCTTTGGGTTGCATTTGGAGTCTGAGATGTTAACCTTTCCGTTTCCAATCTGTCATTCCAGGCTGAAACAGCCATGAATTGTGCATGCACAAAGTCATCACTGGCTGATCTCTATTCATGTGAGATCCAAATGTAAAAAAGCACAGTTTGTTTTTAAAAAGTGACCTGACAAATATGCAACAGATCAAAATTCAGTAGAAAGATGATCTACCTGGTTTTCAGTCACTAAATGAAAAAAACAGAAGAGTTCTGGATGAAGGAGAGACTCTGCAGAAGGCTCAAAGTGAATAAAGTCTGATGTGGTTAGCAACTGTTAAAAGATTTCTAAGCACAAAGACTTTATCCCTCATTTAAACATTGTGGCAGCTGGTTTGACAATCACAGATGACTGGTAATTTAGACGGCTCATAAGCTAAACTCAAGCTTTACTTGTTAAACACTGAGGTGCTTTGCATGAGGTCCATGCTTCTATGGTTCTAAAAATGTCTTTATTGATTTTACTTTTTATTCTATCCAATATCTCTTTAAAAAAAAAAGCAGATTTTCATTCCCCACAGTTTGAGGCAGTAAAAAAGTTATGACTCAATTAAAAAAGTTGCTGTGAATTTATTTCATATATTTTATCTTTACTTCTTCAACCAGAATGTACATGTGTGGGAACATTTCTCAAAATGTGTTGATTTTTTTTCTGGACTGATTACATTGACAGTGCTGTATAAATGTATGCTGCTGCTTTCTAAGTTTTTCTCTTCAAATAACAACAGCCTGTTGGCAATATATTGTTTATATTTTATTTTTGTTTACAACGAGCAAAACGTATAATTTTAAAAAGACTGTCTGTGTCCATAGTAAGGACACCAGTCCACATTTCTGACCGTGATCACTTAATGTCCCCATGATCGCTTCAGCAGATGTGACAGTGACTCAAAACACAAAAACACATTGCACAAGGAGGAATTTCACAAAAAAAACAATTTCCACAAAATAAGAGCACCTGGTATGTAAGTTTTTCTTTAGTCACTGACATCAATGTTTTTTTTTACCTTAATGCACGTAAAGTCACATGACATGAAACACATTAAACCTTTGCTGAATTTGTCACATAAGTCCAGAAGCTAATGGATATTGTAACTATGTTTAATTTATAAATATGCAGACCATAATTAGCGAGTTTACAAATGGATGTGTTCTCAGAAATTATTTTTCAGAGAAAAATCCTCTATACTTTCATATTTTATACTTAATAAGTGGGATTGAATGTGGTAAATGAACATAAGCACATTTGACTGGAAGTTATTAGCTAGCCTGATGAGCATTATTTTTTTGGAAAACTACAGCACATTATGAGTGATTTAGATTCAGAAAATTACAAAAACGACAGCATGACTCTTTGCATTGTGAGTAAATAAATCTACCAGGAGAAGATTAACTAATTTTCAGGCAATGAGCTAAAAACTACATCAAACTTAAGCAAAACAGGGCATATGGAAAATGGGAAAATGAATATTCTATGATGAAACCACTTTTATGTATTTATATTTTTCTTTATTCAAACCAAAATCTGAGAAATATTAGAATTTTTAAAAAACATGTAAATGGGCAGGAAGGGAGATCAATAAAATGCCTTTTTTTCCCTAGTAATAAACACACAATTGAGCTACAATCTGCTGCCTACCCATGTCCATCTGAAATGTGACATGTTTCCACGGCAACTAGACTGTGTAACAAAATCACCACAGGACTCACAAAAAAGCTCCATCTCTGTGAAGCCACACAAAAGTTGGATGGAAGCAGACAATACGGCTCTCGCAGGGCAGAAAAATGGAGCTTACACGCTTGTTTGACTGAGCAGAACATGTAGAACATATATTGCGTTGCCTGAAATGACACTGCACATTTGTTATCTTTATCTTGTGATCTTGTGGTCTCAGTGGTAAGTTACACAAAGTATTGGCAACACAAAATAAGACAGTGAACTCTAAACGCTTGATCCCATCTGGGTCCCAAATGCTAACTCCCACTTGCAAAACAGCTATCAAATATAGAGCTCAGACCTTCACTCATTATTTGATTTATTAGATTATTGACCTGTTCCTTAGATGATGCTGCAAAAAACACTGAAGGTGCATTGCAACCTTAAATAAACCAATAATTATCAGATAGTTAATAGTTAAGCAGCCTCCATATGATTGTCTGCTCACATTCAAACCGAATATTACCAGGGATAACAACAGTAAAAAAAATAAGAAATAGGCAGGTGTTGACAGCACAAAAAAGAGCACAGAAAAAGGCCTGTATCATTAGGGATTAACCCAGCCAGAGGCTCTACAAATAGGCTGTCTCCAACTATAAGCCGGCAGCACACTGACAGTCATTTGTATTGCCAGGCTGCTGCTGCTGCAGCTCCACAGAAGAAAGTAGACAGTTCAAAGAAGCTGAGGCGGATCGCGACTCCTCTCAAACAAAATGTAATGCAACAGGACTTATTTGGGGACCTGACAGCATCAGAGGATTTTACAAGCACGCATTTTGTCTCAGATGTCAGCTTTGTGGACAGATTCTCTGTGTAAAGTATAATAGGATACAACCAAAAACAATTCTGAATAGAATATGCAGATTTTGAGCAATAAACAACAATGTGTCTGATCACGAATATATTTTATTTAGCATTGAATATAATAAAACCAGATTTTAAGAAGACATCAGTAAATCCACATATTCACAAAAAGTCATTAATTGTATAAAAACCAAGTGTAACAGCTCGATCATTTTCTTCTGTACATTAAGATCACTACTCCTCAAACAACATTTTAGATGTGGCTTTCATATATTGTTTATATCTAAAATAGTTTAGAGTACAGATAAGTTGAAGGTCTGCTTGGTGACTGCAAAATAAGCCTCAGCTTCAGTCTGAAAAGTAAAGCTGAAGCTGGTATTCTTTCCAATGAAACTGTTTCTAATGTTGTAAGTTAAATTAAGTTAAAATTAACCTTTTTGGAAAAAAATAAAACTTTTCAACAATTACTTTTTTACAGAAAATATAACAGCACTACCCCTGCGACAGACTGGCGACCAGTCCAGGGGCGTCCCCTGCCTTCGCCTATGAGTAGCCGGGTTAGGCTCCGGCAGCCCCGTGACCCCGAAAGGGATAAAGCGGTTCAGAAAATGAAAGAACGATAACAGCACTAAATTGTCTTGCTTTTCTTTCAAACCAAAGTAAAATTGTCCCATCTGTTCCTGAATGCACCATCAGTGCTGCACCACTAGCTGTGTTTTACCAATAAAACTTCAAAATGTGAACTTTAAATGTGATAAATGAAAGATGAATGCCGTCAAGGTAACATCTTTTTCCTAGGCTGTATGTGTATGAATCTATATTTATATATGTATAGTTACAAGACACATATGTTAAGAAAATAAAGAAGAAACCAGCCGCTCAAAATCATCTCCTTGGTATTCTAATAATAAACATTTAATAAAGAGGAAACTGCACCTACTGGTACACAATGGTAACTCCTGTCCCCTTTAATTATAGTTATGGCATCATTTGAATCCATTTAAACATCACTCAGGACTCATTAACACTCTATTATCTGATAAAAGTTGAAATACGTGGCAAGAACAACAACAAAAGGATTCACAGAAAACAATCTTACGATAGTGGTAGGAGAAGCAAACTAATAACGTTCCAAGAAGTGTCCATGACCTTTGGTCCAAACTTCGCAAAGATTAAATCATTGTCAAAGTAATCAAATTAAAATACTTCATAAAAATGCAGTGGAAGAATTCCGCTTTCTGTTGGTCGACTGTGTTCTTTAGCTTTGCTGCTTCACAGATGCACCTGCTGAACACTAGACTGACAAGCAGAAGTGATGGAAGACGAACAAGCTAACTTTTTTTTAGCACCGGTGCACTGCAGTAAACGTGCAACAAAAATGTTCACATTTTCCCCACAAATGACTTTTCCAGACGGCAGGATTGCTCCTTAAGACAGGTCAGATAGTTTCCACACAGGGATGTTAGGAGTCAACCTATGAATTCCTCAGAGAAGAGAAGTCCAAGGAAGCATTTTGAACAGGTTTGCTGCACGACTTTATAGATCTAAGACTTCAGCCATCTGTGTTTACTCTCAAGTGGGAAATAAAGCAAGAAGGGGTTTTTTCTTAAAAGAAAAACAATGAAAACAGAAATCCTTATACTCTATAATCTAGCTAAATTAATTTAGTCTTTTTTAGTGCTTCATCAAGTTTATTCCAAGAAATCCCCCTCCAACAATAAACAAATAAACTCTGAGATCCTGCTTTTCCACATTCTGTAAATCAAATAACCAAAACAGAGCTTAGCATTACTTCCAAACCACTGAATACATTTATTTTTTTATTTAATCACTGATTCACTATTTTTTATTTCCAAAATAACATGACTAGATTTAAAGTAATTTATTTTTCAAATTTTCACTTAAAAACTAAACTTGTTTGGCTATTAAAAAAAAACAGTTTACAGTGGAAATTTAAATATTGAATTCATTAACTGATGTGAAAAATGAACAGAAAAGCAGTGTGTGATTAAAAAAACAAGAAATTGCAATTATAGAAAAATGATGAAAAATGTTTTTTATGCAAACAGTCCTGCTAAAATAATTGGGCTTTAAATTTTGAGGTAATGTCG
The DNA here is from genome assembly GCA_014656515.1 of Oryzias celebensis. Classification (NCBI taxonomy): domain Eukaryota; kingdom Metazoa; phylum Chordata; class Actinopteri; order Beloniformes; family Adrianichthyidae; genus Oryzias; species Oryzias celebensis. The sequence continues at coordinate 23,534,310 of BNCR01000003.1, read as the reverse complement.
ATACTTATCATTATTTTACTAGAATAATCTTTCTTTATTTAACAAAAGGGGTTTCACAATTCATTTAAAAAAGGTTCAGTTCATATCATAATTTGGTTTGGCGGTAGAATTCATAGGGAATATTGGTTCATTTTGAGATCGATCCAGGATGTTTTAAGCCAAAACTTCAACCAGTGTGACTCAGAGATAAATACCTGGCACTGAACAGTGCAGGTGAAGTTTTACAGATTCCTTGTATTTTTTGTAAGATAATCAATATGTGTACAAACAAACAAATAGACAAGAATTAATGTCAAATCCATTCATATTTTAGTTTATGAAAGTTCAGCCCACTGTTGTTGTTCCACATCAAAATAATACAAACAGAACATTAATAGAACATTGTTTGGTCACATATCTTTGCTAAATACAAAGCTTGTTCCACACATTGGACTGTAAAGATGGTTGATCAGTTTTTGCTACCATCACATGTGTGTTGTCCGTTGTGATGACACTCGGTTGTTTTTTATGTTATAGTAAAATAAACCTACCATGCCTCAATCCAAATGGCATTTTCCAATATTGATAATCGATTTATGTAATTTTGAAAAGATTGCATAATGGTAAAGGTTGATTCAATTCACAGCTTGCCAGACTGATCAATCTGATTGGATTGTAGGAATATAAATGGTTTAATCGATTAAGTTGATTAAATGTTACATACAAATAAATATATTCACAAACATCAAAACATATGCAAAGCATGGCCAGGTTAGCAGATTTATTTAGATGAGATATGTTTAAAGCTTAAACTGACAATATGAGAACTTTATTTAAATTACATATAACAGAGAATATTTTTAAGCATTTAATCATTTGGCAAGCATTTCAAAATGACAAATTAGCAGCTTTAAGCAGCAGAAAAACGTTTCCTGATTTTAGCCATTTCTATTTTCACAGCTTTTGGTTTCCTGTATGATTGTAAATGTATTCTGTGTGGTTTAGACAGCTGTGATGGTTTGATTGACTTCTCCTTTCCTCTTGCTGTACTGTGATTAATAAAAAATGTTAGCTAAATGGAAGTGACAATAAACATCCCAATTTCTGACTGGAGATTTAACATTGATGGCAAAGAAAAAAAACAAAAAAAGTAAGTTTCAAACTGGGGAAGCTTAGTTTCACAGTCAGATTGGTTGGTCAATCAAAGCACAAAAAAACAGGAGCAGTTTTGTATTGTTTTTTCCACAGTGTGCGGATGAACAGCCGCACCTGGCTCAGAGCAGCATGTATGGATCTGCAGATCCTGTGCAGCCAGTGGAAGCTCACAGGGGAAAACGTCTATAAATAGCGTCAGGATCGATACCTGCTGGATGTGCTCAGCATAATCACTCGAAATCAAGAAAGTCAGAGTCTCCAGCTGCGCGGCTCGTGACAGCTGCTCTCCGTATAACCGGATCGCGGAGCTGATAGCGGCTAACGGAGGTACCGTTACGCCAGGAGACGTGTTTTGTTGGGCGAGCATCAACAGGTAGAGTCTCAGGTAATATCGACCCGGCTGGAGACTTTAGCTGCAAACAAGCACGCGCCTCACTCGTACTTTTAAAAACGACAAACTTAGCACTCCTGACCAAAAGATTTTTATTTATTATTAAAAGGGGCTTTCGCGGGCACGGCGCCGCTGTCATGTTCAAACCGCCGCTCCGACTACAGGCTGCCGCATTTTATTTATTTATTTATTTATTTTAACTGAAATGTTGCTTTATTCAGGGAGCACTCGTTTTCTTCACACAATCCAAACAAAAACAAACATCTTTTTCACAAACAAAATGGAACTGTGGTGGTAGTTGCAAAAGCGGCAGCTGCCCCGAGACGAGCTGCGGGGCTCAAGAAGACCAGCGCTCCTCAAATTTAAACAGATAAACATGCACGGGCGAGAGCTGGCGCTCGCCAATTCAGGAAAAAAAGTTAATGCCGCCTTTGGCTCGTAAATCCAACATCTGGCAAGATTTTACATCCCCGTGAATAAATGGACCTAAAAAGTGGGCGACTCAGCCGGCGCCTGCATCATAAGCGGGTTAATTTGTGATGATTTAAGGCTGCGCCTTACCTTCAGTTCCGCACTCTCCGCCATCTTCTATGTGTTTGCGCAGGCGTTGTGAGGTGTTATCACGTGACTGGGATGCACATTATCAGGTCGCAAATGCGCATGCGCAAGATCACAAGAAGAGAAAAACAATTTCAGAGATCTAAATAAAATATATGGGGAAGATATATTAAAGTGTTGTAAATAGTTTGACCCTTAACTTTATAAAGACTTTTTTTTGTTTTATTTAATTTTATATTCCTTTTTAAATCTGTAACAATTTGAATAAAAGTAATTTTAGATACAATTAAGATTTAGAAATATATAACCTTAAAACTAAGACTTGCGTTACTAAATGTGGGATTGTATTTTTCATTTTTACCACTACTAACTGTATCTGTCTACTCTGGCTGTAATTGTTATTTGGGGGGTTGCTAATTCATTGAACAATATGCCATGTTCTGTTATGTTCAATTAAGAAAATAAGTCTAATAATTCCACTTGGATAGGCCTTTAGTCTAAGTATAGCAAATAGACCATGTGTGCGTAGTGTAGGTAGTATACAAGATTAATACTTCTTCAGACTGAATCGGAACATTTTTATAATTTACGTAAATGAACTTGGCACAAACCGTAAGAACGTTTGTGTTTATATGAATACTTTTTGTGCTTATTGCTGTATCAAATCTCCTTATAAATAAATGTCTCTTTTTTCCTATAGTTTCTAACTGGAAAACGCTTTGCTTTTGGGAAGAGCATCAGAGCTGTGTATGCAGGTTGCACCCATGAAAAATGAGTCAAATCCTCTCTGCCAATGATAAACAGCTTGTGTTACTGTTTCTGTCTTCTCTTGTTCCGAGCTTGTGGTAGCCCCGGGTGCTGCCGTTCAGGGACTTGGCATTACCTGTGAGCATGGGCTTTGCTGTATTGGTCAATAAGTGTCTTCTCCAAGACTGAGCATGCTTCATTTGATTGTTCAGGATGATGTGGAGTGGAGTGCAAGAAAACCAAAGCAGAGGCACTGCTTTTTCAATCATCCAATTTACCAAGCAACAAGTACAAGTCAAATGTAGAGTGAGGCAGAGCAGCAAGAACTCAAATATGTAGCTCTGCTGCTCATCTTTCAAATGCATGTTTCTCACTAACGTGGCAACATTTAAAAGGGATTTTCAGTTGCTTTTCAGTTGTATTAGATTTACTGCAAACACTGACATTAAAAAAGCTACTAAACACAAAATCCTAAACTATTGTGCAAAAAAAAAATAAAACAATTACTTTTAGTCTTTGCTTTTACTAGACAGGTCCAGCAGAATAATCTCCCACTCTTATGGCCTGCACAATGAATCTGCAAGCTTTTTCGTGGTTACAAGTGAAAAGAAAAATGTTTAAAAAAAAAAAAAAAAAAAAACTGTAGCACCATGCAAATGTTCAACTTTCAATATTTTAAATATAATTTTCCTATCTGTGAGATTTGTATAAAATGAGAAAATGTGAGCCAAATCAGTTTGGTGAAATTAGACTTTTTTTCCTTGACCCTTAGTGTTGTCTCATGATCTCAGAATGTCCAAACTCACAGGATTTTTTTTATTGTTTAAAATTGTATAACATTACAAAACTTCCCTTTCAGATGTCAGAAAATATGTGATTCAACAATTTCTTCCTTGTGATGTTAAAGTGAAAGCAGATGTGTCCACATGACTGAGCAGATTAAACTTCTTTTATGACGGAGAATAGAAAGATCATTTTTTATTTTTTTATTATGACAGAAGATAATTCACGCTCAAGGACTTTATGAATCAGTTTTGCATTTCTTACGCATGTTTTTTGAGTGGAGGCAGAATGTTTTAAACAGAGTAAACAGGACAAATTAGTAGTTTTTACATTCTTTTCTATTTTAGTTGAACTGCTTCCTGTAAATGCAGGTTACATATAATCTGAAAGCATGAACTAAAAAAAAAAAATCTAGTGTCAGATGTAAACAATGATTATCTTGTGTTCCATCTTATAATCTCTTCCACTCCACACTCACTTGCTGATCCAAGCGTGACAAGAGGTCAGCATACGTTCTTCATCAAGCCCGTTTGCTGTGTTGGTCTTTGCTGACTGTTGCTATTCTGGGTTGGTTTAAATGTATCTTATCTGGATAAACACAAGAGGGCAATTGAAATGTTTGCCAGTTATTTGGTAAAAATATATATTTCACATTAACGAATCATTGCTGACTCTGTAAATACAATAAACTAATTATTTTGGCATCTGCTAAATGAGTCAATGCATTTTTCTTGGGGGGGATTAAATTCTAAATGACCTTTTGAATAGTTCTAAAAACCATCAGAATGATCAAAAACAGGTGGTTGGCTCCCTCTGCTGGCTCAAGCTAAAATTTCTCTTTTCTAAGAAATCTTCAAAATGACAAACTAGATTCCAAGTAAGATTGTTATCAAGCAGCTGTCCAATGGGTGGGCTCAACACAAACGCCACCTCTCATCTGCTAAACTTGGAAAAGACTGTCTCTCTCAGATATTTATAGATTGAACAAGATGATGGACAAAACATTTTTTTTTAAGGATCAAAGTAATAAACATTTTTATCTGCTTCTGCACAGTGTTGCAGAGTTTAGCGCTCTTGTCTGAAAGCAAGAAGGCCCTGGTTCAAGTCCCAGCTGGGACCTTTCTGTGTAGAGGTTGCATGTGTGGTTTTCTCCTTGTGCGTTTCTGGGAACTCTGGCTTCCTCCCAGAGTTCAAAAACATGCTTCATAGGTGAATTGGTGACGCGAAATTGTCCCCAGATGTGAATGTGCACAGTGTGTGTCACTATGGTCATGTGATGGACTAGCACTAGCTAGTAGAACTAGCTAAGAGAGCCAGGTTAGGCTCCAGCAGCCATGTGAGATAAAATGAGTGAAGACAATGGATGAAAAGATGCTTTAGAACACATTTTAAGAACACTGCATAATGGCAGACATGAGTGAGGGTCATGCTATAAACCAGGGATCCCCAAACTTTTTCTTGTGAGGGCCACATAACTATTCTTCTTTTCTGATGTGGGGCTGGGACCGTCTGTAGGCTAACAGAACACACGTAAACGTAAACATTTATGGTTTTCCAGAAAGCCACAACCAAATTTTAATAATCCCTTTCTGTAATCTTCACAGAAAAAAATAATACTAAAAAATGTCAAAAATGAAAACAATAAAAAGGCTGTCCTCTGGAGAGCTGCAGCTCCTCACACATCTGTTTGTGCTAACTTCACAACAGCAATGGGAATTCTGGCTCTTCTTAGAAATCTGACTCTTTTGGCTCCCAAGCGGCTCTTCAAGTCTTTTTGTTGTTTTTTTTATTCATAACTATATAGAATTTTGCACAATGTGAATAACTAATATAAAAAATATAATAGAAGTGTAAAATATGTATGTGCTTTTATTTTTCCTTTAAGATAAAATGTAAAAAATAAATGATAAACACAGAAAACAATGATTTACAATTCTACTTTTACAGTGCAATAACACAAAATACTGGAACCACAACCCAAAGCCCACTTATTAAAATGGGCAGAAGAACAAAATAAAAAGGTTTAATCATGGTAAAGGTCAGCCATGAACAGGAGAAAGAAACTCATTTGCAACACCCCAGCTGATCAAACCCAGTGTAACAAATCACATGACTTTAGAACTCATGTTAGGTAATGTTCAGATATAACACAACGGTGACACATGACAAGCAAAGCTGCAATGTCTTTGTAGGGGTGTCCAATGGTAAATGAAACTCAATAAGCTCACATACTGTCATACACCGGTAACTGACTCTGACAAGGTCTCCTGTGGCCGAATGACCGTTTAAAGTGTCGTGCGCACCAATTCCTTTCTTATGTATCGTATACTTTCCTGAGTGCACAAGAAACCAGTACAATTCTTTTTTTTTTTTAACTGATGTCCCATTAGGGGTTGCGTACTGATCGCTGTTTGTACCTAAAAATAATGATAATATTAATATTGATGCGCAATGTTCTTTTCAGGTCTAGCCATAGATTTTCAATGATGTTGAGGTCAGGTGATTTGGAAGGCCTCTGCAAAACCAAAACCCGTGTGGATTTTAAGGTGTGTTTAGGATTATTATCCATTTGTAGAAGCCATACTTTCTTCAACTTCAACTTTTTCACAGATGTCATCAAGTTAGTGTTCAAAATTTGCTGAAATTTAGTAGAATCCATTCTTCCTTCTACTCTTGAAATGTTTCCTGTGCCGCTGGCTGCAATACAAGCCCATAGCATGATTGATCCACCCCCATGCTTAACAGTTGGACAGAGGTTCTTTTCATTAAACTCTGGACCCTTTCTTCTCCAAACATACCTTTTGTTCATTGCTGCCAAAAAGTTCCATTTGAACCTGGTCGGTCCACAGAACTTGTTTCCAAAATGCATCAGGCTTGTTTATATGTTCATTTGTGAACTTCAAACGTTGAATTTTGTGTTGAGGACGTAGAAGAGGTTTTCTGCTGATGACTTTTCCATGAAGACCATATTTGTGTAAGTATCTCTTAACAGTAGAACAATGCAGCACAACTCCAGAGTCTGCAGGTCTTTCTGGAGGGATGGTTCAGTCAAACATTGGTTTTGATTTGTTTTTCTCACAATCCTGCGAGCTGCTCTGTATGAGATATGATCTTGCTTTAACTTCCACTGTTCCTATTCCATTTTTTAATGACATTTTGAACATATGATATTTGCATCTGAAAACACTTTGCTATCTTCTTCTAGCCTTCTCCTGCTTGGTGAGCATCAACTATTTTCAGTTTCACTGTTCTGGACAACTGCTGGAAGAACCCTTGATGATGGTTGGAGCAAGCTCAGATGACTTGGATTATTTTAAATCTTTGAGATTGAAATCACCTGGTCATCTTTCAAAATAATTGTGAACGATCCATGACACTGTCAGGTCCCAGCTATTCCAAATGGGCGGTGCATACTATAAATTCTGTTGGGTGCCCAAACTTTGGCACAAGCCAATATTTCGTTTTATTATTTTGAAAGGGAAAAAGATGGAAATGAAGTATTTTTTTTTAACATTTTAAAAGGATGTCTCATAAACTGATGCCTTCAGAATGTTCTTTTTATTTTTTCCTTGGGTTCTTTATGCACAGTAATATAATATATATAACATTTTACCTGGAGTGCCCAAACTTTCAATCCTCACTGTAACTGTGTCTTTTAGAGGGTTTTAAAGAATAAAATTGGACCATATCAATCAATATTCATTCTTTCATAAACTTACAAAGTAAACAATCAACTGTGTTTTTTATTTTACATAAAGGAAATGTTTGATTGTTTTGTGTTTGCAAAACTGTAATGTTTCTGTTGCTCTTTTTTTCATTCAAAATTCAAAAACTTTTTATTATTGTCTTACAGAAATGGTAACCATAAATAATTGTTTACCTCTCTTAGAATTAAGTTGCAGCTTATGTCTGAAAGTTTGAAAATATAAAAAAGGACAAAGAGCTGATGGTAAAAACAAAACAGAAAAATGTACAATAATAGTTAAAATATACATTTAGAAATATGAACACAACTTGACATTTACCCAATCGTTTATAGTTGTGTTTAGTTAAAATTTCCCATCTTGGTATGTACTTTATGATACTATGTAGTACTTCTAGGTGCTGCAAAGGATTTCTTTTTTAGAACCTTCAGGATTAGTAATGAGTAATTTCAACCTAATTTGTTAAAAACACACATTTAAAAAACTCTGCAAAAATAAAAGAAAGCACGTCAAATTTTATTTTTTAGAATAATTTGCAATAAGGTCAAAAGGCATCAAATTTCAGAAAACATTTGTCACTGCAGGATTTCTGTGTGATGCTGGTGAAGCCAGTAGATGGCGCCCAAGTCCTCTAAAATAGACAAGTTATTTTTCTGTTTTTTCAAGCAATGTTCCACACAAACCTACGTGATTATCACGTCATTATCACAATCTCAAAGATTGTTCAATAAAAGGAAATACATTTCTATTCAATAAAGCAAAACAAAAAAAGAACATATACTCTTTAGCCAAACAGTGTAAGCTTTGTGTCCAAATCCATTACCAGAAAGCAAACAAAGAATTTATTGACAAACTGGCTCTGCTGCTTTATGCAGTGGGAGGTGAGTGGCTGAGGTTTCATTATATCATCATGCATCTCTGCCATCTGTTTTATTGTTGATCGCCTGTGAAGAGACAGGTGTCGTCTCTCCACGTGTGTTTATCCAAGAAAACAATCAGTCAGTAGACGGAGATACTGTGAGACGACGCTCCCACAGCAGAATCAGGAGTTTCTCTTGATTCACAGCTAACATGTTTAATGAAAAACTGTGATGTTAGAATCTTCTAAAGAATCTGTGACTGATGACTCCTAATGTTTTGTGTTTTCAAAATTCAAAAATACACAATTGCAGATTACAGATCCCCATCTCACTGGCCAGCCTGCCACACTAGGAGGTTTCAGCTTTCTAAATGATTGTTTTTATTTTTTTAATTCTTGCAAAAAATCAGTTTATACTCAAATGGTAGGGATGTAGCTTCAATGCTGGTGAGATGTTTGTAATTGCAATTCCACATAAATAATGATAGCCCTGTCAACCATCTGATGCTTTGCTTTCATGTGGATGCTAAATTAAGACCATTTTGAAGCCGAATTCCATCCATTTATTTTCTTAACCCACTGACTCCCTTTCAGGCTAGCCTGGCTACTGTTGGGCAAAAGCAGGCTACATCCTGGACAGGTGAACAGTCTGTTGCAGGGCCAGACACAAACACACACCCAGGGACAATTTAGAGTCACAGATTAACAGATGAAGAATGTTTTTAGACTCTAAGAGGAAGCCGGAGTGCCCAAAAATGCACAAGAAACATCCAAACTCTACAAAGTCCCAGACGGGATTCAAACTACTCGCTGTGAGGTGGTGAGAGTACGAACCACTGTTCCTCAGCCCTATAGCTGAATAGGTTTGATATATATTAGCGTCAACAGGTGTTAAGAGGTTAACAATATTAGGCACTCTCATTGTTAAAAACAGTCATTTAATAGTTGTTTACTTATGTGAAATAGGCAACATTCCATTACTATTAACTTCTCACTTTATAATCCCACGTTTGGTTTTAATTGTATATTTTTATACACTTTAATCAAATACATTATTAGTCCGTTTAAAGAAAATAACTGTCGTTTTTCTTCAGACTCAAAACTGCTTTTGATTGCACTCAAATGCACTCAGACATCTGAAATGTTTGCTCCTCCACATCATTGCTGAAGGTAAGGGGGTCACATGGGTCACAGACGCACAACAGCATCCATGACGGCTCTCACTGAGGGATAACTCACCAAAAAAGTTTCATAAACGAAATGCAAAAGAAAAACAAATCAGTCATCAGGTTTTTTGTCATGTGAGACAACTAAATTAGGACATCACTTCCACTGGGTTCAGTGCGTGGATCTTGTTAGTATTCAGACGGACAGACTTGTGCCACACGGGGCAATTACCTTCACTGAAAATTAACATTCACCGTGCCTCAGTGGCATTATGCAAGTATCTGTCTCAGGATGAGGCATCCAGGGAGCGCCAGCCGCGTAATCAATATCTATTAGACGTCCCATCAGAAGAATTAGATTTCACTATTGGATCAGGCCGCTCCCCTGACTCCACGTCAAACATTATAAGCTGACATGCCACGTACCAGAGTGGCTGCATATGAAAGAGATCATGTTGATGTCAAACTCTACAGGAGGGAATCTGATCTGTTGGAGATGTTGCACGCAGAGGCCAGAGGGTGTCAGGCTCACGCAGAGACGGATCAGGATACAAAAGCAGAAATTGGTGCTCATTTTTATTCATTTTGACATGAGTACATACAGGGATTTAAAAAAAAGAAAAGAAAAACTGGGGGGGATTGCTTCCAAAAACAAAATGTGAGTCATTTAAACTGCAAACCGTCAAAGAATAAGTGGTGGTGCACAAAAAATTCCGTACAGGGTTTTTTTTCTTGCAAAAGCCACCATCTGAAGACAGAAGAAGTTTCAGCGATAGAAAAAGCTCCACGATGGGTTTCAACTTAAACTACCTATTCTGCGATCTGCTGATGTCTGTGGAAAACAATCTGTCACCCAAAGTTTTTGCTGCTGTGGGAAGAGCTCATCCAAAGGCAATGGGCTTCATTTGGAAACACAAAGTGTATTTATTTAATAAAACAATTTGGAATTAATGGTCCAGCTCAGAAACGTTGCCAATTTAAAGTGCTTAACAACATACACAGTGTTACAAACAATCTAAAGAATAAATTAAAAGAAACACAGATAAGTAGCATGTAAAATGTAAAACACATCTTCAAACGAGCAACACAATCTTCATAATGTGATATTCTTAGTTCATATATCACAATTATACAAGCAATTGCACATTGTCACATAATATATATGTATATTTAATAATTTATGCTTATAGTGTTGTTTTTTTTCTTCCACTAATGAGAATTGCGTAGGAGCTGACAGCTTTGATTCACTGAGACTTTAGAGAGTTTGAGCTTTGCAGCTGCACACGTTGAGCCGCAGTATGAAACCCAAACGAACATAGGTGAGTCCAGACTTCTGGAACCGAACCAGTGGCTTCTTTTACGGAGACGTCGCTGCAGAACTGTCCTCCTGCAGGTGTCGAAATGAGTGCCAGAATCAGCAGTGTATCTACAGCAGGGCAGGTAGTCCTCATGTTACAGGCAGAGAGATCTGGGTTGTTTTCTTGTTTTTTTTTGGCTGTGTCGGGTTATGGAGGCAGCAGCGGGGATTTGAAGTTGCAGGCTCCAGTGCACTGACGAGGGGTGAGCATCTTGCAGGAAAAATGGTGAAGGGCGTCGTGAGCTTCTGGGGAGGAGCGAGTCCAACAGTTAGAACATGCAGACGAAGAGTACTCTAATTACAGATGAGCTAATAAACTGTTTACCCATAAATTGAGCGAGTCATTTGTGAAAGTCAGCCTGAAAATTGCACATATGTTAAAAACGTTTTATATTTCCACACAAATATGTTCTCAGCTTAGCGTTCATTGTGTCACAACCCCAAACAGTTGACCTAAAAAGACATTTCTGCAACTGTAATTGCAGGTTTTGAATGTTTAATCATGAATATTCATATGGGGACAACTGTGGTGAAAATGTAAAGTGGTCAGCCTCTGATTGAAAAGGTTGCAGGTTTGTTTCCTGCCTTGCCTTGCCAATGTGTTGAAGTGTCCTTGGGCAAGACACTGAACCCCACATTGCTCCCGGTGGTGAGAAGGTGTGTGCATGGGTGGATAGGACTAATGACTGCAAAATACTTTGGGCCTTAATCTAATGGCTAAACATAATGTTTTTGTGTTTAATTTCTGCAAGTTGTTTGAATATATTGTGTATAATTAAATAAAATGTTGCTCTGCGACCTATTTATTATCCTATTCGAATAATAAAAGCTCAAAAGCATTAAAACATCTCTAAGCGTGACTCATTCTAGGTCATCATCACTCTAAACAGAAAATGTGTATTTGCTTCTTAAAGGCTAGAACGGCTGTGAGGAAATTGTTGTTTGCTTTATTCATGCACTTTTAAATAGATTTAGAAAACTGATATTGTTAACTTAGATGCATTTTGACAAAAATTTACATTTGTTGACACATTTTACAGTTTAGACAATGTGTTTAAAGTCCCTGTTGCCGTTTTGTTAAATCAGAAATGAACAAAAGGTTTCACCCATTTGGCTGATATTCACTTAAAGTTTTCCTGAAGGGGTGGCTGGAATGCTGTGTGCGTTCCCTGATGCTGTAAATCCACAAGTTAAGCAAACCAAAGCAAAGTAATTGTTTGGAAGCACACTAGAAATGTTCCTTTAACACTTTGGTTTTACTGTATTTACAATTCTCAGCAAACTTTAAGTTGTTCAAACATTTCTGTTGTGAACCCTGACCTAAAATTCCTGCGTGTACTTTTTGAACCATTACGTTTTATGAAAGATTTAGATGTTCCTGATCGCTACATGCTTTCCTGCTTCTTGACATATATTTAGGATTCTTTCAGCTTTAAAAAAATCTGTTAAAATTTGGCAAACATTCAGCTTTTTTAATTTGTTTCTTAGAAATTCCCTGATAAAGATCCATTGTTTGCGTAATCCTACTCCTGAAAATGAGAAGTAATCCTTGAGTATGTCCTCCTGGGTGTGAATCTGTTTAGTCCAAAATGTATTAATCCATTATCTGCTTTGTTCGTGCAAAGATTTCACTTAGATTTAAATAAAGGGTCCGTGTTTGAGTCATTTAACCTGAAACAGACATTTAAAATTGTGTAGAAAACTTGATGTGTAGAAGACTTGATCTAAGCATCATGGCTTAAAAAAGTGACATTTGTTTGTTTAATTCCTTCATGTTTGAGGCCATCTGCTTTTTTTCAATGAATTGATGTAAAAGACAGAAGCCATTTCCATAACTATATTTTGAAAACTAATTTCCAAATTTAATGTCAAGTGAGACTAATATCATTAAATATACATTTACAAAACAAATTTTGAATTTACAGTCTTTTTTCCTGAAATTCTTCACTGGTCTGTGCCATTAACCCCTTCATGCCTGACTTAATTTCCATTCGTATACAAAAATATTCTTCAATCTTTGTCCCATTCAAGGTAAAGCTAAATGAGCTGGTCTGCTGAACGTACGCCATGAAGGGGTTGAAGCAAAGCAAAAGAAAATGCAATCTATATGACTACATTTTTAAAAAAGCAGTCCAATAGGGAGTCATACACTAAAGTCTATAAACTATACATTTGGTGCATTATAATCTTTAATTCTTTGATCAAAATACTTTACTTTCAAGTAGAAGCTAAATTAAGGTTATTTTGGAGCAGATGATGCAAAGCATTAGGAGACAAGCAAAATACACATGTATTCATGTTTTCCTCGAATGGACCGGACAATATTATATTTTAGAGTTTACATTAAAAAAAGAAAATACATTAAAAGATATTTTCACAGGAGAAGAAAAAAAAAAGCAAAACCCAACTGAAGAACAGTGTGCTGGCTGCCCCCATGGTATTTAGAGTGACCCCTCTGTGTACTTGAACCCTGTATTTAAACAAGTGTAACATTAAACCAATCCTTTAGCGGGCGGCATTAGTTGATGTCTACTACATGTAACTGATCCAACACTACATAATGGTCTGTCCATTCCATTTTCCAGAGCATGATTTAGGAGCAAAGAACCTTTGCAAACAAAACAATGTGGTTTCACTTGCATGTTTTGATATCTACTGATCTAATAAAACTGCAGAAGAAGAAATGTGGATTTTTGATGTGAAAAGGCCCGGATTTAAATGACCAACATCGATATTCAAGTGTCACTTTTCATGTTTTGTGTTTTTCTAGGCTGATTGTTATTTCTGCATATTTTTTTTTCTCCCTAATAAACAGCATTGATCTGCATACAGAGACGGAGCGAGACCGACCTCGAACAATCTGCAGCTGCTGGACCATCTCCTCTCTGTAGGACAGCTCACGCTTCATTTGATCCTGAAAATTATCTGAGGAGCACAAAGGCCCGAGTCAAACACAACCTTAAAGCTGTTTTTTTTAAGTAATTGAAAATACAAAAATAAAAGTAGCCTTCACTCACTTTTTCTCATACCTTTTAAATGCTGAAATTCCCTCTCCAGCTTCTTCCTGAGCTCCACCTGCTCCACCAGCTGCTTCTGCAGCTCCTCTGCAAACACAAAGGATCCTGTTTATTAGAAAGAAAAACACTTTGCTTCCATTTGAATAATTTTCATTTCTCAAAAAAAAAAAAAAAAAAAAAAAAAGAAATTGGTGTGTGCTGAGAAAAGCCACTTCAGGTGCTTTTACATGCATGAAAACAGCCATTTCACTGCTTTCCTTTCCCTGGCTGCCACAGTAATTGCCATGCATCGCCTGGAGGTGGAGACGACAATAATGGAGTCCCAGGGTTTTTTCCAAGCGTTGTAAAATAATTAGCTGGCGTGCCTCGGGGTTATGGCTCTGTTCGTTAAAATATTAATAGCCTCTAAACGATTTCCCCTTACAATAATAAGTCAAAACTCCCACATCTCGTGATTAAGTGGTTAACAACTATCGGAAGACTGTAGGCCTATAAAATGTAAATGTGAAGGTTTTGGCACGTCATCCTTAGGAGGCCGTTTAAGCTCCATTTCAAAGGAAAGTGGATTTTTACGCTTTTAAAATGCGCAAATCCGAAAACAATTTGTGGATAATTTGAGATAAAAAATAACAGATTTGGAGATTTTTTTATTGTAATTTTTGGTCAAGAGGATAAAACAACAAATATTTCAAATATTTTAGACGGAAAAATGAAAGGTTACCTTTCGCCATGCTCTCCAAATCTCTTTCACGCACGCTGATGTCGATGCGCAAAGCTCCTCCTGCGCAAAAATCATCATCAAAAACACGTTTTAAGGTTTTCTAAGAAGTGAAACAAGAAATTGAAAATTAAATTGAACAAAACAAAAAAAAGTAACCTTGTCTGTCCTTTGGCTCCTGAAGGGAGGCTGCGTTGCGCTGATGTTGGAATTCAGACATGTGAAGATGAACAGCTAAACCCGGAAAGGAGGCAAACAAACAAACAAAAATAAATAAAATGTTGCGCTTTGGAGACGCACTTGTTTTAATAACTGCTCCATAAATCGGATCAGTAATTACCGCTGGGTCTGCGGGGGCTGTTTGATTGTTTGGAGCCATAAGAAGGGATCACGTGACTGTCCTTTTCATACACCTGTGAAGGGAAGCAGACGCGCGCGGCTTCAATGGAAGAGGCCAATTAAATGCCATTTGCGGGGGAGTTCTTCACATAATTGAGCCCATTTTTGCCTTAAAAAAGAACAAAACAAGGGTGCCTGAAGTTTATTGTAGAAAATGAGGCTTTAATGTCGAAATAAATATATAACGAAACGGTTTTGGATGAAACAAGCAGCTGGAATAAATAAATAAATCAGCGCAGGCCAAATTTAAATTAAAACGAATTATATAAAAAAGGAAATAATAATGTCTTGTTAAGGGACTTAAAAAACAAAAAAGAAATGTTTATTTCTACAATTGATAATCTCATCAACCTTGATCATATTTGTTAACAAACTGTCTCAAAGCACTCCTCCCATCGCGGGGGGGTCATTAAAGTGCGTTTATGCAGCTTACTTCATGAGGGGGGGAGCCGCTGCGCGCCGGTCTGTCCCCGTCTGGTGACCTGGTGTGAACGCAGTCCTCCGGTGATGCTGCGCCTGCCTCCGGGCTCGGAGCATCTGGCTGCTCGGAGCTCTGCTCCGCGCTGCAGGAGATCCGGTCTGCCGCGGGGGAGTCACGGGCTCCCCCGCCGGGCGAGATCCGGATCGGATCTTCATCGTCCGGACCGCGGTTGGACTCCACGTCCACGTCGCCCTCGTCGTCGTCGTCCCCCACGCTGTCCCTGTCCGGGGATATCGATCTGTAACTGGAGCTCTCGCTGATGAAGTCCGGGGACAGGTAGCCGGGGCGCGCGCCGTAGCCGTCCCGGCTTCCGTAGAGTTTGGCGATGGTCTCCACATCTTTGACCACGGGCCTGAACGCAGAGATGTAGCTGATTTTCCGCTGGGAGGCCTCATCCCCGGACCTGTCCTCCTCATTCCTGGTGGAGGAGGATGACCCGGGACTGCGCTCGTCCCCGTCCCGCTGATGGAGAGGGTGCTGGTTCAGATCTTTTGGTGTGTTTGCGCTACTTTGGTCTGACGTGTCCAGCTCGCCCTGCCGGACGCCTGGCAGCTCTAGGTGGGGTTTGGGAGGGGAGCCCGGGTAGGGCGGCATGGGGAGGCCGCCGGCGGCGGGCCAAAACATGGGGAACGCTGGGTAAAGGGTGTCCTTCGCGCCCGTCCAGAAGACACTGGGGACGTTGGTTTTGGTCGCGTCCGGCACCCCGTCGCTCTTTTTCTGACAGAGCCCATAGCTGGGGAATCCATATGGGTGGTGGGGGAACAGGGGAGGGGGGATTTTCTGTAGCATGCCAAAGCTTTTGCTGGGGACCGGGATGACCGGATAGCTCCGCGCGCCGCTCCCCAAACTTAAGTTACTGCTCCCCTGCTCCTGGTCGGCCCGTAAAGTCTTGTGAGGAATCTCGGGAGAGCTGGTTTGCGCCAGGCTGGAAGAGGCCTGGGACTTTGGAGGCGAGGACACCCCCGACCCGCTCATTGGCAGAGTCCTCTTTCTGCTGCCCCCGTTGAACATGGCCTTTACATCCTCCCACGCGTGGTTAATATCCTCCGACGGGACTTTCTCCGTCAGTTTCAGGTGACGCCTCCACGAGTTGAAGTTGGCCGCGTCCGGCTGCAGATACTTGGACTCTGGGGTGCGGTGAGAGTGAAAGATGAATTTATTTGGAGAGAAATACATGCTGCAAAAGCTGCACTTGATGCACTTGGCTCTGGAGCTGTTGTATCTGGCCGGGATGAAACTTCCTCTGCAGCCCCACGCGCACTCGTGCGAGACGTCAAAAGCAAAATTTTCCGGCAGTTTCGGGGGGCTGTGCGCTCCCAGGAAGGACTTGCAGAGTCTCTCAGCCTCTCGTTTGGTGATCATGCCGCAGCGCCGGGATGAGATGGGCATGGCCCCCGCGCGCCGCAGGAGCTCAAGCTGGACGGGGGTGCACTGCACGCACGTGATGCCCAGGGCCACGCGGCGGTTGTGGATCTCGTTGTAGCTGTAGTTCTTCAGCAGCGTGTTAGAAATCTGGGCCAGACACAGCCTCTCCTTACCGTCGATGACCAGGGAGACGATGGGCACGCCGTACAGGGAGGTCTCACTCACTTGGTTTGGTTTGAGGGAGCTGGGGCTGGAAAAACTCTGTGCGTCCGGCTTTAAACTTGGGGAGGAGCTGGCGTCTCGTCCCGCGTCTCGAAGATGTCCGGGCATCGACTCCATCCCTGGAAACCTGGAGAGGAGAGCGCAGCTCTTTAACGCGCTGTTCCAATTAAGGAAATAATCAAACATACATATATGTCTTCATAATTATTGTTAGATAATTAATAGGGATCATAAACCATCCGTAAAAATGGAATCTCACTTCATCCGCTTCAGGCCAGCATTTCATAGAAAAATGAAACCAGCAGATTCCCGGCTTCTCTCCTGCTCCCTGCGTGGAGGTGGACGTCCGCTGCTCCTCTTATCTTTAAATCGGCTCAGCACTTTGGAACCAACTACTTAAGACTCGCATAAGGTCCTTACGCGCGTCCAAGGACAGCAGGAAAATGCCGCCTGAGCTGCGCCAATGCGCTTACCGGGAAGGAAAAGAACAAGTCTAAGCTGCTTTCCTGGTAATTACACGGATCCAAGCGTGCGTCCTTACATTGTTAATAAAAGACTAGCCCTATATATAATTAAAGCTGCTGCGCAGATTAGCTTCAGCCAGTTGCTCGAAATTAGGTTGAGGCTGGCCTATCTCACATCACCTGCGCATACTTACTTTTCGAGTCGCCTCACTGGAGGCCGCGGATCTACCTGAAAACCAACCCAACATTACTCTTTCCTCTGAAGCTTTGCCTTGTTGGAGCTGCGTTTACGCGCCAGAGAAACCAACACAATTTACGCAAAAAATAAAAACAATCGGGGATGAATATTTGTTCATATAAACATACCTCTATCTTTTGATGAGGAGACACACTCGAGCCAGGTGTGTGGAGTAATAAAAAAAAACAAAACAAAGAATTGGGCCAAAATATGAGATATTTGACCCTCCAAAAAGTGGAGTTTAGTGGGAGTTGGAGCTGGAAGCAGCTGCATGCAGGACCTCCATCCTGTCGGAGCTCGGGGAGCTGAATGGCTTGTAGACAGGAAGCACATGGCACCTCTCTCCCTCCTCCTCCTCCTTCTCCTTCTCTTCCCCCTGCTGTCATTCTGGTGTGTAATAGCTCTCTCTCTCTCTCTCTCTTTTTTTCTGTGTCCTCTTTTCACACGCACTTACAGATGCGCGCGCACTAATGAACACATCGCTTAAAAAATTGTTAATAACAACGATCAGAAAAAAAAATCATAATTCCCATTTATGACTTTTGAGAGGATTTCTCATTCATTTTTTGCAATTAAGACAGAAAAATGCACCGTGTAGACTTCTATTTAAACGTATATTTGTGTGTTGCAGGCCCCGTGGATGTGGTGGGTTTTATTTGTATCTTTCCTCCTGCACCGCGCAGGGCAGCAGAAGCTACAGCAAGGCACCGGCTCATTTATCAAGTTACAAGACCATCTGTTAGACTTCCACACCGGCCATGCAGATCAATCTGCAGGCGCGGAGACTCCGACGAACGCAGAACAACTCAAATATATTTAAAAAATTAGACTCGTTTCATGCTCTTTTAATCAAAATCACAAACTCTTATCCTAACAAACAAACGTCGGATATTTTGCAAATAAAGATGGGTGCAACAAAATGAAAAAAAGAAAAACAGAAATATTACAACAGAGATTTCCAAATTACATATGATGTATGCGTAAAAGAATTGTGAGCCTTAAGCTGTAATGACTTTAGACCATTGACTGTCAAAAGGCGTGACAGTGCTGTCGTCATCAGTCACATGGCCTTCAGCATGGCTGTGCAAATGGATCGCTCCAGGATTTCACACACGTTCTAAGAAAAAAATATTTTTGATGAAGATAACTGCCATACTGTAAAGTTTAACAGTAAATAAGAAGTCATTTGAAAACATAAGAATACTAGAAGGCCCACGAGGAATGACTTCAAGTTCTCAGGAGAAACACTTGCATTTCTGGTCACATTCGCTGATTTGAAATCCCTTAAAGTGAGTTTTTATTTCAAGCAAATTGAGTTTTCTCAAAGAAATATTCTCTTTAGGTTGAGTCTAGACTAATAATCTGCTTTCTTGAAACGTTTTATGTCTTATTGGAGCAGTTTCATCAGTTTCAGAACTAATGCCCTTTGAAAAACACAATACTTCTCTTTTTTTATTCATATTTTTGAAAGCCGTATTCCCGGTTTTGTTTTGAAAGTCTCGTGGATGTACATCAGTTGTGCTGTTGTTGATTACATTACTCCTTTGTAATTGATCTCCTTTCCTGAGGTTACTCCAGCACATTTTTTGGTTTGTTCCACTGTCATGTCTTCTGTTACACTCATGGGTCGCCTCTGTCACTGTTGCCTCCATCACATTGTTCTTCTGAAATGCCTCTGTTACAGCCTCATTTTTGTCTTGCTCTCAAATTTTTTCTCAGAAAAAACTGCTTTTCTACATTCATTCTGTCCTTCATTTCCTCCTACTCGTTTTTGGATGTTTTGGTAAAAGTTATACACAGTTTTTTTTACAGCTTTTACTTTGGTTTCAATCTTTACAAACAACAATACTGTTGGTATGGCGGCGTTTGTTCATTATGTGCTGATTTTGAGTTAGATGACTAACAAATGAATGGATGTTTTATTAGGTTTATGAAAAGACAACAGGCTGCAGCACTCTGGGGTCAAAGTTCAAACGGTAGGTGAGCAGTCAGTCCTTTGACGACTGTAATGCACTCACAGATTCGGTGGACAGCAAAAACACAATGCTGTGATTCTTTCTCAAGGTTTTTTCCCATGAATATAAACAATAGACTCACATTTGCAAAGAAAGTCACGTGACTCAATGGAATTCCATCACTTAGTTTATTTTGAAATATTTGACTTGTTTATGTGGATACATAGATTCCATAGGGATCTTTTTTAAAGCTCTTTGACTTTAGGAGGTAATGCATGACTAGAAGAAGAGACGTTACAACTTTACTATTCATGGTCAGGGGCGTCCCACCATCACCTGCTCCAATGACAACAGATTATAGAGACGCGCGCGCCTTCCACGTTTTCTGGTGGGACATTTGGGACTGTGTCAGTCTGAAAAGGACACTCTCACTGCTGTGAGGAGGAACAGCCTGCAGTCCCAGAAAAGTGACAGAATCGTCACGGGCGCGTGTGCAGCCTGCATGCGCTCGCGCCTCTTTCACCTCCCTGCAATATTGATGCCTGATCCGAAGCGCATCCTCTCTCCTTTCACCATCAAGAGGCTTCCCCGGCAGCCCCCGCCAATAATTACAATTTTATACTGTAATTATTCCCCCCCTTTTAATTATTTAGGCCGCCGAGCTGAATGCAGCCTTTTATCGCTGCTTTTTCTTTTCTTTTTTTCAGGAGGGGAAACGTGAGCCGACACTACTGCAGATCAGCAGCGAGGGGTTTTTAATTAGACATTTCAGCGGTAATTTTAGGCGAGCTCTTTATTATTACCGTTGGATACAAATGACCCGGCCTCATTGATATGCGACCGATTGTTCCAACAAACCTTTAACCTGAAATATTCATGCGCTTCAGGTTGAAGTCATTAGGAGTCGCAACTCTCCAGGTGAACCTGGTGGATTATTTACCACGACTTGGAGATGCCACTTTTTTTTTTTTTTTTTACTCTTTAAATAAACCTTTCATTTACAGGGTTGCACTTCCTCTTTTGTCATCCCCTTTTTGGTAAAGAGAATTAAATTTAGACTAAAAGACTAATCATTTGGGAGTTTTCCTGCAGGAAAAGAAATCATTCACAACTGACTGCTTTAAAATAGTTCAACTCATTTTTATATTAAACTTTTATCATTTTTTAATGAAAAAAATAGCCGCCGTGACGTTGATCAGATGCTTGTCACAATCCCAATCTATATCATATTTGATTCACATATTTCTATCTCATTATGACCCAAACTGTCCTCAAAACCCAACTTGGTCCATATTTTCTCCCCTGTAGTTCATCATCATTCCACTAGGGGCAGTAGAAGGGCTTTTTACTGCGCACTTCAAACCAGCTGCGCCATTGAAATACATATTTAAAAAACAAATACACTTTTGACGGGAAACGTTTTGCTAATTTTCAAAACTCCATGGTGAAAACAACTAGTCTATTGTTATTCATTTGAAAATGCTAAATATGTTGATTTTATTATTTCTTTAGTTTGTTAAAAATAAGAGACAGCGGGTAAATAAGATGTTTTCTTTCCCTGAACACTTAGGTCCATGTTTTAAATGTTAAACCTGAAAGCCATTTGGTCCAGTTTCCCACAAAAAACTGCTAAATACCACTTCATGTTTAGAAAATGTTTATTGTGGCCATTAATTCATTCAATATAAAATGTAGTTTTCAAATAATTACAATAAACAAACTATATGTTGTATTTTTCTAAAAATGACGTCTTTGACGTTTATTTTGAGAGTTCTTTTCAAAATAAAATCCATCCTGTGTAAAAAAAAATTCTCCTGCTGCAGCAGATTTACTAGAATTAAAGATGCATAGAAAGTTCAGTCAAACACGGAATTTTTCATATTTGTCATCATTTTGGATGGATGCATGGATGGGTGGACTGTACATTTTATCATCATTTTTGTTGCATGTTTAAAATCTAAACAGACGTGACAACACTAAATTCATTTAAAGAAAATTAATCAAAACCACAAACCCCTTGTTTGTTTAACTTGTGCATTGTTTTCAATGCCGACGAGCCAGAATGGAGGGACAAAAGAGCCACATGTGGCTCCGGAGGCTCCAGACCGCATGTCTTACTATAGAAACCATCACCCAAAGTGTAATCATTGATGCTGTAACTCATGAAAAAAATAATATTCCAATTTTAATGGATTTCATCAAAGAGTTTGAAAGATCTGAATTAAAAAAATATAATTTTCTGTCAATTCTTCGGTGTTTTTTCCATGAAAATGTGCGGAGAAAACCCATTGTTTCATATTCTGCAGCACACTCACGGCATGCAAAGATAAATCAGGCCCAGTTCAATCAGGACAGCTTTAATAACTGCAGCAATTGAGGCCAAATGTTTTATAATTAACAGTTGTATCAGCACCCTATAAAACAGTGACCCCCATAAATCCACTTTTAGAGCCCAATCAATCCTCCTCCCGGACTGAAGGGCCCATCGATCCCCCGCTGCTCGTCTCACTTAAACGCCCTCTCTGGATGCTTTTTTTTTTGTTTCCAGTGAAAAGCGCGTTTCGATTGCACTTTTTATTGGAGGAGAGCCTCCGCCGAGAGGAAAGCGATGGCTCGAAAATGAAACGGTGACATTTTAATTACAGGACATTGATAAAGGGATCGGGGGACGGGAAGGGGGGCGGCTGTGTACCGGGCGGACGCTCATTGTGCCGCGTGATGCGCTAATCAAGTCGGACTGCTCGGTAAAAAGGTCACCGGCCGACACAAAGCAGAGACGCAGCTCGGTGGGAATTTGGGAATATGAGGGTCCGGGATGGCGATAAATGAAGACGCATCTCCAAACAAAGCGCGGTCAATATCCCGGACGGGGGGGCCCCCCGCCAGACGCATTATCACTATAGGTCACAGGAAGCGCATCCATACATCATCTGATGCCATCATTTACATGTCACAGGGAGCAGTTGTGACAGACCAACCACGACCCCCCCATGCAGGCTGCAGCTCCCTCAATGGCATCAGTTCATATTCCTTCATTACAGTATTCTGGACTCGGGATTCAGCATACAGGACATAAGTGAAGAAAATCAATCTTAAAATTGCATTTTGGAGTATTTCTACGCTCCAATTGTGGTGAATGTGGAGTAGATGAAGAAACGCCGTTCTAAAAAAGCTTACTTGTTAACATACAAACTCAAGCTCTGTGTGTGTAAGGACTCTGTGCTTTAGTTTGGGTTTTCAGTTTTCAGTCACTCCAGGTTCACGTTGATCATCACAACTGCTCTCATTTCTCAGTGTATTCTGGTTTTCAGATCTACCTTGTCAGGTCATCTGCTCTGCTATGTCACCTTTTCCAGTTTATTTATGAATTGTTATAGTTTCCGTCACCAAGCCTGGTCTGCTGCATACACCTCCTGATGCATGCTTTTGCAGGCGTATAGATCCATGTAAGTCTTTGTTTTCCTCGTCTGAGTTGGCATCTGGATCAAAAACTGCACGGCTGGATGGCTCCAATCCCGCTCGCCATTTTTCTTGCATCAGTAATGTTACGTTGGGGCTGTATAGCGGGAGAGCGCGTAAACAGATGGATGATGGGAAGTGCCCCCAACTCCGAGTGAATTAGGCTGTTAATGAACTCCTGCCGCTCTGCAGAAACTGTCCTAGAAAACGAGGTGTTTGGATTTTGGCTAAAAGCTGCGTCTTAAAAAGTGCTTTTAAAACAGATCAGAAGGCGATTGCAGTGAGACTTTCAGGTTTTTTTACTATCTTCAATAAAGCAATACGTTAGTGGTGCAGTGGTAGAGCGGTCAGCCTCTGATCAGAGAGTTTGCGGGTTTGTTCCAAAGTGAACCCCAGGTTGGCACCATGGTAAGGCAGTAGAGCTGTGATCAGTGTGTGCATGTGTGTGTGTGAATGGGACTGGATCTGTGAAGTGCTTAGGGCCGTAAAGCAAGGGAGAAAATTATTTACTAAAAGTATATGTCATTTAGCACTGGAATAAAACTTGATGAAGTTCAAACAGCAGAAATCAAACGTTTTCTATAAGGAGGCTAACAAGAGCACAAACTCTGCAGCCATTTTGAGTTTTGGACACGTCCAGCTCCGCTCTGGAATCACCCTTTAAGAGTTTTCAAACAAACATTTACCCAAAACACTTTTGGGGCTGTGTATTCAAGTGTGAATAAATATAAATGGACTTCTATTATTTCAGATGTAGCTGTAAATGCAGAACTTCCTTTTTGGAAGAACAATACGCTTTCTGATTGGCCTCTTCTTGTTCTAAAGATACTGCAGTTATCATCAGGATTCTTTCCCATAAGTCTATTTGTTTTGTTAACAACGTCAGTAAAACTGAGTGAAGGTTGAGCATCTCTTTCCTCTAAATATCAAGTTTAATGCAGTTTAATGTTACTAAATAATGATAACAGCCTTTCAGTTTGTTTTCTTATGTAATTCAAGACTCTTGAACTGGAAAAAACAATGCCAGGATTCAGATTCATTTGCCTTTCATTCGCTCAGTTCTCTTCGCATTAACCATATTTTTTTGTTTTTCACAATAAAAAAAACATTGTTGTAAATAATAAGTTGTAATTATTAGACTTGCTTCCAAACACTTGAGGTGTTGTGAGTTTATCTAAATGAGCAGCTGGTACATATTAATGGCACATTTTCGCAAGCAGCATCCAAGGTTTTAGTTGTTTTCACAGATTCTCTGAAGCAGGGTGTCCTGTTGTTCTTATTGCCTATAGTTTGATTTTCTATACCCATCTCTTCAGACATTCTAAAAAGCTGCTCTGCTAGCCTTTTTTATTGCAGAGAATACAGTAAAAAGAAAGAATGACACGTCTGGGTGCTCCTACAGTGACATGATTAGACGTCCCACTATGTGTGTGTGTGTGTGTGAGCCCTGAAACATTCCTGTTCATCACACACACACATAATTAATCAGGCTACCTGTCAATAGACATTCAGCTGCTTTCCTGCACAAAAGCATCGTACAAGGTCTTTAGGACACAAAGTAAAAGTTACAGTGAAAGATCCAATCCAGTCCTGAAGGCCGCTGTTGGGAACGTGCCTCTTTGTGTTGGTTTGAAGGGTGCTTTCACACGGGGCTATTTGGTTCACACTAAAGTTTTTTCACACTAAAGACTTCTTGGTGTTAGAAAGAGGGGAAACTCACCTGAACTCCAGTGAGAATCAAAGAAGCAAACCTGGATCCACCTGAAAACCAGAGTCTCTGCACCTTCATGAGAGACACTTGGAGTGAAGCTGAGCTGCAGCTGTAAAGGTTTGTTTAGGGGAGGTGCAAAATGCAAATCGAAATGATGTCAATGTCTGCAGAAACATGCATTAGGTCAAATATAGGGGGGTATGAAAAGCAGAAGTTAACAGCAAAGAGTAACTTAAGCTAAATTTCAAACAAGCTGAAAATCCAGGGACATTTTAATCCCTCAGATGACAGAGTAAAAGAATTAAATGCTTTTTCTGTTACAAAAATCAACATTTCCAAATAAAAAAAACCACTTGTTTTGAATACAAATGCTTCATAGAGGCTGCACTTATATATGCTACTGAAGCTGCACTGCTGATGTCCAGCTGGACAATTTATTTATTTTTGAATTCACGCAAAGAAGGGAACAAAGCATCCGCCTTCAGTCAGCTGCAGAGGGAAGCAGTGATCAACCAGGGAAGAATTTACGTGAAACCTTTCCTCCTTTAGCTGTGCACAAATAGCACGCTTCAAAAATGTATATCTTGCTCTTTTACTCTTCTTTTTTAGATGGGTCATCAACCATGAATAAAAGGTATTTCCCTTCACCTGGAAAGTATCTGATATGGAGATTTTTGTGACTTGAATCAAATAAAGTCGGTGAAACTTACAGTATAAGAGAACTTATAATTGTCACTTCATTCAAAAGATTGATGTAGAATTTACTTTTAGAGCAAATAAAGTTAAAAAAACAAACTTTTTTATGATTTAAGTTTTTTTCTTCTGTATTAATTCAAAGGGAAAATCACACAGTTTCAGTAATTTTACATAGGAATGAAATGTTGTGAAACCCATAAAAATTACTTCATTTAACTAAAAACGCATATTGATAATACCATGGGTCACTTTCCTAAATTCTCTCAAACCTCCAACAAAATCGATTTTTTTTCAGCCACAGATCTTTTCCAAAAAAATAGAATACCACAGAGAAGTGTATTTATTTCCATAAATTCATTAAAAAATGAAACTTGTAGGAAATACACACGTGGACAAAATTGTTAGTAACCTTCAGTTAAAGAAGGAAAAACCCACAATTCTCTCTGAAATCACTTGAAACTTACAGAAGTAACAATAAATAAAAATTTATTGAAAATTAAATAATCAAAATCAGCCATCACTTTTGAATTGCTGATTAACAATTATTTAAAAAAAAAAACAAACTAATGAAACAGGCTTGGACTAAAATGATGGTACTTCTATAAAAGATTGAAAACTATTTGACCAGACATGATTAACTCAGGTGTGTCCTTTAATTGACATCACAGGTGTTACCAAACTCATAATCAGTCAGTCTGCCTATTTAAAGGGAGACAAGTAGTCACTCTGCTGTTTGGTGAAAAGGTGTGTACCACACTGAACATGGACAACAGAAAGTGAAGGAGAGAATTGTCCCAGGACATCAGAAAACAAATTATAGATAAACATCTTAAAGGTAAAGGCTATAAGACCATCTCTAAACAGCTTGAACTTCCTGTGACAACAGTGGCTCATATTATTCAGAAGTTCAAGACCCACGGGACAGTAGCCAACCTCTCTGGACGTCGCCGCAAGAGGAAAATTGATGACAAATTGAAGAGACGGATCGTTGGAATTGTATCCAAAGAGCCCAGAACAACCTCCAAAGAAATTAAAGGTGAACTCCAAGGCCAAGGTACATCAGTGTCAGATCGCACCATTCGTCGTTGTTTGAGCCAAAGTGGACTTCATGGGAGACGACCAAGGAGGACACCACTGCTGAAAAACAATCCTAAAAAAGCCAGACTGGAATTTGCAAAAATGCATGTTGACAAGCCCCAAAGCTTCTGGGAGAATGTCCTTTGGACAGATGAGACCAAACTGGAGCTTTTTGGTAAGGCACATCAACTCTATGTTCATAGACTCAAAAACCAAGCATACGAAGAAAAGAACACTGTCCCTACGGTGAAACATGGAGGAGGCTCAGTCATGTTTTGGGGCTGCTTTGCTGCATCTGGCACAGGGTGTCTTGAATGTGTGCAAAGTACAATGAAATCTGTAGACTATCAAGGCATTCTGGAGAGAAATGTGCTGCCTTGTGTCAGAAAGCTTGGTCTCAGTCGCAGGTCATGGGTCTTCCAACAGGACAACGATCCAAAACACACAGCCAAAAACACCCAAGAATGGCTGAGAGAAAAGCGTTGGACTATTCTAAAGTGGCCTTCCATGAGCCCAGATCTGAATCCCATTGAACATCTGTGGAAGGAGCTGAAACATGCCATTTGGAGAAGACACCCATCAAACCTGAGACAACTGGAGCAGTTTGCTCATGAGGAGTGGGCCAAAATACCTGTTGACAGCTGCAGAACGCTCATTGACAAATACAGAAATCGCTTCATTACAGTGATTGCCTCAAAAGGTTGTGCAACAAAATATTAAGTTATGGGTACCATCATTTTTGTCCAGGCCTGTTTCATTAGTTTTTTTTTTAAATAATTATGTTAATCAGCAATTCAAAAGTGATGGCTGATTTTGATGATTTAATTTTCAATAAATTTTTATTTATTGTTACTTTTGTAAGTGTCAAGTGATTTCAATGAGAATTGTGGGTTTTTCCTTCTTTAACTGAGAGGTACCAACAATTTTGTCCACGTGTGTAGAATCAGGGCCAACTGTTGAATTGATTTCAAGAATTTGTTTATTTGTATATTTTTTTTTAACATAAATTGGAGTTTCAGCTCATAAAAGCCACAAAAACAATATTTTAGTATGTTAGAATACTGTAATCAAATCACAATGTACCTCTCAGTTTTTGCAAAAACATAAAGACAGAGATTCTGATGACATCAAATCAACAAACAAAGTATTTTACAAAATATCTCCATCTTCAAACAATATTAGTGTTTGATTTTACTGTTGCAGTGATTCTGGATTGAAGAAAGGAGAGTTGACCAACACCGGAACGGGACAGTGTAGCCCAAATCATGACTGAATGTGAATATTTCCCTCTGGACCTCCAGCAGTTTGGGTTCTGCTCCTCACCAGTCTTCCTTCAGACTCTTGGACCTTGATTCCCTCATGAAAGGCACACTTTACTTTCTTTACAAAACAGGACCTGAATGTGGTGGTTGTTGAAGCTGGTCCTCCACTTCATTCCACTCTTCCTGGATGTCTGAAGGTTCCTGAATCTTGTCCTTTTGATGATCGGCTGAAGCCCACAGTGGACTTTTTGCTGGTGCAAAGAATTCTGTCCTTCCATTAGACTTTCTGTTGATCTGCTTGGACACAGCGCTTTGGGCAGACATTAGCAGAATCTTCAAGATTTCATACCAACTTTTTGACAATCGTTGGCATGGTCATGAATGTTGTAGGTGGCCAGCAGGCGTCAGTCAGTCAGGCCGGGATGACGCCATTATGAAATTGGGCGAAAACTGGCAGCAGCAGCGGCTCTGATTGGACAATGAGTAAATGTCTCTGGACGGCGGCCGTCCATATAAGGGGACATTTGCAAATGTGTTCCTCTTCTTCCATGAGTAATGCAGTAAGCGCAATGTTTCGTCTTCTTCGTGTTCTTCTCAGCAACGACCGCAATTCATCAGAACGCAGGTTTCGGAGTCGCTGAGGTGCTGTCACCATCATGATGGGTTCTGTGCAGCATCAATGCCGTCTTCCCATTTGGATCCACGGGATTGCCAGTTTGACGTTCTGTGTCAACATCCGTCGTCCAGTGCCCGTGCTGCTACCGTGTGATTTCTGACAATCGGACGGTGGCAGCAGGGGGGTGGCTGGAGGTTTTTAGCTCATCAGACCATTTTGAGGACCTTGGAGACCCTCCTATCAGTCCATTATCCTGTTTTTTGCTGAAAAACTTGCATTTAGGTCGCTGAGAGGTGGCATTTCGGCACGTGACCGTGGCTTTGGCTGTGAACTTTAGGGGCATATCTAGACTATGTCAATGACGGTCTTCTGGTTAGCTGTCAAGTCTGAAGTCTTCATTCACCATATTGAACCAAACTGAGACAGCTGAACCAAACTAAAACAATTTAGTAGATGATTAGTTGGTCAAACTCAGTTTAAAACATTCATGTACTGCAGAATTTGGGCAAATTTTCTCCACAGAATGTTTTAAAATTCTGTTTTCCTGGGTTTTATGAGATGGAACCCCAATTTATGTTAAAATAAACAAATAAATACTTGAAGTCAATTAAACTGCGTGCCCAGAATCTATATTTATGAAAGTTTCTTTTTTTCTTTTGGATTTATCGAAACAAATACGCTTTTCCACGATATTCAAATGTTATGGAAATGTTTATCTGGACTAATCAAGACTGACTTCAACATCGGTGTAAAATCTCAGCCTTGTTAAGACTGACGTTTTCTCGTGAATGAAGTTTTCAGCTTTACAATGCGTGGAGATGATTCCGTTTTGCACGTTGAGTGCTGCTTCAGCGCCACATCTTTGTGCTGCGTTCAGACACAGAAGCATCTGCGAGGTCTTTTCACCGAGCATCTCGGGTCGCCGTCCTTTTAAGAGCAGGTTCATATTTTATATTTCCTGCTTTAATAAACTCACGTGCACTTTTAATTTAGGAGTGGTTGAGATTTAACATCATGAGGTGAGAGTCAGGTTGTGACCCATGAGCAGAGTTTTAATGAAGCTTCTCTGTTCAAGGCTCCCTAAAGTTGAGAATGCAGGATTGTCCTTGACGCTCGCTGAGTGTCTGGGCTCTTCCTCAGTAAACTGGGGGTGTTGTTGGCTCAGTGTCTTCATCAAGGACAGTGTTGAGGTGTCCTTGATGAAGACTCTGGACCCTCACATGGCCTCCAGTATGTGATTGTGACCGTGAGAGTGCTGCATATGCAGAGTGTGTTTAAGAAGATAATAAGAGGTGCTGCAGAAGTGTTCGTGTATGTGTGCGAAGGAGTGACACACTGTGCACCAAGTGTAGACAAATTAATTTACCATTTATTTTTCAAGAGCTTTTCACAGGTTAAAGCATGAATTAATAACAAAGAATGAAGCAGATGTTAATTAAAAGTTGACTGGAAATAATTATGAAATGCAAATTATGAGTGAACTCAGGACAGGAAGGTGCTAACAGGTTTGGGTCATTCAACAACACGACGTGTAAATGTCAAAATGTTAATGAAGAAAGCATCAATTTTTTCCGCTTTTAAGGTCGCGTGAGGAGCTGAGGCTGCGCCCTGAGGGCCGGATCCCATTTGTTAGGAAGCATCCTCTGCATGGTTACCTGAAGGCTCCTGGAGTGGATCCTTCACTCTAAGGTTGGCTAAGTTTCATTTGCTACATCCAGGGTTTGGTTTCACTCATGGATCTGGAGACTGAAGTCGTGTTGCTCGGGGCTCTGGGGGAGTGACAGCTCCATCAAAATCGGCTGAGGGATAATAAATAACACTAAAAATACACTTAAAAATTAATAGCAACAATAGCTGTTGTCCAGGGTCTATGGGACATTTTTGAGTCTAATACATAACAGGAAGAATAACCTGTGAAAACACTCCTTCCTGCAGTGAGATGTTTGATAGAAGCAGATCCTCAGAGAAGCCTTGGTCTCATGCAGAGGATGATGATAAAGAGGATTGTCTAAACTCCACAAAAGTAATTCAGCATCTTCTGTGCCTACCGTAAATATAAATAAATGCAATATTATAAAGAGAATAATCTGGACATCTGCAAATCACTTTAATGTCACTCTTTTACATTTGTCTGATTTGTTTTAGGTGTTTTTTACTTTTTAGTATTTTACTGTTAACCTTGTGGATTTGAAAGGTACCATCTAAATAAAACCTATTATTATAATAATTATTACTATTATTAAAGTCAAAGTTATCCGAAAATTCTGATTCTTTTTTAAATAAATGTGAATTGTTTTTAATAATTTGTTGTATGAGTCCATAGATTAAAAACACATATTTACAAGACCTTTTTTTTTTAAAATCTCTATAAGTACAACATAGCAGATGTGAAATGTATTTTGCACATGAAAACCAGTAAGAACTGGTTACTGATCAATTTTATTGAAAACTATAAACCATTGATAACCAAACCTTAAATTTTTCAGTGTGGCCTTAAAGTGAAAAAGCTGCTGGAGAGCTCAATAGCAGCAAAACAAAAAGCAAAAAAAAAGACGCTTTTCTATTCGGAAGGTCAGGCTAAAGGGCAGAAAATTGCAGTAAAAATGAAAGACAAGATGAACTTTAAAAAAAAACAAACAAAACTTGAAACGATTACAACGCAGTCATTTGGCTCAGAACCGTACATGTCAGCAAGACGCTCGGAATCAGCTTCATTGACCAAGAATGAGAACACCTACAAGGAGTTTGATGTCTTATGCTCTCTTGTACAAGGACAGAGCATAAGTAGGTGTAAAAGAATACATAATAAAGCTAAAAACAAGTGTAAAAAACAGTTAAATTCTCATGTTTGTGGTTTTATACTCTGTGACTGGCCAAGCGTGCACTGGAGCGACAGCTGTTGTTTGCTATCAAACGTTAACATTGGGAGTGGGGTCATCTGGAACTCACAAGACAGCACAAAGGCTAGAGCGGTACAGGTTCTGGGTGGAGGGATGGCTGGAGCCTACAACCTTCTTTGCGGACCTGATGGTTCTCTGCAGTCTGATTGCCGATCCAAGCCAGACCGCGACGGAAGTGGTCAGGGCAGACTGTGGTGGACACTAAGCACCAGCGTGAGTCTAATGAAGGCACAGTCTTGTACCTTCTACCTACAGTTACTCCCTCAATCATCAGTCTGTGGCCTTTTATCATTTTAAACTACTTTAGGGTAAATGATTACAGCTTTTTTACAAGAAAAAGTCTCGACGGAAACAGATTTTTACAAAATAATTGACACACCTTTAAACTTTATCAGTGGACTTTTGTTCAAATAACTTTTATTGAACACGTTTGTGCCAACAGACATAGAAAACAGAAAAAGAGAGGCGGGCTGTTCAGTCGGTCATATCACAGAACTGAGGCTCCAGCTGCGCATCAAAACTAAACAAAGGCTTCTGAACGAGACACCAGGTCATCATGCTGTCATCTGCGAGCAGGCTGACCATAAGGAAAACACACGAATGAGTCCCTCGATCATGGCAGAATCATAATAGAAACATTAAGACGTTTTTGAGTTAAATATACTGTGAATCTGTTACATTTAAGGCTAAAGTGTTCAGGTCCACACATCACATATCAAGTTCACTTGAAAATCTTGAAGTTTTGAGCACGACCATCAGAAGCAGCGTTCCCTGATGAGCTTCTGATCAACTGCAGGACTGAAGCGCTCTGCTTTGCAGCCTCCAGCACACACTGTACACCTTTCCCGGATGGATCTCAGTAGAACATCATCATAAAGAGTTCTACTTTTCTTTCTATGAAATCAAACGATTAAAAGTGCAGAGAAAAGGAGTGGCAGATGACAAATTAGAAACATTTTCTATACATTTTTCTACAAATCCTTCAATTATAAAAACTGACAGGGTAAATGATCATCTTCACCACAAACGTTCTCACCACACTCTAATTCTAGCCTGTTTGTGTCTCAGACACATTTGGACATGCCGTCCATCTTTAGGCTGGTTCTGTTTCGGTTCTTGAGAGCTGGAAATGCTCAGAAAGAGCAGTAAAACGAAGCAGTTCTGGGTTTTCCTTAATAACATGCAGCATGTTTTGATTACGTCACAGATCAGGTAATTCTTCATGTGCCAGAAGTTTACAACAAAAAGATGTCTCTTGATTCTGAAACTATGCATATCATACCCCTACATCTATTTTGTGAGCCATAGAAGTAATGAGATTACATTTCAGATTAATCAGATTTCACCATAGATCAGTCAGGTTTCTGAATTTGTTGTGGTAACTTCAGAGTTTGGCTCCTCTTTGGTGTATCAAGCACTCATATTTACTTTCTTTTCTTCTATTATCTGAAGGTATTTCAATGATTACCTGTTTTCTTTACATACGTAGATATTTTGGTTACACTGTGAATCTGAAATATAAAAAATAGATATCAAACTCTGCTTTTTGCCCCCCTTTAAACTGTCCCTTCCTTTTTCTTTCATATTTACAATTATTTTATAGTCAAGGAGGTCATGAAGAAGAAAATAAAAAGCCCAGTTTCTTTACAACAGTTAATGTGCAAAAACCCCAAAGTGCAACCAAATTGTAAACTGATATGAAACACATGAAAACTTATTTTCATATGAGCAAAAACAAGAGGATGTTTTTCCATGACGGAGTTCAGGAATGAGATTATTTTACAGTCTGCAGGTTTACTGGGCAGCCCTCTGATATTAGAATAAAGTCAGTTTTAGTTCAACTTTATCCCTGCTGAGGAAATCTCATCACCTAAACATTTATTCTGGTCCAGAGGTGGAAGACAACATCCCAAAATCCATCAGGAAACAGTAAAGCATAGGATGGCCATGCTGGATTTTTCGATTTTTCAAGTTGTGCACCTTTTTGGACCACACATATTTAATCTTCCTTCATCAGAATGCTCAGAACATTTCAGGTTTTGCAGGATGGTTCTAAAAAGAACACTTTGTGTGAAAAAATAATAAAAAGAGTAGCTGATAAACAGCATGTAACGACCAGATTTTTCGTTCACGTTCAGTTCTTACAAGCAAACGTTCTTGACTCCACAGGCCTTTGTGGACATTTCCAGTCAACCGTTTGTCAGAAGAGGGTTGAAGGCATCACTGCGCCTGCTGAGCTCGCCTCTCCTCCAGACAGCGGCAAACCCACATGGACACCACCTCTGCATTTCCATCATTAAACTGGATGATGAAGGGATGATCCTGCAAAAAAAAAAGAAAAGTTTGACTTTCAAAAAGAGAGAAACATTTTTTTAGAATAATAAAAGCACAAAAAAAACGTAAAAATATTTTCCATAAATGGATATTTTGTTTCAAGACTGACTTTGTTTTTAATAGATTTTTAGAATTAAAGATTGTGTTTGAAATGAACATGAAATTCCTCCTTTCCAATAAATGTCATCCCCTCTTTATCTCTTTATATAATTGTATAAACAGTCGTTATGTTGTAATGAACTTAATTGGTCATAAAAAAGCAAAAAAAATGTTTTTCCAAATGAAAGAGAAAGTACAAACAGCTATCAATACAATTTCTATTCTACGTTAATATTTTTTGTTTATTACAAACAGATTGGAGCCACAAAAAAATATGATACCTTTACGTTAAGTGCACAATCAAAAATAAATTTTAACAACAAGTCACAAAACAGCAATAAAATAGAAATGAACCAAACAAGAATGGTGTTAAAACTGGTTAAATATCCATCCTAAACATATTTTGAAGGATGATTTGTCAGGGAGTTTTAAAGGAAAACAAAAGCTCAATCAAATGGATGTATTAAGTACTAAAGCTGAAGTAACTGAGATGATCCGTTTGCCTCATAAATGAGCCATCGAGACTGATTTTCATTAGTTAGGTCCATAAATGAAACATGTCTCTATCGTGGTGATTGTCAGCATTGACTCGATGCAGAGATGGCCGCCTGTCACTGACAGCTGTCCCAATCAAAGTGGTTATCGGACTGATTCCCAGGCCTGAGCAGGAGGTCAGGTGGAACACAGAGGTCAGGGGTCAGACGAGAGGAGGTTGTAAATGAGATGAAGCCATTCAGGCCAACAAGGATTTTTATTTAAGGTGTCTAGATGTCCAATTGTGGAACAAATGCAAGTTTAAATGAACTTGTCAACACTAATTTCTGCAACAGCAAGACACCGCCCCACAGTTTAGATGAGAGTAAGATCATCGGAGGAGGAGGAGAAACGCTGTGTTTTTCAGCTCTATGGGTGTCTTGGTGAATGAGGACACTGAGCTACAGTGGAATATATATGAAAAAAAAACATTTTTTTGGCCAATTCTGGCTTTTTCCTGTGGCATCTTTCCTGTGACAGAGGAAATATGTAAAGAAAATTAAGATTACAGTTGCCTTTCTAAATATTTCTTTATTCAAATTGTTGTGAATTAGGAGCAGATGAAAAAAATGCCCTTTGATAAAGCTTGTAGCTGTGATGCAGCTGCTTACAGTTGGCAGGCCACAAGCTCTCCTGCTCCGCTTCATTCTGATGCATTCACTTGCAGACAAATAGATCCATGTACGTCTTTGTTGTCTGAGCTGGAAACTGGATCAGAACCGTAGGGCTGGATAGCTCCAAGACTACAGACAAATTTCCAATGAACTCCTTCTCCTCAGCAGAAAGTCATATTTGGCTAAAAACAGCAAAATGATAATTAAAAGACAACTGGGAAATTTTTTAATAAATTAAAAGAAGATAAAGACCAAAAACACAATTTTTATCAGAGTGTTTTTTTTAACTGTCTTGTGTGTGCACCTTGTTGTCGACCACCTTCATTTCACAAAAGCATTGGCCATTCAAAAGTTTAATAAACCTATACAATTAAAAAAGAAGCTTTGGTGGAATCAACTACAATTTAGTATTACCAGTATTAGAGACTTTCAATTCAAACGTTGGTTTATACCTGAATAACTGGACTAAAAGGACAGACAATAAGAGCAAGAAAACTTTCAGAAAGGTTATGTTACAGCTTCAAAACACTTCAAAAGAAGACAAAATAATTATTAACCAGGACTTCTGGTCAGTGCTTCAATTCACATCATTTCAAATGTAAACATGTATTTAATACAATTAGATGGAATTCAAATAGACTAAAGAACAGTTTTAGAAATGTCACTTTTTCTATTAAGGGGTTTGGCAACCATTACATTGACACAACAGACCCTACAAAGATCTTTTCTCTCTTGAATGCCTTCCTTTTATATATTTTGACTATTTTTAATGTATTTGCTGAGATTCTGCAGACAGAAATCAATTCTTCATATGTTCCTGTCAAATAAAGTGGCAGAGCAATAAGAACAATGCAACACATTTGAGTTTTTTCCCCCACTATCTAAACTCTTCAAAACATTTGCTGTTAGTTTCATTTTTACAGTGAACACCATGTTCTCTTCAACGTAATGCATTTCAGTTTGCTCTAATTATGCTCAAACTTTACAGAAAGACTGGGGGAGACACATCAATCCTGTTGTCCTTCTATTGGGCAGCTACGGTTAACAAAGTCTGAGGTTAATTACTCTCAAATAGGTGCAGGCATGTGTGTGTCAGTACGAGACTGGTAGAGTGGATGCTCCTGGGTGCCCCTAAGAGCCGGACACCCATGTCATCAATCATTGTTCTTTGTCTCAGCACAAGCCGTACAGAAATAAAGTGTGAAGTCCTCAGTGAGGTTGTTAAAATCAAACTCTATAACCTCTGCTCCATAAATTAACCCTGACAGGCTGAGGCATCTGGAGGTGTTTGACCTGGATGAAGGTGCTCTTCATAACATAGACAACTGACAGAGCAGGGCTGCCTCCAGTGATGGTTGCTGCCGTACACTACTGTTGGCTTAATCTTCTTTAGGACATTTCTTTTCCGTTGAGATGATTAGAGACATAAGCTCTACATAGATGTCTTTTGTGTAAAAAAAATAAATAAGAAAACTGTGGCTCCTCAAAGTACAACAGTCAGTCCATGCTGAGTCAATAGTACAACCAACGGTTGATTGCTTTTTGTCTGATGAAAAAGGCTTTTTTATAAACGGTACCCGGACATAGCTTTTACTGATACATACATTAGATGATGCTTTATGGTCAAGATCAAGTATATAATGTATACTTGGTAGATGTCAAGGACCAGGGTTGGAAAGCCCTGGTTTTCTTGCTGTGAGGACAGTAGATTTCCGTTTAACCCTTCAACACTAGAGCTTTAGCTCCACTGTTGACATTCTTTCAACAATTGTAACTCTTCAACCGGTTACACAACTGAAGTAAGTTCAGCAGAATCTGAAAGCAGAGAAAAGCAGCAACGTGTTGCATAACGGCAGAAACTCAATATGAAAAGAGGCTTTTCTTCACCTCAGAATCGGCTGATTACGCTGGTCGCGTAAACGGTCGAAAAGTTACAATAGGTCAAAGAGCGTATGTTGTTCAGGTGTCGCCGGCAACATCTCTCGCGTTAAAGTCCCACTCATCTTTTCATTTGTTGTAAAAGTGTTTTCTGTGGTCTTTTAATTATAATTATGCAGTTTTTGGTCAAAATGAAGAAAAAAAACCCTATGTCCTTTTCGAGGACATAGTTTCTGCAGAGCGGCAGGAGTTCATCAGAAATTCACCTCCAAGTTGTGGGCGTGACCATAGCACATAGCAAACCCTCCACCACTTCCTGTCATCCATCTGCTTAAGCACTCTCTCCCAGCTAGCTTACAGCCCCTCAATCCCCCAACCTAACATTACTGGTGCAGCAAAAATGGTGAGTAATTTTGGAGCTAACCAATCAGACAGTTTTGAGTCACATGCAACTTTAGACGAGGAAAACAAAAACATACATGGATCTATTTGTTCACAAGTGGATGTGTCAGAATGGAGCAGCTTCAATGTCACTACTACAAACTTTTTTACGCTGCATTCTGTCACTTGCTCCTGATTCACAATGATTTGAATAAAGAAATCCTCACAAATGTCTTTAATGATGTCCTCCATCATGAGAAAAATTAGACAAGAACATGTTAAAACACCAAAAACCCAGTTTTCGTCGCAATGGGTCTTTAAAGGGTTAAATATTAGCACTGACTCTCCATAGAACCCCATTCTATTTTAAACTCAAAGCTAGATAACGTTAACAACACAATCTAGGGCCTCTTAAATAAAACCAAAGTAAGTAAGTAAAAACTTGTATTGTAGGAATTAATCGTGCAGAGTGCTTTATTGTATTTAAGGGGTTTGACTTTCTGTAATGGCCATGCGTTGGTAAAGGTAATGCTGGGGAAGGCCTCATTTGAAAGTAGCATTAATCACCTTCTAGTCCTATCAAAGTGAGATCATCACCTTCAATTATTCTGCTAAAAAAGAAATAGCCTAAACCCCTGGGAAATCCTTTTTAACTCTTTAATTGTTTAAAGCCTTTAATGGGTCTGTTTAATCCAAGATTAATTTATGCAATTTTAAATAACACAATGTATGATTAATGTTCAGAAAAAATGAAAAGGAGTTGGAGGCAGTCGTAACATAGCACTGGTCATCACCTCATTAGAATAGTGTGAGTGGAAACATGGCGAATACGCAAGGGTTTCTGTGTGTGTGTGTGTATGTGTGTGTGACAACTGCAGAGGTAGACAGAATAACTAGGTCTTTGCAGATTTACATGCTAATCATTAGCTCCCACTGGAAACTGGCTAGCACAGGTGAACCTGTGTGAGTGCAAACTGTTTTTTTTTTTAAATAGACAAGTGAAAAAACATGATTTTTTTTCTAGTGACATCTCCTTTCAGGAGTCTCCAGTTGTTCAAGCAGTCACAGTGAAGTAAAAAGCAAATAACTTTACTGTTGTAGAGGAAGGAAGACGGAAATAGCCGAATAAAGAAAATATAATCCATCACAAACAAACTTGTTCTTAATTTTATTGTTTACTCAAGCCAACTGTTAGATAAATAACCATTTTAATGTAATCTCAAAGCTTAAAAGCTATAAATGTTCAAGCAAAGTGTATTTCCAAGTCTTATGAATCCCAGGATCATCTCCCTGAAGTGAAGTGTTACTCTTGACCAGGGATGAACGCTGAGAGTCGCATTCCTGCTCATTTTCTAACAGGACAGGCCTGATCCAAGTGATCAGCTAAGAGTGGGCAATAATATCTGGAAAACATGCAAACACAACGTCCCTTGAGGCCGGGATTTGCCCACCTAGACGACTTATGTTTTCAGACGCCTTTCAAATGTCTAGCATTAATGACCGTGGGACTCTGCATGAGGGCTAATTGTTATTTGAATGGGATTGTTGTGCGGTAGAGGAAGGCCCACAGAGGCCGCAGGGCCCTGGCCTCTCTGATGAGAGCAGGTAAAGACGTCAAATGTTTTTTCATTTTGAATTACGTTTTAACTGTTTCTTCAACAAACTACTGTGGGCCTACATGCAAAATAAAATAATTAATAAAAAAACATCTATTTACATGATTTGTGAATTTCTACAGCCAGATATATCGTTTATTTATTTATTATGTAGACAAAATAGCTACTGTTGTACCATGGCAAGGACAAGTTAAAACATTTTGCCAGTCTTTGTAGCAGAATTTTGCAGTCACAGGGTGATGAAAGTGCTGCAAGAAATGTTGCAAGGGATTTTTATTTTTGGAAACAGACTTATGTGGTGAAGTTAGTGCTCCATCCAAGGAAAAGAAGCCCATTTGACTAAATTCAGCAAGATCTTCATTTATTTATTTGTTAGTAAAATGGATGAATGTAAATGTTTTTTGACAAAGTTTGTCTGAGCAAAAGTTAAAGCTGACAGGTTGTGAAAATAGCCAATGTACTTTTCAGATTTCCCTGCAAAATAGTGGCATATGTGATTGCATATGGACACCGTCAGGACAAACTGACCTGAAGTACCTCTCTGAATGCATTAAGAGGGTAAACAATCAAGACTTCATTTAGAAAACTGCATTAAGCTATCTTGCTAGGATTAGCAAAGTAGCACAACTGGATGATGGACACTGCTTTGTAGTAAGAAGGCCTGCTGCAGAGCTCGATATGACTGTTGTATCTTTTCTGAACACATTAGCTCTGTCCACCTTTAAATGTAGCTGTCGATTGTGGTACCTCAAACATGGTACAGAATGAGTTCTTGGACAACATGTGGGCAGTTTTGAAGAAAAAAAAATCTTGGGTGAAGTACAAACATACTTTTTAGCCATCTAAGCTAATCAAACAAAACAAACACATACTGTCAGTTAAATCTTGTACTTTGATACATTAACATAACCCAAAATGTCCAGGGGCATTTTTTTAAAGTTTACTGAAACTTATTAGAGAAGGCCAGCGCAGACACAATTGTCTTGATAGAAAAACTGCGCACCAAGAAAAAAAGCTGATTTTTTTTACTTTTTACTTTCCTTTTTTATTGTATTTTAAACTTCTTGAAAAGACTTTATGAACAAATAATGAAAAGAGGTGCATAATTCTGTATGCAGTTACGTGAAACCAAATTGACGTGTAGTGTTACTCTTTATAAGGTTATTTATTTATTCTCAATCTGATCTACATCTCCACAAAATTATGAATCACTGGTATAAGAAGAGGTTGAAATATTTTCTTTTTAAAAAAATATGTTTTAGTCGATGCATCACTGACTTGTAATATTTGTTTTCAATTCAACTCTTTTCAAAATGACTGCAGCACTGGCACACTGCAGTCTGGTATGTGTAAATGGTGTTGACATCAATGAGGACCCAAGGGTTAAATGTGAAAACATTTGGCTGCAAAAGTGCTGACAGAAGAGATTAGGGAACACAAGACACAGATGATTTGGCATCAAAAAGGCGCAACGATACGAAAGTGAGCGTGTGAAAATCCTCTTTGCACATTACTGTGTGTGAGAAGACCTGTATTTGTAGTATTGTGAAACATCTGCCAAAACTGAACAAGCCCATTTCATAGGAAATATTTTGTTGACATGAAAAAAAACATCATATTGTTGGAGTCTAAAACAAATGCACTAAGGTTTAGGGGAAGTCGTAATGACTCATCATTATAGGCTTTAACAATGCAGCAAAATAAAAGTAAACAATTGTTTATAACGTAGACAACTTACTTACTACATCTGAACTGAAAAAAAACGGATTTCTGAAAAAACAACTGAAGGAAAATGATTGGCTGAAAGCAAAGAGGATTTTTGAAAGCATAAACTAAAGGTTTTGCAGAGGCCTTTCCAATCACCAGACTAAAGCATCATTGAAAATCTATGGATAGACCTGAAAAGAGTAGTGTGTAACAGACATCCCAGAAATCTCAAAGAACTGAAAGACTTTTGTAAAGAAGAATGGATGAAGATACCTCAAACAAGAATAGAGCAACATTTGGCTGGTTACAAAAAGCGTTTACAAACTGTGACACTTGCTAAGGGGGGCAGTACAAGGTACTAACTCTGCGTGATGTCCAAACTTTTGCACACACCATTATTTTGTTTTCTGTTATTTAGAACGGGTTTTACTACAAAATTAATCCATTAACCTGTGGTGAAATAGCCCGTCTCCAACTGACGCCTGTCTCTAATAAACACCGGGCCAGCTGCCAAATTTCTGGAAAAAAACCGCAGAGACTAGGTTTGGAAGATATATGGTATCTCTCATTTACAATGCATGGAAGACACAAAGGATGTTTAGAGATCAGATTCATTTCTTTTCTAAAACTCTACAAAAACATCGGTAATCACGTCTCCAGCATAGCTCTTGCTGTGTTAAAAAAACAGATGGAAGACAAGAAAACTCACATTGATCAGCCAGATTGGATTTGTGTTCCACCTGCTGATCAAGTCACTGAAAAGGTCACGTGGCCAAAGCTCAGCCCCTAATTGGTTGATACGATGCTTCAACCTCGCCAAAGTTGACCTATATGAACTCTTGACGCGCCGCGTCTGCCGCCCAAATCGCGCCTCCACACTCAAAATGTGCTGCTGCTGAACTGACGGTCCGGACCTGACGCTCAAATCACGCCACAGGACCTCAGATGGCATCTGTACATTAACTTAACGTTGAAACTTGACTCCCCTAAAGTGTGAATCCTGTTCTGCGTCAATGCAGAATTAGTCTGTGTGTGCATGGAAGAGCATGTTTCTAAATTGTTCTGAAAGTAGACTTTAAAAAAAAAAAAAAGATGTATATGCTTAGAAAGGCTAAGACAAACAAAATGTGAAATGGCGAGGAAGTAGCAGAATACAACCTTTTCATGAATGTTATGAATGAATGCTTTGGAGAAATTTCAAGTATAAAAGATCAATATGACATTTTTTTATACCTTTCATAAGAAAGAAAAAACATTCCTGGCTCCCATCAACATCAGATTATCCTTTATTCATTTCCTATGCCCACTTGTGGATGGCCATGAGGGGGTTGGAGTCTATTCCTGTCAGGTGAAGCCAGGATACATCAACCAAAGGGCCACATAAAGACAAACAACCACACGTACTCACCTTCATACCTAAAGGACAATTTAGAATCACCAACTATCCCATGAAGCATGTTTATAGCAGTTTGGTGGACAGTTCAGACAAATTGTGCCCATCTGCTACACTGTTCAAACATGTAGTCATAGAGTTAGGTAAGCTAATTCTTCTTTAACAGTTCTGGAAAATCGCCTGTTCATCCTGGGAGAGGATCCCTCCTTCATGTGGACTTCCCTGAGGTTTCTTAAGACTAGAAAAAAATATATTTTTAAAATCTGTACTGATAATCTGAGAAATAACACCACCTTCAGAGCAAACAATAATTACTAGTGTGTACAGCAGTGAAGCATTCTTTGATAGGTCTACATTACAGGGAGTTAATCTCGAATTGAATCCACAGATAACAAGTTGGTGCAAATGTGGCTGTTCTGCATGGCAGCAAGTACAGGGAAGAGAGTGATGGCACCTGCATTAACATACAGATAGAATAGGGAAAGAGTTTTAATGTACTCAGGAGGCTGGGGGAATGGAGAGGTAGTGTGTAGAGTGGGAAGAAAAGGAGCAGTGAGAAGGAAAGAACGAAAGAACGGGCAGACAATCAGAGGGCTGGTGCCACAAAGGCAGGCATCCATGACCTAATATCTCAGTTCATCGTGCAAGGAAAAAATTAAAGGCCTGGAGAAGGACAAAAGAAATGTGTGTACAGGAAAGACGAGAAGGATGACGAGAAAGCATGAGTCAAAAATAGAAAGAACTGTCAAAATTTGAAGGGAGCTCCAGGATCACAACGAGAAAAAAAGTGGGACACTGATAAGAGGAGAAAAGAAAACAAGAACAAAAATGAACGTGCCACCAAAGGATGTGCAATGACGTGCACTAAATGTAATAAGACTGATGACAAAAAGGAAAAAAACAAAGTACTTGAGGAACATATAGAAATACTTAATACTTCTACTGGTTGGGTCTTACGTTGGTAAAAGAGAAATCTTTATTTCAAGATTCTAACTCTTCTCTTCTGAGCTGCAAACATACGTTAACCCTACGATCCTTTGTTAGTCGGAAGACGGGGTTGCTTTTGTTTTCCCTGAGTAGGCGATTGTCCATTATTTTCCTCATTTCAAGCATTCGTCACTTGTGCTGTGTTTTTTTGGGGTTGTCCAGGCCCACCCATAGAGGGTCGTACAGAGGAGTGGCAGCATCTTCAGGGGGATGCCGGTGTGTCTTGCAGTTCCCTTGAGTCTCGAATGGTCACCTTAAGGAACGTCATGACATTGGAACATTCGATTGTTGTGCGTATAGTAAGTGTATCATGAAGTATTCATAAGGATAATGGAATCACATGTACATGTGACGTGCGAGTGACGCTGTCTTTCGGTTCCCTAACGCCACATTCTAGTTGTTAGTAAGGTGTGTGTTCTGGGTTGTAACCAGCATACGTTTTTCAGATGTAAAAATCATGACGGTCAGCACTTACTCCGAATTCGGCTGTTGACAAAAGGAAGAAAGCGCAGAGAAAAAAAACAACTAACTCTTCTAGTTTACAAGATTTGTTTACTAATTAACATCCTTACTAATTAAAATTCCAGGCCTCAAGGGTCCTCCATGTTTTCCAATATATCCTGCTCTGGCATGTTTTGATTGGCTGGACACCTGAACCAGGTAATCAGTCATGAGTAGGGCTTGGATTTCTGGAAATCATGCAGACACAGCGGCCCTCAAGGCCTGGAGTTGCCGATCCCTGCACTAGAGCCAACCTAAAAACACCAGGAGCAAAGTGGGGTTCACTGTCTTGCCCAAGGACATTTCGACACATGGCAGGGCAGAGTGGGGACCGAACATGCTATCTTCCGATCAAAGGTTGACCGCTTTACCTCTCCACCACTGCCTCCCCAGTCGCCATTCAGAGCCATTACCCAGTTGTCACATATAAGCATCTGCAACCGGAAAACTGGAAATTATGTGAACACCAGATGACATATAAATATAAAGTATATAAAATATTAATTTGAAATGTTGCCGCATTTGTTAAACGGTCAGCTTTCTTTAAAAAATTGACATGCTGATTGATTGGCAAGTAACTGTCAAATGCCCAGCTCCTAAACTGCTTCACTACTGAAATGCCAAGATTTAGTAAAAAACAAAAACAAAAAAAAAGCAAAAAAAAAAAAAAGCAAAAACTCACAAAAAATAAAACTGACTAAAAATTGTCCCAATATGAATCAGAAGGTTTCTGGACCACACAATTCATCCCCCTCCTGTCCAGTCACTGATCAGCCATGACATTCAATTGAAGAAAAAAAATTCAGTTGTTGTTTGGAAAAAGATGATTTTACAAGGAGCTTAAAAGCCCGTCTGAGCCCCTCCTTCCAGGTGTGAGACCGAGAACAGAATATCTGTTAGCAGCTATGCATTTACACTCTTCAGCCTCATGTTCCCATGGTGCAAACTCTCCCCCCTTTTCTCTCTGTGGACACATAAGCTGCTGTCCATGGTGCTAAAACAGTATCCAGCGTGTGTTGCATCTCTTAAAAGCCAGTTGGTGTAAACGC
This sequence comes from Oryzias celebensis, assembly GCA_014656515.1. NCBI lineage: Eukaryota > Metazoa > Chordata > Actinopteri > Beloniformes > Adrianichthyidae > Oryzias > Oryzias celebensis. Next base: position 23,489,938 of record BNCR01000003.1, on the reverse strand, counting down.
GTGCTCCTGTGTGCTAATGCTAAAAGTGAGAAAATTGTTAAGTGCACAGTGGGACACGTCATCAATGCGAGAACAAATCTGTGCTGGGCTCAAAGTATTACGCTTATGGTTTGCAGCCTAAAATATTAATATGTAAAAAAAGACAATTTTAGACATTTCTTAAAAATTCGTTGAAAAACACCCCATAATGACAAAGTTGAAAAGGTTCTTTTGAAATTGTTGCAAATTTATCAAAAATAAAAAACCTGAAAAATGAGATGTGCATAAGTATCCACAGCCTTTGCTGTGAAGCTGCAAAGTGAGCTGAAAGAAAATGACTGAAAGAAAAGGAATTGTCTGTAAACCTCCAAGACAGGTTTGTCTTAAGGCACAAGGCTGGGGAAGGATCCAGAAACATTTCTGCTGCCTTGAAGGTTCCCGTGAGCACAGTGGCCTCCATCATCTGTGAGTGGATCTGGAGGCCATCTAAGCTGAGTAATCGGGGGACAACCATCTCTGCAGCACTACACCAATCAGGCCAGTATGGTAGAGTGGCCAGACGGAAGCCCTTCTTATTAAAAACTACATGGAAGCCCGTCTGGAGTTTTCCAAAAGGGACCTGAATGACTCTCAGACCACGAGAAACCAAATTCTGTGGTCTGACCAGACAAAAATAGAACTTTTTGGACAGAAAACCAGCCACCGCTCATCAGCAGGAGAAATACCATCCCTACAGTGAAGCATGGTGGTAGCAGCATCATGCTGTGGGTATGTTTTTCAGCAGCAGGAACTGGAAGACTTGTGAGGATAGAGGGAAATCTGACTGCAACAAAGTACAGAGACATCCTGGATGTAAATCTGCTCTTGACCTCAGACTGGGGCGACGGTTCATCTTTCAGCAGAAAAATGATCCAAAGCACACCTTCAAGATATGGAAGGACTGGCTTCAGAACAACTCTATTAATGTTTTTGACTCCAGACCTGAATCCAATTGAACATCTATGGAGAGATCTGAAAATGGCCGTGCACCGACGCTTTCTATCCAACCTGATAGAGGTTGTGCGGTACTGCAAAGAGGAATGAGCGAAACTGTCCAAAGAAAGGTGTGCCAAGCTTGTGATATCATATCCAAAACTGCATCTGCAGGAAATTCTTGTTTCCTTTTTAATATGAAAATTGAAATTTACTGATAAAAATATTAAGTTGGGTAGGATTGATTCTACAAATATGGAAAACCCTTTGCGCACCCAGTTTCTATATACTCAGCTCTGTTGTGATTCTGTTGACAACTCTGTTGTCGTTCTGTTAAAAAGGCTATATGATACATTGCAGTTACATTTGTTTAAGGCAAAAAGTCCATAAAGCAATGTCTGCAAATTCAAGAGATAGTAAAGTGAAAGGAGATTTACCAAATAATTACAAACAAGTGGAAGGATGGTGACATTGTAAAAATCCTGAGTTTCTTTCCATTTACATGAACAACAGGCATACAACTCATTGAGATGCATTATTATAATTTCCTTTTGTCAGTAGAAGGAATTACACAAGGTTATGAAACATAGTTTTGTAAACCATAAAGATGTGACTGCACACGCAGGCATGGTTTAATTCTCTATTGCTAGAAAAGAGAAAATAAATGGCTTTCTCGAGAAGACGGTCTCAATTCTACCTCAAGGTTTCTAAATTACATTTCTGACATATTTCATTGGTGGCATAAAGTTCATTTCTGTTGTTTCCATGTAGCAATATCAACTTATCCTTGACCCAATACAGCTCAATCACTAAAGAATGTAAAACTGAATATTCAAAACGTTAAAAAGTTAAAAACAAATTCTCTTTATTTGAAATTTTTAATGGAATGGATTAATATGAACACCATCTGTACAAATTCATTCAAACATATATTTTGTGGTCCTTGAAACCCATTTAATGGTAGATTCTGTTTAACTTACCAGTAGGTTGTTGGGTGCAGGTCTCTCTTTTGGGTTTCGCTGCATACTAAAAGAAAGAAAGAGAGAATCATAATGAAAATAATCACAATAATGACATTCTTCTAAGCGCACAAGGTGTTTCTATCCATTTATACATAACTTTAATTTGTAAAGAAGTATATGTGAAGAAACGGCCTAAAAATCCATTATGCCACTGAAAGAGGCTGATTACATATGCACACTTAATTTACTCTAGACAATAGGGGGATATTTGAATGTGTGTGTGCGTCCTCCGTCATGTGCACATCCACAATCTGCTCAAATATATCGCACAAGGGATTATATGCTGTAAAAAGCAAACATAATTTATTTTTCACCAATTCTTGAGCCATAACCTACTTAGACTATTCAGAGAGGAGTCCTAACTGCAGAGAACCAGAACACCTGGGCCTCAGTCACTATAGAGAGGTACCCTGTATGAGTAAATACAGCAGTCACTGGGGATAAACACCAGATGGGAACGTCCACTTGACACTGCTAAACACACACTATATTTACCTTTGATTTATGTTTGCTTAACTGTAAAGGTTACAAGTGGCTAATGAATCAGAGGCAAGCTCAGGTAAACACCGCACCTGTCACGATGCATTAGAAAAGCCAAAAGTCTTCTGTAAGAAAGAAAAGCTTTCTATTTAATACCAGCATCACAGGCCATCAAAACCAATAAAACAACCACAATGCATTTGCACAAAGAGGTACATGCACTTAAATCCCATTATATAGGCAGATACCTTTGAATCCTCTACAATAATTTGGTTTATCCATATCCAATGCAGCGTGTGGTCTGTAAGTTCTCTGTCTGGCAGAGACAAGTTTGCTCGTTGTACATACATGTAGATAGAACAAACTAAAAAGACAAACATGAGGTCTGAAAAGATTGTTTTTTCCATTATCAAATAATCTCTTCCAGCTTTTTACTTACCATAGAGTGATGAAGTGAACAAACACTTCACTGAACTCTCCAATAGGAAGCACTGGAGGGTCCTGAAAAGAAAGAAAAAAAAAAAACATTTAGACCCCAAGCGTTACTGCAAAATTATTTTTTTTTTTTGTGGAAAAATAAAATTTCAAAAAGTTCATTACACTAACAGGCACATTTGCCCTGGCCTAGAGGTTTTAAGAGCAATACTTGAATTCTGAAGTATTTTGGGGCAATAACATTTTGAAATGTCTTTTAGCAAAAACTGCTCAGTTCAACTACTGGTGTATATGAAGACACCAGTGTGACAATATAACGTACTGAGAAAAGAAGCGTTAACCTCTGTTCTGATTTCTTATTACTGTATCATATAAATGTTTCAAATGTAAAAATATAAAAAAAAATAAACAAGCAAATAAATAATGTAGTTGTCATTCAAACCCAGATAACCTTGTGTGAAAAAACTATTGCTCCCTAAACCTAAAAAAAATACTGTCAAGCGTCGCAATGACAACTAATGAGTCTTATGCATTGTCTTACACAGACAAACACACACACACACAAACACGAGTTCTTCATCAAATACAAAATGAAAGAAAAAGGTAACTATTTCTCTTAGCTCTGCAGCAGTTTACTTCTGCTTAGCATTCCTGAAATAATATATTATTTAACAGTTATTCGTGCCATTGGATCAGAAAAGTAATTGTTCTTGTTCTTTCATACATGGACCAAACTTTGAAACTAACATTATTCATGCATAGACGGTGTGGCGCATTCGGCAGAGAATTTTGAGCAAAAACTGGACCGGTCATCAGTTCTGAATGAGCAAACCGCGTGTCTGACCAAAGCAGCCGGACTCCGTAGCTTTGTGTCTGCGAGCAGCAAAGGGTGCTTTGTTACGGTGTACGCTATGGAGGAGGTCTTGGACTGCAGAGTTAGGGTTAGGGTTTTTGCGAATGTACATCCAGCTACAGTTTCTGCAGAGGGGCAGTAGTTCATTAGACAATCACCTCTGAGTTGTGGGCGGGACTTGTTGTGGAGCAACTCCGCCCCCCTTCCCCTTGCCATTGCTGAGAGCTCAGAGCAGGGAGCTTGTGGCTCGCACAGGATATTTTCTACAACACTGCATTGACTTTTTCAAGCCTTAGCCTTTTTTTTCTCTAAAATAAAGAAAAAACCCTATCTTATATATGTCCTCCATCAGCAGAAAAAAGCAACAAGAACATGTTAAAAACACCAAAAAACACAGTTTTCAGCGAAGTGGGTCTATAACAAGAAAAACTAAACATATCTTTATCAGATCTTAATCAGATAAAGATATATCTTTATCAGATATCAATGCATAGGTTTAAAAAAAACATTTAAAAGAAATAAAGTCTACTCCCTCATGAATTTCTACAAATTCAAAGAATTTAAGTGGAAGTGAAACCCTGCTGTGGAAGTTAAAAACACCTCTGGGCAGTGTTCTCCATTTCTTGATGCTTGGATTGGCAAGCTCCCGCAAAGCATGATGCATGAACCCATTTAAATTAACAAAGGAATGGCTTCCTTTTAATCTCACTGCACTTTCCAGTGCTGTCACCGCTTGGATGAACAATTTATCATCACACGTAGACAAACCTGCATCCACAAACAAATGCCCTTGAGCACTGCACATTAAAAGCCTCAGCATGCGAACCATTTGTACGGAGAAAACCGACACACTTCAAACTAGTTTATGGGGATAAGCGCAGACACACCCACAAAGAACATCTGAAACACAATATTTACTATGTTGGGTACAGCATTTTTGTTCTGGAGAACTCTGCAAAACTTGTTTGCACTTTGCTCACATATCAGCATTTCTCTTTCTACTGAAACCCGCATCGTTCACGTATTCATGATTCTAGCTGAGAGAAACACTGCTGCTTTGATGTCGCAGCAGGCGACGACACAAAAGACAAGCGAGCTGATGAAAGTGACAATTCTGTTTAAATTATTCCTGGGGTTGTCAATGAGCTCCACCATGAGACAGCATACACATTACAAGGCTACGAGGGTACAAGTAAATATACATGTCATTGGCATGAGGCAATTATTTGGCGAAATTAGATCAGTAATTACAGGCTTTAAAATAAAGTAGTACTTTCTTTGAGGCGCCAAGTGTTTTTCAACACATAAGAGATGAGGAAAAATGATGACAGGAGGCAGCCAACAAACAAACAAACAGGTGGAATACATTTGACACCTTGGCTGGGCAGGTTGAATCTGAGTCTCCATTTATCTCTACCAACATATCTGCAGTTCTACATTGATATTACTGCAAACATAAATCAAATATGCTAACAGTGGAACTTTATCTAGAATTATGAGTTTTTTGTTAAAATGATTTTTTTTTTCTGTAAAATAAACAGTTGGAAACCAGCTTTTTAATTATTTTTTCTTGATTAAAAAACTATATTAGAGCTACTTCTTTTTGGTTTTCCAAATAATTCAGAAATGTTTTATAGGCAGTACTTTTATCTTTTTTTTTTTTTTTTTTTTTTGCATTTCTCAACTTTAACTTCTGCAACAGAGCTCGTCTCATCAGGTGAGTTTAAAAAGTGCAACATTATTTCACCATCAGCGATAAAACACAGCTTTCTCTCGCCTCTAGGGAAAGTAGGAAAGGGCATTGGAAAAATAATTTAAATGATTGATAAAACCAGCTGACTAATGAGTCGCTCAGCCCGGGTCAATCTATTATGGCTAAAAGAATTTAATTATTAATTATAGTCAATCTATAGCAGTTAGGGAAATGTGACACCCTATGTTTAAAGTGCAATACAGTTGACGACGGAACACTGCTTGGTTGTGACAGCGGCATTTTAGTTATATCAAACAGTTTGACAGAAACTCTTGGGAAAAACAGCAAAGGCTGTGATTGCTGGTTATAATGAATATATACAGATTTTATACATTTGTTTGTCGACACCAATCTATCTGGCCTTGTGAATGTGCACTATATGCTTGGATTAATACGTAGTTGACTAACAAATTCTGTTTGCCACATTAGAAGCAAGATGCCAATAAAAATACAAATACGAGCAATGAAGCCAAATATTCTTTTACCATTGTTTAATCATATCATGCTACAGACTGTAGCTGTTCTGAAAATATGTTTAAAAAAATCAAAATAAAAAATGTCTTATGGGTTTAGTATGAGTTTATTTCAATAAAAACAACAACAACAAAAACTCAGAGATTGCTAGTCTCATTAAACAATAATTTACACCAGTAGTAATAGTTAAGAATTAATAAAAAAGCATAAAATTAAGCAGAGGATAAGGCATTTTTTGTCTGTTAAGGTTTCCTCTTGCTTGTGTACTGCATCTATTTCCAATGAAGACAAGACAAACCTCAACGGTAATGTACATATGTGTATTGCCTGAGGCGGTTGTGTAGGGCAAAGGGTTGAGTGAATGGGGAGCAAAGTCGCCTCAGTGGTTTGCTTCATTAGGAAACAAAATATAAGCTTTCCGGGCCATTAGGACTGACTTTAGATGCAAAAGCACATAAGACGTCGACTCACCTCATCAACGATGCATTGCAGTAACTGCAGAGGCTAAGGAAGAGTTGGCAGCATGAAAAAGAAAAGAAAAAACATCAACGGAATATAGTAGTTTTTCTGTGCCCTCCCATGCATCAATGAATTAAAAATTTTTACAGTATTTTACCTAACAAAATATGATAAGAATTAGGTGGATGACATAAGATTAAATGACTAAAAAGATTAGGTTTAACACGCATAAGTGCTTGCTTGCATACATTAAGAATTGAGAGCTACAAGGCTCCATTAAAAGGTGTCAGCAATCGTGAATGTTCTGAACAAAATGTGTGCATCACATTTTTTAAAACTAGCTTAGTAATGTCATAGTTTTTCTTTTATTTCGAAAAAGGAACGTCAGTAAAAAGATTCTTCAGAAATAAAACTTAAAAAAGCCTCACAGCAGACATAAATGTTAATGTGAATTTTTTATTTTGAATGTTTGTTAAATCTCAACTTGATTCAACTTTTTAACACAACTTTCAAAACTGAAAGCTTTTTAGGTGCAAACATTTAAAAATCAGGTTCTAGCCTGCAAAGCTTTGGCTTTGTTAAAGAAGTGTCTCCTGCTGTTGCCATAAATAACACAAAAAAATAAACTAGCATTTCTACAAAATTGCATTTAGTAATACTTACCAGTTACAATAACAACACAGCTTAATCACCCTTTTGAAAGGAAGGTGCATGTTGCTCCAACTGTACAATGAATAGATTTCAAGTGTTTTTTTTTTTTAAAATGATTTGAACTCTATAATTGGATTCCTACATTTAGTTGGAACAATATAAATATCAACCTTTAAATATTTTTAGCAATTATACAGACTCTAAACATTTGAAGGAAACACAAATATGTGTAACCACAAGAAGAACTCAAACACATTGAAGCCAGAGATTTAGCAATGAGACATATCACTCATTTAAAATTGAAATGGTGCACCACTTATTGAATAACCACAGTTAGAGCCTTGCTTGTCATCCAAGTTATACGGTACTCTCAAATCCAACACAGAAAAAACTCATTGCCTTGAAAGCTTTTCCAATTTACCGGTATCCAAATCCTCAGAAAACCCACTACTGCTGCCTGGTGGGTATTTATTAGGAATGTAACGCTTCACTTTCCCCACGAAGTTTTGTTTCTGTTCAAAACATGATCTGTGTATCACAAAACAACTACAAAAACTCAAAATTTCAGAAAATTCCTTGCTGTATTTCCAAATAAAAAAGGAAATATAAAGAAAAACCTTTGAGTCTGCTTTTACTTAGTCTCATGTAATGTAATAAAAGCTATTTTAAACATAATACATTTAGAACAACGTGAACAAAAGCACACATATTCAAAAGGGATGGAACAATTTACTTTTTCCACAATTTAGTTCAATAGTGTGACATACGCTTCTGTCTTAAACCAAGAATTATGGCATCCCTTGTTTTTTGCTGCTTGTAACACTGGAGTGCAAATAAAACAATGAAATTGTATTTTTGTAATTTGAAGGTGTTTCCTCACTCAAAAAAATAAGATATTATGTTTTATTGCTTTAATGTCTTAATTGTTATCATTGAAACAAGATGAACTTCTTATTTGCAAATCTTAAGCAGTTGGCATTCAGCTTCTATGTCTTCATAACTTGATAATGGTAGTCAGCATAACATCAGCATTGTGGGGTTGCTTTGTTTTGTCAATTTCATATTATTTTTAAATGCAGGCTGACAACAAAGGCAACAGACCATTTACAGAGCAGGAAAATCTTTTCTGTTATCCCACTGTAACAAAACTTACTATTAAGGATCCTTGATTTTTCTGAATCTGTAGGGCAAGAGAGAAGAAAAAAAAAGAGAGAAAAGACAGTATGTAATTAGTGTGTCAAATCAAGACAATGCACTTGGACACGTTATAATCACTAGGAGAAAATTATTACTTTCCTGTTGGCAGTTTCTGAGTATATACTAACCCAATTTACATAATGAAAACATACAAATGTTAATGGCCTTCCTCTCGTTTGTGGGGAAGGGTGTAAAAGATCCACTGATGATAATTTTCTGAGCAGTACTTTATTCCTGCGCCTCAGGTTGTTTAGCTGTGCGAGGATGCAGAATAACTTAACAACAAAAAAGAAAAAACTTTGCAATCAACAAATGCTCAATGTATGGCTTTTACTGGTTTAAGCATTTTAAACAGCCAAAGAAGCGACCACTTGTTTTGGTGACAAAAACACAAGCAAGGCAGTTTGTGTTTAAAGACATCAGCTTTGCCTTGCAAAGTCCAACATAGCACAACAAAATTTAAGTCATTTTGTTTACCCTTTTGCACTGCAATCATCAGCATAATACCCTTTTGTTTTTTAAACAACACTGTATGATTGAATGTTAAAAACCAGTTCAACAGATTGCACATTTCTCCAGGTCTTTTGAAAGTGCATTAGAGCACATATCGATTCACTCAATTAAATACAGATTTTCAGTCTTTAAATACCAAGAGACTCCTAAATAGTCTCTATATCCAGCTTCCCCTGATTCAGGCACATTAAAACCAACTATAGAAAACTAATTTGTTCAGAAATAATTACTAAAACAAAATTGCATGCTGCTTCATGGGTTGAAATTGGATTAAGGGAGACTAACCTTTTTAAAAATAAGTCAAGATGAAAACATCGTGATGACCTCTAACACATATTTAAAGGAAGTGTCAATCTTTGCTAGTTTTAGCAGAATTTAATCCTAGTCTACTGATAGTCTTTACTAATAATTTAAACATAAAGCATGTTAGCTGTATGAACACTGAACTTTAGAATAACTTTAAGACAAGGAATTTTGGAACATTTTTTTGTTTCTTACTCTAAAATATGTATAAAAGTGTGTTTAAAATAGCTTTTGTATCTGCATGAATTATGAAATGATGGATGCATTTTTATAAAAAGAGCCACTAAATTGTGGAACTCATCTTGCTTCTAGACAGTCTCACACTGAGCTCAGCTAGAAAACATTTCGTAAGTCACAAAAACCACTTCAAAATGTAAAATAATTTGAATTTCCTACACTTTTCAAAGATAGGCCTACTCCTATAAAGGTTTATTTTAATATATTTGTATCAAATGGGTGCAGCTCACCTTTTGACTGTGTAAAAAATACCTGAAGTTATCTTAAATGTATAAAGTTGGAGTTATCCCACTCCAACTATAATTTTATCTACTATTAAAAGCATTTACTGTGGTCTTTTAATTATGATTAAGCAGTTTTTAGCCAACATTTTTTTAAGTGCTGTATTTTAAGATATCTTTTCTGCAGCACAGCAGTAGTTCATTAAAAGTTCACCTCTGAGTAGTGGACGGGTCTAAGTAACCCTTTGTTGATATTGTAGCATTTCTTTGTTTACGATCTCTCCCGCTAGTTTACAGGCATTCACAATCCCAAGTTAGCAGCTTTCAATATCAGAACTATCCAGCTGTACAGTTTTTAGCCAGATTGCAGCTCAGATAAGGAAAATAAATAGATCGGTGGCCTACTGGATCTATTTATCTGCAAGTGGACGCATCAGAATTGGAGCAGAGACTTTGGTCCATCTATGGCAGTTCCTGTGTCACAAATGTGAGATTTTTCAAACCGTAGGTTTTTATATGCTCCTGATCCATTACAAATTGAATAAAGAAATACTCAGAAAAACAGTTTTAACCCTACAATATTTTATATCTTCGCCATCACGACAAAAATGCTACAAGAACATGTTAAAAACATCAAAAGCACTATTTTCATTGGAGTTATTTAACATTTTTCAAAATGATCTTTTAATTATAATTATGCCCTTTTTAGACAAAATCAAAAAACCTGAATCATTTTCTAGGACATAGTTTCTGCAGAGTGACAGTAGTTCATCAGAAATTTGTCCCCGAGTTGTGTGCGGGACTGTTGGCATTTCTGGCATGAAGTGGCCCATCCACAAACAAATTATTTTCCAAAGGCATTTTTAGTCTGCTCCTGATTCACAATGATTTGAATAAAGAAATACTCAGCAAATACAATGTTAAGCTTAATTTACTAGATATATATTCTCCATAGTACAAAGACACAAGAACAAGCTAAAAATGCCAAAAACATTATTTTCATCAAGTGTAAAAGATGTGCAATATGTGGCAAAATGAATAAAAATTCTCACAGGAGAGAAACGTCATCAACCCAATTTCTCCAATAGTAACTTTAAATAAAACGTTGTTTTTTTTTAACCCTTTGAACAACAAATATTAAAGATGCATAAGATTCTGTAATTTAAGGAGTAAAACAAAACAAGTAGTACAATGAAAAATGCATCTCCACCTCTTGTCAGATGCATTGATGTGTGATAAAGTTCCAGAAAAGGAGGCAAAAAAGACTGACATTGTGTTTCATCCAGAAATTAAATCAAATGACAGAAAAATAACAAACGCAAAATAAAAAAACACAATCAACAAAAGAGAAGACGACATCCATCAGAAACAAAAGTGCTGGCGGCTGTATACTCATCACATCAGGTCTCCGTCTTCAAAGACTTTCAGATTAAGCTTCATATAACTCCATTACCACTTCACAAAACTACAAAGAAATCTCCAGATGTGGTGAAGTGGAATTAAAGAGACCATTTCTAATTACGACAAACATGAGGTGAAAACAAAACAAACACACACAAGGATGAGATCACAGAACAAATGTCTTAAAGACCCACTACAATGAACATCATATTTTTTGGTGTTTTTAACATTATTCTCATGATGGAGGACATATATAAAAAGGGTAAGATAAAAATTGAGTTGAGTATTTGTTTATTCAAATCATGATGGATCAAGAGCAGATGAAAACCCATGGTTTGAAAAAGGCTTTGGTTTGTGACACAGCAACTGCCAAGTCTCCCTGCTCCGCTCCAATTCTGATGCATCCAGTTGTAGACATATAGATCCATTAACGTCTGGATTTTCCTCATCTGAGCTGTAGAGTTGTACAGCTGGATATCTCTGATATTGCCTGCTGTTTTCTGTTTTTCTTTTGCTATGCTAATGTTACTTTGGGGTTGTGAATGGCTGTAAGCTACTGGGAGAGAGTGAAAACAAATATGAAAAAAGGGGACTTTAACACAGCTCTGAAGAGAAAACAGCATGATGGAATATCAGTGATAGGTTACTTACGCGCCAACAGTCCCCGCCACAACTCAGAGGCAAATTTCTGACGAACTATGGCTGCTCAGCAGAAAATATGTCTCAAAAAACTATGCAGGCTTTTTGCATAAAGCTCCATAATCGTGACTAAAAGATCACTGTGAACGCTTTTGCAATAAATAAAAATATAGTTGGAGTTGGAATTTAAAGATGTACAAATAATAAAATAAATAAATAAAAGTCCCAAAATACAGACAATTTTGAATTGAAAAAAATCATGAAGTTTTGATTTTACAAATTAACCGTTGCAACAGATGACACAAAATTAAAAGTGTAAAGGTGTAGCCAGTCCTGAAATATGTTTTCTATTTGTAAAGAGGTGCAGGGGTCTGCATGGACAGCTGTGCAAGCAACTGAAAAAAATCCCATAGCATGGGCCTGAGGACTTTGGCAGGCTCTGCTTGACGAGTTGGATCCGAACACTCCCGCCAAACAGCTCTGAAACAGCCTGCAGGTGAACTGTCTACAGTGCCAGATGGAGTTTTGGCAAAATTAACACAGAAAATCAGGAAACACAGTATGACGGAGGAAAACATAAGTCACCGGGAGATTGAAGAAGTTTCAGTATTATTTGAAAGAAAGACTAGTGGGGAAAATGTAACAATTACATTTCATACACAGTTCATTAGCAATCAAAACATTTAAGCTATATTTATCAATTTATCAATCAAAGTTCTAACTCCTAATATTTTTATTTTTAAAAAGGCCTCAATTTATCTTGGTTTTAACCGGTGTTACAGACTGTCAAAAGACAAAAACCTGGAGCAAGATTCACAAGATTTCTAACGCTTCGACTTTTCACACCAAGCCTCTTCCAACTGTAAGTACATGCGCTAGTATCTGATAGTGAGCTTTGTGAACAGCACCATATGCTTAAAGTGCGCTAAAGACCTGCATTCAGTGTGTTCTTGAACCCGGTGTGTATGTAGCATTATGAGCGCTGAAAAGAGCAATGCTATATTGAGGAAACTTATGGAGTTCATGACCTAAAAGTCACAATAAATATATATTTATATATATTTAAAGTCAGAAATTAGAATAAGCTGGTCATGCTTTTTTTTTTAAAGAATTGTGATTGGCTAGACCACTAAAATTGGTGCACCTTTACTACACCTTTACAGGTTCTGATCTCATGCAGAAGTGGTCTGACCAAAAGCTGATTGAAGAAACTAATCAAACTCTGGCAAAAAAAAAAAAATGTGATTCACTTTTAAAATATTTGTGAAAGCTTTAAGAAAAAAGGATTTGTTGCTGATGTACAAAATGTACAAACCAAAAAAAAAAACCATTTATATAAAGCTTTGGAGTTTTCCTTAAACATAAAGCAAACTGAAGAGCAAGCCTGATGCTGCCTCTCAACATTCAGAGCCGGCGTGCAGCCAGCAGGTAACCTGAGGTGATCAGAATCAGACTGCTCAACAAGGGATTAGCCAGATAAACCCATCTTAAAGAACTAATTAAGACTTGATGGGATTGAGAAGCCACTTCTGTAAAGAGCAATTACATTTTAGCAGGATTTTGGTTTAAATAAATGAACAAGAAAAAGTCAGCAGAAAAACACACAGTAAGATATGCTTGTTGTATAAAAAAATCAATATTGAAGGCCAACATACAAGCTATACATTTATGGTTTATAATTAGTGTAAAACAGGAAACCAAGAAAATAAAAAGAGCATTTCACAGATTACTACTTACTTGTGGATAGGGGAACATTCCCAGTGCCAGCTGTGCAGAGAGTAAAACACAAATTACTATCATAAAGTACTCTGCAATCTCTAAAACAATACAATGCAACAAAATAGCTATAGATTTCAGATGTTTCTATTCTACTCAGATGAAGAAGTGTTTCCAGTTTGGAAAACAAGGCTGTTTTTTTTGCCATGATCAAACAAAGGCAAATTGGAGCCTCATCAAATATCAAACCTTTTTATGTGTTATGTGTAATTATGTGTGCATTCACACTAACCAGCAGCATTTTTATAGTATGAAAAAACAAAGAAGCGACTGAAGCGTGCAGCACTTTAGACTTACTGTCTTTGAGGTATGCTTAGTGCCCACCTGCTGGTAGCACTTCTTTATCAAACAACATCCCCTTTCAGTTAATAACCCCCCCACACACACAATTACCACCCGCTGACAACAAGATAGACAGACAAAGACCAAGAGGATAAGACCGCAAAGTTGGATACAAAGTGTGTTTGCGTGCTATTTTCACTTCAGAGCTGTGTTAAAGTCCCTTTCCGACATTTGGCAATTCCTTTGAGATGAATGCTTTCATTTTGCTTAAGTGCTCACCTATTAGAAGCTATTTAAAGGGCCAAATCCTTACCTGACTTTAAACCTAAATAGACCAACTATAGAGTACCTAAAGATGAAACCTAAGAAAGTTATTTTAATCCATGTTTAAGCAAGACACAAAGATGTAACGAGCTTCCCGCAATTTCTATCTTTATTACACAAAACAGGTCAATAATACTGACATCTCTGTGTTGTTGGCAACTCATCTATTGATATTATAACTATGATGAACACAACATTATTAATAAGTGAGATGGCCGTGTGTTAGATTGCAGGGGGAAAAGTGGTGAGTAAACTGAATCGATAATACTTAATGAATAGAATGCCACCAGAAAACAAAGTCACTGCATGGTGAGTGATGAGAGCAGAAACAAAATATGGAGGTTAAAGGTCATTGATAAATGGCTTTACCTCCATGAAAGAGATGCCTACACTCCAGACATCTGCATGGATCCCATACTGCTCTCCTGATATTCTCTCTGGCTGTGGGACAAAAAAAACACTATGAATACAAAGCAAATAATTCAAATAACACTTTCAGGAAAACATTGTGAAGTTACTGGTCCTCAAAATAAAAGCTAACTCACCGCCATATATGCGTTGGTTCCCACGTATGTTTTTGCAATGGAGTTTACTAACTGTAAGCAAAATATATGTTTAAGTAAAGGGAGATCCCAACACACAATACATATTTGAACAACAGTGAGAGATTCTAAATTATTTCTAATTAGTCGTAGGATTATTAACAACACTGCCTTATAATAAAGTCTCAAAATACTTTGCTTTGCAACAGCTATTTTAAGGGTTCTTTTACTAGAATTGGCATTCTGTGTTCCCTCGCTATAATGTGGTTCACCTTCGTGGTCTCGTTTCACAATTTTTTTTCAGTGACATTCTGCATGTTTTTTTTCCCACAGCACACTGAGCTCTGTAGACTTTGTTAATCATTGTCCTCCGTGAAATGAATTTTTGTAATGTCACGTGTGAATAATCCATCCATTGTCCATCTATCCATCCATCCATCCATCCATCTTCTTCCACTCATACGGGACCAAGTGGTCGGGGGAACAGTCTAAGCAAAGATTCCCTGACTTTCCTCTCCCCGGCCACTTCCTCCAGCTCCTCTGGGAGGGGACAGAGGCGTTCCCAGATCAGCCGAGAAACGTTGTCTTGCGAGCGTGTCCTGGGTCTTCTCCTTTAGCCGGGACCTCGTTCTTTCGGTCGTGACCCAGACCTGTGACCATAGGTGAGTTTTGGAGCGAAGATCAACTGGTAAATTCAGAGTTTTGCTCCTTGACTTAGCTCTCTCTTTGCCACAGTGGACTGGTACAACGAGCGCATAAAGGTGGACGCAGCACCAATCCACTTGTCAATCTTCCCTCACTCTTGAACAAGACCCCAAGATATTTAAACTCCTCCACCTGGGGAAGGAGCACTTTATTATTTCTATTAAGACTATGAACAGAACCGGTGATAAAGGGCAGACCTGCAGGATGTCCAACATGCACCTGGAAGAGGTCTGACTTACTGCAAGCAATGCAAATGAGAAAATGGTGCCTGCAGAAAATTGCTTTCCCCGTCTGAGGCGCTGGACGGTTTGCCAGAACTTCTTTGAGTCCAACCGATAGTCCATCTCCATGGCCTCACAGAACTCCTCCCAGGGTTGTGGTTTTGCCTTCACAACAGCCCGCAGATCGCTTAGACTGCTGATATCTGTTAGCTGCCTCTGGAGTCCCACAAGCTAGCCAGACCTCAACGAACTCCTTTTACGTTTAGGTCTGCCAAGTCTTTCCGTCCTACTTCCCCGCCAGCGAATCCAACTCACCACCAGGTAGTGATCAGTGGACAGCTCTACCCGTCTTTTTGCCTGTGTCCAAGACACACGACCGAAGGTCACCTGAAACACCTACAAAGTCGATCATCGATCTCCTGCAGAGGGTGTCCTGATGCCAAGAGTTTTGATGGACACCCTTGTGCTCAAACATGATGTTTGTTTTGGACCAACTATGACAAGCACACAAGTCCAACAACAAAACACCACTTGGGTTCAGATCAGGGAAGCCTTTCCTACCAATGATGCCCCTCCAGGTGCAGATGTCGTTGCCCACGTGGGCATTAAAACCCCCCAGGAGGACAATGGAGTCCCCCATTGGGGCGCTTGCCAGTACCCCTTTGAGAAACACCAAGAAGGCTGGATACTCCGAACTGCTATTTGGCCTGTAAGCCGAAATGACACGATTCTCTCATCCACCGGGGTAAACCCCAACACTTATTGGCTGAGCTGAGGGTTAGCTGGTGTTAGCTCACACCACTCCGCCGCCTCTCACCATAGGCAACTCCAGAATGATAGAGAGTCCAACCCCTCTCAAGGGACTGAGTTTCATAGTCCAGACTGTGTGTAGAGGTGAGCCCAACTATATTTACCTGGTACCTTTAGCATAAGACGCTAGTAATTTCCGGGCTGTAAAAGAGTTGTTAGAGATGAACTCTTCAACCATCAATGTATGTTTTATAATATTAACAGAAAAAACAAATTAGACTGCTGCTGCAACTCATGTAAACACTCCATTAAAAAGACTTTAATTCTGGATAATTCTTTAATTCAGAATCTAGAGTGCATGTTTGTGTAAATTTTGATTTCGTTTCCTTAAGGCTGCGCTTTTATCCTTCTTATTTTTTCATACGAGCAGATAGAGATAAAGACAGGTATGTGTAAAACGGACAAACTAAAATTAACTACAGAAAGTCAGAAATGTCAATTAAAATTAACTTTACGTTAACAAAGGAAAAGTTGCAAATATACACAGAAGAGACGTTGTGTGTGTGTGCATAAGTGTGTGCACTCCTAGATAAGTGTGTGGGTGTAATCATGTTTTAGAGAATGGCAAAATTCTGTTCCTACGTCACAAAACACACACACACGCAGGCGCACACCCACACACACACACACACACACACACACACACACACACACACACACAGAGAAAAAGAAGGGTATTGTGTCTCCCACCCACACTGCCCTCCAATCTTCTGAATACATATCAATGAGGCTTGGCGCTCTGTGTGCAGGTCATAATTATAGCGAGTAATTTTTTGCAGGCTGCAGAACAATGGAGGAGCGGGGGGTTAATGTAAGATGAAGACCCTTGGGATAGCACTGATGCCTTGAGATGGAAATGAATATTGTGATTGACAAGCTGATCATATACACACACACGGCTGATCTGAGCATGCACATGCAATGCCACTGCACAGAGTAATCAAGCAGATTAAAGGTGCATTCACACCGAACGCGATTCACGCCGCCAATTCGCGTAGCCCGCCCCTCTTTCACTGCGCTGCGAATTCGCAGCTCGCCGCATGGCCAAAAATGGGTTATATAAGCTCGCTTTTTTAAACCAACAAAAAAATGTCAACTAAAGATTTCATAGACTACATTTATTTGTGTTAACTATGTATTACTTGAAAAATGTTTGGCTATAAAATATACATTCCAATGACGTTTCAAATCCAAAGATTTATCCTGATGTTTTTAATTAATATTTATAGTAACATGTGTTAAGTAATTTAGCGGAAAAAAAGGAAAAAAGATTTAACAAACTACGAAAGAGGGATTCAAACCTGGGGTTCTTTCGATAACAAAAATTACAACACATGGGGACCAACCACATTTACCCCAGAGCAGCGCACCCATGAGGGGGTTTGTCACTTTATAAAGACAGCTACCCACAAAATGCTGAGTGAAGGCCTCACTATGGTTGTCATGAAAGGATTTGTTCATCCATGGATTTTTCATAGCTTTTTAACAGAACTCGTATTTCTGTTGTAACAGCATGTTGGTTGTATGCTTGAGCACTTAAAAATGAAAACTTCACATTATTTTATGAGTTTTAAGTTGCTCACATGCCAAAAATGTGTGAGCACCCCTGAGTTAGAGGTTCTCTGGGTATAGTGAGCTTCAGTCCTGCTGTGTCTGGATGATGACCGCTTCCGTGGTGTTTCCGTCTCTCTCTGACCGTGTTTGAAGCAGACTTTCGCCCAACAGTAGTGGGAAGGGTTCGGGAAACCCCGCTGTTCAGAAAGGGATACATCAGGTTAAGAAAATGAATGGAAGTTCAGGAGATCGGATCCACCATATTGGATGTGTATTCTACCCGCTGTCGCGTGCCCAAAGTTGAGTCTCTGATTGGTTGACACAGATGTGACAACCTCCCCAGATGTTTTTTTTTACTCTGGCTCGCTTCGCCCTCAATTTGCGCCGCTTAATCCACACTGTTTCTAGACATTCGCGCTGCGCTGGCAGCTGAATTCATGTCTAAACCACTAATTTTACATTGAAATTGGCTGCCTCTGCCACGTGAATCGCGTTTTGTGTGTAAGCACCTTTAGACAACTGTTCTTTTTCCTGCCTTTTGTCTGACATTCTGTCCCTGTGTCTGACACAAACACATCGACATACCTGTGTGCTGACACCAAAGTCACACAGTTTGACTTGTCCTCGAGTGTTCACCAGCATATTGGAAGGCTTGACATCTGTGGAGACAAACTGCTTGAGAGAACTGCAAAATCAGCACTCTGTTGCTTGTCTTTATCAACCCGGCGTTTTTTTTTCTGTTTGTTTTTTTTTTTAAACAACTCAACAACCTTACTCACCTCTGTGAAGTATCTTCAGGCTCCACAGATATGTCAGGCCTTTGACTACCTGCAGGTACAGACAAAAAGTTCACTGAGCCTTATTTTAAATACAGCTTAAACAAATGTCCACAACTAAGCCATGCTGAAGTGCAGCACCACTAAGAGCTTATGGTCATCAATGTAACGTGACTAGAACATCAAGGATATAATTTCTGTGTATCAGTAAGATGTTTGGAACAGAAACAAAGAAAGTCCTAAAATTGCAAACACAACTGAATGACCCTAAAGCAATAACATACCGGTATCATTTCTACAAATGTAAATATACAGATAAATTAAAAACAATTTCATTTTAGGGAAATGTGAAATGAGAAAAGTACATGGGGGCAATGAACTAAAGCAACTACGGTACTATGTACTATGCCTAATAGTTTGGCATATCTTGTATCTTGTGTAAAATCTTGCATCTTGTAGTAATATTATTCTTTATTTTTTTTTTTTCTTACCCAAGTGTTTTCTGGCATTCAGAGTGAACAGCAAAATAAGAATTTCATTGTACAGGGAAACCCGTTTCCTCACGGTTCAGATGACAATAAACCCCTTGAACCTCGACTATAGTCCGGTTAAAATTAAATCTAAAATATTTTGGTGAGCAGGTAAATAAGTATAATAATTTAAAAAGAAATCAGGATTTCCTAATATCTCATTTATATTTTATCTAAATGCCATGAACAAGAATAACACTAAAAGTGAAGATTCGTTCTCTTTTTAAAAAATGAAATAAAACCGGCACATGAATAACAATCTGGACTTATGAACAGTATGTTCTTTAGATGTATGAATAAATTCAGATACATTCAGTATTCCCTGGAAACTACAGCAGAAAATGCTTTTGCATTCATACTATTCATGTTTATGCATTCTTGCCTAGGGACATATCCCCACATGGGGCAACTGGAAATCGAACCACCAACTTACAGGCTGAAGGACAACCACTCTGCCCTGCTGAGCCAGTGGGTTAAGGTATCACTTCATTTTCTAGAATGATAACTTTTTACACTATCCTCAGGGTGTGCAGTAGACTACATCATTGCTTTCACGTTAGGTGAGAACAAAAAGTTTCCTAATTTGTCATTATTGACTAAATTATTTTTAGTCAATTCTGTAACCATTTAACTTCATAAAGTGCATATTAAATCCATTAACTGATCAAAAAAGTTAACTTGGTCTACCTTACCCAAAAATGAAAGCTTTTCATTGGAAAAGTGACAACTACAGTAATTAATATGCTTTAGCTGTGATTTGGTTTCCATGAATTGATTTATATATTTTTTTAAAAATAATAAATATCTTTATTTTAACTAAATAAAGTGGATCTTCAATTACCAAAATATTTTTGTGACAGCAGTAACAGCTTTAAAACAACAATGACTGAATTGTTCTTGAATTGTCTTCCCTCCTGGTAGGAAAAGAGTTCACAAAAACTCATTCATAAATAGTTTGTTCTTTAGTGTGCCAAAGGTAATATATGATCATATATATGGACATAGTTTATTCTGAAAGGCTTAAGAAAAGCATGCTAAAGGTCTTTTAATGTCAAATCCATTCACATTTTAGTTTAATGAAGTTCACCCAACTGTTGTTTTCCACATCAAAATAATCTAAACTGAACATTATTGGAACAATCTACCATACTGTATGGTCACATGCTTTTGCAACGTTCAAAGTGTTTCCACAAATTGGACTGTAATGATGGTTGATAGTTTTTTTTTATGCTAATATACATGTGTTGTCCGCTGTGATGGCACTTAGTTGTTTTCATATTATAGTAAAATAAACCTAACGTGCCTCAATCCACATGTTATTTTTTCCAAGATCAAATTATTTAATTTTGAAACAATTGCATAATGTTATATGTCAATTTGATTCAATTTGATTACCAACTTGCTTTAGACAGATCAGTCTGGTTGGATAGTAGGAATATATTAATCGATTAATCATTACACCACTATAAAAATGTGCCAATTTAGATTGGAAGCATATGACTGCACATTGTAGAGCTCTGGTGGGTTTCAATGACTTGTTTCACAACTCATTTTTGGAAGGAATTAAAATCAAAAACTTAATTTTTTTAATTTAATATCTTGTTCCTTGGACTGAAAATTATTACAGTATTTTTATTTTAATACTGGCTTCAGAAAAATGTGTTTTTAAGTAGGCATTAAAAAATACTTCACAAGGAGAAGAATAGGACTGCACTGATCTCTCAATGGGGAAATTGATTTACTCTCATAGCTCTATAAAAAAGACAGCAGATAATAAGTAACACTAAGCAATAATATTTATTTAAAAGTGTCCATAGGAAGTCATAGGAAATGTACATAAGACATTATCTCAGAAACTTTGGTGTTAATTTTTCAGTTTAAACTCTTTTTGCAGTCTAATAATTTGAAACCAATTTGCAAAGACAGAAGCACCGACAATGTAATGCTGCCCACAGTTTTATGCAGTTCCATTAGTACTCAATAATTTGGTATATGTGTGTCTTCATGTTGAACATCACTTTGTGCTGTGTTAAGATATTCAATGACGTTGACAAAATGGTTTTCTTTGAATCCTTCAAGGATTTAAAAATTTGGTATTGAATAAAAATTATTCTTTGAATATTTGAGACTTTTTAGGCAGTTCAGTTGGTGCTTTAAAAGAAGTATATCCAGCCTTACTGGTTACTGAAATGAACAGTTAGATTTTGAGATTAGTGTGTGGTTTTAGTTTATTTTGTAAGGTTCCAGTGATGCCTTCTTAAATCCAGCTACATGTCTTTAATGAGGTTAATTGCATTTGAAGCCACTGCTTTGTGAAACAAATCTCATATAAAGACATTCAAGTTTCAAAAGGAACAAAATGCATTGACTTAAATACATAAAGAGGATGTCATTTCATGTTAATCAATCTAAAGAACTTTCATTGCTCTCTGGCTGGTCCTAATTAATCTAAAGCGAGAAATTATTCCAGCTTCAAGGTTCCTGTCCAACAGCAATAAAATACAACATCCAAGACGAATTAATAGAACAACAGCTCCGTGAAGTCCTTCCTTAGCCTGCTTTGAAAGGTTGTGGTGTGAGTAACACAACTGGCATGTGTACCTTAACACATGCCCTTTCCAATGGTTTTTCTTGAGTGATAATTAACAAGTGTGACAGTGGCACAGAGAAATAGCTGTGAATTTGAATTAGCACTGACTTAATAGCTGTCATTGTTTGATTACGGACAAAGTTAAAAGAAAGCAACAGAAAACAAGGGCTGCAGACAGAGGGAGGGTAATGAGTGTGGAGAAGAAACACATTAATCAACATCAAGGCCACTTCAATCAAAACATTAGTTTTAAATGAAAGGGAACCCTGAAAATAACTGTGCTTTATCCATCCTGTGTCTGCCCATCACTTCACAAAAAAAAAAAAAAAAAAAAAAAGCTAATAGAAAAATTCACACCTTAAGTTTAGAGGAAATGTAATGACTTTTTGCATGAAACCACCAGTGGCGTTGTATGATCTGCAGGCATTAGCCTTGCGATTTGCTCCTGACCAGCCCTCACTGGATGAGCAGCTCTTACATATCCTTTACCCGCCTCCTCTGCCGCTATCAGAGTCATAGCGGAACATAACAAATTCATAAAAAAAATTAAAAAAAACTTTTTTCAACATACCACCTTTTCTGTTGGTTTTATCTCCATGTCACCCATTTTATGTTTTGGTCGCCTGGGTGTGACAAACATGTTTATGTATGTTTTGAAGTCGTGCAGTGAAAGTCCAGTGACAGACGGGGATGACACCATTATCAAATTGGGCGACAGCTTGGCGGCCATAGGTTGGAGCAGCCGGAATCGCTGGCCGGTAGCAGGTCTGATTGGACGATGTGTAAATGTTTTCGAAAGGCAGCCGCCCATATCAAGTGCAACCGGCCGCCAGCCGTCCTGTACCTTGGACTTTTATTAAAAGAGGCCAGTGGCTTGACTGTCACTGTCTACATTCATGACCACGTAAATGATTTTCAGAAAAACATCAGGCAGTGGCATGAAATCATGAAGATTCTGCCAAAGCCTCCCCATCATGAGGTAGCAACTGTATTTGTGACCGTAGTATTAGCTTGGTGGCATGTGTGTTCAATTCTGTGAAAAAAGCTGGAACAAGTTTCCTTTTCCCAAATTGTGAGAAAATGTGAAAATGTATTAACTTCACACTTTACACAAAATCTCCAAAAAGGAAGTACCCGCTGGTTTTCTATAGAGAAATAGACAGTTATTACTCAGTCATTTTAGTTGTCAGAATAACCATCAACAGATCAATCAGATAACTTCGTGTGGTAAAGGGAAGTAACAAAAAGAGAATTTAAGAATATGGTAACCTGTGTATTTTAATGTGAGAATATAATCCAGAAGCTTTAAAAAAGTAGAAAAGAATGTCAGGAAAATGGTGGAAAAATCACTAAAAAGGCTGCAGAGGTTTTCACCCGATTAACAAACTAATAAAATCCCTCTGATGGGAGGCAAACCTTGAAACACAGTGTTTGTCCACTCAAGCACAAAACTATTTATTGTCCGATAAAAAGGTCAATAGATGATTCACAAATAGGCATTTGCATTTTTAAATTGCTTGAAGATTTATATTTTTTTTCTTACACATTTAAAAAACCAAAGTTGAAAACTAATTATCAAAATAAATTGATGCAAAGCAGGTTTTTGTCTTTTATACATTTATTTTCTATGCACATAAGATAATATCATTACCTGTTACTTTACTTTGAAAAAAACAAAAACAATAAGCGTTTAGATATAATTTTGATGCAGCTTTTTATGTCTAAGGGTTATAAAGAGTTTTTCTACGTACCGCCACAGCAATCCTCCCCAGCACATGCTCTGGAATTTTTTTGTAGACATCCAAAGATCCACCTGTATAAAACAAACTGATCTGTCACCCCAGGTTGGTGCAATATTGACGTAGCTTATTTTGAAGTCTTTGAGAGTACTGGTGTTTAGAGAGCACTTACTGCATGCTTAGGAAGAACTCTGTTTTCTCTACGCATTAGTGGCTCAAATGTTACCAACTGAAGAGCTTCCCAAAAGACAAATTTAACTTCAATTATATCTCTATATTGTTACATTTTTGAGGAGGAAACAAAACTTGGACACGTGAGTCCACGGGTCATACTAGTTATATTTTCTGTCTAACACTTGTGCAATGTACTTGTGATTTTTCTTTTTTTACATTGACATTAACTTCTGTTTTTAAGGACTTTTAATAATTGAGTACAAGTCAAGGAAAGTAGCACAAATAAAACAAGTTTAAAAGTTTAACAGACTTTGCAGAGATGCTGGAGAAGGTGTGAAAAAAGGGAATTGCTGTGTGAACACACACTTGGACAAATGCATACCCACTTCCACCATTCAAACCACCCACATACAAATACATCTACCAACGCTCCTCAGTTAAAACTCATCACACCCTTGTAGCTTTTAGCACACAGCCAAGCTAAGCAGCTCACAGCAATCAGAGCTTCCCTTGATCTGCTGAAGTGTAAATGGACACTCAGTGGAGTCTTTTCCTCACATCCAAAGGAAAAGATTAAAAGCTTACCATCCATAAATTCTGTGCATATGGATATCCTGTTCTCTACAAAGAAGGCACTGAAGAATGTGATGATGTATGGGGAATCACACTGCAATCAAAGGAAAGTCTGTCATTATTGATGAGCAAAATCAAAACTTACTCATGTTAAAAGCTGATTTTAATAACAACTGTTTTACAAGATGAAATAGTTACTACAGTGCTCCCAATAGTTTATTGCAGAAGTTGAGTTCCAAAAACAAAACCACGATAGGTGAAATCCACAAGCAATGATGATTACAGATGTTTTGAGGCTGTAAAACCCCTCGCTACACACTTTGTACGCTGTTCTCAGACAGACATGAACATTTTCACACTTTTATATCTTGTTAAAACTCTCAAAGTTCAAGCTTTCATAGAAAAAAAGTCTAAGATTATAGGATGAAAACAAAGCCCCACCCCAAAGTCCTCAGATCTGCTTCCTCAAATTAAGGAATGTCCGCAGGATTGTGGAGATCCTCAAAGTATTAAATTCACCACTCGACAATGTCCCCAGTCAAAGTCAGTAACTCCCCACCTGCACTGAAAACGGTGCCTGCAAAAAAAAAACGACTTCCCCTTCCTGAGGCGCCGGATGAATTGACAGAACCTCTGATAGTCCTTCTCCATGGCCTCACAGAACTCCTCCCAGAACCGAGTTTTTGAACCTACAACACCCTAGGCTACCCTCAAGAGGGGTTGGACTTTGTGTCTGGAGGCGAGCCCACCTATATCTAGACAAAGTAGTAGAATCTTGGATTGCATTTCTCATAAAGGGGTTTTGAACTGCTCTCTGTCTGGATCGTCACCCAGAGCCTGTCTGCCATAGGAGACTGTCCCAATACAGGGTAGCTCCTGAGATCACTCAAGAGTGGCACTCAAACCCCTTTACCACTTTAAGGTGGCGGTTTAAGGAGAGACCATCTACAAATGTAGTAATAAAAGTGAACTAATATGTTACTTTCAGCTGGCACTCTCTTTCGAGGTATAATTTATAATAAGATGCTTTAAGACATGCAGTAATGTGACCGTTGGGGTCTTTTATAGGTCATGAATGAAAAACAAAGAAAAATATAAAGGAAATCACTTTGAATGAAAAGTATGTTTGCTGTGTGTTTAGAGGAGAAAAACAAGGGTTTTGATGGAAACAGACTTGACTAAATAACACCAACCTTGTAAAGAATTTCTAATTCTGACATAATTTGCTTTTGTAACTCCACAGTAATATCCAGAGGAATGACCTGGAAACAAACAAAAGAGAAAATCAATATAACAATTTAATTACCCATTCATAAATATTTAAATAAGCAAATGGAGACATTTTATAAAAAAGTCATATACATGGATATAATGTAAAATAGATACATGCTCACCTTGACAGCTAAAACCCGTTTGCCAAGAACATGGTATGCTCTAAAGGGACAATACAAAAAAAAAAAGAAAAAAGAAATGAATAAAACTCAGGACATAAGGAAACAAAAACAGACGCTGACGCAGACGGACATTGAGCCTGCTGGGAACCAGGTGCTTGTTTGCATTCTACGTACTGCAATCACAAGAAGACAGGCATAAAAAGAAGCCACGTGTGAATGCATAATAGAGGAAATATTTACACACACATAATAGCTTTCAGGGACACTTGCAGGCATGTTCTCACAACCATGTGAAATTCCTAAAAACTTAACCTGTTTGAATGCATCATTCACCAAATACTTAGTAATAATCTTTTGTCATTTTTGAATTGACAGTCAACAAAACAGCTGCAACAGCATCAGCAGCAGCAGAGCTCTAATTAACCTTTGAGTACCGAGAGTCACACTTAAAGACATTTTGTGAATATTAACTAATGAGTCATTTTCCTGCTCTTCAACACTGGGATTCCTGGCTCTATTTTAGCCGGACAAAAAGCATTTTGTGTTCATCCTGAACATGTAACCTATGACAAAACCCTTAAGAAACACTTTTTGTAAAGAGTGTTTTTATTTTAATTAACCCCTTTACAATCTCACAAAGATTTAAAACTTGAATAAATAATTTCCTTTGAATGCCAAACACCAAGAACAACAAAAGTGGTTTATTTGACACATTTTCCAGCAAACAACTATGAAAAATTAATTTAAAATTGTTGACTTGTTTGTTCATTGATTCACGAATAACTGATGTTGGTTTAGTAAAATCTTGTTTTATTTGATAAAAGAAAAAACTGGACCGTTTGTTAGGGATGTGAATTGATCCTGCTACAACTGGAAGTTTTTGGTGTTTTTTTCACAATACGTTTATTTTGGAGATAATTGCTCATTTGGACCTGGTTCATTTTAATTTAGCACACGACTAACAAAATAAGTAAACAGAAGGATGCTTGAAATTTCAGTAAAACTCCTCTATTTGCCAACATCGGTGGCAGAAAACTGGACACTTTTTTTTTAATCGTTCACATTAACACTAAAAACCTGATACAGCTGCCCCCAGCTCTAGTTGTTCCAGACAGAGTTTAGAGTTTCATGCAGAGGTCACCGACAGGGCCTATAATGATTTAATTAGCCTTAATGCCAGGAGCCGGTTTTAGTTACAGCCCTTGAAGGTTGGTTCACCGTAGCAGTGACAATACCTCAAGACCTCTTAACATACAATCCTCAAGGACAAACACTGTCCAGCAGCTGTCAGGTGAAGGGAATAATGCTGGCTCACTGAACGTCACACAGATTGTTTAGCTGTTAAGTCACTTTTGCATATATGACACCCGAGTGCCTGCCTGTCAACAAATTGTACAGTGTGTTTATGATGCAAAGTACGTTTAACGTGGCCACCTTAAAAAGGTTAAGTTTCTTTTCAATGAGACTCGTTCAAACTAGCTTGATCTTCATCTATTGACATCTATAAGTGCTGCTTTTGGTACAAACTCATAATTCAAACCCCCATCGTTGGTCCTGGGTCCTTCTTTAGACATCTGACTGATATCTGACTGATGGCATACATATGACTGACTAAAGTTTTTGTTTAAATTACTATTAAAAAAAATCTGAAGTAAAAATCCAGTGCCAGCAATACGGAGTGAAGTGCAAGCCAAGGGTAAAGCCTTTAACCCCAAACAAAATCGTTTTTTTCTCAAAAGTAGGGTTTGTTTCAACATTCCTACTGATAAATACTGTTTATACTGTTCTAATTTTACAGCCAATATGCTTGAAAAATAATTGATGTTTCTTGATTAAAAGAAGGGATTGGTACACATTTTTATTATATGTTACACATTACCAGGACCCAAAACAAACTGAGGAACATCAACCAACATCAACTGACACATTGATGTTTGTTTACTAGTCAGGCTAAATTACGGAATCTCTTTGTATGGTTGTGTCTGTCTCACATTAGGGGCGGCTGTGGTACAGCGGTAGGGTGGTCATCCTCTGTTCGGGGTTTGATTCCCACCATGTCCGCCCATGTGTTGAAGTGTTCTTGGACAAGACACTGAACCCCACACTGCCTCTGATGGAAGGTTGGCGCCAGTGTTTGGCAGCAAAGCCACCATGAGTCTGTGAATGTGTGTGTGAATGGGACTGTGACTGTAAAACGCTTTGGGCCTTCAATGAAGGTGGAAAAGTGCTATAAAAGTATACGTCATTTACCATTAAGCCAAACAAAAGGGGCAATAGAGGTGAAAATGTTTGCTTAATGCATTAATAGTCGCCTGAAAAATGATGATTCCTGGATATGTTAAGAGCAAGCAGGAAAGCATTTCAAAGAACAAAACAAAAAGCATCTCTATACATTTTTATAGCTGTAGGTGAGAAGTGACTTGTTGGTTACAGTTTCATTCTCACACCGTCCTTGACCACTTCAAGGCCGACTATCCCTGTATGAGTTACAATGACAGTCTTGTGACAGCAGGAAACTTGGAGACAAGGTTACACAGGCTCCCCCTGCCACTTCCCCCTGATCTGACCTCAGTAAATGTGCCCCATTGCCTGGATCTTATTTACACTCCAGCTCGCTCAGTAATAAAAGCTCCATCATGCAGTATTCATAGGACCTCTCTTGAAGTTAAGGCTATGAGTTACTGAAACTGCCCTCCCAGATAAAGGATTACATAAATATACATAATATAATGCCACAGTAATAAGAAGTTGCCTTTTCCTCTCCGTTACTATTTTGGCTTGAGCTGTCTTCACAGTTCTTCTACCAAATGGAAAGGAAGTAAATATCACTTAATATTGCAAATCAACAATTCACTGTCCACCAGGATGTAATGAAGTCTGACAAGTGACCAAACAGAAATAAACCATCATCTTTTCTAGGAGAATGAAATGTTATGAAGTCACTATTAGAGTAACAACAAGCTTAAACTTTAAGATTAAAAAAGAAAGTAACCGATACAAATCTTTGTACCAGCAGATGTATAGAGTTGTTGCTACACAGAGACAAAGAAAAACGACACCTACTAGTTGATGTTACTATTTCTGAGGTGTTCTTTCCTTGCTTGCTGTTCCAAGTGGTTCAAAAAAAAACAAAAACCTGAGTGCTGCACATGATTAAGAACCAAAAAACAAGTCAAAGGGAGTCATTTAAACTCCCACTCCTATCATATTTTGATCTATTTTAAAAGCGTTCCCAGTTGCCCTTCAATTATGATTATGGTGCCTTTTGTTTTCTAGGACATAGTTTCTGCAGAGCGGCAGTAATTTATAAAAAATTTACTTCAGAGATTTGGGCGGAACCATTGGTGTGGAGCAACACACACACACACGCATGTCACCCAACCTAGGTGATGTGTGTGTCAAAGCCACCATCTTTTCTGTCTTTTCCAGTGTTTTAAACTGTTTGATGCATATGTCAACAGTTCAGCAAGGTTTTCCCTTATCAGGATATTAAGCAATATTGCTAGTGTAGCAATACATAGTTTATTAATTAATGTATTATTTTTTCAGTTAAATAAAACAGATACTTGGTTAATATAAGATAAAAAAAGAAACAAGTTTAAGAGTCACAGTAAGTATAGAGAAAATCCTATTGCTGTCCATCTCCACCAAGGGAAATCTCTAAATTTAGTTTAAAAATCCTTATAATTTTAACTATTGCAGTAAATTTTACTCTCCAAAGAAAAATAATATCAATTAAAGAACTGAAGAAAAAAAATCATACTGCAAGTTTCCAAAGTGAAAAGTAAAAAAATATAGATTTATAACAGCCTCACTAAATCAAATTATTATGGCACTTTTCATTTAATGTTGGATCTCGTGCTTGTCAGGAACCCATCAAAAAATAAAAAAAACATTTGGACACACACACAATTGAAAAGTGGTAAAAGAAGCACTATAAGAAAGGAAGGACTTTGGAAGTGACGTCAGACAGCAGAAAATCTAGAGACAAAACAGGTAAAAGAAAAAAAACACAGAACTAACTACTGCTGCTAAGTAGCTGTCATCACTATCACAGCTCAGCTGATGTTCCTGTTTGTCTGATGGTCGTCTTTTATTTGCTTTGCTGGATCCACGGGATCTGCAAAACAGTCTTCGTGTCCTTGTTTCTGTATTTATAAGCCATTGAGCCTGTTAGATTGGTGGACATTTGGTAGAGACAGTGTAATAAAAAACAACAGTTGACTTTGATGGATGGTTTGGAGAACATGCAGCTCTGAAGTGCTGCACTGCTGGTAACAACCACTTGAGTCTAAACGGCTCTGGGTCATAAATGGGCCAAGAGGTTAAAAGGGGGCAGGATTCCATGCAGAGAAACAGTGTTTGCAGTGACGCACTGACATTCTTTGACTGAAATTACACTAGAAAAACAAGTAAACACATGTAAGATGCAAAAGCATCAAACTACAAGTATTTATTTTGTGTGGCTCCTTTGAACCCCTTTAAAATTCAGGTGTTTCACATAGAAACTGTTTTGCTCTTGAGTACCTTTCATGAATAGTACTAAGCTATTTAGATTTTTTAAATGTTAGTATCGTTTTTATGGTTTTATGTGCATTTTTGTTAACTATTTGTAATGCTGGTGTTTACTAAAAGCCAGAGTGAGAGATGTTTGTGATCCTTTGTACATTCATGAAGTACTTGTGTTCATCAACTATTTATGAGCAGAGAAATTGTTGTTGACTTCTTTTTGTTCATAATTTGTTTTAAGTATTGCCAAAAGTTAAACAAATCAGAGATTGTGATTTTTTTGTACATCTAAATGCATCAATAATAGTCAATTATTTGTGTCAAGATCTTGCTCCAGCACATAAAGTGGTGATTTTTTGTCAGAGAATCTTAAATTACTTATCTAATAATGTAATTAGCCTTCTAAAAAAGTACTAATGTCAATAACAGAAAGTCTATACCATGCAGTCAAAAGGCAACAACAGTTTAGGTGTGATTTGTTCAGCATGTTTCAATTTGCTTACTTTATCTTTTCAGCCAAGAAACTTCCTTTGTCAATACACATGGATTTTGTTTTTGCTGGGCTAAATTGACTGAAAAGTTGTTGACTTTGCGATATCGGCTTTCTTCAGTGCAGTGTAACCACTTCTGGTGCCAAACTGATGACCAATCTTTTTCTGCCAAAACTATGACAGGCCGGTGCCTTTATAGAACAGTTTTTAAATCATAAAACGGCCAGCAAAGAACCAACATAAAAATACGAGTCTGTGCTTTCGATCAGCTTCAAGAAACGTACTAGTTTTACTGGGGACTGTCTGATGAAAGTCACTCTGTCAGGTCAAGGTTAGTCTGAGAAGTGATCAATACCTTGATCTCAATAAAAGATTTAAACAGCGAAGAATTGATGGAAAGAGAAAACATGAAATAAGATAGAAAGATAGAGGGAGCATCACAAATGCCAACCTTGTCATAACGCTAGCAGGTTAACAATACATTTGTCTTTAGGATGGAGCTCTTCATGGTGGCAGGTAAAGTGGTGAGCTATAGAACGATTAAGTCATCGGCTGTCACTTCTTACAGTGCCAAATCAATATTTAATATGTTTGCAACCTTCAAAGCAGAATAAATAAATGAAGACACAGGCACAAACCAGCCTGATAGATGTCGCACCAAACAGAGAGAGATAAATGAACCATAGAGGAAGAGGTGAAGAACACACAAGTCTTCAGAGGAAGCTTTCTGTGGTACATGACATTAAGTCATAAATTCTGACCTGAAAAACTCAAAAGGTTCCACTAAAGCTAAAACAAACCACTGCTACAATAACAATATATAATAATAACTGTAACATCTTCTGTAATATCATCGGTATCGACATCCTTTGATGTTTGGTTGGTGCATAAGCGTCAGAGCCAAAAACTGCTTACTTGTAAACTGCGCCTCCATTTCCATGGCCAAGCAGCTCTTGATAGTGGATATCTTGGGCATTTATCTGCTGATAAACAAGTAAGTGTAGAGAAGAGTAGTCAAGAAATAAAATGACATAACCTATTCAACTTCAGACCTGCATTTGTAAGTTTTAGAACAATGGCATACAGGGGTTTGCAACATGGTTATCTGCAGCTATAAATAAGTCAGGCATTGGGTCATCCCAAGTTCAGTGTCACAAAAGAGAAAAAAACAATAAAACAAAAACAAGGGGATCAATACAACTATTGCCCTCTAAATTGTAAAAAAGAAAAAAAAGGATATTGTGTTTTGGTGAGTAGAGAAGTGACTGATGAGGAAGCTTAAAAGTGATTCTTCTATCACTCTACATCACCATAGATCAAAAAAAACAATTTCAAATAAAGGACATTTCTTTGAAAATGCTTGTACTTTGTCTATTTGAAATCTCTGGTCAATATTTATGGTTAAGAGACATTTAATTTCTTCATACATTCACAAATTAAGAAGAGGAATTGTACAGTTAAATCAAAAGTTTACATGTTTTGTAGATGAAGGGTTTTAGGTCAATTAGCAACACATTTGTACATTTTTTAACTAGTTAAAATACCAATCTGTACCTAAAATTTGCTTAAACATTTGTGATTCTGAGACATGTTGAGTCAGATTTTTTTACAAAATTTATATATATTTTTTTAAGTCATCTTCATAAAAAATGATGCCACTATTCTTACTGTCCATGGCATGAGCAGTAAATATGGTGGAATATGATGTGATTGAATATGATATGATTATAATAGATGGCTGTAGCCAGTGGAGATGAATGGGTGGAGAGAACTGTGTAGATGTTTTAGTGGATTTGGAAGTGGTTTTCCTCATCATCAAACTGGATTTTTCAATTCGGTTATTACCAAAGAGGACCAGCAACTCCAAAAAGTAAAGCAAACTCTACACGTGTGGCTCCGCTTGCTCTTCACAGTCAGACTGGAGTTCACAGAGTTGCAAAATTTTCTCTTCCTTCCTACAAATCTAACACTGGTCATTCTAGGCAAACAACTTGATCTAATTTCCACTGCACATCTTCAAAAATGGAGGACTTTGCCTTCAGTGCTTTTTTCAAAATTGCAATGTGGTAGTTATTATACTGCTGCCGTGATAATGGCTTCTTCGTTGAGTGGCCTTTCAGACCATGCTGCTTCTACACTAGTTTGAAAGTGACTAAATATATTCTCACCAGCTTACAGCAAAATGAAAAGAGCTTATGTTCTTATTTTTTCTCAACGCCACATTCTGTTGTTGTCATATTGTCAGTGTTTTAAAGCAGAGTAATCTCAGTGTAGGTATACTTCTCACATTGAATTATGAAACAATTAATACATATTGAGTTATTTTCTTTTTAGATTTAGCAAATACAAATTATTTTGATTAACCTGGCTGGCCTAAAAATGTATTTTCATTCAGTGTACATAAATTCAATTGTTTAGAAATGTGCTTTATAACGTATTAGAAATGACCCATTACGCAGGTAAATTTGGATATTATTAAAGATGAGCCGACTCATTTATTGGATCATTTAAAGTTGCCGTAATAACAAAGAATGTAGTATAAACAAATCTATTTTTTAAATATGACTCAATAACTAGAACCAGAAAACACAAAGGGCCTACAAGGACAAGCTCCATGGAATTGAATGAGTCAGAACAATGTTCCAGTGAATAAGATTAAGTAAATTGCACAAAAAACTTGCATTGCATCCAATTTAGAATATGAGAGACAATTAAAAAAATATATAAGGTTAGCTAACATAAATGTGAGCACGTTCAAGAATAAGAACAGCACATAACTCACTGCAACACAATAAATGTGATTATGGTTTGAACTGAAGAAAAGAGAATGAGACTCACTCACCTGCCCATTTGTCAAGATCTTCTTGAGTTCAGCTGAGGACTTTTTTAAGCTGCACAAAAACAACAACAACAAAAACTCAATTATGTTCCAAGAAAAACACAAGTTTCAACGTTTCATTTAAAAAGCAAGCAGAAAATTCACCTGTTGTTGGCTACGGAGTCAGACACAGCATGAGTGCAGTCACTGGCAGGGTTGGGTCTTGTATTCACCTGGAAATAAACACATTTGAAATGATTTCAACGGCAAGGCACAGGAAGGAAGAAAGCATTTGACTTTCAACTTCTGATGGTAAAGGAAACGCGTGCTTTTCCCTATTGATATGAACTTTATTAATCTCACAGAGGAGAAAACTTCCAAAAGAAATACAACTAACAATACAAATTACAAAATAACCCAAAAATACGTTTATTCATACATAGAAACATATATAAAATAATTTTGATGACATAGTGGCGAAATAGAGAGAACATGATGGCTTGCTAAGGAATATTCAAATTTTAGACAACTGTATCTACACATACATAGAGCGAATTACAGCTTCAACAGAAAATAAATGATAGAAAATGGTCAGCAAGGGCTCAATAAAAAATGAAAACATTCAAAATGTGATCAATCAAGAATGACTTTGCTCCTCCTATCCTAGATCTCTTTCTTCTGCATCTCTGTTTACTCCAAGGACCTGAGTACTTATCCCAGTTATTGAACACAAATGAAGAGATGAGACTCTATAAAGGAGGGTACTAAAAATAACTCTAATTGAGGTCAAAAGTCCTATCTGTTGGGTCCAAAAAGGCACAGAGATTTTCTCTTTAATTAGTGCCCAGGAAAACCTAATTTCAATGGAACACTGGGCTCCCCTAAGCCAATTACTCTGGTATTAAACCAGGAGAAAATAAAGAGGAAAATCACCAAAGAACTAACGGTTTTTTAAAGAACACCAACTTTTCAAAATGGACCTCTGACCTTAAAAAGCAGAAAAAAAGAAAGAGCCCACAAAGAAGTGGCTGTAACCAAGGCTCCTATGAGAATACATTGAATAAAGTCGTTTTTGTATTTCTGTGGGGGTTGATTTTATCATTGAAATGCAGATGGTTATAATGTGGATCAGTAAGAGAGACTGAGGACGTGTCAAGTCATTTAACCCATGATAATTAGCAACGGCTTTCAATAGCGACATATGCCAAACACAACATGGGAAAGATTCAGTGAAAGGCCATTTGGAGGCTTGTAATGACAATTTCACAGTCGAACAATGACGTGCTCTTTACAGAGCAATTTTTCTCCAGTCAATGCTGAAAATCCCCCAGCGGTAGGGAATGAGAGAATCCTAAAACTCTGAAGGGGAATCAGATTTTCACACAAACACCCCAAACTCGACTGACAATCCTAGAATAAGAACTAGAAAAACACATAAAGACCGGGTAGGAGGAGGGAGAACGAAAGAGACAAGCCCCGAGACATGAACAGCCAGATATCCCCATGCATAAACATAGACGCAAAGAACAAGAGAACGAGTGAAAGAGAAGGAGAGCCTTGACTTCAATTGACATTTCAATAAGTGGAACACAGCGTTACCAATCCATTTGACTCAACTTCCCATATCCCCTCCCCTCCTTCCCTGTGTAAGGCAGCTGAAACAATTATTGTGATACTTACCTTCAGGCCATGTATGTTCCGGATCCCTGGAGTCTTGCCGGCTGAAACAGTAATTGACTAGATTGTAGAGCACATCACTGGACCTTTTACAAATGTGTGGCAAAGAAATCAGCTCTTTATAAATAATAAGAAAAAAAGAAATGAAATGAGGGTTATACTGAAATTAGTTGTGGACATGAAGTGATTGAGACGCTGGGCTCCTGAGACAGTTGGTGGAAGATGGAGATAAAAGCAACCAGACTTAAAAAAAAATAAAGAAGAAGAAAAAATAAACAAGTAAATAAACTATAAGGAGTTTAAGAGCAGCAAAGAAAACGTTTTACGTCTTTGCCTTTGGGGCTGGTTCATACAGAGCAGGCCACCAATAATAATGCAACATTTATATTATATTTTCAAATAAGATTCATATGAATCCGCTCTAAGAATACAAAAATGGGGAAAAAAACTGTGCAGGAGTTAGAAAGATAGACAAATTTGAACCTCTGATGTCCATGAAGCAACATTTTTAAGCTAACACCATAACAAAATAATCCGAAATTTACTCGTCTTTCGTGTTACGTTGCTGCCGCACATCAGGAAGTGTCACTGTACCTCTAGGAAAAATTTGTAGAGGATCTGGCAGCAGTCCATTCATGCGCTGTTCATTCACTGTGTTTAGGTACTGAAGAGCAAAAGGAAAAAACATTTCATCTGTTTTGCATCGGTTCATAAGTAAATACACGCAAAACGATTATTTCACCAGAGTCAACATGAAGCCACAGCTTAGAAAATGCACATTTTGATAATCTGTTACTGGATGAAAACCCCATGGACCTATTCTCCAAAACTCTTGGATTGACCCTTTTCTCTTCAGGTCAACGGCTCACCTAACTCTCATATTCTTCAGGACCAACACAGACACACACACACTCCCAGGCCTCCCAGCAGCCTGCTAAAGCAAACCAGGAACTGATGTTTCCGTTTCCCGAACCATCTGTTCAAACTGCGAATGTGTGTGAGCATGCTGCAAAAACAGGCCTCACACGGGACAAAGACACTTAAGATGTAGCATACACATACATGAGTTAATTGTGTTTAATTTACTGTCCAATGTGTACTACATGTGCATGACAGCATTATGCAAATGTGCGCTCTTATTTTGGGGGGATGGAAGAAGTGGGGGGGGGCAATGGGACCAGGAATTGATCAGAATGGCTACCCAAGTGGCACAGCTGTTATTAAAAGGTCTATTTATCACTGTCAGATCCCCTTCTTCGCTCTTAGCTCTCTGCCTTCACCCTCCGGCACTTTCACTTGGCTACATTTGTACAATAGGACTAATACTTAAAAAAAAAAAAAAGAAA
This sequence comes from Oryzias celebensis, assembly GCA_014656515.1. NCBI lineage: Eukaryota > Metazoa > Chordata > Actinopteri > Beloniformes > Adrianichthyidae > Oryzias > Oryzias celebensis. The sequence goes on along the minus strand of BNCR01000003.1, from coordinate 23,453,518 downwards.
AGAAAAACTAAATGACACGCTGTGTGTGTTTGAGGTTGCAGGAGAGGATCGGGTTTCACGTACATTTAATTTTCTGCTCAGCTAGCTTATTGATTAGAGCTGCAATTACCACCTAATCTGTAGTAGGTGTGTTATTAAAAGAAAATTTCCATTCTTGGCCAATAACTAAACAGCGTCCGATCCCAAATACCATCACTCAGCCTTAAGGGACGTGTGAGAGAACAGAGAACGCATGAGTCTCCTCATCATTTGCACACTAAGGGGAAACGAGAGTAAAAGAATGGTGGAATCAGAACAACCATCTCCAGGGGAGCCAGGAGAGAAAAAGATGAGGTCATGTTTTTTTTAGCACCTGACATGGAGCGGTCTTTAACTTTGAACAGGGATGTCTGTCTTTCAAGGCATCGAACAATGATTATAGATGCCTGGAAGTCTACCCGGTCTCCCAGGATCACAAGCCAATCAATGTTTTTTCTTTTTCTTTTCTGATGAGGAGGCCTTTCACAATAAATGTCCCCTTACGCTGATGTCAATTAGGTGTTGAGTTGGTGCATTAATTTTGTTCAAACATCACAAGAAAAACTTTTTTAATAGAAAGTACTAAATCAAGTGTTAAGAAAAGAAAAAAAATATTGTTTGACAGCATTGCAGTAAATTTATAATCAGTAACATACACAGACAGGAACCGCACTACACACAAAGTGACAGGCTATATAAATGATCCGATCTTTCACCTAACATGTGGTTTCCCTTAATTCCAATTAATTTCACATAATGGCTGTCTGCTCACCTGGAATTAATATCACTGATGTCAAAATCTACTGAGGTCTCTATGGAGGCCAAATGACAACTACAGCAAACAACCACAAATAGAAAAAAATGCATACAAAGTAACTGACTAGTTTAAATTATATTCCAGTGAGTTTCAGTATTGAGTTTCAGTGATCAGCAGCTTTTTATTTACTTGGCTGTCCCAGGAGAAGAAACCCATTACAGAGCTCCTGGATTTATTTGACAAAATTTCACAAATGGATGTTCTGAGGGTGCAAAAAAATGCAGAGTTGATATAAAATATTTGTTCATGGTACAATGAATATGTGTCAGGGTCATACATTAATATGCACTCCAGGCATGTCATGCTATCACACGTAGAAAGAACTAGCGCTGGGCGCTGGAACGGCTCTCTAAATAACTGGCATCAGCAATTATTAATAAATAAAAAATAAGAAAGAAATGAAAAACCCCAAAAGGATTAAATGATTCGTATATGTGCAATGTATAGATGTTTTCAATTATTGTTCATTCCACCTGACATCCATCAGAAGAAAAACATAAAAGTGTAAAAAAATAAAAAAGAGCTAAGGTCAAAGTTTTTTGTGTGTTTTCATTTTAGATTTGCAACACATCTGCTTCAGTTTGCATAATTTCCCCGCTACCCTGTGCTACTTAATGATTAAAAAGCAACCACAAGAGATACAACGGACAAGAAACAAAACAAAACAAAAAGAAAAAAAAAACCCAGAAGAGTGTGTAAATTGTGCCTGTGGCAGTAGCAGCATCATTGTGAGCTGATGGGGGGTAAAAGACATCCATAGATGAAAGTAGATTTTGAACAATTCTGGAGCCTGGAGGGGGGGTGTCGCTCTTTAATGAGGCAAAACTTTAAGTACTGAATAATAAATAATAAAAATTGACAGTTCATTTAGTTTTCAGTGTACCTCATAAAAAACCTCATTACATGCCATTACTCTTACTGTCCATGGCATGATCAGTAAATATGGAGGAGTATTAAAATAGATTGCAGTACCCAGTGGAGATTGAATGGGTGGAAAGAATTGTGTAGATGCTTTAGTGGATTTGGAAGTAGTGTTCCTCATCGTCATACTGAATTTTACAATATGGTTATTAACACTTAGCTAGTAATTTTCAAATTAAATAGAAACTGAAGCGACACAGATAAATACAATTCTAGTCTGCTGCACTTGCTGAGTCTAGATGAGCTAAAATGACTTTTCCAAAGCACTTTCCTGTACTATATTATAGACTTACATCCTCAACTTTAGTCCTACAACAAACTGACAAAGCTTATCATTTTTTTCTAAATTAAAATGAATGCAGTTCACTTTCATTGTAATCCTAATTGATTTAGGAAATAAATGTCAGATTTAAAAATAAAAAAAAACAAAAAAAAACAGAGAACATTAAAGGCATTATCTTTCTTAAAGAAAACGTTCAGGGCGTGGATGTCAGTTCAACTACACAGTGTAGAACACTGGAAAAGTATACTTTTCCATCAAAAGTAAAGGTGAAAGTGAGATGTGACCTGAATGTGAAAGTCTTTTACCTGACCTTCATTGATATCAAACAAAGTCCAACCGCTTCAATGCTAAAGTTTTACTGTTGGGAACTTCTAAATTTAACATAGTAATTGAGGTCTGTCGAGTCTGGCTATTATGTTTTCTTGTAGTTTCTTTGACCTTGATATGAAGTTGCTGAGACTCGTACTCCTGAAAAGACTGCGTTGAATACTTTCGCTTTATAGCATCCTTTTACAAAGCAGAACAATGGTCCTAAAATTATTTGGGAGTGCCCTTATGACACTAACAACGTGGAATGGAAGGTAATAATGCTCCTGCCCTCCTTCACATATCTCAATTCTTAAAAGGTAAGAAAAAAAAGGAGCTTTTATAGGTCGTATACTTTCTGATGGCAAGTCGAAAATATCTGAATATAAGTACTTGTCTGCCTCAAGAGCAGAAACAGCTTTCTTACCCTTTAAATTTTCAATAAATACAATGTATTTTATAACACCCAGATTTCTAAAACTCTTAGAATAAAGAATTTCTTTGTTCAGTGACTCTATTTACTTTATTATTCAAAAAGGAGATGGCCACCACACAACCTTTGTAAGTTTAACGCTTGAAAACACAATGACAGAAAAAGTACTTACGTATGACAACATGGCTTTGAGTTCTTCATCACTTCTGACAGTGATTCTGTCTCCCACCTCATCTTCATCTTAAAAAATGATGAGAACACAAAAGACGTGTTACAACCTTACAAACAGCACAGTGGAGCAAATATCCAACAGCTTAGGTAACCTTGAGATTCAATGAAGCCAATTTTTTCATCCTCCTGTCAAAAAATGAATAAACTCAAAGTTTGTCAGCTAAATATTTAACGGGAAGAAAACAATTTGTCCAGATTAATCAATTTACATCCGAGTCCAAGGAGATAAGTTGTCGTGTCCCAACAAGGATAAATTTTAGGCCTGTAGCTATTCAATATTTACATAAATTATATAATCAATGTTTCAAAACTTTAAAATTCATTTCATTTGCTGATGACACAAATATATTTTACTCTACAGACAATCAAAGGGAACGTATCCATGTGTTGAACACAGAGTTTAACAAAATAAAATCATGGATGAATTACAACAAACTATCTTTGAATCTTGACAAAACTAAAGTGACGTTTTTGGTAATTACAATGCCAACACAGAGCTCTCAATTAAAATAAATAATGTCTTAATTGAAAGCGTCACATACATCAAATTCTTAGGAATTGTAATCAATAACATACACATACAAACAAAAGTTTCAAAAAGTATATCAATCACCAATAAATCTAAAAATATGTTAGAATACAACTGTTGATACTTATTATACTGCACCTAAACATTACCATATTGCACCTACTGTATAGAAATTTGGGGTAATAAATATAAAAGTTCATTTCATCGTCTCTTTTTACTTAATAAACAAGCCATAAAAATTATAAATAAGCCGGTTATCTTGATCATACAAGCAATTTATTTTATCAATCCAGACTTTTAAAACTGTATGACCTTGTTGATTTTTGCACCGTCCAAATTCTATACAGAACTAGTGGTAAAACATTAAATATCCAAAAAACAGTTCTTAGATAATGAAGGAGGCTACAAATCTTTTGATTAACTATATGTAACTATAGAAAGGGTTCATTTCACTCATTTGCAGGAAGAAACGGAAGGGAGCAGACCAACCGTTTCTGAAACTCCGTCTCAAACTCTTGCCATTTATTAAAAACTGGGTGTTTCCTAGTTACAATGCTACAATGTTACATGATGTATGATTCATGTTACTTTTGACTGAAATCATGAATTTTTTTTGAGAATAATCAATAATCACTAAGTACTCAATTTTGTTCCGGATCTAATCAGAACTGGATTATGAAAGCTATGAAATTAAGTAACTATGTAGGGATGGGATTGTATAAATCCACTTCTTCACACTCCTTTTAGATCAATTAATCAAGCTCTACTAGACTTCAGTTATTAATCACTATACTTAATGAATGTTAATAAAGTATGAATAATGAAGTACTAACACTATTTAATATTATTTATTTTGTGATCTTGTTATAAATGGAATAATGCCCGACAGTGCATTTTCAGAAATTAACACTCAGCATGGAAGCCTTAACCACGCTTAGGCGTCACTACGTCCCTACGACGCTTCTGACGTGTCATTTTTGGTTTATTGAATACTTACTCCTTAATTTTTTTAAATGAATCGCGTGCGTTAACACATTAACGTTGACAGCCCTAATTGCAACATACTACTTACAGTTTAAAGCTCGGATACAATTTTTACAAATAAATCTGTGAAACCAAATAGAGGAGAAACGCCCATAAAATACAAATGATTTCTTAGAGTCATTATGCAAGTACTTCTTTTTTTTATGTGTTTAGATGAATCTGTCTTGGGTAAAATCACAAAAGGGGGTGGGTGTCAAATGTTTTAAATTCAGTTCCTTCTGCTAGTTATTGTTCCAAAATTGTCTTACAAGTGTCTGTTTTTTGTTTTGCTAAAGGCAATACAATATTTTATGTATGTTTAACATGGAAGGATTAAAATAAACGAACAAAAACAAGAAAAATAGCAAATACAAATCAGTAGTGTGGCACCTAGGACAGCTAATAGATGGCATGAATAGTTACAAATAAGAATAAGAAGCGGTGGGGGGTTAACAGAAGCAAGTCTTTTTTCTGTAAAGTAACTGAGGAAGAGGAACTTACACTCAAAGGCAGTGACAGTGGCTTCTGGCATCACATCCCTGATTGCGACCTGGAGAGTTTGGTACAATAATTACTTAATTTATCACAAACTCATAAGCAAAAATTGCAGCTGAAATAAGTGGATATCAATAGGGATGTAGGCTTAGTTGTGTGAACATAAATATAATGTTCCCTTTTGAATAAAGCATTGAGTGTCTACAGAAAAATCATCTAACATCTAGTTCTGCAGCTTTTTAAAGACTCACCATCAAGTCACTGAAGTTCAGAAGAGATGGAGAGTCCACGGACGAGTCCATGTCTCCCAGCGGTGTTTTTATGCGGATTACTATAGCTTCGTTGTCCATTTCAAGCACGTTATTTGAAATTAACATGAATAAAGACACCTAAGCCTCATAATACTAGGTTGACTTTCAAGGCTAACGAGCTAACTTTCTGTAGTCTTTTGCTAACATGCTAGCTTAACTTTGATGGAACGAAAACACAACAACTTTTCCTCCAGAGCTCAGTCACTTTAAACTGAGATGTCACGCCATAACCCTTAATGTGTTTACCTTAAAACGTCAATGTGTTTCAGCGTACACTGTTTAGATAAGTTTCACCCGCTGTCATTTATCAATGTTTAGCTGTGCAGCTAGCTCACAGGAAACTGCTGTGCGGTGTTCAGCTATCAACATCCGCTCAGGGAATTTCAAAACAAAAGGCATTTACTTCTGTTCATTTCAAAATATGAAAAGGAAAAATCGACTTGTTTTAAGAAGCACGACATTTTCTGCAAACACAAACTTTGATCTGTTTTATCTAATTAACAAAAACAAGTTGAAGTGTTAAATTGATGACACAAAGTTTGCAAGTTGAGTAAAATATGTGTTTTATATGTGATTTCTTTGTTTAAAAAATGATTTAGCATTGAACAGATATAGTGAAGTTGGACAAAAACTATATGTTTGATCATTAACGTGTCTCCTTTATGCTAAAAGGAAAAAAAATCTTGGCAATAGCCTAATCTTGACTCACAAAGTTTCAGGTGAATGAACTGTACAAAGAACATTTTACAAAAGCGGCATTCCGAGACAGTCTTAAATGTTCTCACAATAACAATGTCTGTGCTGAAATACATGTATTAGTACTCAATGTACCACCATAAGGCATTGCTGTCTCCTGTTCAAACTTATAAAGTAAGATCATCTCTTATGTGTATAGAATCCAACCTCGCTCATGCAGCTTTCTTTTACTATGTAAATACATTCACACATATTATGAAAGACATTTTAAAGGCTTTCAAATGCTCATTTGACACATAGTGGGTATTAATAAGCTTTTACCTTGAGTTGGCAATGGATGATTAATTGAGACTGTATATTCTGGCACAGATTTTAACAGTGTAAGGATTTTCTTGCTACCGCAAATACATTTCTACTTTTAATTTTAATCTCTAGACAAAGTGATCTCTTGCTAATATAAACAAATTTGACACCTAAGTGTGTTAATGAATATTATGTGGGATGATGAGATTAAATTCTACATTATTCATATCGATACAACTCATAGAATGTAATGAAGAAAAACAATGCAGTTAATGGAGGTTATGCTATTCCTGCCGGTGTCAGTGGCCTCCAAAAGAACCATTTAAACCCCCCTTGACCTTAAGTTGAACTCTTTGTTTCTTAATCTCATTTAATGCGTCATGAAAACATTCAGTGTTTGGTTAGCTCCGGCTGTCCCTGCAAATCCAAAGTAAATACATATTTACATAAAATAAAAAATGGAGGATAAAATGTAAAAATATGCACATACTTTATATGTGTATAATAATATTTCTCTTTCTCTCAAATGGACAAATGATGTACACAAAGGTTACAAGTTCATTGCATTGACTTTATCTGGACTGATCACATCATTTACAGCTGTACCAACAGCTAGGTTAAAGACTCATTGATTTCCATGTAATGCCTGGAATTATTACTTTTCCTAATTGTTACAGGAGTGTAAAGAGGAAACAAAACAGGGCTACTGGGCGTTCCGATTGATGCCTCCATCAGCCCTTCTATCAGATGAAAAGCACAGGATCTATACAGCACTTTGTCAAACATACTCTCCCAGGGCTTGACGTTAGGTCCTTCTGCTTTAGGGGCAAGTAGGATGAAGCCCAGTCAGCAATCCACGTTATCAGAAATCAAACTTCTGACTTAGCTGTGAGGAGAAAGTGGACAAGGTAGGCCAGAATTCACTGTCTGGTAATTAAGAGCCATTTTACAAGACCTCCTTTCTTTCCCCACACCTTTTTTTCTTGTTATTGACAAGGTGCTTAGCTCAAAGTTAGACCAGTTTGACTCTAAATATATGAGGCACTCTTATTTAACTTTCTCAGCAAAGACAGAAAAGGCAGTAAATGAGGCAGAAATGATTCCTCACACAAAGATTGCCATTTTTTACTCCATTGTAATTTTGTTTGTGGCTGCTTGTTGTGTGTCGCTAATTCTCCTTCTCTTCTGATGATTATTATTTCATTAGTCCAAGTCAGATGTATTGGTTGGCTTGTTGTGTTTACTGATTAATGAGCCAAAGGCTCTGCTGTCTTCTTTCACTGTAAGGCTGCTAAAGACGATCTTGAAATGCTGTTTGTCTGCTTGTAAAGGATTGATCCATCCCTTGGCATATTGATTCTTGCTTTGCAGCTTTCCGTCTATTATTCTCCTTAATAGCAAAAGTAATTATTCAAGCTCAAAGGTGTGAGTGTGTAAACTCTAAAAATGTATTTACCTTGATAGATCCTAGAATAGGGGGGAATATGAAAGAATCTGAAATTGCAGTTAAGTGAAAAGCTGTCCCACCACCTGTCCTGGGCCATGTCTCAACCCATGTATTCAGATGCGAACGCTTCAGTTGAAATAGTGATATGTCTCATCAGCCTTGAAGCCTGAAGCTGGTTGTTTATTGGTGCTGCCAGAGTCTAGGATCAGATCGATACAATACCCCCTCACACGGGCTCCAAATAGAGGTCAGGACGTGTGGAGGGTTATGGCACTTCGGTGGATATGAATTGCCCGAGCCACCTCTGTCATTTGTTACATCTTCTTTTAAAGTTCATCTCAGAGTTGACCTGTGATAAAGCACGGGGAGTTTGGGAGTGACTCGCATAAGAGTTATGAGGAAATGTACCAACTCATGGACAAGCTGCGTGGTTGGAGACAAATGGATTGTGTGAGTAACTCTCAGGTCTCTGAGCGGCTTGCTTTTGCTGTCGTTCCGAGTGTTTCAAATTCACCTCAGAGGTCCACTTTACAGCTGCGCATTGTTCCTAATAAAACAGAAATATTGCCTCCTCGCTGACCTGCTCATATGGGGCCACAGGAAAATTTATGTAGTGTGTCTCTCTCATGGAAGCTGGTTTTGAACAAAGCCTCACATAAACAGAACAATACCAGATCATTCAGGCTCTGGTCAGTTTGGAGAAGTGATTAAGTGCATTTTTGAAATGTAACTGTTAGACTGATTTACATGTTTAGTCATAAAATATTACAAATGTATTTTCCCATGAAGGCACAGCATTGGATAGTTTCATATGAGCAATCTAATCTTTAAAATACCACAAAAATGAGTTCACAGCTGACGGTTGTCCTGAATGAAAACAAAGATCATATTTTTACTCTCAAATCTTAATTCTATGAATCATATTATATATTACATCCCTGCAAGTTTTAGTTCTTCTGACACAAAAGCACTTTTTTTTTAAATTAATCTTAAACAGAAAATGTTTTACCTGTACCTTTTCCAAGTTCCAATTCTGTTTTTTCCTAAGCTCTGCCAGGCAAAAAGAGTCCTTGATAGGACAGACTCTGTGGTTGGTCCTTTTTTGTGATTAAATGCAATTCCAAATCCATCAGATATGCTCCTAGGTGATGCATGGTTATTCATTTTTGAGTCACTGTTTGCACATAACCAGAGGATAAACCTTTCAAGGTTTTTTGTCCTCCTATTTCTCCTTTCCGAGCTGTTTTTAGATGATATTGTAGCTCCAACTGTGGGTAACGCTTTGACTTATGTGAATTCAAAAAAGACTTTCAGCCCAATGTTTTTCCATCTCCAAAGCTAAATTCTTTGAAAGTCAAGGAAACTTTGAACTAATGTTCCCTGAGGAAATACAAATACTATGAGGTCACTGCTTCTGGATACTTTTAAGGAATATTATCAAGACAACAAATAAACGTCACAATTGACAGTTAAATTATAAGACAAAAAAGGTTTAGTTTTTCTGAAGTCAGATGTGAATGTGAGGAACCTGTTAAAAAAAAAACAACAATTCCAACAGCAAGAGGTCGACACCTCCCTGGACACACGCCTGTATATGTGCAGCAGTGCAGCCAAGACATGTAAGCTCTCCTCGACCACGTGACCCAGGAGCAGAGTGTGAGGTAGCCTGTTTGTTACCTAAAATATTTATCAAACAGATCAACGGAAAGTCTGGGTGTTCTCTCCCAGCAGTCTCCTGTCAATTATTGATGGAGGATGGTACACTTCTGGTGTTTCCGTCTGTTTTAAGGAAAATGCAGAAGCTGTGAAGGTGACAATTTTATAAGTCACATTTCTTTGATTTTCTTTTTCACAAACAAGAGTTATATAAATGTATTAAATTTATAGACACCTGGACACTATCCTCGAGTTGAATGTGATAAAAGATGTTTCTACTACAAAATAAAGTTCACGAGTGAATCAGAACGTAAAGTGTTTTGACAAAGTATTCTCGCAAAATGGGCAATTGAATGTTCTTCCCAGCTGTAGGCAGGCCAGTGTCATTTAGGTGTGCTTAGTCTTTCATTTAGGATGCACAACATACCTGATACTGGAGTGAGTCAGCGGAAAGTTGTGCTGGTCTGTTCTAACCGGCTGCTCAAATGACCACTTACGTTTTTACCTGTAGCTTACAAAGGAACTTTCAAGATGTGGAGAAGAACACCATTTGAAGAAACGCTAGAAGTATAAATCAGAAAACAATTTCTTAATAAGAAAGAAAAAAATAAAATCTCAAACTTAATAAAAATACGCTTTAGCAGTGCATTTGGGTTTTCTGCTCTGCCTTGGACATTTTTATCTACTTTAGAAGAACTAAAGACCCCCCCCCCCCCCCCCCCCCCCACACACACACACACATTGCTTAGTTGAGTCGTCCAGCAACAATAATAATCTTGCATTAAACCAAAGGAAAATAATGTAAAAAAATATCTTAAAACTTAAAAAAGTTACGGAATCAAGCCTTAATTCTGATATGTAAAAAAACGCATACGCATTTCCATGATTACTGCATCAAATAAGAGCCTTTCCTTGGAAAATATGCTGTTAATATTACTTTTATTTTGACATAAAATTATGTTATTTAAATTTTCTGTTTGCATAAAAGCCTTTTTTTTAAAACCATCATTAAATCTTAAACACTCGATGAATACTTTAACATGGTCAAAATAAAAAGGTTATAAGATCATTCTATTAATGCAATTTAACACTTTTTATTTTCAGCAATAATTTCAATAGGTTGATTATTATCTAAATTCAAAAGAACTCTAAAATATGAGCTTTATACTCTACCTGAACATTTCTGCGGTGAACAAAATTGGATCTGCTGGCCAGTGAATAAGTTTGGATATTTTATAATATGCTTAATGAAGGATTTTAATATATTTAGTCTCTTAATGTTTGAAACATTGAGTTATTCAGACTACCAAGGCTGCATAAAGCATTTGCTCCCTTCAAGGAAAAACTTAAGTGTTTATCAGCCACAGCTGTAGCTGTGATTGTCGGGTTGAAAGTGCGTATGTGTGTGCGTTTGTGCATGCAAGTGTCCCCACTGCCTCATTGTGAGCCATAACAATGCCCTGGAAACACAACCTCTGGGGGTCTTACCTGGATGTGGCGGCCCCCCACTTTTTCATTAAAAATCACCACCCAGCAGCTGAGGCTCCGTTACACCACAATGTGACAGAACTATACAAGGGCAAACATATGCGACCCACACCCAACCTTCAATGATGCCCCAATAGATAGATCTTTTGCTTCTGTCTATTTTACAACAAGTTTGAATGCAAATTAATGCAGGGGGTTTTCAAAAGAATATGTGCCGGGCATTGTTGTTGGCCTTGGTGAGCTGTTTTCACAAGATCCCCTGGTTTAAGTATGAAAATTACTGCAATTTTTTTTTTTTTTTTTTACAAGACTGCCAGAAGACTTTGCAGTGGTTTTGATAATTATTTTTAATCAAACATATATCTATGTCCCTTTGTAGTCAAATTTGCCTTATTTAAATTTACTCACGCTATTGTTTAATTGCCAAGATTTACTCTTCCTTTGCAGAAACACCTTCATAATCATTTTTTTTTTGGTCTGCAAAAGCAGAAATATTGAGGTGAGGTTATTGAAGTGTCTGTGACCAGCCCGCTCTGCTGAAATCTGAGAGCAAAGCGGCAATGTAATTACAGGTCATGAGTTGGGCACCTTTGAGCAGAGCCTGTCAAACGCTCTGACATGCACACGTAGACACATATACATCATGATATTTTCCCTCAGGTTGACATATAATTACAATGAAAGCCACTTTGGAAGCCTGTGACACTTTTTAGGCAAAGAAATGTTTAATCGTAGCTCAATCATGCTTGGATCTTCAAAGATCGTCTTTTGATCTTTTTTAAAGCGTATCCAGTGGATTATTAATCATGATGATGCCATTTTTAGCCAAAATAAAAAACCTGTGTTGTTTTCTGGGACATAGTTTCTGCAAGGTGACAGGAGTTCATTAGATATTTGTCTCTGAGTTGTGGGCGGAAGTGTGGGTAAGCCCTCCCTTCCCATCATCCATCTGCTTTTGTGCTCTCCCGCTAGCTTACAGCCCCTCACACCCACAACCTAACATGGAGAGTAGTATTGGAGCAGTTTTGATCCACATGCCAGCTCAGGCGAAGAAAACAAAGCTGTACATGGATCTTGTCATCTACAAGTAGATATGTCAGAACGCAGCGGAGTAGGGACCTTGTGGCTTGCCGTTGTAGTTTTTATGTCACACCTACAATCTTTTTACAATGGCAGTATTACACCTGCTCCTGATTCAACACGTTTTCAATAAAGACATACTCAGAAATACAACTTTAATCTTAATTTTCTGTATATATGTCTTCCACCATGAGAAAAATGCTACAAGAACATGTTAAAAACAACAAAAACGCGATTTTCATCGGACATTATCCACATCGCATCTCAACACTCTTCCTATATCCCGTTTGTCTTTCTTGAACACGTCTTTTCTCCAGTGTAACTGATGCAGGAGGAGTCCTGAGCTACACCTGCACCACCCACCCTCACCCTGCTCATTTGTTATCACTTGCTGGCTTGCATTGTTCAATTGGCCGGGCTCCTGAAGGGTGAAAGGTTAAGCTTTTAAAAGGGAATTACTTCATTGACACAATAAGAGATGACATTTTATTTGACATCTTACCACCGCTCTGCTCCCCTCCTACATTCAGAGCTGCACTGGATCCTAACTGCTCCCCAGGGTGCATCTGTGTGAGGATAAGGGTCTCTGTGCAGGCTGAGGAGTGCATCCTTGGCCTTTTTATGTGTTCACACGACTAGGGTTTTGATTCTCAGTGTCCAATCTGTGTTTTAGCAGACGTTGCAGTTCAGAGTTGTAAATTACTTGTGTTCGTAATTGAATGAACTCATTACACAACAAGACTGTTTTATTGAAATGAAACAAAAGGGGGCATTTTTTGACCTGCTCTTTGTAGGTTTGCATCAAGTCTCTTCAGAGTAGTTATTTATTAGTGCATCCTTTTCAGATGAACTGAGAACGAGCCGTCTGCAGATGGTAGTTATGATTCCAGCAGAGCCGGGGGTGTCTGTTTCAGTTTTTGTGTGACAGTGAGTGACTGACTGACAGCAGACATGCGTGTCAACCCTGTGGGGGATGCGTCCAGGCCTTGCAGCCAGCCTGGCAGGTCATTATCAGTGTGTCACCAAGCTGCATGGCGGCTTCTTCCTCTGAGACTAAACCCACAACAACTCTTTCCCCAAGTCAAGGAGGACTGCCTATCCAAGCCAATCAATTAGGCAATCAATCGGGGACCAACTGGCAATCCCCGACAATCAATGCAGCCCTTGTTGTATGGCTCCAGAAATGGCACAATAGCTGTGGCACTTAATTAAGTTGTTAATTGCTGCGTTAAGCTTTCTCAGGTGCCCTCCCCAGACGGTAATTGAGAGTGGCTTGACAATTCAGCTATCGGCAGCACTTTGTTAAATTTAATCACAAATCCAAGTAATGGCAGAGGCTGTAATGTGAGAAGCCAAACAGTAGCAACTGTGTCAGTTTTTATTGAAGAGAGACAGCATGACCGGCAGCACTTTGACTTCTTAAAAATGAAAGTTGACAAAATGTGGGATGGAGGGAAGGTTTTGTCATTTGAACTTTGAACCTATTTTATCATTTTACAAACAGTTTGTGTACTTTACACTGTTCAATAATGTTTTACTATTGTCATCTTTGGTTAGGCCTGTTTTATTTAAAACAATTATAAAAACGACACAAAACCCTTTTATCGACAAAAAATATTTGAAACAAAGCGGAAAAGCATAACTTTTTTAAAGGTAAGCTGTTCAAGTATGACTTTTCGGGGCTGTTTTTTTCAAACCAACCACAAACAAATCAGCATTAGGAATTTAGAGATTCTTAAAGTTCCACTCCAATTGTCTTTTGATCTATGTTAAAAGCATTCCCAGAGGTCTTTTACCAATGATTATGGCATTTTTAGTTGGACTGTAGAGCAGCAGTAGTTCATTTGAAATTCCCTTCTGAGTTGTGGGTGGTGCAGAGTAAGCCCACCTTCCCATCATCCTGTTGTTCACACTCTCTCCCGCTGGCTTACAGCCCCTCACATCCCAACCTAACATCAGCAGTGCAACAAAAATGAGTCGTATTGGAGCTATCCAGCTGTACAGTTCTGATCCAGATGCAGCGCAGACGAGGAAAACAAAGACGTACGTGGATCTCTTTGTCTTCAAGTGTATCCATCAGAATAGAGCGAAGCAAGGAGCTTCTAGTCCCACGAACAGGCTTTTTCAAACAGCATTTGCTTCATGTTAACAATAATTTGAATAAAGAAATACTCAGAAATGAAATTTTAATTTTAATTTTGTTTGTGTATGTCCTCCATTACCAGAAAAATGCTTAAGAACATGTTAAAATCATCAAAAACACTATTTACATCGAAGTGGGTCTTTTATGCCACATTAATCACTACTGCTACTAATAGTGATTTTTTTTTTTTTTTCACGTGATGTTGTTAGCTCTATGCCCTATGCACTCCTTTAGACAGAATTGTATTTTCAAGTCCCATTCTTATCTAAAAAAATGTAAAATTTTGTCTTTGGTGTTTTTAACATGTTGTCGTGGCATTTTTCTGATGATAGTGCACATATATAAAGAAATCTAAGCGTAAAATAATATTTCTTAGTTCTCTTTATTCAAATCATTGTGAATCAGGAGCAAACGAAAAAACGGCAGTTGGAAAAAGAGCTTATTTGTGCATTAGAAAATACGTCAGGCAGGTAAAAAGCTCCGCTCCATTTGGATGAATCCGCTTGTGGACGACTAGATCCATGTACGTCTTTGTTTACTTCGTCTAAGCTGAGGGTGTGAGGGGCTGTAAGCTAGCAGCAGAGACTGTAAACTGGTGGATGACGGGAAGAGGGGCGAGCTGAGTCTGCGCCAACAGTCCCGCCCACAACTCGGAGGCAATTTCTAATGAACCACTGCCGCTCCACAGAAACCATGTTCTAAAAACGACACAAGTTTTGTGGTTTTGACATAATTTTAATTAAAAGACCACTGGGAATGTTTTCGATCAAAATATGACTGGAGGAGGCCTTCAACAGCATGGATTACTTACTGTTAGGATTTCTTTAAACGGGACTCTCCCAAAGAAAGGAACAGCCGACCATCCTCTCAATTAGAGTGTGTGAAATTCAGTAAAAAAACAGGACACTAATTTAAACTTGTAAGTGTCACTCATGAACTGCCATTTGGTTCAAACAAAATGTAAATACAGTAATTTAAAGATCATATCAAACATGTTTTCATTATTCTTGTATCAGCTGTGAAGACTGTGACAAAAGATTCCCTTCTATCTCGTGATGTCTCCTCTTGCACCAACCATGTCCAATAAAAACATGAATTTAACATAAAAAGAATAAGAGAAAAATGAACTTGTCACTCTATAACATCCCTGGGTCTGAGGAAAGTGGGGACAACAGTAGCAACCACCAGGCTGAGGTTTAGAGAGAGTACAGGAGCACTGTGGGGACGTTTTCAGTTCCTGTCCCAGTATAATCTGCCTTGTGTGGCCTAATTCTCTCCCTGTTCAGCACTCACATAGATTTCAGATGATATGGGGAGTTCTGTTTTAAGGAACAGCTCCACACAGCAGGCTTCAACACTCTTATCGCGCTATGCTGTGAAATAAAAAAAAAAAGTACGGGGCAGGAGCCAAAAGCGTATCAAATCATCATGAACAAATGGGACCCTTTCCCGCGCTCCGAGTGAAAATCTTTCCATGGCTTTTGGAGAGAGCTGAGAGTGCTGCGCCGCTCTTCAGAGATTTGGTAAGAAGCGCTGGGGTGTAGTGGAGCAGGAAACGTCGAGCTAGCAGCAAGACAATGAAAAACAACCACTTCTGCTCTAGGCTCTGTGAACAGGCTTGCCATTGATTAAAACAGCAAGGTGTGCAATAAAGCGCAAGGCAAAGTGTTGCCTTCCATATGGACCCTAAAACCCTCAGGCTCTGGCCACCAATTGAGCCTTTCTGTCCGCTGCTCTTTCCTCTCTTGCCTCCCTTTTTCTCACCCGTGGTCCCCAGATGGTAAAAAAGCGATTTTCCAGCCCCTGCGTCTCCATGCGCTGCCCACACTGTGCTACCACAAAAGGCCCTGGCCACGATTCAGACGTTTACTTCAGTAATTAACAGCACCCACACCACAGCAATTACAACACTGCAGCTCTGGATGCAGCCTCAATGCTCACATGCAGCGTTGACCGCGGCTCAGTGTGAGCTCGAAGAAGGAGTGGAAATAAAATTAGACTAGTATTAACAAAGAGAGGGGGGGGGGACAACATGCTGGCTCTACAGCAATGATTTCCTCATAATTAGATGAGACAAAGCTCTCTGCCTATCTAGTGGCAAACACTGTAATTAGTGCCATGACAGAAAATCAAAGGCTACTTTGTAAGCAGCAGGAAAAATTAACATTTTGGGCCCCGAAGCTGTACGTCCTGATTAGAAACATATTAAATCAATGCGTGGCTAACTCCTGGACGTAAATACATCCCTTACTGGAGGGGGCCATAATTGCAAGAGCAAAAAGAAAGTGGGTTTCAGTATCACAAAGCTGTGGCATTTATCGTAACAGCGGCATTATGCAGGAAATGTACACTCATTTGGTTATTTGATGATGCACTTAAAGCGGGAGCTCTATTTCCAACGTGCTCCTGAAGTGAAGATCAAAGTGTGTTTTACGCTGCAATCTCATGACAAATAGACATAAAATGGAGAGCTTTTTTCATCCTGGCAGATGCCACAATTTGTGTGACTCGTGCTCATCATTCAGAGAACTCTAACGTTCTAAAGGAGGGAAGTTTCTGCCCTGTGTTTTATGGAATTTGCTTTTTTAGTTTGTGAGGTTTGTTTTTTTTCACAGATGAGAATTCACAACATAATTACAATTTTCTCAAACCTATACACATAATGATGTTTCATGAACCACCAATCAGCAGGTGAAAAACTGCAAAGAAGTGGCCTAAAAGTAGGAAGCACTAATCTTAAGAAGAAAATCACTTAAAAGTAGTAAAATGATTTGTCCATTTGCTGGCGAATCTTTTTTTTTGCTTACCAGAGATAAGAGTTTCCACACAAACATTCAAAAAGAAGAAATAAGCTTGAAAAGATAACTGTTACAATTACTTAAAACTGTTTCGCCGCCTCCATATAGTATTTATTTGCAAGTTTTAGGCGAATAGTTTATATTTTTTATGTACTGCAGTTGATGTTGATTGCAAAAATAAAATAAGTGGAATTGACTCATTTCAGAACAAAATGCGAACAAAATGAAAAAACCATCTTAGTACAAGTTGGTTCATCTTAATAAGTCCTAATAAAATCTAAAACTAGCTCTTGTGATTCTTAGATTGTAAATCAAAGATTTTGCTTCCAAAATAATAACAATAAATCTAATTAGTAAACAAGTATTGATCTTTAAATTAACCTCCCTAAAGTTGAATTAAAAATTAAAGTACAATTTGAGTTTTTTTGTGTCTCAGATCATGTTTTTCTGTGTCTTTAAGATTTTGGAGCAAAATGATTTTCACTCATTTCAAGAACAATGTCCTTATTTCTAGTTTACAGCTCTTAATGACAAACAAATTCTCAACGGGGCCGACTTAGAGCAACGCTCGGAAATGTGTAGATAAAGATAAACTAAAGCAACTAAAAACCTGGTAGAATATCTTAAATCTCTGAAAAGAAAAACAGGTTATCTTTGCACAGATCAAAAAGTCTGCAGTGCAGTTCATATGTTCATATATATGCAGACATGTCATATTCCAAATGTGTCCTGATTATATACAATAATTTAACTTGATTTGATGGAAAGAAGTGATGAGGATTTTGGTGTTACAAATTTGAATTAGGTTGTGGTAGTCACACTTCTGCTCTCAAATAAGGTGAAAAACACACATCCAGTTGGATTATTAATAAAACTATTAATAAAAATGGAAAGTTACGAAAGTCATTTTTGTGTTAAACTGCTGGGCTTAGTAATTGTGAGAATTGGTAATGAAACCTTTTTTTTTTAAAACACATTTTAAATGTATCAAGGTCACATGGAAGCTGGTTCTGTACCAGCAGTCAGATTTGGAGTGTGTGTAACCCTGGACCTCAGAGACAAACAACTGTTCCCTCCACATATCAAACCCACAATAATACAAAGCGGGTAGACAAACACCTCGAGGCCACAGTCTGCCTCATTTTAGAAACCATCAGTAAATATGTTTTAACTGCCAAGAGAGAGTGAGCTTTGTGTTAATCACAAAGTCAGAAGATCTTTCCGTTTCATCGTTTCTGGAGTGTAATTTCCTGGCCTGCAGGCTGGACACGTGACTTACTGAACTCCTCATGGGCTGTGACCCACCTAACTCCCGCTCCTGTTAAAACTGATAAAAGCTGCTGTTGGGACAGCTAGCTGATCCCCGTCATCCTTAACATGCTCACCACTGGTTTCCTGGGAATGCAACTAATTACTGCACATCTGTATTTATTTGATCCGGGTGAAATTCTCCCGTCTGTCACTGATGCATGGCTATGCCAGCTTTCACTAACAGTGATTTATCTAAGTGACACTTCTGGTGCAGATTCACATCAAAGTGGCGCCAAAATCAATAAGGGAAACGTGGGAATGACAGGCAATCTTTTTTCCCCTCAGCAAAACTGTCTGAAGGTGGAATCCTGCAGCATAAATAAGGCACGGCAGTACTCAGGTTGGCTGAATCAGGAACGGCAGAAATAAGACATACACTCGCTTAAAGAAATGTTTTCACTGCCACAGCACAATATGGAAAGTTCAGCTCAAAGACTCAGTGGAAGATCTGATGGAGAGCATGTCATCTTCATACAAGAGAAGCTTCTAGTGACCTCTACTGGTTGATGGTTGAACTGCAAATTCTCCTAATATTTGTTGGTCTTTTTCTTTCATCTAAAATAGGTTTGTTATGATTAACTGATGAATGATTTATATGTTATCCAACCAGAGCGATCTGTCTAAGGTATTTTGTCAATCGAATCGACCTATACCATAATAAAATCTTTTCAAAATGAAAGAAATTGATTATATTGATGTTGGAAAATAGCATTTGGCTGTGGAAACACTTTGAATTTAGCAAAGCTGGCTATCACAGCTTATTCAAAATGAACCAGACTCTGAGTCGTATCAGCAACCACAAATTATGATGTGAATTGTTGTTAAAATAAGGCGTTGCTCTCCTAGTTTTTAATCAGGACATGCAGCTTCAGAGCTCCTAATGTTGTATTTCCCTACTGTGGACGGAATTCTACGAAGCTATCCATGCAATCCAAGCACAGACCTGATCATTTAATAAAATACTATTGTTTGATCACTTAGTTTAGCTATACCTTACACAAGACATACAGAACAGACATGAAAATAAATAACTGTTTAGGAGGTTTAAAGTAGAGTCGATAAACTAGATTCAATGTGAATGAGATGCTCACAAAAACACTTTTCCAGCATGAATTACTGCCTCTGAGTAGAAAATGTAACAAAAAAAAGTTATCTTTCACTGTTATGATCTAAACTGAAGGTTGGCTGCTTTCAGCAATAACACAACAAGTGGATTTAAAGCAAACATCCATCACGGTCTTGAGTATTTAAAAAAGCAATTCTGAAAAACAAAACAAAACAAAAGAAAACTTGACTTCTTAATTGTTTTGCTTTGCACTGTATTTCTTGTGCTGTGTTGCCTTAAGTACAAATAAAGTCTCCCATCTGTTTGTAATTACATCTAAATAACTTCAGTCATTTTAGCTCATTATGTTGATGGCGTTTTGTGTTAAAAGTGTTGCAGAAACTGAGTCAAATTTGACTTTTTGTAGCAAATCCAGTAGACTGAGCTTCCAAACAAAGAAGGGAAATAAATAAAAGCTGTTTCAGGTCGACTTTTACCGAATCACAACCTTTATAGCCAATTCTCTGGGATCCCTGAATATAATACAGCAAATAGTGAGCTTTCTTATTGCTCACTTGATGCTTTTTAATTTCCAAATTCCACAATTAAATTATGTCTGACACAAGAAAACCTGAATTCCTGCCATCAAGCCTGATCATGTCATGTCTCCCTGTTGTGTTCACAAAATAGGACAAGCAGGCTGCATAGCAGGCTACTTCAATAAAAAGAGCAAAGAAACGTCACAATACTGCTTTACTGCGTCTCTATGTCAGCTAATCGACATTATGAACCCTGGGGCCATGGTGAAAGCTAATGATGGGAGGATGATGGCAACACAGCGTTGCCATAGAAGCCAATTTCCAGTGGCTTGCCAGATGTTAGACATCTAAAAGTGCATTGATCAATGACAAGATGGCCCATAGAGGTTTCTTCCTTCGCCCGAAAGAAAAACAAGGTCTGTCTGCAACCAGTTCAGCAGGAACTGAGTCTAGTATAAATGATTTGATCCTAATTAATGACACGTTAACATGTAGTCCCTATTTGTTCAGCTGGACTGTAACCTGATCGCACAGTGAAGGGGTAGATGAGAGGATGTAACTGACAGAAATGTGCACACACATGGCGCTTTAGTGAACCAGAATGAGCTATTTTAGATATCAAAATAAATTATAAAAGAGGAGGTTCTTTTTAAGAAGGAAAATTAGCTAAATTGTTGCAGATAAATGCCACTAAACTGTCAGTTGGCTCCAACTTTTACAAACAACTTGATAAGTAGCTGTGTGCTGCACTGGAATGGACTGTAAATGACACTGTGACCTCGTTTGAAGGAGACAAACAGCCTCCTGCTACTGTGAATAATTAAATCAAAGTTAAATTCATTCCATACATCAAGTCAACCATCTAAAACATTACATTAACCAATCTACTGAAATGTGTCTACTCTGCCATTTGAGTTAAAAGCAGCTTGAAACGTTTGCTTTGATTGGAGGATTAGACACCACCGATGACTCTTCAACCGCTGTTGATGCGCCGCACCTCACATTCAGGTGTTTGAGGAGGAATTCTGCACATTCAAAGTGTGGCTTTAACTCTTCAAAACTCTGTAAAGCACAATGTCAGACAGTGACACTGTCTTCATGTTTTCTTTTTTTTTTTTACTAATTTATGTACAATATCAAAATAACAAAAGTAAAAATAAAGGAAACAAGTTTTACAATAGAACCTAAATAACTTTAACAAAGAAGGCCTATTAACAAAGCCTGACTTAGAAAGTTGACTTTAGGTGGGACAACTATTTATGAAAAAGTACTTGGAAACAGAAGTGCAGCCTGCAGATCTGAGGCTCGGAGCTTCACATGCTGCTTCAGGCCAGTCATTTTTGCTGCTCTGCATATCAACATTCACCATTTTTAACCTCTTAAGACTAAAGCTTTTGCTTGATATGCCTTTTTTTTATTCCTCTTTAAGCAGAATTACCTAGTATGGTAATAAAACCCAAAGTGTCATGTCCTCGAATGTGAAGCCAAGTCCTAAGAGGTTGAAGATGTTTTCATTATTGAGTTTATAAAACCCAGAAAATGTATATATTTTATTTTATTTTTCACCCCCAAAAAAACAATTCTGAGTTTTTCACAAAATAATCCACTGTGAAGTACAACTCTGAAGGATCACATGACTGCAGAAACTTAAACCAGCATTTTCTGTGAACCTTAGCTGTCATTTCGCAGAACTAGTCTGTATCAGGCTGTTCAACACTCGCTTGTCACTAGATTCATCAGATTCGCACATCTAGTGTTTTGTTACCTCTCAAAAATAAATATTTCAGTAACCTATATTCTTGGAAATAATCAATTAACATCAATCAACTCCTAATTGACTCTTGGACTGAGGGTTTGCAACCTTTGATGCTAAAAGAGCCAGTTTCTTACTGACCAAAACCCAGTCTGAGCTGCAGAGTCCCACATTATTGGTTAAAAATACATTATATTTATATTTTTGTAGCAATTAATTCATGTATTTGTCAAATGTAGCTTTTAAATGTTAATACAATTAAATAATTACAGTCATTTTTTGTTCCATGAAAAATTCTTTTTATTTTAGATGGCTGTACTTATGAGTTCCTTTCAAAATAAAACACACCCTGTGTCAAGTAAGATCATCCTGCTGCAGAAGATTTTCTTAAGATAATGCAAAGACAATGTTTGCTTTCATTTTTTTAAATAACAAACAGCTCTAACAGTAGGTTAAACCATTTACCATCATTTTGCACAGTTATCTGACATGTTTGAACTTATGAGGAGGGGAAAAGCACAAGACCTCTTGATTTTGATGTAATGTAAGCAGTGGTACAAATAAAAGAAAGTCATTTTACAAACATAAAAAAAACCTCAGTTTAAAATTCAAATGTAGATGACAAAACTTTATAATCTTTAAAGCCAAAGAGCCTCAATAACAGATTAACAAAAGCCACACCTTGCGCCAAAACTTAGATAACAACTCTGGCTGCTGTCAAACTGATTCCCATTGCTGCTAAAGATGACAAGAAGTGACATGGCGTCACCCATCTACCACGAAGCACACTATCAACCCAGCAATTGCCCTATAATCACGCATCCTCCTCAGAGTTTGCTGGTTCTCATTGCTTGTTATTCTCCCGGTTTTGGAGATACTCATGGAACATCTGGTGCCAGCAGACAGGGACTGGCGCTGCATGATGGGAGAACAAGTGCCTGAAAGCTTCATTATTTCCCAGCTGTTGGGCTTTCTGTTGCTCTCAGCAAAACGGCCCCGGCAGGATGATGTTACTGGCAAGCAGGCTGCTGATGATTCGGAGCAAAACTGTTTTATTGCAGAATTTTACAGGGAAAAGAGAGCAAGTGCATGTGGAGCTCTTTAGTGGCCATCAGGGATGAAAATCTTAATTTAAGGCTTATATGAAGGTTTTAGGAGTCCCACTGAGAGGACTAGAACTTTCCTAATGGTCAAGCTGTCTAGCACTGGGTTCAGTCAACCGAAAGAATGTGATTTTTCCTTTTTTGGCCACAAGAGGGCTGGGTTCTTCAATAAGTTGGATTGTTCAGGGGAGGACCACAAATACAGCATGAGTAGAATACGTGTTTGTCTCTGCTGCATTCATTTTTCTTCCAAAATTTCCCAGAAAAAGTGGATTATAACTATGTACAGATGTAGGATTTAGCCTTAGACTTGAAAGGTTGACCTGTTGACACCTTACCTGCTAGACAACAATAATGATGGATTTTGTGTCACTTGTTTGGCAAAAACAAGTCAAAAGCTGCATACTTTTCTTATTTCTCCTTTTATTTTTAACTTTTCTACTTTCCCTGTTTTCCTGGTGCAACATCACAGACTCTTTCAGGTTGGACAGCTTGTTCAAGTCAAATGCTATTAGTTCTGGGTCAGCGCCTGGATTTTCTCTACACCCCAACAACACCTTTTTCACCAGGAAGAGATTCCTGCTGCCATTAATCAGACCGGTGACAGCCCATGGATGTCAGTAAATATGTTTCCCTCTCTGCCTTCTCTTTCCCAGTTTCATGATTGCTCCTTTTTTTTCCAGTTCTCAGGGGTTTACCATTGACCTGCTCAATCTTCACTACTATGGGAAAACATGCAACATGACAGGCGGGTAAACTAATATATTTATGGCTGCAGCTTTTGGAAGCATTCTATCAGGAAGCTGGTCAAAATTAAACACTCCATCACAGCCAGCTGATCATTGAAATGCTTGATTTTCCGACTGAAGAAGAGTGTTGGCCGGGGAACATCTCCTCTCCTGCATGGATGATTCGGCTGACGGTCAGATGAGTGCTGGCTTGCTCTGATGTGAGAAGGTAACGTGGAGGCAGAGAGCCAACAGCAGCCAGCAGGATAAAGCGGCTGCCCAACTTGGTTGGCGTGCACATCCGTGTACCTGCTGCCGTCCAGACAGCTGTAACACAATCGGGCGGGTTGCTCGCTACTGAATGCTAATAGTGCTGGAAAATAAACACACAAGGACTGTTTTGGTGAAGCAGAGATGTCCAAAACCTGTATAAGTAAAAGTGATGGAGGCCGGGGTGAATGATGGGTGGATTAAAGGAAGGATGAAGAGTAACATGGTGAAAGAGGAACAATGACCTTTTGCAAAGATACATTTGTGTACATGTTCCATCCTCAACGTTTTCTCCAGAGTGACCTTACCCACTCTCTGTGAACCTGTCAGGCAACAAGGATGATGCATTCCTCATAGCAGTTTATATCCTATTTTGTCCGAATGTGCTGGTGAGATTCTGCTAGTGTATTCCCAAAAAGCTTTTTTGTAGTAGGTCAGAGTAGTGGATTAACCGAATTGAGCCGTATTTGCTTCAAGTTAATTAAAATCCCCATATGTGAGCACGCCTTTTCAATAACTAATTTAATTAAACGTAGATGATCTTAAAATACATTTTTTATTACTCTCTTATTTAATTGAAATCAAGTCAATTGATTTGTTTTGGGGTATTTTAGCTGAGTTTTCAACTACACCTTTTTAGTCACGATCTCTTTTGTTAGATTTCTTAAACTAAGATTACAGTTTTAGGAGATTTGGATTTAAAAAATGTTTTTTTTTAAGCAATTAAAGCAACAATTCAACTAAAGAAAAAACAGAAATAAAAATATATATATTGTATACAGAGATCAAGCTTAGAATAGTCTTTTTTGATTGGAAAACATATGTCGTGAAGAAATTAGGACACACCCATTAAACAATTAGCTCTGTCTTGAAAAATGTTCATACATCAATGTCCCATTTTATTTTGCAAAATTTATTTAAAAAAATGATTTAAAGAAGGAAAAAAAACTAACTAAATTATAAATATTACTCTACACAGAAAAGAAAATATCTGAACAAAAACACAGAGATCAGAGTTTGGACCTCCTGCCTCTTTTTAGCTCTTTTTGCTCCTTTGGCTGAAATCGCGTCACTGAGACACTTTTTTGTGGCATCCAGACCCTTAAATGTGTTATAAGTGCGAAACGTCTAAACTTAAACATAAGAAGAAATTATATTCTTTTGAAATGACAAGGTTTTAAATAGACTTAAGCATTTTATAATTTATATTAAATGTGTACGGATCCAAATACATGGGAAAATGCACAGGTTTTCATAGGGTGTCCTAATATTTTCACATGACTGCATACATATGCTACATTCACATAAAATGAATAAATAAAAGCAGGTATACTTGACAAAACTTAAAACTATCGGTCCAAACGTTTCTGAATGACAGCAAAAATGGTCAAAAACTGCATGTTTTAACCCTTTAAGCAGAAGTAATGTTTTTTTTTTTTTGTTTTTGTTTTTTTTTTAGTTGTCCCAGTGACAATGCAGGACATTATCCACTTTTTACTGCCTGGCTGCTATCTGGTGAAGAGAGTAACAGTCTGAGCAGAAATCCCCAGATGTCTCAGCTCAAACACACCTTCTGCAGCTCTGAGGAAGCATTTCAGGAAACGGCTGAGAGATAAAATTTCTCCCGTCAGTGTCCACCTCAAGGCCTCTTCCCAGTGGGACTTGTACAGCTAGAAGGCAGTGCATAGGAATGGAAACCAGCACCACAAAAAACAATGACTCAATAACGATTTTGGTTAATTTCATACAATGTTGGTCCCTTTACCAACTCAGAGATGTTAGTCTTGTTGGATGAATGCTGTGCATCATTCTGACAGTCACAGGTTTTAATAGCAGGTAGTAATTAGGATATAGGAAACTTTAAAACACTTTTGAACAAAGAAAGGATAAACAAAGAAAAATGTACTGTAAGCAACATTCCACAAAAAATGATCTGAATTGATTGTTGATTGACAGAAGAAGCAAAAACAGTAAATAACATTTAATGGAGGATGGCTTAAAGAGGACTTCTAAAAGTGGAATAAAATTCAAAATATATTCAGATTTTTATCCCTATTTTTTTGCATGGGAAAGTTATTCTATTATAAATGGTTTCATAAAATGAAATGTTTGCATATTTCTCTCAGAGTGGTAGTCAAAACAGGCGCTCTTCGTGCATCACTTCATTTTAAGCAAAACTTTACAGATGCAATCGTGGTGCCAGTTCGGACAGTAAAAGTTATGCTTTTCTTTCGTTTTTTTCTTTTGTTCTTTTAACTTTTTGCACATGTATAGATACATTCAGTTTCACCTGAACAGATAAGCAAGAATAGAAACTGGTCACTTAAAAAATTGTTTTCTTACGTGAATTTTTACCCTTTCACGTCAAATGTTTTAACTAAGTTATAAATGAAGTACCCTAAGTTATTCAGAGACATTAACTTTGTTTGGTAAATTCATCAAAAACCTGCAAAACTGAGCAGAACAGATGAAAAGTTTTTCCCATCGTTGCTACGTTTGTCCAACAGATGGCAATGTTGACTAAACACAAGTTACCTCTGGTCAATGGAGACGAGCACAGTGGAGACACTTTAAAAAACATGTAATACCGGTACTACAGCTAAAATCAATTTAAGCTGAGTTGTACATGCAGAAAAAAATGTATTTTAAAAAGTGAAAAAATGAATTACTTAGAACTCAGTTGAACTTACTAGAGAAAAATAAAATAATTTTGATAGAATCTGTGCTTCAAGGGCAGAGGATAGCAGCACTCATTTAAACATCATAACTGTTACATTTATGTTAGCTGAATAAAGATTATTTTTACACATAACCTTTGAATTCAGCAACCAGTCACATTTTTTCCATCTGTCTGGAAAAAAGGCAACTTCAGTATTAATGTAAACAGATGCTGTTGACCTTGAAACATCAGCTTCTTGCAGGAGTTTTTGTTCTTGCAGAGGCTTATCTGGCCTACGCGCTTTGTAGTCTCAGTAAATGATTCATATTTGCCCTGTATTTGACTTTCCTGCAGACCCGAGTTAATTATTGAAAGCTTGTCTGGGGTGAAACTCAGGCAGAAATCATCCAGGAGTCTGCGGCATGGCACGGACGTCTCAGATGTTGATGAAGTGATGTGAAATGATGATCAGAGGGTTTGTGGCGTGATAAGAGTCGAATGTTGTGACAATGACAGTGTTGGATGAGATGGATTGACAAAGTCATGCTCACATTTTTTGGTTTGTAAGAATAGTAAACAGGATTGTTTTGAACCTATTTTAAAGTTTGATTTCAACAGTAATTTTAGCGATTGTCATCAAACTAGTTATTCCAAATGGAAGAATAATCAGCAAGAGAAGAGCCATATTTATCACTGCTTTGTGTAGTTTTGATAGAAGGAATGAATGATGCATCAAACCGGTGACATTAGGGCTTACCAGAGAAGCAAACATTATTATTTGATATGAATATGTCAAGGTTGACGTGCGGACACAAATGCAGACGGAACTCGAAATAAAGAAGAAATAGATTTAATGACTCGAGAGAGGAACATTAAACCAGAGCAAACAAACAAAACCACCCGACAACCCGTGCAAGGGAGACGAGGCCATATAACAGGGAGAGAGGATTGGTTAACCACATACAGGTGTGCCAGGAGGGAGGGAACACACAAGGAGGGAAGTGTCAAATGACCTCGAAAGCAATGGTGAGCACAGGAAATACAACAAAATAAAACAGGAAGTGCCAAACACAACAACAATTAATGTCCTGGGTCCATAACCCCTACAGTACCCCCCCCTCAAGGTGCGCCTCCTGGCGCAGGGGGAAGTCTGTTCCGATGCCGCCGATTGAAGTCCCTGATGAGTTCAGGGTCCAGAATGCGTGAAGCAGGCTCCCAGGACCTCTCCTCAGGCCCGTACCCCTGCCAGTCCACCAGATACTGGAGGCCACGACCCCGTCGCCGAACGTCCAGAAGGCGACGGACAGTGTAGGCCGGTTGGCCATCAATGATGCGGGGAGGGGGTGGCGGAGAGGATGGCCGCTGCAGGGGACTCGTGACATGTGGCTTTAGCTGAGAGATGTGGAAAACCGGGTGGATGCGCAAGGACCTGGGCAAGCGCAGCCTGACTGCCACCGGATTGACGACCTTGATGATCTCGAAAGGACCGATGAACTTGGGGAACCGCTTCTTTGACTCTGTCCGGAGTCTGAGGTGCGAGGTGGACAACATGACGAACTGACCAGGTAGGTAGGATGGTGCTGGCGTGCGGCGACGATCTGGCAACCTGTTGTGGGAAACCCCTGAACACAACAGGGCTCGTGACTCGGAAAACACAGTCAGGTCATGACATTCAGACGGATCCCTGAATGGGTCAGGTGAGGGCGGCTGCCCTACTGGGACGGCGGGATCTCCCCCAGGAGGCCGAGCTGAACGCAAACATGTGGTGTGACATTTCTCACTCCAGCCAGAGACACGGCTGGAGGGCCAGTCGATGACTGGGTTGTGAGCGATTAGCCAAGGGCTACCTAATACCAGAGGGTTTTGTGGGGAGGAAAAAAGGAAAAAACGGGTGTGCTCGTGGTGATTGTCTGACACAATCAGATGAACCGGCTCAGTGACTCGTGAGACGGTGGCTAATTCTTGGCCGTTGAGGGAGACCACTCGTAAAGGATGGGGCAAAAACTCAGACCTAAGACCGACCTGTTTGGCTAGCTCGGCGTCCATGAGGTTCTGCTCTGCTCCTGAATCCACCAATGCTTTGACAGAAACTCCCCCTTTCCGGAACATAACCCGAACATCCAAAACACAGGAAGCAGGTCTCGGGATAGTGGGAGCCGGACCACGGCTCTTAAGCGCGCCCACTCTGATTGATGAGTTGGGGCAATCCCTGCAGAAATGACCCCGGCCGCCACAGTAAAGGCACTCACCTGCCGCCATCCGCCGCCGTCGCTCGGAAACTGTCAGTCTGCCCCGGCCGAGCTGCATGGGTTCCTCTGAGACTAAAGACGGGGGTTCTGCGGAAAAAGCAGCAAAGTCAGGTGAGTCCATGATCCTGTCCTTAACAGGACTGCGTCGGGGGCGGGGTGCCACCCTGCCATGCTCCTGCTTGTGGTCCTGCAGGCTATTGTCAATTCTGATGACCAGGGCGATGAGGGGTTCCAAGGAGGAAGGTAACTCGAGAGCGATTAGTCTGTCCTTTAACTCCTCGGAAAGTCCCTCCACGAAAGCGTCCATGAGCGCAGTGGTGTCCCAACCACTAGTGGAGGCCAAGGTCCGGAACTCGATGGCATAGTCAGCTGCCCTTCTGCCCCGTTGCCGAAGTTGCATAAGGGCTCGAGCTGCCTCTCGGCCCGGTTTGGTGTGCTGGAACACCTGCTGAAACGCCTCCAGAAAAGCTGCGAGAGACGCGCAGGTCGGTGCTCCACGCTGCCATTCAGCCGTTGCCCATGCGCCTGCTCTCCCGGTGAGGTGGGAGATGATGAAAGCCACCTTAGCTTGGTCCGAAGGATAGTGAGGCGCTTGCAGTTGAAAATGGAGCTCACACTGAGTGATGAATGCTCGGCAGTCCCCGGAGTCCCCGGAAAACCTCTCCGGGCGGGCCAGCTGTGCAGCAGGGGCGACAGGAATCCCATCCTGGACTGGCGTGGGAGGCGAAGGGTGCGGAGAAGGAACGGACAGTGGATGTTGGATCCGCTCCGCCAACTGCTCCAATCGCTCACCCAATGCGGCCAGTTGTCGCTCGTGACGGCTCGACATCTCCAGTAATCCTTGTCTTAAGCACGACATCTGCTCCTCCTGTTGGCGGAGTAATGCCCGTAACGTCTCCGCGTCTGCTGCGTCCATTATACTGGTCGGGTGGTAATGTCAAGGTTGACGTGCGGACACAAATGCAGACGGAACTCGAAATAAAGAAGAAATAGATTTAATGACTCGAGAGAGGAACATTAAACCAGAGCAAACAAACAAAACCACCCGACAACCCGTGCAAGGGAGACGAGGCCATATAACAGGGAGAGAGGATTGGTTAACCACATACAGGTGTGCCAGGAGGGAGGGAACACACAAGGAGGGAAGTGTCAAAGGACCTCGAAAGCAATGGTGAGCACAGGAAATACAACAAAATAAAACAGGAAGTGACAAACACAACAACAATTAATGTCCTGGGTCCATAACCCCTACAGAATATGCGGAACATTCATTCATTATTTACCCATACTTTACTATGGTTTTATGTCAACGTGTGGTCTTTGTGCAGACTAAACTCTCTCAACAGGCTCGTTCAAACTGCAAAAATAGGCCCTTAGAAATATGTAAAAATTCTTACCCCATTGGTAGATTTTCTTTGGGATTGGGATAAATTAATAATGATTAATGATTTTATAAAGAATTCTTAAGAAAAATGTTCTAGTCACTAAGACATGCTTTCTCAAACTGAGATCATTTTGTGATTGAAAAACTTTCTTAATATTTCTTGCAAGACAGAAAATAAGATATGCTTTCCTGAAACAAGGCTCTTTTTGCTTCCCTAACATTCAGTGTTTGCAGTTAAGGAAGCTGCTTTCATTTATTTGGCTACACTTCTGTATCAGGGTGTCAAATCCAAAAACTCCAAGTTTTCTTGTGTAGTTTCTAGTTTTCATATCTTTTAAAACCTAGTTTGAAACATAAGTAAGTCACTGGTAACTTTTCATTAAGATGAATTGTCTTAAATCTTGTCCTAAGAGAACAAATTTTGAGTATCTCGTTGAGTGAAGTTGAATGTGTAAATCAAACTGATGTCAAAACTCTAATATCAATTTGACATCATGATGTTCACCCATTTGATGTCATGTGAAGTTTAAATTGGACCAATAAATTAATAAAACTACTAACAGAGGAATAAAACATACCATAAATGGATTATTGGAATGACTCAAAAACAATTTATTGAGTAAACATTAGAAAATTTTGAAAAGTATTCTCACCTAAATCAGATGTGTTAAGATAGCAATCAACATTTGCTATCAACTGTATTACCGAGCGTTTTTAATTTTGATTTTTCATGTGAGAAACGTCTACTGTTCATGCATTTCCCACACTAAAGCAATGGTATGAAAACAAAAGTTAAAATAATTTTGTTCACTAATTGGATCAAATATCAACTCAATTTTGACGTCGAGTCGACATCAAGGTGCCCGCTGGGTATTTGAAGAAACAAACTTGATTGATTTTATTTGATTCATATCATTTAAAGCTTATTTTTATCTTAAAATGTGTGATTCTAGTCCGAAAGATGAGTACGGTTTGGAAACAAGGATAGTTGGACAGTTGTAGGGCTTAAAGTAGGACACAGAGACGTGTTTAAAAATACATACTTTAAGGAAACTCTTTTTTTTTCTTTTTTAGCATTAAACACTTATTTTAGGAGATAATATTTACAATTATAAGAGCATTCCTAAATATGAGTGTTTATTTAAAGAAATCTGACAAAGCCTAAATCCAAAAATGAGAGATTGTTTTCACATCAGACAAGAAAAAGCATATTTTATTCTATTTTTTTTAACTTGTTTTGCAAAAGCAATTTTTTCCGTTTATATGTAATAATACATAGTACCTTATGCTTTACAAGTTTTTTATCCAAGAGTACAAACACAAAAAATGTTGGAAAAACTAGTATGAAACAACTGAAAAATGAACAAAGAAAATGAAAACATGTTTTTTTAATTTAAGGATTCAGTTGAAAAGGAGTAAAATTATCTCTAAAGTGCAAAGCTAGTAGCTTAAATAGCACTGCAGCAAATTCATCTGTTTAATGCACAGAGGTGTTGTCCCACTGTGGCAGCAGCCATGCTTGTGAATTCACTCGCGTGTCCTGAGAACAATAGCGTCTGCTGTGGGCCTGTAATTACTGCAAATGTTTCTGAAGAGAAAATGATTTACCACAGACGAGGAAATACTTAAAGCGTTAGAGAACAGACAGGTTTTACAGCTGCAGGTTAAACTAACAAAGCTTGCTGATCCATAATTTCCAGCTCAGATATCTCTTTTTAAAATGTCTTTTTCACATAAGAAAAATTAAAGGAAAAAACAAACATTTTGACTTTTCTCCAAACAAAGTCAGACGGTGACATGTTTTAACCACAGGTTGTTTATTTTATTAAGAGATCAACATTAATACACGACATAAGCATTCACTTTTTTAGGCAAAAACAGAAACTATCTCACAATCAAAATCTAAAAAAAAAAACAAATTCAGATCAGAGAAGCGTAATTCATGACTAATGGTGAACAGTTGGAAACTACGACAAAAAAACATGAACACTATAAACTTGCAAATTTAATAAAAATGATCAAATTATCTTTCCCTCTGGGTAATTACACAAGTGGGGTTAAAGATCCCATCATCGGAGCTGCGAAGTTTAAGGACACTAGAAGCAGTTTGACTCAGACTGGTAGATGCTACAGTCTGCACCCGTCGGACATCCTTTAAAACAGACGAACATGTGGCAGGATACCAGATTTTGCAGTTACGTCTTATCGCTCAGCACTGGTGGGCTGGCAAAAGCATCAAGAGAAAAGCTGAAACCAAAATACACAAAAACAAAAGACTCAAAAAGTTGTTCGTGTTCACCCGCTGAGTGTTTGTCTGAATTTTCAAACCAGAGGGAAGTCAGTCCACTTCCAGCGCAGCAGGGGGTCAAAAGGAACAAAGCTACCACTGCGCTTTTCTATTTCAGTGAGGGCTTTTATCGCTGCTTTGCTTTAAGTTTTGACATCCTGCTAGGAAGAAAAACCATCAACAAAAGGGTTATTTGTCATTTTAAAACTGTCGCACATGTACAAATACTTATTTTTTAAAATTGAGATGTTAAAGGTGATTTTGCAGATTTTTTACATGCATCTACTAAACTATAAACAGTTCCCTTTGTGAAACACTGTGCTTTGTAGTCAGACTGCCTCAGCCTAACAAACTAGAAAAATACAACCAGCCAGCGCTGATTCACCACATCATGCATAAAGTGGACTTGGTGACGACAAAGTTCTCATTTTATTTTATTAAAAAATACTTAGTAGCAAAGTTGAATTTAAACTCATGTTTCATTTTTTTTTTTTTACAACTTTATGTCTATTTTGAAATTTATTTTCTTTGTCCTGTAAAAAGTCAGTATGGCTTACAAAAAAGTTCAAAGTAATGGACACATAATGTCCATAATCTAAGCACAAGTGTGTGCTCATTATAACATCTGAAATGAATCAGAACAGTACAGTATGTGATGTGTTTTTAAGTCATTTTTTGAAACACGGAGGATCTTTTAATGAAGCTGATTGACGGATCAACTATGCTTTGACATTTTTTTAAAAAAATCCCCTAAAGGAGGACATCCTGCTCCTCCTGGTGGCTTTTGATGAATTCCATCAACGTTAAATACTCAATAAAGTAAAGATTTACACTTCCAGCATTACATTTGTGTTAGTATACAAGTAGAAATTTTAGCATTCTTGCCTTTAATGTTTTTCCCGTTTTTATTTAATTATTTAAAACACTAACCTGCAGTTAAGCATCAGGCTGTTTTCTGTATCAAAGTGAGTCCTCACTCCTGTTTGGGATCACAAATGTATACTAAGTTTGCAGTAAACGCTTTTATACAGTATTTAAAAGTAAAATATCTTGCATTCTGGTGCATTTGAGCAAGTCTTTCTAACCAGTCAAATCCCAAACGTTAAGTAAGGGCTCATAATTAAGTTTTCAAAAAGGGAACAATGCATAAAAGTGTGAACAATGTCTTATTTCTATTTGTTTTTATGATACTTGAGTGTAAAATGTATTCAACTATGAACAATAAACAAAACATTGAAAAAATAAAACAAGAAATAAAAAAATAATCTGCTTTTCTGGCCGTCATAAGCCAAAAACAACAATGACCTTCAAAAAAATGCTGAGTATTCTGAGATCCTCCTAAACTGATACTGCATTAATGCACTTGTCCCCTTTTTGCAACTAAGAAATAAAAAAGTGCTACTGGCAGCGAGGAGGGACAAACAGTGGCTGGATGAGAGGCGCGTCGTCTTGTAGTTCTCGTGCTGCTCTTCCTATACGTGTTTTCAGGTTCATAGTGGGGAGGGGGGAACGCAGACATGGAGACCCCTAGGAGACGCTGGAGCAGTGGATGCTTGGGGAGCCCATCTGTGTCAGCACCTTATCGAGCCACTGCAGCGGGCCGTTCAGGTGGAGCTCGATCCAGCAGGGGGTGCTGGTCACTGTCTGCCGCCTGTGAGGCACACACAGACAACAGATGGTGAGCATACAGAACCAGCCACTCTGGGTGTAAGTAAACACATCAAGTCCTGGAAAAACAAACACCTGATTGATTTTAGCTCAGATATTTAACATATGCAATAAAACTGGATCTATTCTGAGCTGAAGCTGAACTTCCTGCTGTTTGGTGACATGAGGCTTTGACTTTGCTGTGGAGTTGTAGGGAATCATTGTTGCACCGTATCATGAAACTGCTTTAACGAGACAGTAAAGTTTCGCTTTGTCTAGCACTGGATCTAATCACAGAAACCAAGATAAGATGTTTTTCATATTTATGCAAAACTTAAAACTACAGCCAGAGTCTGAACCACCAGACTAAAAAGCTCTGCTGGTTTTTAGGTCTTTTTTTTACAAGAGACATCCATAGAGATTTAACTCTTTTTTCACCTGGGAGACACTCAGTTCAACCTGTATTCACTGAGAAACCCCAATTAAGAGCTGTGCTCAAGGGCATTACAGTGACGTTCCCAAAGGTGGAGCAAATGCTATTGGGCTTATGTGCCATCTGGATTTTTTCAAATCAGATAAACTTTTAACCCGTGAGCGTTGATTTTCTTTCTCCACATCACATCGCGCCTGCAGCCTCTGTAAGGGTTGCTAAAACAAGGGTTCAAGAACAGAACACTTAGCAATTTCTGGGAGATTTTGCTCCAAAATGACAGATTTAAAGAAACATTGATGAAAATTGTGTTTTTGGTGTTTTTAACACGTTCTTGTGGCATTTTTCTGATGATGGAGAACACATATTAGGAAAATTAAGCTTAAAATAGCATTTCTGAGTATTTATTGAACCAAATCATGGTGGAACAGGAGCAGACGAAGAAATTGATAAAACCTAGTAGCTGTCATGTAGAGGTTACGATCAGCTCCCTGCTTCACTTCATCCTGATGCATCCACTT
This sequence comes from Oryzias celebensis, assembly GCA_014656515.1. Lineage (NCBI taxonomy): Eukaryota > Metazoa > Chordata > Actinopteri > Beloniformes > Adrianichthyidae > Oryzias > Oryzias celebensis. The sequence continues at coordinate 23,418,614 of BNCR01000003.1, read as the reverse complement.
GGAGATGACTGGATCCATGTATGTCTTTGTTTTCTTCGTCTGAGCTGGCATCTGGGTCAAAATTACGGCAGGATAGCTCGCTAATTTCTCGCTTTTTTGTTGCACCAGTAATGTTAGGTTGAGGTTGTGAGGGGCGGTAAGTTAGCAGGAGAGTGTAAACAAAGGAATGATGGGAAGCAGGGATGGTCTTACAGGAAGCCGACACTCCAGTTCACAACTCAGATGAACTCCTGCTGCTCTACGGAAACTATGTCGTAGAAAACAACACACTTTTTCTTCAATCTTTACAACTTGTGTGTTCACTCGGGCCTCAGGGGGCTGATCATATGAACAGTGGGATTGAACAATTTAAGGAAACTTTGATGAGTGAGGGTATGGATCCAGATGTTTCACATCTTAAGGTAGTAATAAAAATAGCTGAACAAATTGATTGTACTGTAGAAGGTCTCATTGAGGTGACTGCAACACAGAATCATGCAGAAACTTGGAATAAAGTCCACTAAATATGCTGCTGCAAAGCATTCATTCATGTGAAGCAGTTTTTAACTGAATGACAAGAAGGTGGAGGGACAAAGGAGTTAAAGCAGATCTGTAGTGAAAACAGAGAAAGTTTGGTGGAGGTGGAGTGGAAAGAGGCCTGTCTGATTACGTAACCTGAATCCTGCTTTTTAAATGTCTCCACATGTCAGCGTCTGGTCTGGACAGGAATGGAGAGCAGCCGCTTGCAGCACAAAACTGTCCCTTGTGGAAATCTCACGCAGGCCCAACTTTAGGGCCGGTCCCTCGCTCCCCTATAATTACATTTCCGCCTCTCGTACTATCAGTGACTCAGACGGTGTGAAGAGTCGGACTGTGTGGAAAACAGAGTACCAGGAGAGGGAAAGTCTGACATCTTTTTGACACAAAGCATGTGTGTTTAAAAATAGTCTGTCACGACAAGTGAGGCTTGTCTACTGAGGAGACTTCCCTGACGTCATACGCTGAATTCATCAGAGTGTGAGAAGGTGCCCGTGAGCGAGGGTGGCTGAATATCTTGTCTGTGTTTACTCAACTGTTCTCTAAGGGCCTAATCTTTGCTCATCAGCGCTGATTATTGCTGAAATTGCAAAGAGGTGAACAGTCGTCCTGCGTCTCACCTGTATTCAGCTCCCCAGCCCTTGACAAAACTCATGCGGATAGTGCACATCCTAGTAAGCTGATACACGGCCTCAAAGCCCTGGTTGACGGACTGAGCCAGGAGGGCGGCAAACTCCTGGTTGTTGAAGATCTTCAGGTTACATCCTGGAAGAAACACAAGCAGCATTTCTATCACAAACAAAACTCCCTCTCACTTCTGAGGCTTTTGTTATTCTGACAACGTTTGATTCATACTCGTGTTCGGAACTAAAATTACCTCAGTAAATATGATGGCGGCTGTAAACTTAAAAAAAAAGACCCAAATCAACCAATAAAGTAAACAGACCACTGTGCAAAGGAAAAAAATGGTGTGTTTTGCCCCCACAGTGCATGTTAACAAGCAAAACCAGCCTCAGAATTGTGGTGCGGTGAGTGATGTGGGCTCTTCCAGTCACAGTTGTGATGACACAACATGAGCACATCTGCTCCGAATCATCCAGTTTACACAATCAACTTCAGTTATTCCAGAATTGGAAAAACTACCAGAATTCTGTGTTTTATTGCTAAAATGAATTGATGAAATGAATTGAAAATGCTTTTGCATCAGGTATGTATTTTTTTTCATAACATCCACTCCTGTTAGTATTTTGTTGAAAATGTTCCACAGTAACTCATTCAAGCACACACAGGACCGCCATACTGTATTTTTTTGGGGTATAAGACTTATACTCAGGAGTGTCTTTTGTATGATTTTTAAAATATAATTAGGCTCATATAATTGTAATTTTCCAACAACTGATTGCTCTTTAGCAGTTGTCTGCTGCTAATAACCACTACAGGGCACTGTAGGTGTGTGTATCAGTACTTGTTATTGAGCAACGCAGAGGAAGAACCGCCGTCCAAAACAAGCATGGAGGAGAATCTGATTGTTCTCCTCCTGAACTTTATGATAGTTTTCTTATTTGCATTGAGGCATTATAGTTCCTATTTTTTCCTTTCTCAAACTAATAAAGCATATTTTGGCAACTGCAACTTATACTCCAGAGCGACTTATAGTCTGATAAGTACAAGGACCCATCTTTGCTGCTACTGTTCTGAATGACACAACATTCCCTTTTTGGTGTTGACTGAGTCAATGAATTCTATTCTGCTCATATCCAGGCTAATATATTAAAGAACACGGCCCGGTCAGTGATTCATGCTCACATTACATCACTCTGAGCCACAGGGGTGTTTGAAATAAGCCAAAGTATTAGTTACTACAGTTAGTCAGAGTTCGTCTTCTATCCAAAAGTGTTTTCTTTTTTGCCTCAAGTCACCAACACACTTTCAAACATGTCATTACTACTTCAGCAAGATGTAATAGTACGAGTGAGGCAACCACCTTTCTATACTGTTATTTTAAACACAACTTTGCCAATTTTGCTCAACTTTTATTTGGGTAACAAAGATCTTATAAATAATCCACATGTTTATCATTATCTGCTCAAAGGAAATGTATGAGAGATGAGAAATGCGTATGAGAGGGGTTCAAACTCTCCTTTGCCCCAGTCATAATGCATTTTTTATGCCCCCTTCCCCTCAGTTTCTGGCTTTAAGACACAAACCTGGAGGGATCTTGCAGACTGTGGCAGGGTGCCAACCATAACGCTGATTACAGTTGGGGCTCTGAACAAATATAGCGCTATCACTGAGACACTCCGCAAACACTTCTCCTCCGATGTAGTACAGCCGCACGCCCCGGCCTTGGAAACAAACAGAGAAACAATAGTGTGAGATGAAAGCCATGTCGCAATGACATCAGGAGCAGCACAGATTTAAGACTTTTATCAAACTTGAGAAAAAACAAATTAAAACCTCTAGTCTGGGTAATGAGCCTTACCAATGTGTCTGCGTGTTAACTCCACCGCCGGATTGCGGTTGACGTTGGACAATAAACCAAGACAAAAGCGCTCAGAGTTAGAGGGGTCTGTGAAGCCGTCCACTGTCAAGGAGGGCTGCGAGGCATGGAAAGTCTCTCCAACTCGCTGGTTTAGTTCATAGTATGAAATAGAGCACCAGAAGGCCGGCTCACAGTATGTCACTGGCTGAAGGTCTTAAGTGGAGAAACATATGTACAGTTGGTTTATATCAAAGTAAAATAGAAAGAAAGGGCAGAGAAAACAGACCTCTGTATGATTACACTTTCAAAATGTAAATATGTAAAAAAATATATGTTAAAAAAAACACACGTATGCACCACATTCACATTTAAAATGAAGGAAAGAAAACTGAAAATCAATCACTACGAAGAGGAGATAAAACTAGCAAAATTTGGAGAAAAAAGAACTGAAAAAAAAGGATGTGTCACAAAATGTTACGCCCATGTTTACCCAAAGCTTTCAGCAGACAAAAGGAGGGAAGTTGGCGCTCACTGATGGGATGCCAGGAACAAAATGGCTAAATGACACGCTAATCTGAGGCTGTTTTCACTAGGCTCAACTGGTTCTGGTCATTTTCTCCACTGCATGGAACAATCTTTAATGACTTCTCCATCTTGCCTTTGAAGTCCAGAGTCCAGAGTCACTCATGTTTTTGAAACTGGAGACTTTCTGCTATTTCATCAGAAAAGCCTCTTCGGAGTTTTTCCCGTTTGAACAGAATAAGCGTAGGATCTTGTTATTAGTGTGGGTTGAGTGGTGTCTTGGCCTGTTTAAAAGCTCAGATGGTGAGCGGCAAGACAAAGGTTTCATTCATTACCTAGTTTCCTCTAACAAAAACGGTGCTAAACCAAACAAGAGAATTCCCACTGGGAAGGAACACTCTTGAAAGATTTTCCACGTAAGTAAAGACAGACAGAGGAAAAAGGAAAACACGCTTCAACACACTCACACAGTTACCTAAATTACTGTGTGTGGGTGAAACGGGGTTAGGTGACAGGTTTGGGGAGCTGGTGTCCATGCTGTGGGTCATCTGGTGATCGCTGGTCTCCCCATCCTCACTGAGGTAACCTGGTGGGGGCGTTTCTGAAACAGATCAAAAACAGTTAGAACGCATCCAAGGACAGGGAGTCCATATCATTTTATTAGGTTTATTAGGTATCTGGAAGGCAGCGGAAAAGCCAAAACCTGCACTTATCCTAGGCTCCTGCATTAACCAGGTCAGCAAGTGTCAAAGAATCTGTCTGAAACCAGACCTTTAAGTGGTAAATACAAGTCATGTTTGATAAAAACAGGTGACAGATTGAAAACCTGATAGCAAATTTCAGTAAAAAATAATTCACTTCCTGTCAGTGTCAGAGGAAAAACTCTCACTTCCCTGATTTGAATTTTCTTTTTTTAAACACAAAAAAATAGAACATTGTTACATCTATGAAGGAAAATCAAATAGATCAGTCCTGAAAGTCAATCCAAATTATTGATCAACTGCTGAACCACATTGTTATTTTTTTATGGAAATGACTCAGAATTCAACTAAACAAAAAGAGAGGAACTAAAATACAGAATACAAAACAATTTCTGAAATTGCTGCAATACATTTCTGGGTTCATGCATTTCAGCTGTTGCTGATCAGTAGTAGGTTGGTCGTTCTGTTCCAACCCCAAGAGTCACTGCACTCAACATCCCATTGTCCTCATCACAGCTTTTAACTATATCTAGCTAAGAGCGTCAACTGAATAACAAATAAAGCCACAAAAACCAGCTGTTTGTCCAAGCACGTTTTGATCAGGTTTTGTATCTTAAACCTGAACGTGACAAACTTGATCTGACATACTTCAGATGGGACTTTCTTGTGAGACATCAGAAGCCAGGTACCTGGTATGTAATTGCTTTGGGGCTCGATGCCAGCAGGGAAGTTGGTGTTTTCGGGGATTGAATGGCTGTAGTCATCCAGAGGAGGAAACTCACTGGGGATTTCAGTGTGTCTGGGCACAAGCACCGGAGGGAGAACTATAGCAAGGACGAAATGGACATACACTGAATTTTATCCACATTAAAATGTAATTAAAGCAAGTTAGAAAAATAAAAAAATGAAATTTGTTTAGAAAAACAAGGATTAAACTCTTCACATGAAAAATGTGCACTATAAAGGAGTATATCTTGAGATCAAATGTTATTTCTTATAAAATGTGATTAAAAATGGCTCTTGGTGTTTTCAGGTTTCATTCTGAAAATAGCATTTGTGGATGTAATTTTTTGCTCCTACCTGGTGTTTCCACCCTTTGATAGTGGTATGGGTTAACACACACTTCATCTTTCTTTGTATGGAAGGCGTACTCGCACAGCTCCACCGCTCGCAGCTCGTGGTGAGACTGCAAGTCGGGCCAACGCCACAGTCGGCAGTAGATGACATGGGGCAGACCTTTTCTGTGAGAGACCTGCAGACGACCATCCAAGGACCTTCAGAGAGAAGGAAAAAAAACAGCTGTTCAGAATGACCTTCTCTTACTCTTTCACTAAAAGAAATGGTTCATATTTTAAGTTTTAAAAGCCTTTTTTTAACTTAAACACATGTCACATAGGAATTATAAAAAGTTGTGTTAGGTTCATCTCAGTCAGAAAAGGCAGGATGATTGATAACTTTTTGGAGAGCCAACAATTTTTCTGCTTTTTTACCACAAGTTAAGTGACGATAACCTCAGTACACATCCTTAAAGAACCTGCTTAACCATCTATAGTATTGTTTCTTTTTAAACTGATAAATCCCATTTTTTCAGATCTTTATCAAATCTTCTAAGGCAGTCTCTCTTTCTCAAGCAATCTCAAAGTTGAATCTGACATTTACAGTGTTAATAAATTGATTCCCTTTCCTCTTGAGCTGCTTGTTCAAAAGTAAACACCCTGAAATGAAGCTGGAAACTTTCCTAAACTTGCCTCAACCAATGAAATAACAAGTGCTTTGTATATTAAGGGGAATCCTGTGTTTAGACAAAGTACTGGTATGAGTTCCTGTAAAGGGGCCATTCCAGGATTTTCTCAAGCGTTTCAGAGTAAACTCTATCCATATATATATATGATCATATTTTACCTTTGGGACGCTAAAAAACAAATTATTTATGAAATATTAGTTATTTTTTGGACTCTTTTCATACCGTAAGTATAACGACTCGATCTCTGAGGCACAGAATTTTCCTCATTGTCTGTCCCACCCATTTCACGACTTTATCGCGCATGCCTGCGAGTCTCTGCGCATTCAATAAACAACATCCGAACTTTTTGCAAAAGATGGATGTGCATACTGGGCATATAAAATGAATGTGTTTTACAGATCACCCTAGCTCAGAAAGTGTGTGTGTTAGCCTGGGGGCGGTGCTGCCAGACTTTTCCTGAAAGGGGCTGTCCTCAATCTATGATGTAAACTCATGAGAACCCACTCGTTTTTGTGGGCAGTGGAGGGGCTGCTGCAGAGAGCACAGGTTTTTAGAGGATTACTCAGAAATGCGTGAGCAGATCAAAATACAGCTTTGAGGTTGTTTATAGTGAGGTATGAACAGTTTGATGCACTTAAAAGCTCAAAAAGTTGGGTTTTCATGGTATCGCCTATTTAAATGAATCCAGGATTTTAAAGAACAGCCTACATGTTAAATTAGGATTGTTAGAAATCACAACAAAGTTCTTCTAAATGTCTCAAAAAAGTGTGCTTTTGTTGTTGGATATGGGTTCAGTTGCAGTAAACATCTACAGTAGATCTGCAAAATAAATAAAAAGTTCTGGTCTGGAAGATTTCTTTTAATATATGCTTTCAGTAGTGGTGTTGCAAACTGAAAAAGACCAACAACAACTGTCAACATGTGATGATTTTGTTGTATTAGAGGTCTTGAAAGAGAAAAAGTAAACCTTTAACTGTTCCTGTGTGCATGATCCTTATGTCTGTGCTTCATAACATGATACTGTGAGTGTAAAAGCTTAAACAGCACTGTTTTCACACAAAAGTACAAAAATAAACCCCTTAACCCTTAAAAACACATATTTAACTTCTTTGCTAATTTACTACTTATTTTCTGATTATTTACTATTTAATCAGACCAGCATGCAGAGAGAAATTCAGAGCTCCATTGGAGATTAAAAAACATTTATACATTGCAACAAAGAATGCTCTTTAAAAGCAAAATTGGTACGAGACCTCTAAAGCAGTTTGTTTTTTAAATGTCTAAAAGGATTGCCAGGCCAAATAGTCTAATAATAAACAACTGGAGATTAGGTTGCCCGGTCCGTAACAGGGATGTCATTGTGTTGTATAACATCAGTCCTCATCTGGCATTAAATGTTCCTGCTGTGATGATTTAGGTCAACAGACAGCAGTGAGTTCCCATTTACATCACAGATTGACAAAATGGGGTATAGCTCCTAATCTGGGACTACAATGACCCAACATATAAAAGAAAAACTCAACTCATTATCTTATGCAAGAGGCAACAGACACATATGTCCCTCCTATTTGTCTGCCTCACCCATCCACTCACATGAACATAAATACTAGCGAAGGGTCAAAGGCTTAAAGCAAAGCCCTCCAGAAGGACAAGTGTCTTTATGAATAAAACCATGGCCGTGGGCTGTTTCACTGCTTGTCACTGCTTGAACTTGTCCTTTAACTGGGTCAGCCACGGTACAATACATCCAGTAAAGTGCTGCTTTCATTTTGGATGGCAGTTGCTTTCTGTGGCTTTTCTTTCACACCTCTGTGCTGCAATAATTGCAGCATCGTGATATGGCAGAGCAGTTCTCTTCTGAATTTGTTGAGCCTATGGGTAGTCTTCGAGCCACTGTATAGTCTTGTATGGAGGCAAAATAAACAAAGTGCGAAGTCAATGACCAAACACAATGATCATGATGGAGGAGCTGTCTATCAGCTGATTCTTCTGTCCTGACTGACAAATTTGCAAGTTTATGGCACTTCAGTGTAGTTACAGCTCTATAAACTGATAACAGGAAGAGCTGCAGTTTCACAAGCACATGTTTTTTTAGTAATATACTGACATTTATGCTGACAACGTGTAACATTTGTGTCACGTGTTATCACTGTGTAGCTTTATGTGACTAAACGTTTGCAAAAAAAACAACATTGTATATCTTATGCGTGAGTTTGAAATAAAATACTAATATCAACATTAGGTTGAGATGATGAGCCATATTATTTAGGTTGTGTTGAACACCCCTTTTTAGAAAGTCACACGATGGTCACAATTTTTCCTGAGACTTATTTCCTTTAACGAGATTTCCTAATACCAGAGCATTTCTGACTGACTGGCTGAAGTCATTTTAACATTCTCGGTCAGGATACTTCCTCAGAAAATGCCTTGAAATGAATTCACATTTTTACTGTTAAGAAAGTAATAAATACAAATTTGACAACTCTGTTCTATCAAATTGAAATAGAAGTTGTGTACTTTAAGAGTTATTGTACGTAATCCAAGAGTGATGCTGACATGAAACGTACTGTGGTAATGGTAATTGCATGCAGATTTATTGAAAAAGAAAATGTTTTTTTTTTATCTCAACATTAGAATTGTGTGGATTCAGTCGAGGAAGAAATTTAGCAAAAGAGAAAATCTATGTAAATTTGTGCTTGTTTTGCATACACACCACATCCAAATATTGATAGTTCTTTTTTTTAGTGTGACCGTAAAAAATGAAATGAGTGCATTTCTAAAGATACCTTTAAGCAATAGTCGAAAGGTCTTTTATATATATATATATATATATATAAACATATATATATATTACGAGATTCCAAGACAATTGAGAAATACAAAAGTTACAGCTCCTTGATTTTACACCACTTGTCAAACCTTTTTTTTATGTTTATTGTTTTTTGACAACTTTCATGACATGACATGACATGTTTCATGACAACTCTTTATTTAAAAATCAGTTCCTAAAATCTATTAAAACTTAAATTTAAAATAAAGACCATCTGTAATGAAAATTAGGTTTTTTGTGTTTTTTTACATTTTCTTGTAGCATTTTTCATAGTGGTAGACATTTATAAAATAAATGCATTTCTGAGTATCTCTCTATTGAAATCATGATGAATAAGGAGAATGTGAAAAAAATCCAGTTTGAAAAACCTCTCTGTTTTAATGTAGAAACTTAATCCGCCAAAGTCTTCTTGTTCCACTCCATTCTGAAGGATCCACTTGCAAACAAATAGATCCATGTGCAGCTTCATTTTTCTCGTCTGAACTGGTATCTGGCTGACCAGTGCAACAAAAATATTGCTCGCTATTTTTGTTGCACTGGGAATGTTAGTTTGGGGTTGGAAGCTATGGGAGAGAGTGCAAACAAAAGGATGATGGGATATCAGTGGAGGTTTACCTCCACGCCAACAGTCTGGCCCACAACTCAGTGGCAAGTTTCTGATGAACTCTTGCCACTCTGCACGAATTTTTTTCTAGAAAATGCCACAGGTTTTTAGATTTTGGCTAAAATATAGACATAATTTAAAAGACCAATGGGAACGCTTCTACAATAGATCAAAAGATGATTGGAGTGGGACTTAAAAATATGTTTTTCTTGTTGGCAGGAAGAGGAACTCAATGTTAGACATTGTAAAAGTATTTGTTTGTGCTATATTTCTATGGTGTGAAGTTAAATGATGTGTGCAAGCATTATTTTAGTTTGTTTTTATTCCACTAAAAGCAAATAGCACACAAAACACTTATAGGTTTATTATAAGTAAGTTAGAGTGACAAAATAATTGGAATATAGATTTTTGTTTTACTATGGGGAAATTGTGTCATTGCCTTTGTGTTCTGTGACCCAAAACAGACGTTGAATTGACCTTACGGCCAACAAACGTGTACTTGTATGGGACTGCGGAGTGCAAACAGTGAGTGCAAACACATATGCCTCCAAACCCATGCTACAATGGCTAAAATAACTTTACTTGATATGTAGAGACAGATTAAGTATTTATTTTAGTGAAGGGGGATTCTGATAAAGGACAAGGAATACATACAGCTTGTGATGATTAGTGGACTCATCAATTGTAGATAAGTGGGTTTTTGCCTGACATACTAAACAGACTCAGACAGAGCAGATTGTGCTTCACTAAGCTAAGAAGGAGGGGGGGAATCAAACACTAGGAGGTATGCTTAAGTTACACTGGGACGCAAACAAAAAAAAAATACATGATCAGGATAGAAAAAGGTGGTGAACACAAACTTCTTAAATTAAAGTTTTAATGACAGATGTGATAACATTCTCTGACAAATGTAAAATACAAATCTGTCGAAAGTTTTTTAAAACTATCAGAAAATGTTTGATTTTGCAAATAGTTTTGAATATTTTTGGTACTTCAAGGTAAATGCTGGGCATATGTGGCAGCCTGTTCTTTATAAGCAAAACAAGAAGACTGTGTAATGAACAAAGAAAGAGGTTGCTCCCCAACAATAGGTCTGGAGTGCTGACGGCACCTTAGACTGAACCCCTCACCCCCCTTCCCCGCCCTCTGTCTGCTCCGTCCCTCTGTTCCCACTGCCAAACCTCCAGAACTGAATGACAGCTGGGTCTTTGGAGGGTGGGGCAAGGAGGCTGAAATAGCCTTTGTCATTTTCAGAAAGTCTGTGGTCAGTTGGTCAAGCAATGGCTGAAGGCTGAAATCACATGAGATGGAGAAGAGATCTGCGTCCTTCAAATAGCATCACTTTAAAAGAAACTAATGCCATATGTCATTCTTTTGCTCTTTGCATGAAAAAATCAGACCAGTTTGGGGTTTTTAATGGTTAAACTGATCAGATCATCAAATATGTAACAGAAACTTTTCTGGGATACTTTTTTAAGGTCTTAGTTCTTGGGTTATTAGTGTACCCATTTATAAATGACCTGTTGGAACCAGGATTTCCAACTAAATAGACTATAAACTATACTTGTAACTGTGTGATTAATAACTGTGTATATTGTGAAAAATAAAGTGTCAGTGTCAGAAGACTCAGCAAAAAGCTGAGAAAAATTATTTAAAAAAAACTACATTTTTGACATTTTTGCAGAAAAAAATAAGTATTTAAAATATTTATCATCCAAATAACAATAGAATACTGACAATGGGGGACAACTGATAAAACTGAGCTCTAATGTTTACTGAGTTCTTCTTAATGCTATTGCAAAACATAAAATAAACAACTTTCTACAAAAGTGTTTATATTTATCTTCTGATTTAACAAGGTATTACATTTCACCTATAATAAAAAATCTACAGTTCTAAATTTAGAACATATTTTAGTCAGCGAATGCGCTTCAGCAGCAGTGAGACTCAGACAAAGAAACATATTCCATACACATTTCCCACTCTCTCTGGAAAAGTCATTAAACTTTTCCCGTTCAACAAAGGGGGAGATGGGAGGGGGCGTCCATCTCATGTGAGAGAAAAGGAGGTTTCACTATGGCATGTGGGTGATATCACACAGGGTTGAGGTGTAGTGGGACCAGTGAAGGAAGGGCTAATGTGAAATACAAAACCAGATCATCTGTTAGGGCTAGACAACGAATAAGACAGATTGAACTAAAAAACTATGGAAAAATGGAAGACTGGGAACCATAAGTTTTACTGCTAATAGTTAATGAGCTGAGCAGCATGACTTTCTCTAAAGAATACAGAATCATAAAGAAAATTCAGGATTTAGGTCACTGAAACTCATACTTATAATGATTATTTTAGCATTTGTCTGAACACACTAAAGAGTTCTCCAACTTGTTATATTTAAGAATAATTAACTTTTTTCTGTCATGCTATCAACCGTTCTCCTGCTGTACACACAGCAAAATGGTGAATATGAATACTTATTTGTAACCCAAAAAGCACTTGCGCTAAATAAAAACAGCTGGTCCACAGTCCCAAATCCAATCAACAATTTCATTTCACAGCCTAACTGCACATGTGCCGCAGTGTGTGCTCAGTTTTTGAACCTTTTTGTATAACTTTTAAAAAAATTATTAGTCTACTGGACAGATTAAAGATATGCCCTAGCAACAAACCCCAACTCTTTAAAGCCCTTTATCAGATGAAAAAGATACATTTAGAAAATATTTTTAAATATAGATGTTTAAATGGCACAATATAAACCAGTAAAGAACAGTTTTATTTTAAAACAGCATGGGACGATATTCTCAAAACCCTTAAAATGACCAATGTGACCTGTCAAACCTAGTAATGTGCCAAGAAGTCAAACACAAATAAAGGACATGAGATGTTGTATAAACTTGATAGTTGCAAATTGAACCAGCGAGTGTAGAAAAGATGGACAGCTGGTTAAGTCAAACCAGCTAGTTTGAGTTGATTTGATGCTAGCTTTTAGCGTTCTGGTCATTGAATCAAAGAACAGTGACCTTCCCAGGAAAATAGGTACAACACACCTGGCATCTCTACCTATACAAGCTTCCACAGTAATGTTGAGAATCACAGTATATTCGAATGAATTATGGTATGTGATAAACAGCTCACTACAAAAAAAATATTATAATACAAAAATTAAATGAAACCTAATAAACTGGAAACCAATAATTAAATAGACATCAAAGGGAATCTGAAGAGTGTTAGCTTCATCCATTTATACATTTATTTGGACATTATCACAATACTACTGTCAATTTCCTGTTTTTTTAGTGCAGCAACATGCAGTGAAAAGAAGAATAAAAATTGAAACGCAACTACTTATTTGGGAAAGAGCTTTGGACTACTTGGCCAATCCTTAAAACAACTTAACTTATATATTTTAATATGAAATTAAAATAATTTCAAAAAGGATATTTTTTTTCTATTTTGCTTTTTTATTTCAGGCATGCACAATAAATCCAGAAAGCGCAAGCAACAATAGCTATTATTCTCATATTTTACATAACGGTTGCATGCATGGTTGCATAGTTGTGTAGTGGTTAGCACTCTTGCCCCGTTTTTCAAATCTTCGCTTCATCCTTCCTGAGTGACGTTTGCATGTTCTGCTCGTGCATACTTGGATTTTCTCTGAGCCTTTTGGCTCCTCCCATAGTATAAAATAATGCATTATTGGTTTATTGATGAGGTGTGAATGTGAGTGTGTGTGGTTGCCTGTCTCTGTGTGGCCTTGCGATCCACAAGCAAACTGTTCAGGGCGTGCCCTACCTTTGCTCAACAGTAGATATGAACAGTAGAAAATTTTAAAAATGGATGAATGACACATAACAAGCAGCAACCATGCTTAGGAGCTTAAGGGTTTACAGACTGCTGTCTAAAAACTATAAGTTTGATTCTTTTGGGATCCTTCACTAGCTTATTAAAACAACAATGCAACCTTTTAACCAAAGCACATCCAGTCCACATGTGTCTTGTGGATTTGGTGAAGGCATTTGACCATGTCCCTCTGGGTATCTTGTGGGGGTAAATTTATGATACATGAGCCGCTGCCGAGGGCTATTCGATCCTTATGCAAACAGAGCAGTGGCTTGGTTCACATAGCTGGAAGTAAGTCAGACTGGTTTTGGGGTGTAGGTTGGACTCTGCCAGCTATCCTGTTCATAATTTTTATAGACAGAATTTCTTAGGGAAGCAATATGTCAAAAAAGTTTGGCTTTTGGGAAAAGTACAATTCCTGCTCTACTGCTGTAGAAGACGTGATCCTATTAGCTACATCTAGCCATGACACACAGCTCTTATTGAGATAGTTTGCAGATGAATGTGAAGTGGCATTCCCAGGTTTGAGGCCATTGTTTTCACCCTGCAAAAGCAGGAATGCCCCCTCTGGTTTGGGAATTATTACTTCCAAAGTGGAGAAGTACAGTGTCTGGGTGTTTTGTTAGTGAAGAGGGGTAGAGTATGAGACAAACTGGTGGATACTGGCAGCATCCAGATTACTGCAAACTTTGTACCAACCAAAGATAAAGATGTCAGAAGAAAAAACTATTTTTTTTAGTCAGTCTATGTTCTTACCCTCACTTACTGTGGGCTGTGAGGAAACTTAAAATCACTAATACGAGCTCCAAAAAAGTTTTTGTTTGAGCTTTTGGATAGATATACTGCACTGATTCAAAACCTAAGAGTCAGGAGACATTTGAAGCAGACTGGAGCACCTGGTTAGAATGCCTCATAGACATCTTCCTTGGGAGGCCTTGCAGGCATGTCCAACCAGGAAAAGGCACCCTGTCTGACTTTGGACACGCAAGAGAGATCTCTCATCTCTCTTGGCTGGCCTGGGAAAGCTGCGATATCTTCCCAGAAAATCTGGAAGAGGTACCAGAAACAGGATGGTTTGGACTTCCTTTCTGAAACCCCAAATAATCAGTAGGTCAGGGCTGCCTAATCATGGTCCTCGAGTTCTATCACCTGCCTGTTCTTCAGTCCTCTCTGCACTACTGATTCCCTAGATCAGGTGTGTTTAGCATATCAGAATAAGGAGACACCTTAGTCAGCTAATCAGAATAAGCAGTGCAGAGAAAAAGTACTGTATAAAACTGGCAAGGTGGTAGAGCTTGAGAACCTGGATTGGGCAGTCCTGCATATGATAATGAATGGATCAGTGGTTCCTATTAGTAAATATGTTTCATAATACTCTTATCTGGTTCCAGTACATAGTGGGAAACATTGTGCTATTACATAGCTATGATGATAAGAATGAGGGAAGTCCAAGCACATGTGATAACTCACTACCAGGCAATAGCCTGTTGAGTAAGTGTCAGAAAGCACAGGAAGCAAAATGATGGCTTACAAAAACATAAATATTAAAAAACAGGTAAATTATTGTTTATCTTCAGTCTCTACTTGTAGCTTTAGCAATACATGAAAACATCAAATCAACCTCTGCAACGCACTATTCCAAGATTGCAGAAAATATTGAACCTAATATGCTTTTTACAAAGTTTCAGTACATTACATTTTTTACATTAGTACATTTCTGTATTAGCTATTTCCTTAGACATTAAAAAAAAACATCTCTTCCTTGAAATCTCTGGTTCTTCAGATCAAGTTGTTTTCCCATGCTCATTCAGCAGCAGTTCCACACATGCAGCAGGCGTGTTGGCCGTAGCAGCCGCTTCAACACAAAGGAGTATTTGTTGTCTGGTGACTGTGTCTGTGTGTGTGTCACCGCGTTTAAGTATTTTTACCTAGTGCGTGTGCACTCCCCCGCAGATAGTGAAACGTCCAGGGCCAAATAGAGGCAGAGGTTTCTCTAACCCCTCCACCCGTGGTGCAAGCCGCAAACCAAACAGCAGCCCACGCCCTCCTCAAAGCCCCAGCAGGCGGAAGGAACATTCCTCTGAGCTGACTAACCACATGCATCTGCACACACTTGCACTTACACAGGAACAGAACCATGTACAATGGAAGAAAATTAGCATTGTTTTTTTTCTGACTGCTTTTAACTTGCAGACTGTTCAAATATATCAAATATGCATCTCCACTGTTTTACAAGAAAATTGTTGGTTGCTAAACCGTTCACTTTAAAAAATCAAAATCTGCAAAAAATAATACAATTGTTGCTTTCAACAATGTTCAGTTTGAAGATACTACCCCCTGTAACAGAAACAAACAAAAAGCAAGAGCCTCCCCAGCTTTAAAACAGAGTAAACACCCAATAAAGGAAGTATTGTCTTCAAAAAGACAAGAACACACAAAGACTGTTTACATATCTGTACTGATCCACAGTTGTTTGCTCTGTTTCAAACAAATTAAACATTGGCTAGAAACCCTAATCTGGCAGTAAAGGGCAAACCAATTACTGTCATTAGAACAGCAAGTCTCATAGAGACAGAAAACACGTATGAACCTTCTGTGACATGTCTTTGAGCACTGTCCCGGCTAAACAATGCTGTCTTAGATGACTAAGATATGACACATTTAATGCAGTCTGTCCATGTGAACGAATGCTCATGTCAGAAAATGAAGAACTTTTAACATATGATGCCAAAAAGTGAATACAACAAATATTTATACATTTTCACATTGTAAAAGCACTTAATTCCAAGTGCAATTGGTATACTAGTACATACAGCAATATGTTTTAAGCTCTCAATTTTCAAAATAGCTTGTATCTGTCAGCATCTGAAGGAACTGTGTATAAATAGACAAAATATATTAGGATAGAAAAGACCAGAATTGAAAGCCATTATTGTCATTATGCTGTCAATTGATTACAAAAAATAATCAGATTAATCACACTTTTGGGTAGTAATTAATCATGATTCATCACAATGTTTTATGAGTTAAATTTTATACGACAATATGCAGCTTTCTAACAAAAAAGGCCAGAGAGAAACTGTTTCCCTTCATTTTTGTTGTCTGAAAGTGCTAACTCAGAAGTGTAATGTGTATGTACAAAACACATCATCAGTAAGATAAGCAGAACTGTAAAGACTTCTATATCTGCAGTATTACTCTATGAAAACAAAGATGCTGATACACAGCCATAAGAAACATTGTGTTTCTGCACTTTAAATGGTCCGGGAGAATACTCTATTCTGATTGGCTGCTGGTTGTTCCAGAAGAAGTTCCAGTCACAATATTCTATATGTGCAGGCTTCTTTAAAACAAACTTTTTGCTTTATCTTCTGGACTAAAACAAGCGGTAAGAGGTGAACTTTCTATCTTAACCTATGCTTTATTTAACTTACTGTGATGATCAGCATATGTATCGTTTTCCTTTGCCACTGCAGACTGGGTCCGCCAGCTCAGCGATGCATTATCGTGACGGGCCACATTACATATGAAATAGTTCACCTTTTGTGTGATAGCAATCTAAACCTAAAAAATAAAAAAATGAAGTTCTAAAAATCGATAGAATATTTATTTCTTTTGTAGCATTCTTTTTCTTTTCTATATAATTGCGTGCGTTAACCCATTAACGTTGACAGCCCTAATTTAAACATACTTTAGAGAAAAATGACATTCTGCAGGGAAAGATTATAAACTTTAAAAAAACCCAGCATACCGGTAGGCAGATGAAGCCTCAGATCTACATGTCATCCACAGAATCTTCCTCTTCATCAGTTTCAAAAGCACCACTGGTGAGTCACTGGTTGTGTAGAGGAAGACCAAGGCTTTGAGGAGCTGATCTGGTTTCTTCTGTCAGTAATGATTTTGCTCTGTTTTGGAGAAGGTTGTCTCCGGTGTCAGTACAGGTTTGTTGTGGACACAGTTTTATATTTTCCTGCAGACTCTACACTCGTCCTTCTGCTTCTTTTTCCAGTGTCATTCAGTTTCTTTATGCTTTTGTGTTTAAGTAGTTTCCTGTTGTTGCACCTGGCGCTCTCTCTGCCTCATATTATTATTTGCTGCTGCTGCGGTGTGTACCGGACCCTTCCGCCCCTGCGCTCAGCGAAACCTCCCTCCCTCCTCCAGGTTCTCTCAGCACAAACACGTATACATTGACGACTCACGCTCGCCTTGAAGAGAAAAAGAGAGAGCTAAAGAAAGTTTAAAAAGAACATGGCTCCCAGGAAGGAGCCACACTGGAAACGTTCGCAAAGCAACGTTATCACCTGTTGTCACGTGTGATTGGTTAAAGTTGCAGTAAAGTTGCGGTGAAAATGTAACATTGCAGGGTGTGCAACACTTCCCTTAAATTTCTGTTAATAGTTGCGAGTGCAACATTGTGAATTCCCGGAGGGACTGATTATCATACATTTGGATATAGTTTACTCTGAAAGACTTAACAATAACATGATCTATGGGCTATTTGAAACTTTGGAACTCAAACAGATTTATTACAAAACTGAGCAAGTTGAGAACAATAAATTTCCCCTTTTTTAAACATTTTAAAGTGACTAGTAGATGTGCTTTTTTTTAGAAAACAATAAAAAAACTCAAAAGAAAAAAATTGTTTCAAAAGATTATATGAAATGTGACCATAATACACAGAGTTTTAATGAACTGGGTGTAATGGACTTCTATGCAGCTAATCGTTTGTTTGATGCTGGAGCACTTGGAAAATGTTGCAGTGCAAGTATATTCAGTGTCTCTTTGGCACAGTAGTTGTAGTGTCTGTGTATTCAGTGAACTTTGTCATCCAGACCCGACCTGACATTTTTCTTTTGAGGGCTGAATTAGTGTCTAGTAAAACAACAACAAAAAACCCACCAGTTCTATCACCAAAATAAATGTCTTCTGTGGTTTGTTTAGTTTTGTTGCCTACAAACCACACAAACTACATTCCTGAATGGTATTCCAAGATGCTGCTGCTTGTCTAACTGTCTGCTTCATTCCTCTCCTTTATCTTGACCCCTGCCTTTCCGGTTTGACTTTCTCAAATTTCAACACTTTTCTCACATGTGTTCATCTTCCTTTATTTAGTCTTTCAGCCTTTATTAAAACAACGATAAACCCAATATAAACTTACTTTCCCCACCCTATTAAAGCACATACTTCAATTAGAACATCATGCAGCCACATCTAGCTCTAGACATAACAATGGGAATCCCCACTTCTTTTTCAGCCTTCTGTCCTCCTTTTTTTTCTCATTTCAATTCCATTTCTTTGTCAATGGTGGAAAAAAAACTTGATTTTTGTTAGTTGTATTTAAAAATACTATTCTATGTAAGGTTCCTATGGAAACAATTGTTGCCTCAAAATCCCAAAAAATGAACATGAATTGGTACAAATTTGATATAATCTGATGTGACAATATTAAATAATTCTCCCACAACTCAATAAACAGACTAAAATCCTAAAACTACTAAGTAAGAAATACAGTCTGGAGACTAACTCGTAAGAGCTAGGTGTACTCTTCATCTTGTCATTCTCTCATTAGTGTGTGCACAATACCTCCTATTCTTGGTCCATTCTTCATTCCTTTTTTGGCTAATTTTCCTTCTTCACAATGTCATGTCTCAGCATGCATAGGTTAAGTGTAAATCATGCAATCATTTGCTGCCATGGGGAATTTGTGTACACACAACAAATGCAGAAGGAGGTATTGGCTTAAACCCAAAGTATGTTCAGGAAGGTAGGTATGAGGAATCCACTCACCCTGGCTTTATAAAAAGACACCCACATTCTGAAAAATTGATCCCTAGACACACAGAGAATAAGGCAGTATATTGTTTTACTCATTACAATAAAAATGGATTTACTCAATATTTTACAACTTATATTAAACCTTAACGAACTGACACATTGTTATGCTAAAGAATATTTTGGAACAGCTGGCTGTCTTCAATAAGTAACTTTAGGATTACTTTTTTCTTTGCTCACAGAAGGGTATAATAAATATGTGTTTCTATTGTTAAACACCAGAAGAAAAAAAGGTGCTACTTTGTTACATTATAGAATAACATTAAAGCTATCACAATCTACATTTCTTATTCAAAAATAATTATTTAATCCCAAACTTTACACAATGATGTTTACTAATGTTTACAGCCCAGGGAAATTTTAACCAAGACTTGAACTTAATTTAAATTTCTTGATTTCATGTTTCTGATATTAGTAGGATATTGCTATAACATGTTCTATATAGCACATACTGTATATAGCATTTTTCTCATAATGGAGGACCAATATACAATTATTTATGATTTAAAACTTCATTTCTGAGTATTTCTTAATTCAAATTGCGTTGCATTTTCCACTTCTGAGCTGGCCTCTGGCTCAAAACTATACAGCTGGATTGATCCAAAATTGCTCACCATTATTTTCGCGTCCCTAATGCTACCTTGGGGCTACAAGCTCACATGCAAACAGAGCTCCCAGTAACGGGGAGGGGTCAGGGTTTCTCCAAGCCAGCAGTCCTGCCTACAAACCAGAATTGTATGTCTTAAAAATCGACAAAAAAGCGGGAAGACTTTGACCCACCCCTGGCAGATGCTGCATCCCAAACCTGAGTTTTTGTCTGTTTCTGATCCATCACAATTTGAATAAAAAAATACTTAGAAATGCAGTTTTAACCTGATTTTTTTTTATTTATGTCTTCCAATATCAGAAAAATGCTACAAGAACATGTTAAAAACACCAAAAACACAATTATTCTTTTGAGTAGATCTTTAAAGAGCTATTTGGGTCAAGTTTACATTGACTAAAGCCCAGTAAGAGCCTTATTTCAACCTTTAGAAAAACATGACACTAGTTTGTATTTATGTTATTGTTATAATTATGATAAATATAAATTAACTATTATTGATTTTGACATGATATATACATACATATATATAAAATAAATTGGATGGAAAGGAGGAATGGATGGAAGAATTTACAACTTTAAACTCTTCAGTGTCCCCTGCTGCTTCAATAAACTCCCCCTCTTCTCACTGAGCACACGGATCTGTCCACAGGACAGAGACATACCAGGAAAATCTTTGGATAGTCTCAAAAACCCGGAGAACTCTGCTAAATAAATAAACCTGATCACTCACCATCCGAGTCTTATGAGGTAAACTCCTCCCACACGCGGCGGGAGTGTCTGACTCTTTAGACACACTTCCCAACAAGCATCAGGCAGTGACTTTGACGCACATTAAATTATAGACGGTGGACACAAATTTGATTTTAATTGCGTGCTGTCTGATCGGAAAATTGATTCGAATTAGGCGTGCCCGGGGGTGGGGGTAGGGGACCCACAGTGTACCTGTGTGCCGAACTGTTGCGAGTTATCCGATCCGTTAAACCCCTGACCGACATGCTCTTTTGTTCGTCACAAGCACATCCTCTGAGGTGCTGCTCTCAGCCATCGCAATTCTTGTTCAGACACATGTCAGGGAAAAAAATGAGCGGTCATTTATCATTCAAGGGCTCCATTGATTGGTCAATGGCCCAAAGAGCTCCATACCATTGGTTTAATGCATAAAGGGCTTTATTTGATTTGTTACTTCCAACTACAAAGAGATAGTTTAGCATGTGTGCAACCGGAGACCACTTATCGCCACTTATGTCTACTTTTGCGGTACGCATACCGCACTGGCCTGATACCGCAATAACGATAAATTTTCAGTTTATTGTGCAGGCCTCGTCAGCAGTAATAAACAATAACACAATTTTACTATTTATGGGGAATCTCAGCCAGAAATCTATAAATCCAGTGAACTACAATTAATTTAGAACTAATCAAGTGACCCTTAATGTATTTTCGAATGATAAGGGCCACTAAAATCTTTCAATTTGATCAAAAATATAAAAATCTGCCTTATAATCTGGTGTGTCTTAGGAATTCTGGTTGTGCTTAATGATCTCAAATTGATTTTCTGTGGTACACAGAGCTAAAAATAACACTACAGTAAAACACTCCTCGTACCAAAACATTAAAAAGTCTTTGGGTACGACCTTGGTAAAATAACGAAGGATTGACTGATTATTGGAAAATTACAGCTACCATAGTCAGGGACCTTATGGAGTGATACGTACTGTCCTTCCGCAGTTTGTAAATGAGTTAAATGAAGTTGGTTTACTTAATTTATTTATTTGTTTTTACTTTATTACTTACTTACTTTTTGCTTTACAGTTGCTTTTTAAAATAAAAAGCTATTCATTTTTCTTTAACCAGAGAGCCACAATGGAGGGCTAAAAGAACCACATGTTGCTACGAAGCCTCAGGTAGCAGATCCTTGTGTTTGATTATCAGGAATGAAGGCACACAAGTAAGAAAACTGTATTCATGCATGATGTTGAATGTTTTGATGCCACACTTAAAGCATTAGGACGTTGGTAACGTTTCATTAAGGAAAGCATACAAGAAACTGTTTTAAGATTTGAACAGATTACCACAGGGATCTGATAACTGATTTCTTTTTGTCCCTTCAAGAGACTGTTTTTAGATCCTCCAAAAAACACAAAAAATATATTATCAAAGTAATGTTTGTATTACCATGACAGCTTCCACATCAACCACTTTACTTGTTCAAAAGCACAAACATCACATGATATATATATTAATCTATGTTTAAAGAATTGTTGTCTTTGGTATTTTAAGTATTACCATGAATAGGAGAGATGTGCTTTTCATGTTGCCTTTTGCAGTATCAGCATCTTTTCATTAACAGGGCCTATATCATGCTTTTCTTAAGCATTTCAGAGTAAACTAAATACACAGTAATAAAACCTTTAGTTTTTTTATTTATTGATGAAATATTTCTCATTAATTCAAAATTCTTTTGTGAAAGCATTTTTTTTCATGAATAGTTAGGAGTTTTCACAGTTCATTTTCCTACCCAGAAGTAGCAGTGACAGTGCAGACTCTTCCTGGAAGGGACTGCTCCTCACTTGTCACATCACATTGTGCGGACCCTCTCGTTTTCATTGATTGGGAGGGGCTGGTGCTCAGAGTGCAAGTTTTTAAAGAAATGCTCAGAAATGCGTTAATGGATCAAATTACTGCTTTGGGGTTTATAGTCAGGAATTCACATTATAACACACTTACGCTGAAAAAGTAGATTTTGCATGAAATAGATCCTTAAGTATTGACTGCATCGATTTGTTTTTATAGTTGTGACACTTTGTACCTCCTTTTCAAATGTGCAAAATAAAGCTGCAAACAACTCTTTCAATTTCCACGTACTTTGTCAATTGACAGTATAGTATTCTTTGCTTTAACTATAAAGAGAATGTACGTTAAAGCGACCGTGTCCAAAGGTTTTTATGAGATAGAGGCTTTATCTTTGCTGTGACACTATTTATGATGACATCCTGTACATTCAGATTATAAACAGTTGCCTCATACCACACAACCACTCACAACTCAACCACTCAAGTATATGTAAAACACTACTCCACTAAATGTGCTTGGGAGATGGATTGTGAGGTCCCAATTGAAAATGCCTCTTAGTAAAGCGTTGCTTTAGCTACTTTAAAGATATCGCAATAGCCAAAAAACTCATGAAAAAATGTGTGTCTTAAGCAATAAGCAATATAACAGTTCCATTTATATCAGCCTTTCTGAATAACTTACAGCAGTTTAGAAAATGCTAAACCTGTGTGAGACTTGGCCAGAACCACATTTGCAGCTTGCACTATACAGCCCAGACTGGATTATAAAAAAAGTATATTATTGTATAATAATTTGTGCAAAGGGGTTTATTTATTAAAAAAAAAAAAAACGTATTTGTTATTCACACTGTTGCTTTTTGCTGTTGTTGTGGTAATTTGAGAAAAAATTGCATATAATCTTTTTTTGAAACTACGGTATGCATCATTTACTGTATATACCAGGGTGAAAGAATATGCTTCTTCCTGGATGCCACCTTAATCTTGAGTGAATTGACACATACGGAAAAATCAGAACCACAAGGGATCAATCACACCCTGCCACTTTTAGAGAAACATTACAGTTCTTCTACCAAGTTCTTTACAAAAAGTTGGCTTTTCCAAAGGCAACTCATTTCCGCAATATGATAGATATAAAAATGAAATAGTAAAATCTTTATGTTGCACAGAGCCAAAATGTCCAATTTGAATTGTTGCATTTAAAATGTTTCCCTGGTATTTTGTACTAAGATTTTGTTTGTCTCTTTTTGAATACCAGTTTTAAAAGGATACATAACGTGTCTGTCCTTTCTTAGATCGTTCACAAATCAAAATACAAATATGATTGATCCTCCAATTTTTGAGGTTCTATTGAAAATATCAACTTTTCATTTATATTTTATCTGATGTTATTCACGTGTATTTTAAGTGTGACCAAGCACAAAAACTGATGGAGATTCATGTTGGCAACTTAATACGTGCCGCAAAGATGTACATTGAGCATGTCCATATTTTAATTGCATCCTATGCTAAATTTAGTTGTTGTTTTAAGGCTGTTTGTCGTTTTCTGGGTTAGTTTAAGGGGTAATTGTAAAAACAAGAATGGTTATCATTGACACAGCACATTTTGTAAGTACTGTTGTGGGTCGTCAGATGCCATGACAGCACCCACCTGTGCTCAATCAGCCACCAGGTATGGCCTCCATGATTGCCTGCACCTGGGTCTCCAGCAGATGTATAAAGGATGGTGGAGATCCCAGTTCCGGCGCCACACTGTTAGCTTGCCCAAGACGGTAACGTGCTGGCTCCCAAGACGTGTCTTAGGACTCACTCTTGTGTCATAGATTTACCTACTAACTTGTGTGTTTGTTTGTCAGTGGCTCCCGCCTTCTCTCCACTACCCCTGCTGCCTCCCCGAGCTCATCCAACTCCGCTCCCGACGCAAGACCAATCCATACCGGACTTTCCCCATCAACATTCATCACCTTACCCCTTATTAAACCTTAAATCTTAAATTGTGTCCTGCGCGTGGATCCTCACCTTCCTGCTCACCGTATAACAAGTGCGGCTTTTAAGCCAAGTATTTTCGGCTTTCAAAATAAGTGCGGCCTTTTTTTCTATTCCATTCTATTCCTTTATTTTCTTGCAGATCAGACAGACAAGGTTATGAGCAAAAGCAAAGGAGAGCAACGTTAGAAAATATTACAACAGTATAAAGTAAAATATTGCCATCTTCTTAGTTTTACTTACTGTAAGACATGCTGAATTTGTCTTGCTTTTGCTCTGCTTTCAGTGATTTTGTGAACACAGAAATTTAAGCAATTTAACTGGGTAGAAAAGATCTTTTGCAGCTCTAAATCTCATACCCATTGGGAAAATTTGCTTTGGGCATGTGAACATAACTTGAGCGAGTTTGGCGTCAATTTGGTGGGTATTAGTTCCATCGCATCTTCTCTGTCGCATTTCTATCACTTGGATGCCAAATCAGTCCATCGGCAAGTTTAACAAAGTAGAAAAAACTGTATTTCATACCCCGGATGCACACCCAGCTTCCAGATGTAGAACAATTTTCGCAGTCGCAGGCTCCCGTTTTTTCCTGCTCCCTCTTTGTGTGACGTTTTATTTAACTAAACCTTTCCTAAAGGTAGGTATGACAAGCCACAATTGTCTAAGGTTCAGAGACAAAATGTGGTGACCACAAGTGATAGAGCTTTCAATTCTAAATACAGAAGTAAATAAAATAGCGCAATAGACCCAAAATTAAGCAAGTTATTATTATTTCACGTCTTAATGATCATCTTTGTTTTGCGGCAATGGGAAAACTTGGTAATGACAGGTAGAAATATCAAGAAATTTCTGTTTTTTAGATACTTAATCTTCCCTATCTGTGCTTTATACACCATCAATTTGTCACAGGACATTATTCAAGTGATTCTGCATTTTTAAAATATTTTTAGATCATTCAATTTATGTTATGACATGCTATGACATGACTACCAAGTGCAGTTTTTTATTCTGTATAAAGGGCTCGAACCTGTGGGCGCTCCTTACCACGCTCAATAATATTATTTGTCATGATGTGACGTGTGGGACTCGTCTCTGCAATGACGAATGCTGCGTGTTTAATCAAGTTTCCTCAATGTTTAGGAGGTGGTTTTGGGGACCTCATTTACCTTGTTCCTTTCACAAAGCTGTGTCTTGATGCCAATGGCATGAGCCAAAGTCATGCCATTGGCTCACAAAGGTTTGCTAAGTATATTGTTCCTTGTTCTGAATCAAAATCAAAGTATAAGCTATCCCAGTAAGAACTTATTAACACTGTAAATTTTCCTATGCGGAAACCTAGTTCTTTAATGCGCAAATGGCAAGCGCAGAGCAAAGCATGAGAATAAAGAAACCTCAACGACAATGAGAAATAGGCCTACTATGTTTACACTAGTTTTTTTCATTAGTATATCAGTGGAGTTTCTTAACTTAGTTGTCTGCAATTATGTTTTCGGTCCAGTAGGAGTCAGTATATAGTGACACAATATCGACACATTATCGATACAGTTTGGGTCATGTGCCAAAAGGCTTCACGAGGCCTCATCTACCCATCACTACCGTGAACCTCAAAAGAAAGTTTATGTGTCACAGAGATTGGAGCTGACCTCTCTAGAAACAGGCCCGAACATGCAAGCAGCTGTTGTCACCAAGCCAGAGAATAGGGAATTAATAGAAACAGCAGATCTCCAGGGACACTGTTAGCTCAAGCTGACAGTCAGATCTGATCTGGGGTCGTGTTAATGCACTGCACCTCTTCCCCTCAGCATTAGTGATGGGGAAATATGAAACCAAGATCATGGCAAACATTATTTAACCTTCCGGGTAGGCTTAGCTCTGAATGCTGGCTCAGACTTGCAAAAGCTTTTGGCAATCAAGAATGAGGGAGTGCCCCGTTAGAGGTTCAATTTTTATGTGACACGTTTACAAATAAAATCTAAACAGCCCACCCAGGTACGTAAATTACTAAACAAAACCAAATTATTTCATTTACGACTGAATTTCTGAATTTTTCAATTGTTAAATGTTAATTTAAAAAATAGCCTTATTTGAATAAACAAGTTACAAACTCCAAGATTTTGTTCCATGTTTACAAAATTACAGGTGTATCCTAAAAAACCAAAGGCAAAATACAAATAGAAAGATTTAGTTTAAATGAACTTTAAATGAACTGGGCATAATTATCTCCAAACCACAGCAGTAGAGTGCTGTTCTCTAAGTTCTAGCATTGCTTTTAAACGTTTTTCCATTAAACTAATTCCATCTTAAGTTTTTGTTCTTCTAATAAAACAAAACTGAATTGATGAAGCTATATATACTGAACTTTTAGTGGTAAAAGTCCACTGTAAGAACAGGTAGAATTGTCATGAAAGAACAAGGACTCAATCTCTGTTATTTATATAGAGCAACAGTGTGAACGTAAGCTGTGCTTACAAAGAGTGACTGTGCAGTGACTAAAATCAAAACACAGACTAAGTCACAAGGATTTTACCAGGCAGTGTTGAGCTTGGTAAATCTTTGCAAATGCACAAGTATTTGTAGTGATTTTCTTCAAGTTATTTTGTAGTTATATTCTAGTCTAATACCAGAAACCATAAAGGTAGTGGTCCAAATAAAATCCAATAACTTGGGATAACTTTCCAGCTGGTTCCAACAGGTAGCAGAAAAAAAAACGTTTAATTTTTTTTCATTTTTTTTAATAACAGTGCAGTTAAAGTAACTACTAGTTTAAAGCAATTGCTATTGTTTTTTTTTGCTAAAAGAAGATATTTTTCAACACCTACTCACTGACATTTCAGTATTCATTCTTATGAAAATTGGGTTTTTGGTGTTTGAACATGTTCATGTGGCATTTTTCTCATGATGGAGGACATATACAATTAAGTTTAAAATAGCATTTTTGAGGTTTTTTTTTTTTATTCAAATTGTTGTAATTAAGAGGCATATGCAAAAATGCTGTAGGAAAAAGCTTACAAGAGTGACAGGACACTGGGGCAGACCACCAGCCTCTGTTGATGATCCATGTACGTCTTTGTTTCCTCTTCTGAGCTGGCATCTGGTTTATTTATAATATTGCTCACCAATTTTGTTGCACTGGTAATGTTAGCTCGGGATTGTGAAGGACTGTAAGCTAGCGGAAGAGCACGTAAACAGATGGATTATGGGAAGAAAATGGGCTTAGTTCATGCAAGGCCCACCCACAATTCTGAGGCAACTTTCTAATGGAACTACTGTCGATCTGCAGTAAGTATTTCCTAAAATTCAACAAAGGATTTGTGATTTAGGATAAAAAACTGTATAATCAGGTGATCAGAGTGGGATTTTAATCAAGAATTAGTTTTGCTAAAATCTCTCCAATGCAAACTTTTTATGATTTTGAAGTAAAATATATATTTTTAAATGTTCACTGATATTGTTTTTATTTATTTGTATTTACATAAACACTATGTCTTAACTTAGTGGAGCTCACGTGCATGCTTTTATGTTGCTTGACAAAAATAGTAATAATCCTATGTACTTTAACCGCTATGATGGTTTGGCCCTACATTTATTAAGTAAACATTCTTATTTCAAAAAAAAAAAATCTAATTAAAGCAACTGTCAGTGCAACCTATTGACCCACCTGCAAGCATTTTGGAAGCTCTTTCTGAGCATGTGCAGCCGGGTGGAGGTAATGACTCTGGGCGGCGTGAAACTGCCTCTGACTGCGTGACAGAGCAGAGCTTCTGAAACATCCCGCAGCAGTTGGATGTCAGCCGTCAGTGTTGTTCCGAATGAGGTGTTGATAGACAAATAGCCGTGCAGGAGCAGTGACAGAAAAGAGCCTCACTCCACAGGCTCGCCTACGCACTAGCAGCGCTAGAAAGCGCCCTAGATTAAGGCCAAGTTATATAACTTGGACTTCATTGCTGCTTTTTACATTGCATGTGTTGTTGACTATTTGCTGCACCCCCTCGGACGTAGTTTCAATAGAAAAAGCTAAAGTGCGCTCGTGCTCGTGATGACGGCGCAACAGCACGTCGACGTTTGATTTGCTAGCTTTGCTCAGAAAACACCGTTAGCTCGGCGCCGCGGCCGCCAAAATAATGCAAAAAATAAGCGCACACGAAGCCAAAGTTTCACACACAGACACAAGGAAGCAAGTAGAAACTTTTCATTTAAAAAAAAAAATGAGGCCAGACAACAACCGAAAGCGCAGACGTTAGAGGGTGGGTTCCAGTTTTCTGTAATAACTGAGTAACAGAAGTTGGGATTTATCTAGCTAGAATGCTGCATTCACGGTCAACGTTAATAGTCGCCATACCTTGGTATAGTGATGCATTTTGTGTTGATGTTCTGTGTGGTGATGGCTTTCTCGAGTTCATCCAACTGTCCCGTCTTCTTCAGCTTCTTCACCAGACTTTTTACCGCTTTTTCACACCACTTCTCCTCCTGGCCGTTCTGCTCTCCCTTCTTCCAGCCCAAAAGTCTTTTGACAATGGGGGGAGTGAAAGGCAAAATTGACATCTTGAGTTCAGTTAAGTCCGTCCAGTGTCGACAAATCCGCTGGTTTGGACAAATCGGCAAAAATAACTTTGTCCACGATGCTCCAAATAACAATGCTGAGCGTGTTATTACTCTACATATAAAATATTGCTGATTAAAAGCCGCGCGCGAGCATCTCTGGGTGAATCACTCTTGGAGCGCACTCGTCGCCCTGACTCGAGCTAAGCGCCGCACTGTGCACCGGTAGTTTATTGTTCCGTACTAATCCGCCACAAAACCTAGTTCCGTCTCAACTTTTTAATTCAGAGTAGCTAATCATCTTTCAATGTCAGAGACTAGCTATATTTCCGATTTGGACAGAAAGTCGACATTAACTGTAATGTGTTGCGTTTTCCTCGATAGTTCAATCGTTGAACCGGAAAGTTTAGTAAATAAGTTCATCCGCGGTGGTGTGGCTCGTCGATTGAAGTCTGCTGAAAGTCTGCATCAAATGCAAATGCTGGAGCTGCTGCTGGCTCTCTATTCAAGCTGCAGACTGCACAGCAGACCTCTGACAGTCCGGCCAGAGCAGCTGGCCGAAGGGCTTGTGCTGAAATGACACAATCTCAACCTGCTGATGCATTGCGTGTGCCAGAATAAGCTGTCACATTCAAACACACGCACTGGTCATTCGATTCAGTTATGAAACCCAGCTTATTGCACGTGACCACTCTTAAAATTCATGAAATAGTTTTCTGCACACTGACATGTAATGTTCGCTTGTAGAGTAAAAGGTTGTGTCAAGAATGTTTTAATACCATATTTTCATGATGGCAAATGTGGTTTTTGTACTTTATGGTACAATCTCTCTCAAATAATTAGGATTTCAATGAAAACATGTCCGTGTGGGAGCAGCTATTTGAGAATTCATCTGTTTCTGTGTTTAATAAATTAAGACTTGATGCTTTTTTTCACTTAATACATGTCTTTACTTGAAGGAGTTGCTAAAATATGGTGATAAGAGCCACTGCACACAGGCACACTATGATCTACCAACCTGTCCTAGCTTGCTGGATTTACAGTCAAACTGGTGCTCAGGAAGGGTGTTGTTTAACTTGTGGCTTTGCTCTCTCCCCCTCCCCAAAACGGCGTCACAGTCAGAAGCATCTTTCTATCTCTAAAAGGCATCTCCACGTCCACACAGGTTTGTGCACAAAGCAACAAGTCAAGTGTCAGATTGGCTGTGCACTGATGTGGAGCTCACCACAGAATGTGATAATGGTTGAGGGTGTGAGGCGGCTTTTGTTCTGTGGGCTTCAAAAGCAAGAGTTTACTGTTGTCAAGGACACTTTCCAAATGTAGGTGTCTTATCTCCTTGCAGAGTTGTAAAACTTGCACGTCTTGGTCAAAGAATCCGGCGCCTTGTTTTGTTTTTCCCTGTTTCCTTTCAGAGAAATTGATCACCAAATAATGATGATACTCCACAATCGACAAATATAAGTTGAGGTTGGAGAGTTCAAGAACAACACACCAAAAGAGTAGAACTTTAGCCCAGCCCCAGGTGAATTCTGGCACAACCCAAATGGTGTGCTTTGATAAAACCCTAAGTTAAAGTGTAGTTGTGTCCAAATTCCCTCGGTACCTGGTGCTCTACATTGGGAGTTTCCCATTTTGGGTGTCCAGATCTACAATTTAAAAAATCCAGTGCCCTAGAAATTACACTAAGGTCTTTGCCCAAAAAAAATACCTGTTTCTGTGCATTGAAGCTCACTAGATTGGCAAACATAGACCACAATGCATTGTATTTTAACATTTTTTTCATTTGAAAAAAAAATGCATTTTAATTAGTTTTTTACAAACCATCTAAGTTTTTCTCATCAGAACACTGTGGATTGATAAAAAATCGTTGTAAAATGTTTATATTTATTAGTTTTTTACTTTGGGAAATCAGTGAAGTTGTGTTTGTCATTAAAAAAAGAATTGAACCTGGTGTCCGAATTGCTTTCTAAATCCAGGGCTCTAGATAGCCCCACAATATTGTTTTTTTTTAGTAGTTATTGAGTATTAAGGGAGTAATGAGGGAATTTGGACTTGTGGTGTCTATTTTGGCACGTGTCAAGCCCTCTTGCAAAGCAGTGTAGTTTGTGCTAAAAATGTTGCTGACTTTACACCCTGCAGGACAAGCACCTTTCTTTTGATCTATTTTAGTTGCACAGAGTTGTATATGTTTGTATTTGCTTTAGATGAGTTAAAGTTCTTTCTACCTTTAGTGCAGTGTAGGGAAGTTTTTTTTAAACTAGCGTGGTGACACATGGCTTTGACTTTTGCACAAGTAATCAATAAAAGCTTGCCTGTGGCAATTACCAAGACTTCAGCAGCTGTAAAATGCACCACTCTCTCCCCCTGTGGTTGCACAGGCAGATCGGAGGAGAAGTCTGGAGGAGTGTGCTGCCATGTGTCACATGTTGAGGCCCTACAGCATTCTCGACACCTGTTTACGCCCCCAGGGACACGACCAGCAAGGACAGCTGGCTGTTTTGGAGAAGCCAAAGACCGAGCATATCTGGGGGTTCAATGTGGGGGAAGGGATTACAGATGGGTCGCAGTAGATCAGGGAGCGGGACGGACTTTTCAGAGGGAGTTTGGGGGGTTGGGGGTGATGGTCATATGGCTTCTGTGGGAAGAATTACCCAGCACAAAAGGCACGTCTGCAAGACTGAATGGGCAGTGAGCATGTACAATCCGATGGATGGTAATGAAGTTGTGCTGGCTGGGCCCTTGGGGCACTTGGTGGAGGGTGTTTATCTCCACATGTGTGTGTGTGTCATGTCAGCTGGTGTCCCAAGAGAGACGAAAGGTCAGAAAGAATGGAAGCAGGTCTGTAGATGGAGAGGATAAGGAAGCACACACCACACTGTGATAATGATAATGACATTTTAGGACAGTTTTTGTAGTTGTCTTAAAAATACTTCAAGCTCCCCCTTTTTGGTTGCAGATCTCTCAATGTGTTTTGTTCCAAAATTAAACATTGATTTATTTTTAATTTAAAAAAGCAGAGCTTAAAGGATACTTCTAAGGTGTTCATTTTTTAAGCATAGTATAAAAAAATAATGTGTGTTTTTCTGTGTACACTTCACTTGCTCCACTCCCACCCTCTCAAATAACTCAATTTGAATTAGTATCTTACTTTTAGAGAACATTTAGGACCCACTGATGCCAAAAACATCACTATAAAATGCCAACCAGGCCATTAGGGGCAGCAGAAAGCTCAAGCACTGTCAGAATTTTCTTGATGAAATATATAAATTATTTCTTTTGCGGGTCATAAGAAGTGCAGCAACTTCTTTGGTTTTCAAAGTTAAAAAACAATTGTGGTTTTAAGCTATAAATGAGAGCAAACTCTT
This sequence comes from Oryzias celebensis, assembly GCA_014656515.1. Taxonomy (NCBI): domain Eukaryota; kingdom Metazoa; phylum Chordata; class Actinopteri; order Beloniformes; family Adrianichthyidae; genus Oryzias; species Oryzias celebensis. The sequence continues at coordinate 23,386,476 of BNCR01000003.1, read as the reverse complement.
CTCCCGTTCTCATTGGACGCTTACATTAGACAGCAGTGGATGCAGTTTGTTTTTCCCAGATGGAAACGTAACTTTGAAGCTTTTTGTTTCTGCCTTCATTGAAAAAATGCGTTATGAAGCTGACATTTCCATTAAGCTGTTTTTGTTTAGTTTAGTGTTTAGTTAGCCAGGAGGCTGCTGAAAAAAAAGAGTATATGCCTTTGTGACAAACAGTGAATTACCATATGTAACGAAGGCACAGAAGATGAAACAAGTGTTATTTTCAAAAATATTCTCTGTACTTCATTGCCACTTAACACAAATGAATTCGTAGGGATGAGTGGCGGGAGAAAATGTGTTTTACTTTGTGCTGCCTATCATTGTCTCATCCTGTATGTTCACATTTCCCATAATTTGAGCTTCTTTGTATAAAAATGCTATAAAGTTTCAATTACATCTTCGCTGATAGTGTTTCTGTGCACAGACGTGAGTCGGCTTCAACCTGTAAAAGGGTTTAAACACAGCGATTACAATGTGAGGTGTTTAACATTAGTCATACTGGTCATATTAGTCAAGCTAGCCAATCAGAAGAGATTTGATCTCAGCGTGGGTGAGGCATCAACCATTCTCTGAGTTAGACAGGGGAAATGAAAGAGCAGCAAATAGTATTTGAAATATTTTAAGTGTTTAAAACTAACATAAAAATAACTGCTGCTGTCAAGGCATGACTTCAGACAAGCATGAAAATACAATAAAAAGTCCACATAATTGGATTACCAGAAAATGTAATGATTGTTTCTCCAAAAAATCTGTGCAAGTGTTTTTTTTTTCTTTGTGTGTGTCTGTGTTTCAGCTGTACCTACTTCTATGCTGAGCAAGATTGAGAGCAAACCACTGACAAGCACGCAAAAGTGTTTTTACAGATCTGGTTGGCAATAACAGATGCATTTTTTTCTCTCTTTGCAGCCATCAATCGTTCGGCAGCTCCTGACAACTCCTCCAGGGATCTTGGAGCACATGCTGTTCTGGTAGCTTCTCATAACTGTCCTTTACACATACTCACACACATGCACACACCCACACTCAAAACAGTTTCTTCCTCAAGCAGCCTCCCTTCCTTTCTCACTTGAGCACTCAGCAGTGGCAGCTATCTATCTGCCTTTAACTCCTTTACTTTGCTTTTGTGTGCACTTCTTCATATTATATTCATTTTTGGTGGATCACCTTTTTAAATAACTGAGCAGAACACTTTTAGGTCCCAAGTGACAAGATTGAGAATTCAAGCGGTTGCACAACTCAGTACTCTGTAAACAACAGACAGAAAGCTATTTTGCATCTTGGTGTAATTAATGTTCATGCAGCAAAAACTCTGAGGCAGTTGTGAAAGTGCAAATCATTCAAAATACTTTTGTTTCTTTTAACCTGATCAGTCTGCTGAAGAATATGATGCTCTTTTTTTATGACACGTTCATATTTGCACAACTGTTTTTAAACAAAGGCAAATATGACCTGAGAAAGTTTTTTTATATATAAATGTCTGCTAGTCAATTACATATCTATAAATATTTATACTGTATTTCTAATATTTGAGGAACACCTTAGATGTTGGAAACAATCATGTAAAGTGGTTGTTTTGAGCTGACCAGAAACAATGTTATATCTGGAGCCTTGAATGTTATATTTAACTGATTAAACACTTCATGCTAGAGTTTGGGACATTTATACTTTTTATTAATGAGAATGGGATATGAGAAGAATGTTTCCGCTCTGACATAGGTGACCCAAGTCAGTAGAACAGAGGGAGACCCCACTCTGTAGTGGACTACATCCTTTAGGCAGGACCCACACTGGATTAAGCTCGTTGCATGCCCTGGGAAGTGAACCCAGGTTTCCTCCATGCCAGTTCTACGCCCAGGCAACTGAGTCATCCAGCCGCTTTTTGAAAGAACTGTGTTTTTGGGAAAAAAATGTGAGTCTTTTAAAGGAAACAGTGGAGGTACCCTGACACAGGGTGCTTTGAATCTATGAAGGAAATCCCAACACCACCAGTGCATTCTGGAGAAAAATGTGCTGTCAAGAGTGCCTGACGACAGGTATCATAAATGGCTACAGAAATCGTTTGATTGTGAAATTTCTTTCAAAAGTCTTAATGAGTTAAAACTGCTATCATTTTGTCCAGATCTGTGTCATTACAGAGCATGATTCCATTGAAGTGCAGATCAAAGCAATGTCTGATTGATTGATTGCTTTTTTAAAAGCATTTTGATGTTTCAGTGAGGACTATGGGTTTCTTACTTACTTCTTTCTCTACTTACAATTTTATTTGTCTTGCGCGAAGTTCCAGTGTGTCAAATAGAATAAGGATGTATAATGCCTTTGCAGCACCAACCACAGACCTCAGAGGACAAAAATATCTCCAAAATTCACTGATGCACCTTGTAGAACCTCACATGCAAGTCCATGCCATCGCCAAAGCTGGATTTTGAATCTTTTTTCAATTTCATTTGTTCCCTGGTGTGTCTACTTCTGTTTTTTCTTTTCAAAATCAAACAGAAACATGATCTCATCTGACCACGGACCACATGTTTATCGCCTATGCGTCCATCTGAAGACAAACATTTGTACAAAACTGATAAATAACTTCCTGTTTGTGTAATGTAGGGTCAGGTTTATTTCTGGTTTCAAGGACGGTGCTGATGGACAGAGGCTTTCAAACACTTTCAAATGCCCATGTTGCTAAGTCTAGCAGCCTCCTCCGCAGGGTTTTCTCAGAGTTCAGCGGTCAAGCAACGGCTTAAAAACTTTACCAGTTATAAACAGGATTCAAGAGATATAGATCCTCTTTGGAATGACTTTTTCTCAAAGAACATGGTGTCTTGTTATGACAGACTGGTACTGGAGAGTCACATGCTTGTTGCTCATCAGCACAGACTCTGCTGACTTCTCCCTGATGCTACATGAGCGGACCAAAGAAATGACTCAGTGAAGGGCTTTTCTCTGTTAATGTCTCCATGAACGGACTCTTCAGTGTTGCAGAAACAAAGTTTAACTCCAGCTTATCTTTCCTGAGCCGTGACTCACCATGTGAAACAGCAACCCCACTTACAGCCACAGCTCCCACTGAGATTGAGGTTTCAGGCTTTTGTTTTGGATCTGAATCAGTGCTGCAGTGACTTACCTTTGAGTCACTTGTCACTATAAACAGCTGTTGGTCAAACCCTGTGAGAGCAAATTTCCTGTTGTTAGCATGCTTTCTTAATCTCATTGATAGGAGACAGGATATTGAGTTGAGGTCATGCAAGATGAGAGGATGAGTGAGGGCGAGGTTGAACTGTAACCACATGAGAAAGTTTCTGATATTATCACAAGCTCTCAAAGTGCCTGCATGAAATTATAAGGTACACTTCAATAGCTAGAACTAAGTACAATTTAAAAACTTAATTTGTTTTAACGACATTTAGTTAAAGATTATTGTTTGCTTATATTGTTTCATATAACGCCCAACCTAAGTTTGTTAAAATTCTGTAAAGAAACAAAAGGTTTTGGTACTAGGGTATCTTCTGAATGTGAGCCCATTTGTTAAGATAAATAAAATAAATATTATTAAAATACTTGTATTATACTAACCAGTTTTTAGTAGCATGAACTGTTGGAAAATGAACACAGAGTGGAGCTATGGCACAAATTAAGTCAAGTGATCATGAGATTTTGTGTGTTCTTGACAAATTGTGGGTTCTCTTCAGGTTTACCTGAACCAAAAACCCTGATGCTGTGTTAATTGTTTTGGCCTTTTTTGTTGATACTTCCTATTTGTATATTTTGTACATTAGATACTGTTGTTATTATTATTAATATTGTAACTATTAATGCTGTTTTTGCACAGTGGATTGAGATCTCAATCCTCCTCAGGAGGCAATTTCATCTGTGCTGTATGCGTATACAGTATGAACTTCATTAGTTATATAAATATAATTATAAAACACATTATAAATAAATATAAATATATATTACTTATATAAAATAGTTATTGGAAACAAGAAGATAGTCTCCTGCTGCCTCAACAAAGCCCAAAGCCTCACCAAAAAGAGTTTCCATTCTGTTTCCATTCTTTCCATTCTTCGACCTGTTGCCCTCTGGGAGACGATACAAAAAAAAACGGACCAAAAGATAGCTTCGTCCCCAGACTTGTCTCAGCCCTAAATGTGGACAAAACTAGCCCCTTATTTTTACTTTTTCAAAAAATGTTTTGTTTCTTCTTAGACATCTTATTACTTTTTTACCTTCCTTGTTTTGCAATCTTTTTGCACTAAGTAGTTGCAGCTAAATTTTGTTGTACCTGTACAATGGCAATAGAGCTATGCTATTCTATTCTATTCTATTCTATTCTATTCTATTCTATTCTATTCTATTCTATTCTATTCTTTTTCATCTATCCTTTAATGTGTTCTGTCCCTGCGGGATAAAATAACAAAAATGACAAGAATAAATCTTATACAGGCTATCATTTCTAACTCACTTTTTTTTAAATCATGAAATTTGTTATGCAGTCATTCTACAGAGCAACCAAAAACAAAGAAAAAGGGTGTTCCATTCTTGCATAAACTAAAAATGCAACATTATGTTAATTATAAAATAGGACAACAGCAGAAACAAATAAATCTGAATATGTTGTTCAGAAATGGGACGGCTGCTATTGTCTGTCTATTGTTTGTTTGCACCACCCAGAGGAAACTTTGCTTCATTACAACTTTTTGGGGTTTCATTGGTTTTACCCAGTTTCCCATATTCCACTCTCCCTGTATTGCATGTTCACACTGACAGTATCTACAAGGCAGATCGCCCTCTGTATCATCCTGATCAAAAGAAACAGTCCTGCAAACAGCAAAGTCTGAAACCCCAATGCTTCTAAACAATCATATGTGTTGATCTCCTCAGAAAAACAAACAAAAACTTTATAGTCCAATAAGTCTGACACTTAATTTCAATTAAAAAGCTGCTTGATATAACACCCTAAGTTCATTACTAGTCATGAAACCAATGGGCCAGCTTTACTATTTTAGTCATAACTCTTTGTAGCTCATGTCATTTGTGTTTGAAAAGCCTTGCAGTTAATGTCATTTCTCTTTGTTTTCATTTTGCAATCTGAAAGTATGGTCCTTGGTCTACGACAATAGCCGTGCACTTGAACGTGTCACTAAGAGGAACCTTTTTGTGGTTAAGAATTGTCATCAAAGTCAATAAACCTTTTTTGAAAGCTGGATTTTAACGTGGCGGCACAATGAGGTCAGTCAAACTGAGCCATCTGTCATGAACAGTATGCAAATACAAAAAGAGAAGCTAACCTTGCTGATTGTTTTCTTGTTGTAGTGTTTGGACATTAAAAAAGCATTGGATAATTGACAAAAGAATAATAAATACCCTCCAGCATGTCATGTGCCTCACACATTTGCTTTGGAAATGTCTGATTTTCAGACATTTTGCTGATGTGCAGAACTATTGAGCAACATTTCCAGTGTAAATATAGCAATTTTAAGAAAGACAAAAGTATCAAGGACTTAAAAAATATATTTTTCTGACCACGTGGTGGCAGCAAAACCATCCTGGGTTGTTGTAAGACGGAAACCAAAGAGCTGTTTTCTTTTATTAGAAACAAGATGTGCTATTTTACTGATGCACTATATTAAGAGTTTATATGTCTGCGTTTTTCTTTGGAAAAATACAATATTTATTGCTTGATTACACTTTTTTAACAGTATAGCAGAGGATTTTTACTTTGATTTATTCCCAGAGGTTTCAGCTAAAATGAAATGTTTTTTTCCCCACAAACTGCTATAATAGATAAAGCTCACTTGCACAGCAAAAAAGCAATGTAGTTTCCTCATAAATCAAATTCAGAAAGCTAAAAAATATAGATCATAAAATAGATAATTCATACATCATATGGCCTGATCTAGAAAACTTTATGTTCTACAAAACAGTACTTTTTTATGAATGAGATTTTTTCTTGTTAATGTGATTTATCTGAACTTCATCTTATCCTAGAACCTTTTATGTGATTGTTATTCTTTTTATTTATCTGTTCATCATTCTATTCAATTACTCATTACTTCTGCTCATTGTTGTTGTTGTTGTTGTTGTTTTTTTTTTTTTTTTTTTTTTTTGCTATGTCTTAGATTTTAATTATATAGAGGCTGCCTTTTATTATTTTAGTCTTTACAGCACTGCCATAGTTTAGGTTTCAAGGTGCTGCAATGCAAAGCCAAATTGAATTGGATTAAAATGGCTTAACTGTCCTAATTCTTACAGTATCATGTGAACCACTGCTATTTTGACATTTTTGCAAATATTTTTATTTTCATTTTTGGAATCTAAAATAAAATACAAAGTCAAAAATCCACAAGAAAAAAAAGTTTAAAAAATATAATAATAAAGAAGGTTCCTAAAGTAGACTTTAAGGCTAACACTAATCCTGCAGGGCCTGTGTTGACAGTTCTTCCAGTATTCAGAACATCAGAAGTAGTAATGCTACCTTCAGGGCTCAGGCTTGTACATGCAACACATGCATGCTGACAGTTTGACGTGTTTTCTCACTTCCACCTGAGTTTGATTGACAACCATATTTAAAAGCCAGTAAAAAAAGACTTTGTTAACACAGTTGAGCAGCCATGATCCAAAAACCGGCTTTGAGACTTGGATTTTATCAACACTCAGCTCTTTGAAAAGGTTAGCCTCTTAATGTTGCAGGAAATATAGTTTTTTCTTTCTTCGCTGAAAAGAACGGTGCAGAACTGTGCTTCTCAGCTGGTCATGTTGCTTTCATAGATGTTAAACTGATCTATTCTCAGTCAATTTTTGCTTTTTTTTGTGTTTTTACACGTTATCAAAAAAATGGAGAGCCAAAAAAGGCCTGTATGCATCAGACTGGGTCAAGAGGAGGTCACACAGCATCGGTCTTTGTGGCTTTAGCCTGCCGCAAAGGTTCAATAAAATGCTTTGATTTCGGGGCATAATGTCTTTGTGTCAAAGTGAAAAGAAAAGAAGAAAGGAAAAGGGATGAAAGAGTCATGTTTAATGTTGGAATGTTTGGAGTTGTTTGAGAAGACAGTCTTGTGTTGATGTTTTGTCTGTTTGTGAAAGAGGCAGACAGGACAGTTTAGTGTGAAATCTCTGCATTATGGATGGGCAACTTTTCATCTCACCTTATTAATAATGATTCCTACAAACTACAAAAAGTTTTACCACATTGACCCATTTATTTTGTTCACATCCATTTATCAAGCATGCTTAAAATATTCTAAGGTGGCATCTTTCCATTAAGTTGCTGTAATCATTAAGAACAGCATCAGCTAAGCACTCAGGAAATCCAGGAAAAGGAATAGTAATGTGTTCCACAGCATAAAGGGCACTAGTGTCACAGTAACATTCATCATAAACAACCCCAAGCATCATTAGTGCCTGATCTAATTATGTATATTTTAATAAAGCCTCTAACCAATCACAAATGACAATGTGCTCAAGAGATGCTAAATAAGATTTGACTGCTTGCGTTAGAACATTTGCAGTTCTCAGCCTCCAGCCAACACATCTCACTTGCAAAATGCAAGCGATAGGGGTGCGTTCCAATCTGTTATGAAAATTGTGTTTTTAACATGTTCTTGTAGCATTTTTATTATGATGGAAGACATTTTTAAAGAAAATAAAGATTCAAATTGAGTATTTCTTTATTTTAAGGATTGTGAATCCGGAGTAGCAAAAAAAACACAGTTGGAAAAAGCTTGTAGCGGTGAAGTAGGTGTTACAGTCGGCGAGCCACAAGCTTGCTGCTCCGCTCTATTCTGATGCATCCATCTGTAGATGACTGTGGATGACTAGATTCATGTACGTCTTTGTTTTCCTCGTCTGAGCTGGCACCGGGCTCAAAACTGTACCACTGGATAGCCCTAATACTGCTCGCCATTTTTGTTGCACCTGTAGTGTTAGGTTGGGGATGTCAGGGCCTGTAAGCTACTGGGAGGGCATGTAAATAGATGGATGATGGGAAATAGTGGCGGGCTTACTCCACAACAGTTGCGGGTAACATTCCTGTCCACAACTCAGAGGAGAATTTCTGACGAGGTTCTGCCGCTCTGCAGCAACTATGTCCTAGAAAATAACACAGATTTTTTGATTAAGCCTAAAAAATGAGTAATCATAATTAAAAGACAACTGGAAATGCTATTAAAATAGAGCAAAAGATGATCGAAATGGGACTTTAACAAGAAGAGAAAGGAGGCAGGATGTCATATTGTGTGAAACAGCCAGAAACATTTGAGGTGAAGTTTCTACATTATTTCACCATCCAACTTTATACTTCTTCTCGTTGGCAGGTTTAATATGATCTTTTGAAATACAATTTTTCATTTTCTTCCCGTCCCATTTTCTTGGATTTCCCTTGCAGCTACTTTGCACTATTAAAATAATTTTCCTCTTCAGAACTCAAAGAAGTAGACACATTGGCAGTCTGGATGGTGCAGCTTCAATAACCTGACAACTAACAGTGTTACCGTGTTCTTTAAAGTTTAGCCAAAGGCTCATTCTTTAAGCTGATTTCCATCTGCTTAAAATGCAGCATTATTCAATTTACAACCATGTGACTCCTTATAAATCCAACTCAGCTCTGAAGAACTTGCAGTGACAGCAACCAACAATGCTAAAACTGATTGCATTGGCCTGATACAGTATCTTTCCTGCCATTGTGTTCTGGTTTCTGCAGACGCCACCAAAAAGAAGAACTCTACATATGAGGAACAATCACATTTCCCTAAGATCTGAAATAAACAGAGTGGCCAGCCAGGGGGAAAATGCAGCGTTCAACTGAGGCAAGAGAATGAACAGAGGGCGGACATTTATGAAGTTTTCCTGAGTGTAGGGAAACCTGAGGAGGCCCAGTACTGTGCTGAAATCGACCGCACTGGTAACTCTCAAAGCCAAAACCTCATTCTGGAAGTTTGGAAAGCAGAGCAGAGTGACAGCATCCATTTGGAACCCCACAACATAAAAACCATTTCACTTTCTGTAACGATAAAATTCAGTCATGCATCGGTCTCATTTAATTTCTTTCTTTTTTCTTTCTCTCGTTAAGCAAGGGTCCCATTTCTGTGAAACGCAAGATCTGAAAAGGAAACCTTTTATCTGTCAACAACAACAAATTGAAAACAGAAGGCTTGTTGGTCTTAATATGGAGTGTGTGGTCTTCCAGCAGAATTGGTCTCCGATATAGAATTGTGAAATAAATTACACTTAAATTTCTGCAAAACTAGTCAAACATTTTCTGTTCAACCACCGCTGACCACAGCTGAACCACTGCCATATGCTCTCTGCACTCATAAAGCTTCCAAAGCTGCAGCTTCTTTCATTTTCAAGCAATCTAAGGGGAATATCTTCAAATTGCATAATTCTGAAACTTTAGGAACATTTTTTTGTCTGTGTTTTTAAAGTTGTAACTAAAATGTACCTAAAAGAAAGACCTCTTTTATCCTTTTTCATTCCTTACCTCTTTGTCTTTCCAATCCTTCAGAATGTGGATTGAGTGTTGGGTTGAAACAGACTATAAGTCACATTAAGGATATGCTTCAATTATTGTTTTTGAGCCGTTGCCATAGAAGCCCCACATATAACCGCAGTTTCATATTTGTCTGACAAGGGAAAAAAAAGGAAAAAAGTCTGTTTATGTGCTGTTTGAATGACTCAGCAGCAATTATCCCGCTTTTCCTGTGTGTCATTCAGTTGTGTTAAAGGTTTGTAACGAGACGTTTTCCGTTGACATAAGTTTCTTCTTTCAACACGAAGCCCAATTAAAGGAAGTAATCAAGTTTTCAATTCATCACAATATTCAATGTCTAAACTTTATCCATGATTAGTACATTCAACAACTGCTTTGTGTTTATGCATGACATTGTAGTGGAGGCGTTAAGCTTAGGAACATTTATGTAGACATTGGGGCGGATGGGGTTGCTCACCAATGTGCTGAAGTGTCCCTGGGCAAGACACTGAACCCCACATTGTTCCTGGTGTTGGGCAGCAGAGGCAACATCAGTGTGTAAATGTGTAAATGTGTGTGTGGGTGAATGGGACTGTGACTGTAAAGTCGCATTTCCATTGAGCAGTACAGTCCAGTAAAAAAATGGACCCATTTGGCCACATCGTACCATTTTTGGCCCTCGTTGGTTGCCGGTCCATAGAAAAATGGAGCAGACCGGTTAGGATGGAGCTCCTGTCGTCACTCGATGAAAGCTGATTGGCGAATGGTCATTACGGCAACAGGAAGTGTCACAGTTTCCAAACTGCTTTCATAACTTTTTTCGTCTGTATTCCTCTCCGCCGCCCCCAATCTTCTCTCAAACAACATTAAATGCTTTGAACTTACAAAGTACCAAAAGCCAAGCGGACCTCCACTGTTGTTGTTAACTTTTCATCTACCGTGATGGTCAACCTTTGAGTGGAAAGGTCTGGACGATTCTAAACCGTACCGTCACTGGTCAGCGGAAACGAGGCTTAAAAGTCTTTGGGCCTTTTAAGAGGGTAGTAAAGGGCCTCATACTTTAAGTATATGCCATTTACCATTCTAGCAGGACACATTTATAGATAATAATAAACTGAAAAATAACTTAAAAGGGATCTTTCCCACGCAGTGATGCACTCACAATACCTTTTTCAAAAATCTCTCCACTGCCAAGCTTTGATAAATATGTCTGGAGGCATTTCTATAGAACTTTGAGAAATGTCTTACCCAACTGCGATGCCGATGAGACATGACGGCTACATCTAAGCATGTGCTATTTTTATTTTTTATTTACTTTTGAACAACTCAGTTTGAATAACTCAGTTGTTCTTCCAAACCTTCTCTGGTTTGTCCGCACCTCTGATGTCAGAACTCTCTGAAGAAATCCATCCCTTTTGATCAATTCAAGACGAAACAGCAACTTTTCAGGTGATGGAAGGGGTTAAAAGAGGAGCTTAAGAGTCTCTTGGCTGGTATTCAAGAGGCGAGTGGCTTCAAGCAACGCTGGTCGTGGCTCACAGCAGCTGAAAGAGAATGCTGTCTCCAGATCCAGCCCCCCTCCCACCCCTCCTGAGTCTGTGTCTCCATATAATTACACTATGGCTGACAGACATGGTGCTTAAAGTAACAAAACAAAGACGGACTGGAAAATAAACATCAGCTCAGACATTCACTGAAAAAGAGTGTGTACATTGCTGAGTCTCATGCTAATAGCTTAATGGAGAAGGGAAATAGTTTTTAGTGAAAGCAAAACTGTGTCCTTGGAAGCCATTAAAAAAGACAGTCTGTCTTAATGCTCATTTCCATGCATTATTGAGGGAACAGGAGGCCGAACTGAAACTGATATTACACTTGTTTTTGACAGGACGCAGTAGTTCTCATTACATCAGTTTGTATTTAAAAAAAACAAACATTTGCTTTTTTATAAAAACTTGTTTTTAATGAAACTGGGAGTATTTTTTAATTTTTTTTTTAAGGAAAGGAGCCAAAAGAAGTTCTTGATCAGTTGAAATACAAACCTATGACATATTGAATATTTTTGCACAAATTAAAAAATGCAAAACTTTTTTTTTTTTAAGCCACAAAAACATGATGTTTTCTGAATATAACAAGTATGTGACCAAGTTTTCTGCATTTTTCTGTGCTTGAAATTTTATCAAGTTTCAAAATTAATTAATTCATTCATTCATTTATTTTCTATAACTGTTTTGTCCCTTTTGGGGTCAAGGGGCTGCTGGAGCCTAACCCGGCCACTCATGGGCGAAGGCAGGGGACACCCCTGGACAGGTTGCCAGTCTCTCACAGGGGCCACAATCACTCATCCATGCACACTCGCATCCACACCTAGGGACAAACCAATCAACCTATGAAGCATGTTTTTGGACAGTGGGAGGAAGCCTGAGTCCCCGGAGAAAATCCGTGCATGCACAGGGAGAACATGCAAACTCCACACAGAAAGGTCCCATTGGTGACACTGTTTCAAGTTCCCCAACCTGGACTTGAACCAGGAACCTTCTTGCTGTGAGGCAAGAGGCAAGTTTCAAAATATTTTTTTCCACTGTAGCTTTTGTCATCAAATTTACACCACATTAAGTCTCTTTAACAAATGACAGAAGGTTGTTTACTTAATTGTAACATTGTCTTTTGCCACAGTTGATAAGAAAATGATGAAGTGATGCACTGAATGTAATTCATTTTTTTGGTAAAAAAGGACAGAGATACATTAATAGAAACCGCTTCAGCGGTACAATTACAAACAGTGGTTTGGTGGTACTATTACAGACTGACACAACCACAATTGTACATTTCTGCAGAACTGTGAAACCAGTGAAGGGTTGAGCCATGCTAAAGCTCAGGCTCAGATCTTACTTCTGTCTATACCTTTTACTCTTATGTGCGCATACCTAAAGACAGGAAACACTACTGTGTCCAACATGCTCAATTTTGTCATTTGAAGACTTTGTGCTGTTGACATTTGTTAGAAGTAATCTGTGAAAGTAGATTTTAAATCAAGTTTAACTAACCATTTATAATAAAAAGGCACCTTTCATACTATGTTGTGTGTCAAAGTACTGGAGGAGTACCCTAATAAAAATAAAACCACAAGTACACACAGGCACATGATGTAAAAAGTGGTAAAATAAGCATTGAAAGAAAGAAAAAACAAAAGAAGAAGAGAAATAAACCAAAAATGAGCTGGTAACAATGCAGAGATTGTGGGTACATTGTGAATTTACAGTGACGAGGAACTAATGAAGAGGAAATATATTTTAGTGAAGAATCATTCAGATTGTATAACTTGCTGTCAATGTCATGAACGGCAGTGGCTCAGGTGGTTGAGCAGGTGGGCCATCGGGTGAAGGGTTGGTGGTTCACCCTACCTATCTGTTGTGTCTTTGAGCGATACACTTCACCCTCCCTGCCTCCAGTGTGGCTCCACTGGTGTGTGACTACTGCGTATGAATATCCTGGTGATGATCAGAACAGCAGCCATGTCTCTGTCTGCCCCAGGGTAGCTGTGGCTACATCAGTAGCATACCATCACCAGCCTCTGGCATTCCTAGATGTGGAGAATTAGCTGAGTCTGGCACATCTGCAGGTGTAGATGCTCCCACAATGTTTGATTAAATTCTGCTCCAAGAAACATCACCTTTGACAATTTTACACCGGAATGTTACACAACAACTTCAACTGCCATGTAATGGGTTACAGCGTGATGGCTGTAGCCTAAGTATTATCTCCAACCTGAAGGGCCTACTCCACATGGGAGTCAGTAAGAAGGCTTGAAGCGAGATCCACAGGGGGACAAAAGCCCAAAAAGAAAGCAATTCATACTGGCAGCATTTACAAACCATGGACTCCTTTCTATAGAGCTTCCACCAAAGTTTGCAGGACACCACTTCTCTGCTGAGACTCACCGAAACATTGATGAGTGGAGCACTTAAATCCATTAAATTGGATCCATTAAATGATGTGGTCCAGCAGCACCCTCATCATCAAATTCATTTGAAAAATCAAGACTTTGGGAACAATTTCCAAGCAGACGGATATTAGCATGATATTCTGCAATTAGTGATAATTCTATTTATTTATATTAAGGAAGTGAAGTCTGTACGTAATGATATCATGGAAGAGTAGAGAAGAGGGAATGACTTGTGAGCAGTTCCACCTAACAGTCAATGCATTTCCATTTTCTAAAAAAAAATCTTATTATTCTTTATTTTGTGTTGTGTTATTAATATTCTAAATTAAAGTCTACATCAAGATGTATGGCAAACGATAGATAGATAGATAGATAGATAGATAGATAGATAGATAGATAGATAGATAGATAGATAGATAGATAGATAGATAGATAGATAGATAGATAGATAGATAGATAGATAGATAGATAGATAGATAGATAGATAGATAGATAGATAGATAGATAGATAGATAGATAGATAGATAAATAAGTGGGTGGGTGGGTGGGTGGTTGGTAGGTCAGTCGGTCGGTCGGTCGGTCGGTAGATCGATCGATAGATCGATAGATAGATAGTTTTTAATTTTATTAAACACATTTGGTGATTAAAAAAAATTTTTTTGACTCTTCTTCTGAAAGAACCAGCAGAAGAAAACATATTACTCCTGTATTAGCTTCACTTCACTGGCTCCCAGTTGAATCTCGACTCAAGTTCAAAATCCTCCTGCTAACCTATAAGGCCTTGAATGGGATGACCCCATCCTATATTAAAGATCTTATAGAGCCTTACCAACCAAACAGAACACTTCACTCACTAAATGCAGGACTGCTTGTGGTTCCTAGAATCTCTAAAAGCACAGTTGGAGATAGAGCCTTTAGTCTTATGGAATAAGCTCCCGGCTCATGTAAGAGAGATCGACACAGTTTCTATATTCAAAGTTAGGCTTAAAACATTCCTCTTTGGACATTTCTATTGCCAGGTTAGCTAAAATGCTAAAATGGCAGATTGTCTATTACTGTTTTTTTTATACCATCCACTTTCTGTGCCATATGCATGCTCTTACCATTAATATGTGAGAATTAAATTTGATGTACAAGGTCTTGCTAATCATTGTTTTTTTTGTGATACTTTTTCTTTGTCACAAGTTATTCAAGTTATCAACTGACCAATCAGATGCTTTAGAAAAAGCATGTGGTGCCTGCTGGCCCCCACCTCGAACGCTCTGATTGATAGAGTCTCCTGAGCCGTTTTCAGTGGAAGGGTTGTGGACTTGCCTAATCCTAATTGGTGACAGTAGTTGCCGTAGGAAAGTTGACTCAGACCGGACCAATCACAGTTGTCTGGTTCCAATGTGGTGACGTTCATATCGCGCAAAAATAGCGATTTAATTGGCTTTATTTCACTGGTAACGCATTTTCTAAGGATGATGTTACAATTGCTCAGTCCAGTTCTCTGCGTACAGTGAATGTGTAGGACCCAAAATGCAGGAGACTGGGATTGGTGGCAGAAACTTAAATGTTTAATAAACTTAGGCATGACAGAACCATGGAGGTGGGAAACAAATATGACAAGCAGATGACCTAACAATGAAGAACTGAAACACTTAAACACACTAAGGATCATTGACACAAATCAAGAAAGCTGTGGATGATTGGCTACCTAAATCTGAAGTGACTGACAGGGAAAACAGCAAACAACAGGAATACAAGCCAATAACACAATTGAAAAACCAAACTAAACCGCTCAATCCTTCCTAATCTCCTAATCTCAGAAAACTCCATAGAGGTAGTCTGTCCTCAGTAACAATTGAATTCTACTTTAGTTTTGGTTGAAATAAAACTGTTCTTTTTTCAAAATTAACGTGTTTGAATATTTGTGCATGCAGCTGTAAATAAAACTCTCCACACGATGCATGGGGGCTTTTTTCTGTGACTGGAAACTATCCTGAATGCAAAGTGTACATTATTTTCAGTTAATGAAATACTGAGAGGTAGAAACTCCTTAAAGTGATTACTCATCTTGTCTGCAGCGAAAACAGAAGATGTCTTCCATTAATTACCAATGCCTCATATACTCATTAAGATAATTATAACATAATCTGTACAGGGATAATTATACAGTGATGGGGTGGAGCTCCAGAGCAGTGGCAGAATTAGCCAGTTTTCCTTCAGTTCACAGTGAGGTCAGCAGCCACCACAGCTCTGCAGAACGGAGCCAGAAAACCTCCTGCAGCACTCAGCGCCTGGGATCCATTTTACCGTCTTCATGAAGGCTTGAATGCTCACAAAAACAGAAACGGCAAGAAGGCTGGAGCTGGCTGAGCTCTGTTGAGGAAAATTAAAAAGAAAGGAAAGAGAGACATGGGAGAGAAACATGTTAATTTTGTAGATGAGGCCTGCCAACAGCAACTCTCCCACCTCAGCCCCTCCTCTGAATCCTTTCATTGTGCCCAAACCACAAACCCCACTTTTTGCCTGGAAAAGCCGAGAGAAGACTCGACTAAAATACACATTGGAATTTTTTTTCTTTCTCGGGGGTGTTTGGGAATGCCCAGTTCCTTTAGAAAAGGCTTTATCAAAGTCGTACAACTAGTCAAGAGTCTCAAACCCGGAAAACTGTTAAAAAGGTCTCTGGTTTTTGTGTGAGCTGTGTTGTGAGCTCTATTATCAGCTTTGACTGAAAGCATGCTGTAACCCTCGAGAGATTTCTGAACACTGTAACTGTGTTGCAACTTTGTAATCAGCATCTCTTTGCTTTTCAGGCTAAAACTAATTACAGGTTTCTGCAAGGAGCCTGCAGAAGTTCAGGGTCAGAACATAAATGGCTGCTGCTGCTTCTTTCTCCACATTTATTCCGTGAGATATTTTCCTTGGTTTTAGGCGTGTTTCCGTTTATTTGCATAACTATCCTATGTTACTTTTCATGCTCAAATAGGATTTGCCACAAATAATTGTGTTGTGACTGTGCTATAAAGGTGGAACTGCCGTTCTGTGCCTGAGCGCCCTGCTGTGGTTGGTTGTGTAATCTCTCAGTTCTGCTTTTTTTTTTTTTTTTTGCCACTGGCGCTGTTTTCCATCACTGTTGATCCTTTTTAATGCCAAGAAGTGAGAGGAAACTCGATGACAGTTTGAACACGTTTTTCAAGAGTATGCAGTGCAGGAATAATGAACGTTTTTATGAATGCAGACAATGAAAAGCTCCACTCAAGTTCATTCTTGAATTTCTGAAAGAGTTGAATCAAATTAAGATGGGTTCAAAGATTAACTCACTTTTAAGAGCAGAGATCTTTCAAGATAACCAATGTAGAATGAGCCATTCCTTCATAATCAAAAGCAGCTAACGCAGCTTCAAAGACCTTTTTGCAGGCAGCAAAAGTTATTTTTGCAGCAGTAAATTAGCTAACATTCCAACTCTCAAAGTTAGCGCTACCAGCCAAAACATTTGACTTTCTCTGAAGGATCTAAAATATCTATATTTGCCACGTCATCACGTCATTTCAGCACAATCACTTTTAGATGTGAATCTTGGTTCTTTTCATAAGATATGAAGCATTTTAACTCCACAAGTATGGCAGAGACTTCTTAGGCTTCCGTACTTTCACAAACAGGCAGACGCCTGTTTCCACATGCAGCAGGTTTATTCAAATCAAATCTGACTTTATTTATGAAAAGCGCTTCCCATACATTTTACATTAAAAAACATACACAAAAAAACCCCAAACAAACCCACCCTCCCCCCCCGTTAACACATTCAACCCATGACCCCACACAGAATGAATCCCCACACATACGTAAAAGTAATTTCTAAATGAAGCTTATAAAATGTACTTAAGGTTTGGCTCTGCTGTGAGGAATCAGTATTGGGTAATCTGTCGTATCAGGAGCAGCTCGGCCACAGGAACATCGCCACAGTGCCCACCCAGACTGGGATGGCAACGGGGTCCACTTCACAGCAACGAGGCTGCATTGTAGAACTCCAGCCGCCCCAGCAAGCACAACAACCGGAGCAATGACCCCAGACCAAGCCAGCCCTGGCACAAGACATCCCCACAGGAAACACTGCGGCTAAAACCAAATTAAGAGGTTAGAATTAAATATATATGATGTATTTAAATACATGAAATTGAAAGTAAGATTAAATAAATAAAATCAAATGAAATACATACACAAAATATATAAAGACTTCCTGAATAAATAAGCAGATAAGAGCAACTAAAAGCTACTTTAAAAGTACTTACATAAGAAGGCCCAAGACCATTAAAACATTTATGTTTTAATTAAAAAGTGAAGTGGGAATGGGATCTAAAAGGCAGGTTGTGGTGTTTACTTGGGATACAACTCGACCAAGCATCTCTGCAGCAACCAGGACAAAACTCCCCAGTGTTATTGGTTCAAACAGGCAGACAGGAGCAAAGCTCAGCTAAATGTCCACAAAGCTAAGTCAGGGTCAGAGGCCAGGCAAAGGTTGGGGCAGGTGGCAAAGAGACTGGGAGACAGAGTGCTGACTTCTGACGGAGCACCAACCTCACCTCCGATGTGAGAGATGGAGAGGTCCACCACATTTAGTGGGTTAAGTTGTAGGTGTGCAATAATGGTTTCAGTCATTGTAGTCAGACGCTAGAGCTGGTTTGCTTTCGTAGCGTGGCGGCATATCCAGCAGGATTTCATGCCGTTGGTACTCCTGCTGCTGGACCCTTATAAGGCGAAGTATCTTGTCACAAACAGGCAGACGGCTGGTTTCACGTGCAACAGGTTTATTGATTCATGGATGAGAAGAGAGTCAGGTGGGCAGCATCAAGACACTGTGTGGTGGGGTTGATGGGAGATTGAGTGCAGTCAGTACTATGGAGAGGGCTCCTGCTGGTGACCAGAGAGGGAGACCGAGCGCTGACTCCTGACAAGTACGGTGGCCTTGAAGTGCAAATCACATCAACAAATCACTCGACACAAAAACGTTTTAAAGATCACGACAATAAATAAATAACAGCATTACATTTTAGAAAACAAAACAAAATTCCAGAAATCCAAATGTAAAAAACACTACAATAATAGTACACAATAGTAAAATGGGGTTATTGTAAAACTACAATAACATTTTGGAAAGTAATAATAATTTACAGAAAACAAACAAAATTGAATGTTAGAAAAGTGAAACACAAAGATAAACCGGAAACGGTGTAGTTACTATGGGACATCACTGATTGGATGATAATGCTTGTTCATCATTTCAGCTAAAGGTTATTTGGCGTGAGGCAATACTGGATATCATCATCCAATCACCGATGTCCCATAGTACCTACCTTTTCCAGTTTCCCATTCTGTTTCCTTTGTTCACATTCTATTTTGCTTTGCTTTTTTAATTGTTGTTGTGATCTTAAAAATGTTTTTGCGTCGAGTGATTTGTTGATGTGATTCGCACTTCGGGGTCAACATACCTTAGGATCCTTTCAGTGAGATATATAGTGATTGCATCATAACCAGATAACTTCACAGCCATCCAAAACCAGGCAGAAAACCCACACATTTCCTTCCTATGACAATCATTTGTGCTGCAATGGACCAGAAACTGAAAACATTTTGTGCTAAACTGCAGTTGGAACGTGTATTCATTTGCAAAGCAACATTTCTAAAGAAACTTTTCACAGTGAATTCATATTCATCGTCAATCATTTTGAACTTAAATGGATAGTCCCTTTAACTGCCTGCTTGACCAAATAGTAGAGCACATTTAAAATTATATTATTAAAAAATTGGGTTTACTCCCCCAAGTTAATGAGCAGCAGATCTTTTTTCTTACTGATTTTGTGTCGGTTGGGTAGTATGGGGTTAAAACTGTTGTTTACAGTGCATGCTTATTACACATGAAAATCCTAAATTATTCTAAAAGTAATATTTCCCTTATTTCAAATTATCATCTTATTTTGATTCTTATTTAAATTCTTTAAAGTTGTGCAAAATTAATCTACTTTAGGAGAGTTCTCAGTGTTTATTTTTAAATTATTATTATCATTATGCCGTTCATTTTTCTTGTGTTGTTTTCTAGGGCATTGTTTCTGCAAACTGCAGTTCATAAGAACATTCACCTCTGATTTGTGGGTGGAACTGATTGCACAAAGTAAGCCCGCCTTCCCTTCCCATCATCAGTTTACATGCTCCCCTGCTAGCGTATAGCCCCACAGACCCCAAAAGAAAACATTACCAGTTCATCAACAATGGTGAACAACATTGTAGCAGTCCAGCCGTACAGATTCCAGCTCAGACGAGGAAAACAAAGACATAGACAGATCTATTTGTCTGCAAAGTGGATGAATCAGAGTAAAGCGGAGCAGGCAACTTGTGGCTTTCCATTGTAGGTCCTACATCACATCTACAAGCATTTTCAAATGGCATTTTTGTCTTCTGCTTCTGATTCATAACAATTTAAATAAATAAATACTGTTTTTAAAAAGGCTGTTTTTAAAATCCAAGTTTCTGATTGAACAGAGAGTTGTTTCAGTCTGCTGCAGCAGAGAAAGAGGATTCACTTTTCTGAAAGAAATGTGATAAAGTATTAAATCATTAATGGGTGTTTGTGATGAGAGACTCAGCTCCAGCAATCTGTGTTAGACAGGCAATCAATAGCTCAGTTAAAACAGTTCAACTCACAGCCGAGACCTTAATTTATTACAATTACTTTATTGACAACGTGTGTGGCAAATGTTTGTTGAATTTTCTGACCTTTGCGAACACAAACCAGGTTTCTTTCAATTTTACACTCAGCAAAATGACACAGAAATCTTCAATGCATATATAAATCAAAGTGCATACTCTTGTTCCTTTTATTTTGTCAATATACACATTACACTATACATAAATAGTTGCATAATAAAAAGGATTTACATATTTACATGTATAATATATTTATATAATATATAAATTTATATTAAATCTAGGTAGATTACAATTAGGATACTGGGCCAGATCACTTCCTGTGAGTCTGTGATTGCTATCTGTGGTTGTTGAGTAACACCTCCAGCCAGCAGGGACAAGAGGTGATGAACTGTCTGGAGTAGCAGGGTCCCCATCCTTTAGCGAAACTGATGCGAACACTGTGGGGGTCCCAGGGCCCCTCCTGGATCTCCGGTTTAACGCCCTGCTCTGTCATCCAGCTGGAGCGCTCAAAATCAAAGACCTTGAGGGAAAAGCCCGGCATCACCCTTTTTACACTCAGTCCCCGAGCGCTGGGATAGTCCAGAGTGGGCGAGTGGACAAACACTGGGTGCTGGCTGCGATTGTAGACCCACACTCCATCTGGTTCGCGGCTCAGTATGATGCCGAAACCGATTTTACTGCGAATCTGTTGGACAATGCTAGTGCCGTTCCCGCTGCTGCTATGGCTGGGATGAACGAGAAGTCCCATTGTGCCTTGGCTGCCCGGGTCGTGACAGTAGCTGTGGTAAGCGTTGGCATGGAGCTGGCTGAGGCAGAGGCCCGTGCCCTGAGGTAGGTCATAAAAAATGCTGAGCGAGGGTTCGTAGGCTGGATAAAGGCGACCCACACGGGTGCGCTGCTCCCAGTAAGCAACACTGCACCAGTGGGAGCGAGGTCCACCTGAAGTCGAAGAGCCAAAGGAGGTACCAGTATCTGAAGAGACAGAAAAAGGGGGAGAATCAATATTTGAAACAATAAGTTCAGCCAGTTACAGTAATTGAGATTAAACCTTTTTAACATTTTTACTCAAGTTCACTTAAAAAAAACTGGAAGTTTTTCTTCTTTTAGGCTCTTTGTTGATCTGCATTCAAATCAAAAATAAAGAAGCCTGCAGATGCATCACTACCATGTTAGTTTATTCAATATTAAGGCTGCTGTTTTAAAGAGGTCGTGCAACAGTAAAAGCTCCCCTGCATTGGGTTTTTACTGTGTGCCAATGTTTTCAACTCAATTGTTTAAATTAGACCTCAAACTTTACAAAAATTGAATGAATGCATCTTTACTTGGAAGTCAATATATTTTTTTATTTAAGTCATTTTTTCAGCTTTATACTTGATTGTGGTTTATTTTTCATTCAACAATTTAAAAAATAAAAAGAAAAGCTTTACATTTGTAGAGTTTAGTGTACTAGTTATGTAAAAAGTTTTTCCATAGCCAAACAATGTTTATTTAAAATGAATATTTTGCCTGATACCAGCTCAAACGAAGAAAACAAAGACATATGTAGATCTATTTGTCTGCAAATACATCAGAATGGAGAGGAGCAGGGAGCTTCTGGCCTGCCCATTTTAGCTTCTACATCACAACAAGCTTTTACCAGCTGCATTTTTTCATCTGCTCCTGATTCACAACATTTTGAGCAAAGAAATACTCAGAAATGCAATTTTAAGCTTCATTTTCTTTATTTGTGTTCTTTATCATCAGAAAAATGTCCCAAGAACATGTTAAAAACATCAAAAACATGGTTTTCATAGGACTGGGCCTTTGAGGAATGAGACTGCAACGGGTGGTTCTGTCCATTACTTGCTGGTATTTTCTTGGGTGCAGCTGAAACATTTTCAGTGAATTTTTGCGTTCTTCATGAAACCATTAGTTGTGCCCGTGTTTTGTTTTTAGCCATGCTTTTCCCTTTAATTTGTCACCTGTCTGTCATGTTTTCAAAATGGGGTTAAAACTGTCAACACCAATCAACGCACTTCCTCCAGTGACATCTCTCACCGCCACCTTCTGGAGCTCCCCTTCAGGTCTGGAATTAAAGAGGAGTTTGTGATGGGCTGAGAAGGGGAGTTGGGGGTTGAAAGCATTCAGCTCCCTGTCAACCTAGTGCAAGCCCATGAACCCCTGACCCCCCAGCCCTCATGCTATCAGCTCACATTAACTCCCACACAGAGTGATGCCATTATTTTGCTCCAGAGACTCTATTGACACAGAGGATTTAAAGACCCATGTGCCTCTGGCCCCATTCCTTTCATTTTCCAGCGAACACCCCCTCTTTATCCACCATTGGCCAGCACGATGGCGTCCCTTCTACCATTAACAAGCTGCTCTTGGGTGAAACAGGACCAAGATTAGTCTAGGTGTGTTTGCTCAGCCGCCATTTTCATTTCAGGAGCGTACGCTGAAGTGGTGGAGGTTTGTGCACGAAAAGGCTCCATGAACACAAATACAAATGAGACATACACCCAACAAGAAGCAACTCTTTCTGATCCAAACAGTATGACCATAACATGTACACACAAAACTGCACTTCTCATCTGAGGCCCACGTGTGTCATTAGTGAATTCCAGGCTGGTAACTCCTGCGGTCTGTAGTTTTTACAGCTCTCCAATAAGAGAGAAGGCTGCTCAGCCAGCAAGATGTCCCTCTTTTTCTCCCACTTTATCTTCCTCTCCCTCACACACTTTTACAAGCGGCGCTCTTCCCTGTAATAAGGCAACGCAAACATGTCTGGGGAAGCATAAGGAGGCTTTATGACCTCATGATCATGAAGCAAACCGGGACTTTTTTAGGATTTTTCTGGGGGCCCACGGTGTACTTTAATCTATATCATAGTAAATTATGTAGTAAATCACGGGCTTAACGTTCAACTTTAAGATGTGTTAATAGCTGCATCATAGATCCATCGTAAAGAAAGTAAACAGAGCAGCCAAAAAACTTCCTATCTGCCCAAGTTTAAATGCCTAAAAATAATAAAATCATGATCAAATCTTGATTTACTTAATGCCTCATGCAAAGCAGTTTTCAATTTGCAGTTTCAAAACAAAAGCATGCAGCCAAAAGGATGAAAGTGCACTTAATCCACATCTTACTTGTTCAAGAGGAAACTTAAACAGCATGGACAAGTCAGGCAGAAATACATTTCAAATCAGCTTTTTAGTAGAAAAACATCAGACGCAAAAGTTCAAACTTCTGATTTCCATCGACTGTCTGAGCGAAACTGCAGGCAACGTTTGATGTCTCTGTGCTTTCTGAAATCACGCTCGGCTTGGCTGACGTCCAACTAAAGGTACAACAAACAAGCTTGTGTGAGAACGACAAGAGGGGGAGGAAGGAGAGGGAGGAAAAAGGGTGGGGGGGCAACTGACTTCTTCAATGGAATTTTTAAAAGAGGGGTTCAGGCTGGAGGTTATCAGCATGTTTATGTTCAGGCGGAGGAAGTCGAAAAGGCGTGAGTGCCTGTGATGTGAATGTGCATGCCTGTGTCTGGATGTGGGGGCTGGCAGCAATTACAGCGTCCTGCAAACGTTTAGGCGGACTGCCATTTAACAGCTCTGTTTACCAATTAAGTAAGTAGCCTTTGTTATTTCATTTCAAGATCACTGTCTTTTAGTGCCAATCTCACTGAAAGGTCCACTGAAGCACACAGCTGTTTCAGTCCAGGCCCCCACCGAAAAGCACTGGCAGGAGCAGATTTATGAAATGTGGATAAAAGTTCAGTTTCAAGCTTTTCTCTTTTTTTTTGCACTAGTCCCATTGTTAACTAACAGTGGGTAAACTTGAACTTTAAACAATGTTCATGTTCATTTTTTTCTTTCATTTCCTCGTTCTTGCTTTTGATCATCTGAAGACATAACAAAATGATTGCTGTCCTGACACAAAAACCAGAAGTTTTTGAAGTTCCACACCAATCACCTTTTGATTTATTGTAAAAGTGTTACCAGTGGTCTTTCAATTATCAATCTTAGCAAAAATCCAAAAACCTGTGTCGTTTTCTAAGACTTAGCAGAGCGGTCGTAGTTCCATTAGAAATTTGCCTCTGAGTTGTGCGACGGACTGTTAGTGCAGAGTAAGTCCTTCCCCACTTCCCATCATCCCAAACTTTTTTGCGGGTTCTTCCGTTACTTTACAGCCCCTCACAACCCTAACATAAATTACCGGTGCAACAAAAATGGCCAGCAATACTAGAGCTATCCAGTCTTACACTTTAGAGCCAGATGCCAGGTCGAACGGGGAAACAAAGACGCACATGGATCTAGTTGTCGACAAGTGGATACATCAGAATTGAGCGGGACAGGGAGCTTGTGGCCGGCCAATGTTTGCTCCTGATTCAGAAATGCAATTTTAATCTGAATTTTCTTTATATATATATACATCGTGAAAATAATGCCACAAAAACATGCCAAATACACCAAAACACATTTTTATTGGAGTACATCTTTTAACCTATACCTGCAATTGTCTAACTCTGCCAAGATTACTAAAAGAAAAGCACCGACATAGCGTTTGCAGGAGAAAAATCGATTGGTGCAGCACAGTAATGCCACCATTAAAAGGGAGGGCCTAATTGGATGCCCTGGTTATGAGAAACAGGTCGGCAAACACTGTGACCACTAGTACTGCCACATAATCTCGCTGGAGTTCCACATTATAGCTTTTTTAAAGATTAAACAAACTTAATCCAGAATGTTAATGAGTCAGCTTGAATGGTGCCAGGAAGTGGATGATTACCTTCAGACAGGGACGTGCAGGTGGTTTAGCCCTGAGTGCCTCCTGTCACAAACTAACAGCCCGCAGTGTTTTATGCGTGCATTTCTTCTAACTCACTGACCAGCGGAAGTTTCCTCCTGCCAACCTGAACCTACATGGAAAAGAATGAAGCAAGAGAGGAAAAAGAAGGGAAGTAGAGAAGCGAAAGGCAGACTGGGTTAAAGAGGGAGCAGGAGAATCGGGGGGGGGGGAGGATTCTGCCAAGCATAACCAGCATCCACGGAAAAAATGAAGAGAGAAAGAGACTGTGAGAAAGACAGGGAGGGAGGGAGACCCCTGTCTTTCATCCAGTGCCAAGGATTAGATTCCCCTCCAGTTATTAGACTCTTCCACTGTGCTGAAAGAAGTGGGTGGGTTAGAGGTGGAGAGGAGGAGGGGAAGGGGTTACGAGAGGTACAGGGGGATGAGAGGGGGAGGACAGGATTTAACCAATGGCCGTCGGGGTTTGCATCTACGACGTCCGGCAGTAATTTGATTTCCTGGTGTTTTATGTCGGCTAAAAGAATAACTTAAATGAGATCAAATAAAAGTTTTTTAAAAAAGACAGAAACAAATACCCCCTCTTTTCTTTCAAATGGAAGATTCTGTTTAGTTTGAAACAACTATCATTACAAGGCAACTTCAATCCAGCAAGCCATATTTAAGCTGGCGTCTCCATAATCTCTGCCATCAGTGAGCTGCCTTATCTGCAGACAAGGCCTTTACAGTCCAGCGCAAGCAGGGTTTCCGACTTGCAAGAACACAACCGCACACACACACACACATTATTGTACACATACCTTTCCTTCTCTTTTATTTTCCATTGTAAAGTGGATCTAGTTATGGAGCCAGAATGCAGCTGTGCGCTGTTACAGCATCGCACCGGCAGCCACACACCTCCCATGAACCCTGGGAGGGGTAAATCAGCTTCGGAATAGTTAGTTTGTAGGTGTCATAAAATTCAGAAGAAGAAGCTCAAATCTCCAAGATGAAAAGATAAAATGCCTGAGAGATCTGGTGATACATCATCACCTCGTAAATCGTCTATAAACATTCATGTTGTCCTATTGTTAATCGACTTGTAGGGACCCAGATCTTTAGAGTTTCCAGGTGTGCCCGTTCATTTCATTTTGATTTATTATGTAATTAATAAATACATAAAACTAAATGTAACGCATCAGGAAACCGTGTCAATCTCTGAAGATGAAAACAATAAAGTCCCTGTAATCAACTTGTTTGTGTATTTTTAATCTTATGCCTGGTTTATACTTCATAGCAATTTCGAATTGCTTGAATTGCTGCAGCACAGTATTGCTTTTGTCCGAAAAGGCATTGGAATCGCCCCAATGGCTGCAAAACGTGTCACAAGCTGATGACGTCATGGCGATAGGACGTCCACTCCTGTTGCACAGTCGCGTGCATACTGCGGCATTTAACCTATACTCATTTCAAACGATTTGAATACACAACGGTGGAGCAAACGCAATCCGGAAAATTTTTCGAAGACAAGACCGCTAATCCTGCATTCTAAAAACTAGAGGGGTTAGACGTTATTTAATTCTCAGTAAAAAAAAAAAAAACACATTTTCACTTCATATTTACTTTCTCATGCAACTATAACTTCAGCTGTATTCGGTTAAGATATGGAGCAAGTGGCAAACCATTTAAAAGTATAGTTATTTGGAATGTTAAGGATTTTAAAATAGACAATAAAAGCACACGACCCCCCACCCCACCACCGCCCACCCACAGTGTCATCTACCATGTCTTGTCTGCACTTTTAATTAACCATAAACTTTTCAAAATACATTTTAGGATCTTCAGAGAAACTTTGCACATAAATAACAGAATCTCAAAGATCCCCTGTGTACATTTGATGCGATGGTTGATCGCTGTGAAGTAAAAACCTGGGATTAAAGTGTAACAGTTTGCACTATCAAACTAATATAAATACCTAAATGGCAAATGGCGTATACTTGCACTTTGGGAAGGCCCAAGGCGCTTTACAGTCACAGTCCCATTCATCCATTTAAACACACATTCATTCACTGATGGTGCCTCCGCTGTCAACACTGTAGCCAATCTTCCACCAGAGCCAACGTGGGGTTCACTATCTGCCCCAAGAACACTTCGACACATGGGCGGGCAAGGCTGATCAAAGGTCGATCGCCCTACTGCTGACAAAGACAGCAGCTTCCATTCCTTCATGTTTCCGTTTAACTTGCAAACACACCAACATCTTTATCTATTGAGCTACATTTACAGCAATGTGCATTCAAGCAGCCACTTCTAATGACAAGTAAATGTATGTATATGTACGTTTTGGGATTCATAACCCTTGAGTGTCCATGTCGCTAAACAAGTTTTTGAGTCCGTTTGGCCTCTATACACATGCTGAAATTTACACCAGTTGAACTCAGGCCAATCAGAGACTCAGATGGGTAGTGTCCTTCTCAAATCACTGAAGTGCCAACCGTATGAAAATTGACCATGGAGGAAAAATTAATAATTGCTATTTGTACCCCACCTGGATTATATGACACTAAGTCTTTTAAATGGAATAGAACTGAGAAAAAAAAAGCCTGGAGCAAGATTTTCAAGATTTGCACCGCTTTAACATTTCGAACTCAGCCTCTTCCAACAAGATTCATGCACTAGTATCGCGTAGCGACAGTCCAGTGTGAACACTGCATGCTAAAACTGCATTCAAGAACCCATGTTCAGCGTATGCCCAGTGTGTTTGTAGCATTACACTCAACCCGTGATATTTCCCTACTTATGAGGACATTACAAGCTCACCAATGAGTAAATATCATATTCACTGAACTAAACAAACGTATAGAGCTGGTGAGAGAAACCAGAGCAGGCTTTAAATGACAGAGCTCTCGAGCTGACAAGTCTCCCCTCCCAACACATTCCTGGACAGGCTCTCTTCCTTAACACTTCCTCCCCCCACTCAGCCAGTCACAGGGGTCAAGTTGTCAAGTCTCTCATTGAGCCCCCACGTGGTTCCACAACACGGTCTTCACTCTGCAGAATATAATTACGCTCATTTATTGGTGGAATGGATCCATTTGCTATGCTATGAAACAGGAATTATGAAACTCCATTTTAATTTCAGTTGGCGGAATTTTCTGAAATGTGGAACCCCAGCGTAGAGATCCAGTTCAAAAGGACAAATAGTGCGGACAGAAAACACAATCCGAGGCCAGAAAAATGCTCGCATTTTCCACATAACACTTGCACACTGCAAGCCCTGCTGAGATGTTCCTCATCAAAGTCAGAGGATTAAACCATGTCAGTGTGGTTTTCAGTGGGTGAGTCCTTCACATACAGACGTTTGTCCTCCCACACAACACAACACAACATGTCCAAAAAAATAAAACTTAAACGAGAAAAACTTAACAAACTTTAAATAAGTAAACACTTTCTCTGCTTCTACGTTGCCTTCAAAGCTCACGACTTAGGCGACAGTTTTTGGCATTTAATCCACTCAGAGCCTGTCCACATCTGCAAAGAATCTTTAAGTTAAGCAGCATGGCAGGGCTCCATTAAAAGCCAAATTGCGAGTTGGCAAAAACTCTGAAGGAACAACGGAAAGCCACAGCCAGTCCTGTAATTTAAACCTTATTTTAAATTGTGATTGCCAGACAACATTGACAAAAACAGAGAGAGGACAGCTAGTTACGACGACGTAAAGGGGAGGACAGGAGAGCAAACGGATTGAGCAGAAGACTGAAATACTGTTAGTGTAAAAAAGATCATACGCGCAGAACCAAGATATTGATTTTGAAAAAGTAATAAACATAATATAACTCAGCAAGCCTTGTAACTCCTGTTTGTGAACTCAGTATGGGTTAAAACAATTCATTTTCACCTGTAAATATCAGTTTTGAATGCAATAAAATCAAATGTTTTCTCTGTTCAGTTACAACAACCACGATAAGCATCTAGAGCACTCAAATTATAGGCACAGTTAAAAAAAAAAAAAAAGATCTAAGAACTTCCTTGTCTGTTTTAAAAAAAATAAAGTATTGCACCACTAATGCAATTCAAAGAGAGTTTTGTTTTTTGATACTGTAAAGGAACATTCTCACCACCAAGACTATGGTCCAAAGTGGCATTTGTTCCTTCAGTGTCAGCTGTGTTTGTTTGAGTGTAAAAGCTGAAAGACCCAATCTTTTAATTTACTGTAAAATCATTCCCAGTGGTCTTTTAGCTAGGACATTTTTGAGCTAAAATCAAAAATCCTGTGCTGTTCTCTGAGACATAGTTTCTGCAGAGCAGCAGTAGTTCATTAGAAATTTGCTTCTAAGTTGTTGGCTGGACTGCTGGTGCAGAGCAACCCCACCCTTTTGCCTTCCCTGTTGCTGAGAGCTCTCTGTTCACACCCTCTCCCACTAGCTTACAGCCCCTCACAATCAACCTAGCATTAATGATGCAACAAAAATAGCAAGCAATGTCAGAGCTATCTCAGAAATGCAAATTTAAGCGTAATTTATTTATATATTTCCTCCACCATCAGAAAAAAAGGCACAAGAACATGTTAAAAACACCCAAAACACAATTATCATCAAAGTGGGGCTTTAAATGAACACTAGTGGATCTTGGTTTACTTGCAAGTAAACACTTGTGTGATTGACTACAGTGCGAATGCAAACAGACTACCCAGCCAACCAAAAAGTGAATCAGATAAAGTGAAGAAATTAGCTTGTATCTCAAAAATGTACGTACCCCCGCCCAAATCTGAAAAGAATCAATTATGAAGAATTTGGCAAATGACTCATTGGCAGACGTTGACTACAGAGGAGGTGCAGGCATGTATCTATATGGTCAGGGTGTACCAGCATGTTGTATTTGTCTTCATGCCTTATTTTGTTCCTGGTAAGGGCTCTTTTGGGAAACAAGCAGCTGTTGTACGTGATCTTATCTCAGCAGTTTGCTTCTCTCAAAAATGGAAAGTAAAAGAAAAGAAAACCAAAAGGAAGGCATCAAACAGTTCAAGATTTCCCAGTGGATTGAGTCGAGCCCATCAAACTAACCTGGTCTGAAAACACCATACAATCCACCAATAGAATGAATTCAAGAGTATCCAACTGTTCATTAAGGCTGAACAGAGAAGAGTTGTGCAGTGCTGCTGACTTCCACTGCCAGTGTGTTACAAGCAAACACAGCATGCAACAGCCAAATATGAACACACAGTGCAGTAAGAAAATAGTGACCTTGTTCAACTCTTTGTATGTGTTTCCACAGTTGCACAATAGACTGACACCTTACTGTGGCACATTATGACATTGACCACATTGAACGCTATAAAGACAAGAATTATTATCCATATCCAACCAAAGGGCAATTTAAAAAAAAGACTCAAAGTGATCATTCTAAAAGACGTTTTGGTACACCAAATTATATTTTTGTATTTGATGTTTCTTTAGTGAACAGCTCGACAAATCACTGTCTGAAGAAACCTGATCATATTTCTTAAGCTTCTGTGCAATTTTCTCCTAAACATTTCTTGCTATCAATCAAGAATCTTGCCTTGTTTTTATTCATTAGACACTTCTAAATAAATAATTGATTTTGGATTTTTTAAGACTTTGAAGACATAGAACATAGACATAAGACTGCAAATAATCATGTGTGCTGTGTACCCTCTTTACGTTGACACAGAAAACAGTCTGGATTCTTTACATGCTTTTACCACCGATAGAAGTGTTCACCTGTGGTTTCTGAGAGCCAAGTTTGAAATAACAGTGCCAGCAAGCTGAGTTTCACACTGAACTGTGAAAATCAACTAAAACGCTGTCGTCAGTAGGAAAGAAAGTCTGATCGCAAAGATCTGTATGTTAACTGCCCCCTCTCCGCTGTATGGCCTGCTTATAGTGAAAGAGGGCTGTGATGGAAAATATTCGAGGAAATGGCAAATGGTTAATGGGCCAGCACTTGATGTTGAATTCCATGGTCTAATGTATCTCAGTCAGCCATAAGAGCAAGTGTTCTATGCGTGCCAGAAAAAAAGGCTTGAGATTCAGGTCACCAAGAGGACCTGTCCAGACTTGGACAAGCAGACTCCCACTGAACACAAAAAGTGAGTTTCGTCGTAGACTTTGTGATTAACCAAACAATTATGGTTTAGCCCCGTTTTCCCCAAATCTCATGCTTCTGTTAGTCAGACCCTTCCTTGCAGAGTAGCAAAGCCTTAATAGATGATTTACAGAACCTTGTTCTGCTGCATTTGCCTGCGCTGACCTGGAGAGCTTCACACTTACTGAACTAAAAATCACTCAAACTGCGCGACACTCTCCAAATCCTAAAACCGCCTCCCACCAAAACTCCAAGAATGCCCGTTGGACTCCATGTGTTTCTCGAGCATTAACGGCGATATGTTCAAACATGTATCCGATGTCACTTTCCAGCGAGTCCCCCCTTCATATCCCTCTCCAACTTCTTTCACTCCCAGGACCCCGCTCCCCCTCACCTTCCCAATTTCCCAACATTCCTGGGCCATGCCACAACATTCAAAGAGCCAATTCATTGGGTTAATGCTGCAGTGAGTGCAGACAGGCCTTTGAGACAGGATGTTTGGCTGATACCTCGCTCTGCTTAAGCAAACAAGCGCCCAAAATATGATTACTGGGGGCAAAGAGGGAGCAGTCCTCTTGTATTACTTCAGTGCATCCAGGCCTCACTAATGTCCTTTAAAGTAACATTGCTTTACTTGTTTCCACATGTTGAAAAGCTGGACCCTAATAGCTACAAGGTGAGCGAATGTTTGACAGTTACGACGAGGACATCACTGCATTGAAAAGCATAATGTTAACAGAAACATGGTACTGTGATTCGCTTTAATTGTAACAGTATACATCGATGCCATATTAGCTTTGACGGTGTTGTGTTTAAGGGCCGACTGTGGTTTTATTGCACAGTAAAACCCAAAGTCTTCTGTGTTTTGTCTTGTCAGCTTCATTTAATATGCTGGGATGCGTCGTTTTTTGCATTTCGGGCCTGCAGCACATTCCAAATTTTCTCAAAAACCTGGAACAGTTATCAGGCATTCACAACTTTGTGATGTGCCCATGCCTGGTCCTAAAAATAATACAGCTTTGAAAATTACAAGCAACAAAGTGTTTCAGCCTTTTTTTTTTTTTTTTTTTTTTAGCTTTTTGCCTTTCATTTCTTTCTGAAAACTATGGAAGGGTTCTTTGCATGTGTGCTTTGCATCTGTGAAACATCTTAATTTAATGTTAACAGTGTGCTCACTGAATGCATGACACATGCATTTAAGCTGGACCAGCTAGAGTTTCAGCTCGGATCCCAAATTTCATGCTTGCAGTAAAAAACGTCAAAGGAGCGGCTCCTCTCAAAGTACAAAACATTTGATGGGAATCAGGTTGACCTCGTGTCAGCTACATTTCACTTCAGTTTTAATGTGTGCGCAATATGTCGCAGATATTAAAAGCTTATCATCAAGTGCTGTGATGATGACTTTGTTTCATTTCCAGGCTGGTAAACAGTCACATGCAAGTGCATGGAAATGATTTCAAGCTGCAGCTGTAGAAATGTAACTTTCTAAGTCATATCAACTAAAAGCTACACAAAACTGTGCATATTTTCGGTCATCATCAAAATCTGTGGTGTAAAAATGATTCCACCGGAAGTAGAAGTGCCACAATACAGCATTGTAGATGCTCACTCATGCTGCATAGATGAAAATTTCCTACATTGTTATTTTTAAGACTTTTATTTAAAAATGCTGCACACACTCTTGACTAACTGAGGCTCTATTTTAGCAGACAAGTTTTCGGAAGCTACATTGCCACCGCCCTCGGCAACGCACGTTCAAGCAACTACTTTCAATGAAAAGTCTATGTACTGTAAAAGTCTGAAGTGATTTTTGTGCCACCATAATTCAAACTAAAGTCACAGTTTTTTCTTGAATAAAAATGTCCTTAGTTGCAAGAAAAATGTAAAGATTTACAAATTAAACTTCATAATTTGTAAATAAAAATTTGTGATATTAGTGAATTTATGTCTGAGGAACTCCTGAACTGTAACACAAACTATTTTTCTGCAGACATTGCACTAAACAGGCCTGTGTGATCTAGCAGAGCAAAATATTGGTAAAAAGTTAGATTTTCTTTAAGATCTTTAAGAGAGTAAATGTTTGTGTAAACTTAGTCATGTTTATTAGCTCTTCTTCTGGTGAATTTATTTTGTACTCTTATCTGCCACTTGCTCGTGAGGTAATCAAAACACACGCGACGCAAGACACAAGACCGCACCCCTGCGATCACTTCACCTGTGCAACATTTAGTTTGGCTGATGAAACAGCGGAATATGTGGTTATTTGCAGCAAGACCCAGTTAGAACTGGAGGAGAAACAAACAGATTAATAAAACGTGTTTTGGATTTGTAGACAGTGCAACAGCACTGTCACTAATTTAGACACTAATGCTATGATGTTAGCTTGTTAGCAGCTAATGCTATGATATTAGCTTGTTAGCCGCTAATGCTATTGTGCTAACTAACTATTCTGTGTGTTCTGTGTGATCACGGAACGGTTTAAAGTCGGACAGTATTTTCACGGACCGGCCTTTAAGGCGGCTGATAAATACAACAAGATTAATTCATAGGACATTCATAAAAACGTTATTTTTTAAATAACACAATTGAATCCACTGTTTTAGCAGCGTCTGCGTAGCATAACAGAGTCTGTGTTACACTTAAAACTGTGACCTGTCAGATGTTGTGCTCAATCCTTCTGCCTCCTTAAAGCTGCAGCTTTAATTTCAGTAATGATATAAGATGACAATAACCCAAACATTATACTGTTTTCAGGCGTTTTTTTTTTTTTTTTTTTTTTTGTTATGATTTGTAATAAAAAGTGATAACCTGGAGGTAGAATTAGACAATCTAATTTTTAAAAGGGACATTTGTAGATGACTCCTGTTAAAGTATGATTCAATAAAAAAGAAAGTTTAACACATTTGAGAGACCAGTCTCTCCTTTTTATTCACATTGATGTTTTATTATGTAAGTAAAACAAAAGAAAATATGGGTGAAAGTCAGATCTGTAAAATATGGTAAAAAAGAATCAACCTTAAAATGAACAAAAGAGAAAAGGTTTTGCCATAGTTACAAAGCATAGTCTACAATAACCCTGTCTATTTTTTACATTTTAGGAACCTAATAAATAATCCTAAAGAGTACATTTCAGTCTACTGAAAACAATTTTCAGTAAAAAATTAAAGAGAAAATAAAGAATTTCAGCACCAGGGTGAGCACTGTGCAGCCGCTGGATGTTCTCATCCCAATGACCAGTTCCAGACTCCTTATGTCGTCGATTCACTTCCTCCACAGTGATGATAAAATCAGAAGCTGCTCTTCCTTGCAGGCTTGAAAATAAAAAAGGTAAAAGGTCCCTCCACCAACATCCGCCTCAGCTGAACCAGCAGGCGTGGATCCCTGCCGTAGGCTCAAGATGCTGTGATGCTTTTGTTGAATTGTCCTTTCTGATGGACATGACCATCACAGATGATCCAAACTGTCAT
Organism: Oryzias celebensis; assembly: GCA_014656515.1. Lineage (NCBI taxonomy): Eukaryota > Metazoa > Chordata > Actinopteri > Beloniformes > Adrianichthyidae > Oryzias > Oryzias celebensis. The sequence continues at coordinate 23,352,008 of BNCR01000003.1, read as the reverse complement.
TGTAAAAGAAAATAGATTTTTAATCAATAAATATGTTGAAAAAACGATGAAAAATATTTAATATTGTTTATGCACAAGTTGCATGCAAAAATCTTTTGACAAAATCTTTTGAGAAAATGAGTTTGTCTTAGAAATACCATAACAGTTTTTGCTTTACTTTGGATTGTCAGCAGAAGATCATCAGCCATTTATAACCTCTTCAGACCTGCGTCCACATATATGGACCTCACATTTTGGGGTTCAATTACCACTGTAGTTCATTCTGCTTAACTGGGGCCTGTGACTGTGAGGGTTAACTTAAATATTAGCTTGGGTCATAAGAGGTTAATGACCGTATGATCTACTTAACAAAGGGCTAAATGGAAAAAAAATCTCCTTACGTTACAATCACAACATTATATGTGATCACATGTCAACAATTTTATTTAACATAAGAGAAAAAATACGTTTTACATGTTTATCTATTACTGTTATGTTTTACCCTTAAATGTGTATATAAAGGCTACCATAATATAGATTAGGACCACAGAAATAAGATGTTCAAACTTGTTATGAAGGGGTCGTTCAGTTTGTACTAAACATGTTATGGGAGAAAATATGTTTTTTATTCTTGTCTAAATGTCACTGGCACCCCGTTACATATTATGTGTAAAACACCAAGTACTTACCCATAAAGATTTATGATGTGAATAGAAGTCCACCGTTGCGTTGCTGAGCTGGAAACTTTAGCTTAAAGCGGTTAGCGTTATCTTGGAGGGACTACAGACATTCGGCAAAATGGGCGTGGACAAATACAAAAGTGGAAAAAAAGACTCCATCCGGTCCCGCCTCTTTTCCCCATATTTGGAGCATCCGAGTTAGGCGGAGTTAAAGCCAACCAATATGGCTTTGCCCGTGAGCTGAGAATTTAGGCTTCAATTTGGGCACTGTAGAAGTCAATGGGTGACGTCAGAGATGATCCGTCCATTTTTTTTTATGTCTATGCGCTAAACTGAAACTTATGAAGGCAAAATCAAAGATAGAAAGAAAGCGGGATGAGAAACATCTGAAAACATTTTTGTTGCAAACACCCAAATTTCTTTTCAAAGCAAACATGTAATATTTTCATTTGCAAATTATGACGTTTTATCCTTAAAACATTACATTTTTCTTGCAACTTGGGAAATTTTGATCTAAAACTATGACTTTTGCTCACAATATGGTGGCACAAAAATCACTTCATAAAGATGCCTGTTTTGAGCTTTAGCATTCAAAACTCTCACATTCACACATCGCTACTCAAATTGTTACAGCCTTTTGGGTTCTACCTGCAAAATGGGCGTTGAAAGTTGAACCAGGTCAAACTTTGACCATTTTTGTATTTTGTAGTGACATATGGATGACGTCCATTTTCTTGTAAGAAAAATGATAATGGAGGAGAAATTAATAACTGCGGTTTGTGCCCGGACGGAATCATATGATACCAAGTCTTTCATATGGACCAAAATTCGCAAAATTTGCACCAATTTGACATTTCACACCATATCTAAGACAGCGTTGTAACAACCTGCAGTAAGGTTCCTGAACATAATCCTTGGTGTGATAGTCAGCCGATCATTGATGGCTCCTCATGCAGAGCCAGCTAAGTGTTTTCCTTCTTGTAATTTATCCACTTAAATACCTCTAGATGTGATGAATAATTTGGTGATATTGACCTTGTGGTGGAGAAGTTTACCAACTAATTACAATTCCCCTTTAATAAACGCTGTTTGCAAAGATTCTAATGATTTTCTTGTCTCTCACTAAACTGTAGATGACCAACACATTTCAGTGCTGTGGTGATTGTATATCCATTTTTAACTGTTTAAACCCAATTTTTAAAAATTAATATCATGGTTAAATAAAAATGTAAAAATGAAATATTTACATTAATTTGAAGTCATTTCTAGCAAATGAGAACACATAATCGTAATGTATTGTATTCATTTAATTATAATGTCATTTTTATGTTATTTTATTGTTTTTGCAATACTTAAAGAAGCTTGCAGTAATGATTTCTTAATCTTTGTCAATACTGATACTAACAATGACTTAAAAATCTTTTCTTACTAATAAGCTGACTAGTTCCTAGCTTGCTCAGATCTAAGGCAAAATTAGAAAACTCAAAGCACATTAGCAAAAAAGACCAAGGTGAAAACACCAGATATAAATTGAGTGACACCGCTGTCAAAATAAAGTAAATATATAATGAACAAGCTTTTTGCATTATAGTTCCTCACTTTTTTCACCATTAATCAAAAATTCACATTAATTACTGGTCAAAAACCTGGTGCTTTTTTGCACTTTGGCAAAAAATGTAACAATAGCCATTCAAAATAACTGTGCAGCACAAAGGCACACAAATTGTTCTTGATCAAATGTTTCAGCCATCCACCGTCCAATAAACTTCAGGGAAAATACATTTAAATGAAGTTTTTGATGTGACCTACTTAAAATCTGGTATTTAACAAACAAATATGTATGAACCTTGCTAATCTTTGAAAAAGCACTCCAAGAGAAAATGAAAAAAATGTTTAAAAGTGTGTCATTTCAATCATTAAAGTTGTTCTACTCCTCACTCTGACTTACATTTTTATTTTGTTCACAATTAGACTAGCTGACAGCACTAAATGTGCTTCACGCTCCTTAGGCTTATTAAGACATCGCCAAACAGGATGCTCTTTCAAACGGCGGGGACGACAGTTTCCATCCCAGGTTTCAGTCATCCGTGCATCATCACAGCAGAGACCAAATATAAACACCAAAGGCAGGCTGGGTGATTTGAGAGAAGGCAACACAAGCTTTGTCCAAAACAATATCCAGATGGCATTAAGAAAGGGTAGAAAAGCAGCACTATTCCTCTCAACCGGAGAAGATGTGTGTGCGTATGTGCAGTTTTGGTCCTGATAAAGCCCCTATGTGCGCACTCTGAGACGATCTTATCTCAGAGTCAGACTGAAATTCCTCAGTCTTTCCCCGTCACACACACATACCCCCCCCCCCCCCCCACACACACACACACACACACACACACACACACACACTGAAAATGAGCAGCTGAATGACATGTGTTTTTGGAGTCACAGTAGGACGATCCATGTAGATAAAAGTATACTAAACTTCCATTCCACATCTACCTTGTCAAAGCAGGCCTGTTTGCTGCCTTTTAAAGGGAACGTTAACTGATTGAATGATAAAACAGGGCAAAGGTATGTATGGGCCACACCCTGTTATTCCTTTTTTCTCCCCCTTTAAACCAAACTGCTTTCAAATGACTAAAGAAGATGCTAAAGTGCCAACAAACAATTATTTTTCTTCTTCAAAACTACAACAAGCCCAAAAGACACATCCGAGGATTACTTTTCCAGAAAAAACGACAAGTAGGCAACAGGAAAGTTTACTTGTTGCAAAACATATCAAAGTAACTTGTATATTTCCTGTCATTTGTCTGGCTCTCACTCCAAACAGGAGTCCCATAACCTGTCAAAACTCACAACAAAAGGTTCATGCAGGTTTCCTGGCTGCCTCTGTGAGTCTATGACTCCCTCCTACTTACGCTGTTGGCCTGAGCTCTGGTCCCCAGCTCCAGAGCTGTGATGTGGGGGCAGGGGATCACAGACCACACACAGAAACATACAAGGTCCACAACTTTAAAGAATGATCACGAAGGTTTTTTTTTGTCATTTCAACAACAAACAATCATTCTCAACAATGATTCTGATTCAGTCAGTTCTTAAAATGTGTGACTCATCCATAACTGAGAAAAGATGAAGCACACGTCTGAGAGTTTTTATGTTTTGTACTATTAGTTATCGGGCAACATCTCAGGAAACAAGACTTGAATGAACAGTTGTGAAACAATGAACAGGAGGATTTTTGTCAGGCATTTACAGTCCCACCTGATTTATAGTAAAAGCATTCCCAGTGGTCTTTTAATTATGATTGCGCCGTTTAAAGCCAAAGTTAACACCAAAAAAACTGTTTTAAGCAGAGCGGCAGGATTTCATTAGAAATTCGTCTCTTGGTTGTGGGCAGGACTGTTGGCGCAGAGCAAGCCTGCCCCCACTTTCCGTAATCCATCTGCTTACTCACTCTCCTGCTATCTTACTCCCCCTCACACTTCCAACCTTGTTACTTTGTTACCAGGGTAACAAAAACGGTTAGCTATATTAGAGCTATCCTGCTGCACTGTTTTGAGCCAGATCCCAGCTCAGACGAGGAAAACGTAGACGTACATGGATCGATTTGTCTAAAAGTGGATGCAGCAGAATGGAGTGGAGCAGGGAGCTTCTGGCTTGCAGATTGCATCTACAAGCCCTTCACAACTCTGTTTATTTGTTTGCCCCTGATTAACAATTTGAAGGAATAAATACTCCGAAATGCTTCTTAATAAATTTTAAGATTAGTTTTCTCAAAAACATGTCCTCCATCCACCATGGGAAAATTGCCACTAGAACATGTTAAAACACAATTCTCATTGGAGTGACTCTTTAAACACAATGATCCAAAGAGGGATCCACTGACATCAATCACAAACTTCAAAGTATTTATTTTTGGTATTTTATGTCGCATGAATTGAATCTATGCCTTACTACAAGTAAGAAGCGCTAAATTAGCTATTAGAGCAATTTCAATTACCCTTATGGCTCATATTTGTTAGATGTAATTAGGATTTGATTATCAACAGTCAGAACAGCTAAAAAAGGAAAAGTGGAACCAACAAGATCAAGTTTAAAACGAAGTGTTGACCTAATTTCCGTAAACAACGCTCGGCATGAAAAGGGTTCCCCTCCACAGTGCTGCATCAACACAGGCCCGTGATGCCGTGACTACACTGCACAGACTCCCCGGGTGCCCATTCACCTTTCAACGCCATCCACAAGTGAGCCCAGGGAGACCTGATTGAGTGGGTTTGTGGGTTTCTTCTAACGCTACAAGGACCTCTCCACCCGACCCCAGCACGTAAACAAATAAAGCTCCAGTTTCATCGTCTAGAGGGGGCTGTTTCCTGTCCCAATGCAGCCCTTCAACCCCCTCCTCTTTCCACATATATACAGGCACACAAAACTCCACACCGCCGCCTCATCAGAGCGGCCCGGCTCCCCCCGCCCCCAAAGTGCCAGCCTCTTTCCACTGCTCAATTGCAGGGAGGAATGAAGGGATTTGAGGGAAGAAAGTGGAAAAGAGGGGGATGGGAGGCTGGAGAGGCAAAGGGGATTGGGAGTATGCACAGGGATCTGATTGCAGCTCTGTCCTGGTGAAATATTTTGCTGTGGAGAAAGTGTAGCCGAGAAGGAGAGACAGAAAGGCTACACTGCTGTGGCATCTAGATGGTGAGACCCCAGACCCCCACCGAGCCCTCCATGCCTTTCTCACAATAGGAGCTTTATGCTGTGGAGTTTTTAGCTGTCATAGCAGTCTTTGAAGGTATGAGGAAAGAAATGACCCTGATAAAAATGACTCTTTTTCTGTGTTCACGTCCAAAGAGATGCATAAATGTGTCTGTGTCATGCAGATGGAAAACATTTCTCTTTCCTTTTGCGCTGATTAGTGAAAAAAGGTTTCCCCTACAATGATGCAAATGTGTTTTTAAGTGGTCGCATGGTCACAGCACCTACTTCTACGGACATCATGCATGCAACTCACCTGTGTAGTCTCTTGGCATAAAATGAGGTGAGCTGGAAAGGAGTGGGCGCGCACTTTCAGTGTAAGACAGAGGTGAGTCTGTTTTGGAGAAGAAAGCACACAAATACAAAATGGAGGTGAGATGCAGGTGATCTACCCTTTTTTTAAAGAAAAAAAGCATCCACAATTTATTCTTCTTTGGGTTCATGTTACCTTAAATGTATTAGGTTTCAAAGCATAGACCACAAAACAGATAAATTCCATCTCATCTTTTGATCTATTTTTTTTAAAACTGTCATTTCCTCGGACATAGTTTCTGCAGAGCAGCAGTGGCTCATTAGAAAAGTAACAAAAAAATAAAAATTTACTTTGAGTTGTGGGTGGAACTATTGCAGTGGAGTAAGCCTGCCTTTACTTCCTATCATCCATCTGTTAGAACCTCCCCCACTGACTTACAGCCCTTCGAAAACCCCACCGTAACAGTACCGGTGGAACAAAAACTGTGATCAATATTGGAGCTTTATCCATCCATACAGTTTTGAGCCAGATTCCATCTCGAATGAGGAAAACAAAACCAAACGAAAATGAAGACGTACATGGATGTATTTGTCTACAAGTACATGCATGAATGGAGCAGAGCAGGGAGCTTGTGGTTTCTCATTGAAGGTTCTACATCACAACTACAAGTCGTTTCCAATGGCATTTTTTTGTCTGCTCTTGATTTGAATAAAATATATATTCAGAAATGCCATTTTAAGCTTAATTTTCTTTATATGTGATAAAAATACCATAAGAACATGTTAAAAACATGATTTTCATCAGGGAAGAGTTTTGCACCAAACAAGTCGCTACTGTCACCCCTGGAAGCTTAATGAGAACAATCCACGCTTCCAGTCTAAAAATATGACGGTGACGACAAACTCTGTGCCATTTTCTGGTTTCTGATGTGGTAACCGTCTTCCCAAACTCACCCAGTGGCTTTTGTTCGTCTGAACGGGACAGACAGTAGGGGGGAGGAGGCGATTCTGGAAATGAAAACAAGACAGGCTGGGGTTAAAGCAACCAAGTCAAGAAACTGGCAAATTCAATCCATCAAATGGTGTGAAATGTACAACTTGCTTGTCTGAAGATACAGCAATTTTGAAGGTAGAAGTGTCATTTTTATGCAAAATTGTAAAAAAAATAAAATAAGAAAATGAAATCAAAAACTCTGTTCCAGTGCTAAAATTGGTCATTTTTCCACATTCTGCAGTTACTATATTTATAAATGCAAAACTATCCCTTTTAAATCATTTTAAATGTCCTGATAGTGTGGCAATCCTATCATCAACTGGTTTACATCCTCACGCACACTCTTGGATTCAGAAGGAAATTAATTCAGCTGAAAAACAGCTCGGCTTGCTCTGGGTTCTGCCAAAACGGACATGGCTTTGTGGTTGCGGCCCCTTTAAGAGCAGAGCCAGTAATTGCCGGAGTCCTCAGTCAGTCAGATACCCAGCGAGTCAGTCTGGCGCCAGCACTATGCAAACTGTATATTATCGGCACTCCTTCACCTAAATAACAAGAGGAGGACCTCCTTGCCGGGGAGAAAAGAGCCCAAGTGCAACTTGAGAACGTCCTCCATTCGAAAAGAAAAGCATTAAGATTTTTTTGGGGGGGAAGGGGCAGCAAAGACTGTGCAATACAAGTTAGGAGAAAACAAGAGTTTATGAAACATAAACTTTAGGAAATGAAATATATTTTGCAAACTGTTGTGATCAAAAGTAACAATGAACCGGTGAAAGTTGGTCTAAATATGTATATTTTGAAAAACAACAACAACAAAAAAAGATTTGTTTGCAGCTGCAGGAATGCAAATATCTGATTTTGGTAAAAACCCTATGTTTTCATTTGCTTTGTGTGTTATTGATTTTAATCATTCCAGTTTGCTTATTTTCCCCCTCCAAGGCTTTTCCATTCAAATGCTGCAGTGTCTTATGTTCCGGTGTTTGTGGGGACACAACTCGAATTAAACCCTCCCACGTGATGCTGTCCTTACCTGGCCCGCACAGGCGGCTGTAGTGATAGGGGTTGCAGCACACCTTTGCGCTGTCCGCGGCGCTGAAGCTCTGGCAGAGGCACAGCACCTTGAGTCGCGATGACAGGGACAGGTCGCTCCAACGAAACAACTTACACAGAAGATACTGGGGAGAGATGCGCTGCGCGCCGACGCGCAGCTCTGCGCTCGGCACCATCACGCACTCCCCCGGCATCCCTCCTTTGGTCTCTATAGCCTTCACCAAGTTATCGAGAGATCTCTCCTTGAGTCTTTTCAAAAACGCATAAGAAGTGCTTAAAAGTTCCTCCTCCAGCCCCGCGCGCCTCGGAGCGCACAGACAAGGGCCACCTCCGTCTTTTCTCGGGGCCCAGGGGCTCCGAGGTCTGAGATCCCATTCCCCAAACAAACAACACGTCACCGTCCCGCTGCTGCCACCCCCGTCCTCATCTGGACGAGAGCCTCTGCTGCCGCCGCGGTCACCATCAGGCTGCTCCTCGTCGTCCCTCTCTGCGCTCGGGTCTCCAGCCTCCCCCGCGAGTCCCAGAGACGCGTCCGCGTGCGTCACCGCGCGCTGCTCTTGCCTGTGGAGCTTTCCTGAGTGTCTGTCACAAGGAGCGCTCCGTCCCGCCTCACCTCGTCTGCTTCCATCCTGCCCGTCGTTAACCAGACGGCTTCTCCAGAGTCGCCGAACAAGACCTGAGCGTTTCGACTTGAACATACGACAGCTTAGACAGCTTTGGATGAGTCCTGTCGGTCCCGTCCGCCTCTCGGGGGATGCCACATCGATTTACACTTGTCGCGCAAAGCCGGGAGTTGGAGCTCGGCGCGCACAGCGTGCGCAGCCGGTGGTCACGTTGGTCCGAACGTCCCGCAGCATCAGAACATGTTCAGTCATACGGCGCGTAAAGCATCGCTGCGCATCTGAGGGAGAAGGCTGCGCATAGTCACTGCTCGGTGACCTGCCAACTGGGTTCAGCCACTTTTCCAAGCCCTTCCACCAAACCGTCAACTCCCCCAGACCTCTGGAGATCTCGCGCACAGTTCACAAAGCATATCAGAGACCCCCCCAAGCGCCAGTATCAGTCTGCAGAAGGAAAACTTTCTTAAAGCATCCAAATCCTGAGTTCAGATTCCCAAAGTTTTGTCCTGAGTATCCAAAATCCTTCAGTCCTCCCTCGAACACAGAAGTCAAACTCCTACAAACGCTGAAATCCGATGAATGTTTTGTCCCCGGAACCCCAGATGATCGGCTGCGCCAAACTCCAGGACGGATTCCGAGCTGAGGAGTAGTTTAAAGAGAATTGCCCTCCACTCCCCTGCAAGTCTTTGACGAACCCACGCGCATGTACACACAAACACGCTCACGCGCGTACAAGTAAAGTCAGATGCTTTAAAGGATGCCTGGACCACTGGGATTTTCAAAGTAAAACTCTTTTTTTAAGTTCTTTTCTAAAGCTGAGTCAAAGACCATTCCCACCAATTTTCACCAAGGAAGAGGTCATTTAAACATGTTAAAAAGTGGAGTAGTTTCCCACTACAATCGTTTTTTTATCTGTTTTCAAAGCGAGTGGTCTTTTAATTATGATTATGCTGTTTTTAGCCAAAATCTACAAACCTGTGTAGAACATAGTTTCTGCAGAGAGGCACCAGTTAATTAGAAATTTGCCTCTGAATTGTGGGCAGGACTGTTGTAAGTCCTGCCCGCAATTCCCATCATCTATGGATTCATGTGCTCTCCTACAGCCCTTCACAACCCAACATAACATTAACACTGAAACAGAAATAGCTAGCAATATTGGAATTATTCAACTGTACAGTTTTGAGCCAGATGCCGACTCAGAGGAAGAAATCAAAGATATACGTGGATCTATTTGTTAAAACCATCAAAACACAATTTCTATTTTTTGACACATATCAAAAATGTTTCAAATCATTTTGGCTACAGACTTACTTTCATTTAGCATCTAGCCTATTTGAAAACAAAAGTTTCTTTTTTTTTCCTGCCTAGAAATAAATTCAGAGGTAAATGGGTTAAATTTTGGTTTCTTAGTTAAGTGGCTCAAAAACTTTTTTTTTCAAGTTAGAGCAGCATTGGAGTGAATAACTTGTACCAAAACTGTTATTCTCAGTGGGTTTTATCTTGTGAGGGCTGTAGAAAAAACTGAGAAACGCAGAGGTTGTCTTATTATCATGAAGCTAATTTAGATGAACAATCCTGCACCAATCAAGCTAAAGAAGTTTTCCAAAAAAGGGAACGGCATGCTTTTATTTTGAAATATCCATCACCGATTTTCCTCTGCACGTGTCCGGATTGACTCTCTTTAGCTCTTTCTCTCTCCGGGCTCCAGAGAAAAGCTCTGGAGCCATTGGTTGATTCCCGCCATCATGTGCCAGTCTAGACACTTTGGCGGCTGGGAGCCGCACTGATTGTTGCGCAAACACGGTTTCAAGTTTCTTAACTCTTAAAGACGCAACATCCTGCTCTGCTGTGCTCACGCTGAAATGACCACTGATAAACACCCTACAGATGATTATGCACAAATGAAACATAAAAAAAAGTCATTGTTTCAATAAAAACCTCAGGTTTTGGGGATCAAAGAGTGAGACAGTTGAGAAAAACGCATCATCTTAAGGATGTAGAACTTTCATCACCCAACTCAGATATACAGATACATTTGCTGCATGCTGGACTCAAACTTAGGCTTTTATTTTTAAAATGCTGTTTACATACTATTTTCTGCATTTATTATTCCATAATAATGCATTGTTACTGTGATCATACACAGTTTGCTAACTTTTTTGTACATTTTAATAAACAACGGTTTCTAAAATAAAATGTCAAATTAAAGCTTCTTTTTTTTTTTTTTTTAATAAAAGGAATGATTCAAATTTTCTGAAATCTCAATGCTTGAGCACAGACCACATCATCGTGGGACTTTGACAGACTGCCAATACAGTTCAGTCTAGCTTCTGTCTCAACAGTCCTGTGGAGAAGATGTGCAACGGTTTCTTTCTTTTTTTGCAATATCTGCAGCATACTTCTTCATGTAATCATCTCCTAAGGTGGAGAACTCCTTCCCAAAACAGAGCTAGCCTTGTTTATGGGATTATTTTATTTGTCTGAGTCACTGACTCTGATGTAAAAACATTTTCCACTCTTGAATGAGATGATTTGCTTGCAGTTATTAAAGGGTTGAAGCTTCACCAAGAAGCACAAGAAGCAAACGGCTGTAGCTTGGTATTGTCGAGATGAGTGCAGTGATGAGAGGGTCTCTGTCACCTCCATCTCCAGATCCAGAGAGATTGTAGAAAAAGACTTGGGTGTCAAATTTGTTCAGGGGAAAGTTCATACCAAGGAGAATAGCAGTTTTGTTGTTCATAACCCAGTGTTTTTAACTTGTTCTTGTAGCATTTTTAAAGAAAGTTAGGATTAAAACAGCATTTCTGAGTATTCTTTAAATTGTGAATCAGGAGCAGATGGAAAGGAAACAGTTTGAAAAAGCTTGTAGTTGTTATGTAAAATCTACAAGCTGCAAGCTCCCTGCTCTGCTCCATTCTGATGCATCCATTTTCAGACAAAAAGATCCCAGAAAATAACGCAGGCTTTTGATTTTGGATGAATGAATCATTCAAAGACCACTGGGAAAGCTTTTTTTCAATGGATCCAAAGATAATTGGATTGGGTCTTTAGGATTTGCTTTAATATTAGATTCTCAAAAAGTAAATGGAAAACAAACGGAAATGTCTTTATAGTGGGGTGACAAAAAAACAGGATGAAAGAGATGAAAAACAAAGTGATCTTCCTTGAAACTTTAAACTCTTCCTGCAGGAAGTCTCTTCATTCAAAAACTACTCTACAAAATCACTTCTTCTACATTGATCAAACTGATCAATAACTTTGCTTAGGCATTTTTTTGCATCACCAGAGCATTACCTGTGAGGGAATCAACCCAGAGAGCTTATTTTAGCATTCGTCTTTTCACTATGTTTGAACAGATTCTAAAAAAGAATGTGGGTCAGACTATCAGCTGCCATCAGTTTGGCTCCTGTTTTCAAATGAGAGCATGCTGGTTGCGTGCGTGTGGGAGACGAGGTTTGTATGTTTATGTGCACACAGTATGGGAAGAGGGTGGTGCGTAAAAGTTGGTGGGAGAGCAGACAGAGTGTCCGGCACCAAACCGCCTGCTAAAATAAGTCGCTGGTCCTTGCGTCTCCGTGTCTGCGCAGTGGCAGACTCATGGGCTCCCAGAGCAGCAGCAGCAGCAGCAGCAGCAGCAGAAGTGGCGGCGGCGGTGAGGAGTGTGGGGCCCAGGCGGCCTGTCACAGGAACAACATGTCATCAGCTTCATTTCTCCCCTAATGGCTTGACTCTGGACTAGAGATATGGCACACAGAATGTTGCCCTTCCCAGGCAGCAGTTTATTCTGCACTTAAAAACACACACACACAGATGCATGTATAAACATTCAAGTGAGCGCAAACACTCCATCTGCCCACTCCCACCCACTTACAGCACTGGAAAGACCAGGAGGCTCCGTTGTGAAAACAGTTGATGGAGATCATGTTTGGCTAAACTTCTGGAATCAAGCCAGGCCACCTTCTTAGTGTGATGTCTTCACCAGTAACGTGCTAACCCCTGAGCTTTTTCTGACTCTAAGTTCACCACTATATAAACTGCTCCTTCGCGACATTCTCAAACAGATCTGCAGGAAAAAGCAGAGAAAGGAAGCGATCACGTCGAGAGCAAGCTGCCAGTCTTCTCTGTTTACTGAAGACCTGAAAACCAATACATCCTGTTACAGCAAAACACTCTCCGTCTATTTAAGTCCAACTTTTTTTAAACAGAAAACTATTCTTGTGAAGTCATTTTTGGTTTTCTTTGTGAAGTCAGAGCTGTTTAACTCAATTTAGTTTAATAAAACTCGATTCATGTTTCCTCTTTTTACCTTTGCAGTTCATCTGGAACATAACAATGTTCCTGACATTGATAGTTGGGCTTTTGGGTTTCAGCTGTATTTAGGAAAAAAGCTCTTTTTAGTTCCAGTTTTCTTCATTTTTCCTTTCATTTTATTATGACAGTTCATGCTGATGTACTCATTTACACCCCCCCCCCCTCCCCCCCGTGCTAATTGTATGTACTTTCTTTTATTTAACCTTTATTTATTCAGGAAAGACAAAGTAAGAACAGAAGGCTCATTTTCAACTGTGGCTCGGCAAAAGGCGAGACCTTTTGAGAGAGGGAGTAAAAAGGTGAAAAGGAAAGAAAATGGATCACTGGAGACAAGCTAAATCAGTTATAACAAACATTTATCTTTGTCACAGCAGAATTTTTCTTTAAAATGATCATTGAAAATGAATAGAGAAGAAACAAAGAGTTTGTTAAATAAAAGAATCAAAGAAAAATGTCACTTAATTTAAAATGTGGTTTTAGACTTACTGTATTATATGCACTTTTTTCAAGATCCTCTTTTCAATCTTATACTTTCATGGAATAGCTTATCTGTATGTTTTAATTTCTTTATAAATCAGCTTACAGGCAATTTTACTAGATTTGTGTTTTTTTCTTTTTTTAGGTTTAAAGTAAATGCATTTTTAGCTTGTTTGTTATTTTCCATGTTTACTAACCACAACTTCTATTGATCCTTACAGAGTCAATTATGTCTTTACTGAGGTACATTAGAAGTTTGGACAATAGTTTCTGAATAATGAGCAAAATGCAAATCACATCAACACAAAAGCATAAAAAGAAGATAAAAAAAAAAAGGTTAAATCTTAAAAATCGAATCAACATTCAGACCAAAGCGCAAAAAAGGAACATTTTGAAAAACAAAAGTAATTTCCAGAAATAAAAATGAAATGTTAAAAAATGAACAAAAATAAGATACCAGAACGCTGTGGGACATCATTGACTGATGATGACATTTGAGTTTTGTAGAAGAGCGAAAGCAAAAGGATGTCTTCCCAAACTGTGGAAAAGAGTTGAATGTCTGCATATGAAAGTGTTGTGATCATTCTGGAGCATATCCAGAATCATTTCACACATATGTTCTGAAATTAAACATTATTGGATCGCAGCAGCTGCATTTGAGTCACTGATAGAGTTCATGTTTTTGGTTTGTGGCCCTTCATGCCGAATAACCTCTGGTTGAAACAATGAACGTCATCATCCAATCAATGATGTTCCATAATGTTTTCCTGTATCTTGTTTTGTTTCATTTTTTAGCATTTAATTTTGACTTCTGGAAATTGCTTTTGTTTTCTAAAATGATTCTTTTTCCATTTTGTTTCTTTTTTTTAAAGTTGTGCTCTGTTTTCAGGAATTATATTTTGGTTTCTGGAATTCTACATTGATTTCTAAATGTAATGTTGTTTTTTTTTTATTATCTGATTAGGTGTTTTTAAATGATCACCATGATCTTTAAAATTATTTTTTTATTGACTGATTTACTGTGCGATTTGCACTTCAGGGCCACCGTATTTCCCCATTGCAATTCAGCAGACAGTGCTATCCAGCTACAGTTTAAAAAATACCTCGTTTACATAATAGTTTTGTAATTGCTTTAGTGTAGAAATACAGATCATTTGCAAAATGTTTACACTTGTTAACTTTTAGCAAGACACACACAGTATCATATTTTTTTAAAGTATTCTCACTAGAAAAACCAAGAAAAAACTCTGAAGAACAATGTGACACATCTCGTGTCATTAACTCCTATACAACAAACAATTAATGAATGCTGAAACCCTTATTTTCAGGTACATTGAACGTTCCCAGAAAAGCTAAAAATACTCATTTTCTGTGATCACACGAGAGGACATTCATCCAACTGAACCTGGCTAAAATTGGGTCACACGAGTCCAAAAACCAGCAGCAGGTTTCATAAAGAATAGCTTCTTTAACCCACTTGACAGACGGTGTGATAGTATTGAGTTGATACATTCCCCCTTAAAGCAAGTTCGAAAACAAAACATCAGCAGCAAAAGGTTTTCATTGCCATCCCTTTGCATAAAGTAGTCTATCTGAGGGTGTTTTCAGTCTTTTGGCCCAGGCTGAATCCGTGGTCAAAATGCCGTCAAACGGACATTTCTGCTCCAAACCAAATCTTGTAAATTGCCAATAGTAAAAAACTTGCAACAACCAAATAGAATTTTTATTTCTTGTTCTATGAGCTTCAGGTATTTGAGCAAGTAGACTTCAATTGCTAGAAATTGTCAAACTTTCTTACCCTTTTCAAAAAGTACTACACTGGAAGTTTAGTTTATGAAGTATACTTAAGTATAAGTTCAGCAAATATACTATGGATTTAAGTTTACACTATGTAGATTGTAAATAAAAAATAAACTTCAAGTTTACTCCCTTTCCTCTTTTATAGACTAAGTAGACGTGCGCCACACTGAAATAGATCACTTTTTACTTTGTTTCTCTGGGTGTTCCAACATTTTTTTACTTCTGTGATTTTCGTGCTGAAATGAGAAAAAAGTAAATCCAATTAAACATATATACACGAATTAACTTTACACCTTATGAGGCAACATTTTTCCTGGTGCCATTTTTTTGTCATCGGCTCACACCCATCCACTTTGCTGGACTCCTGGCACCAGGGAGGCTGTAATCAAGCCTGTCTAAGCTGAAACATTACCTCTTTGAAAGTGCCCCCGTTTACGTCTTTACTGAATTCCTGCATGTAAATGTGTCAGGTTTTTTTTCTTTTTCAAATACCATGTATTTATTTTTCTTTCCTCCATTGCTGTTATTCAGGCAGTTGTGGTCACCGTTGGGCTAAACGAGCTGCTGACTGCAATGGTTGGCTCATCAATTACCCGTTTTCTCTCCCTGCACTGTTCTGAGAAAAACACTTCTTAATGAAGGGAATTAAGCGCTTTATGACAGAGAGCTGGGGTTTCTGGGAAAATAAGCATTCATTTAGATTTCTATTAAAAGTGTGAGTTGGGTGGATTTGAAAAGTTGGAAAAAAGTCTGTTAGGCATAGCATAGAGTGTTAGAAAATGAGAGCAAGTTAACAGCTGCGCAGGTTGAAGGATGCCTCAAGTAGTTCACTAAACATCCAGGATTCAGGTAAAATATTTTGACAAATGGATGTGATGATGTGCACTCATGTTCTACCATGTATTCTACCATGTAAACTGTATACAGAGAATGCAGGGCACATTGTTTTATTGCACATTCCACAGAATACTACATGAAACTGAAGTTGACATCATATTTGGCAGACTTATCATTTTTTTAGAGGAGACAGGAAGTGTAATGACTGCCTCCATGAGAGAGCTTTTTCGATCTACCATCCATCCATCCATCCATCCATCCATCCATCCATCCATCCATCCATCCATCCATCCATCCATCCATCCATCCATATACTCTGCTGCTTTTACTGAGGTTTTCTGAGGGTGTGTATATGTGTTATAAATTATAATACATTCTAAGGTAATAAGGTAAATCTGAGGCCAAAAATATGTATATAAAAAACATTGATTGCATTGAAAATATACATTTTTTCGGATTAAAATCTGGGGAAATGTAACTCTTAATTATTTTTACTGTTTATCAAGACATGTCTTATTTTTATATAAATCATTGTATATGCTTGTATTTGAAAACTCTGTTGACAATTATAATGATGGTCTATTTGTTACACAAAATTTGTGTTTTAAAACGTTTTTCTTTTCTTTGTTGTTGCTATAATCTAGTAATTTATAATATTCAAAAGTAAATCATTATTTGTTATCTTTTTTGGTGTAATATTTTATTTTTGGTGCTGTGGTCACTAAAGATCTAATTTCTGTACATCAACCAGTTAACTGAGAATTCAAGATCTGACATAACATCTAAAGTAAAATTGAACAAAAACTAACATTCCTACCAACATCATTATGATCCAGGTATCCAAGTAAATTCAGACGAGTTTAATGAATGAACAAAAATATATCAATAAATACAAATTATTGCAAGTAAGTTTAAAACAAATATATAGTGACCCTTTGCAGTTAGAAAACAAAAGTTTTGCATCAAAATCAGATTCTTTTAACACTGGGTTTGAGTTTAGAGAAGGGCCACATTTGTGTGTTGTGATATTTGTGCGTTAATTTACGTTCACAGCATTGTATTTTGTTTAGCGTTCCATCTGGAGGAACAGTATTTAAGAAAACATGGAAGGAAATGAGACGAAAACAAAGGAAGAGGAAGGGAACCCAGTGTGATGGAGACTGTCCGTCACTGATCCTGGTTCTGTCGGAGCCGCGCAGACAGTGGCGCCACGGCAGCAGTTAATGCTTGTGGTCACTCAGCAAAGACCTTTTATTTATTTATCTAATGAAAGAAAAATAACTTCAGAAAATAATGAATGTATGGAGAATAAATCAATCACCAATCCCTCTTGTGGGCAAGTTGTGTTTCAAAGCTGGCGTCTCCTGGGTCAGACTGTGAGCTGCTGATGCTTTTGATGCATTCAGCAGAGAGACTGCAGAGCATAGATGACAGGAAGTGAGACAGAGAGGGAGATGGAGAATGACATGCAACGGCGGCCACTTTGGTCTGATTGGAAAAAGGAAGTTCCTACCACAAAATGACATGTAACACTGAGGGTTTGACTTTGACTGATGACTGCAATAAATCTTGGTGAACGAGTAACTCGTCATTTAATAGAAATCACAAGAATTAGGATGATTTCTATTGTAAAATAGATACTTCAAATCAGTGAAATGAACTCAATTTGTCTACATTTTTAGGCCAAGAAAGGTCATTCTGTTCGATCAGATTAATCATTTCTCATTAAAAACATTCATTTATTGATTTATAATATTTATTTGGTATATTTATATAAAGAATTTGTTTTTTTTTGTGATTTTAGTGTGTAAACTTGTCTATTAATGTGGTTCGGTCAGTTGGCAAAAATGTATGAATAAATAAATAAATAAAATGTACTTGTTCGATGATATGAACCTCTTCAACTTTTAACCTTGAACTTGTTTCAAAAAGCATAAAACAAGTAAACAATATTCAGAGAAAAAAAAAACATCACAAGAAGACTGTTTTCATTTTCGTTTAGTTTTTTTGTTGGGATGTTGTGTGTGTGAATAAGTGAGTTAAGTGTGTGAACAGCTTGTAAAGGACGAAGCAAAATGTATCCCTTTGAGCTGGTTTTCATGTAGTCTCTGTAGAGTCCAGACTTCTTTGATCCTTTTGTTGGATGGCGTTAGATTGATGGATTTTTCTGTCAGTTCAGGTGTTTTTATTTTATACAGATTGAGCTGTTTATGTGGCAGACAGATATAGCATGGTTCTGCTCAGCTGTCCTTACATAAAACCCAAGCACCATCCCTTGATTTTATTCAGGTATTGAATTGGAGAAATATTTCACAGGAGAGGCCTTGTGGGGCACATGATACTATGACAGTCACTGGATTACCCACACATTAGTCACATCACCGCTTTAGCTCAGGAATTTTTTACAGTTATTCTATCTCCCTTTTTAAAATTTTTCTTAGAAAATCGCTTTTTTCCACATCATTAAACATAAGCATTACTCCGTTAAGAATATTTAAGGTAATCTTACAGCCCCAGATTCTATGAGATTGCTTTAACATGACAGTTTCTTTAATTGTTTTGTAATTTTTTTCTTTAAACTATATTCCTGTGTGTTTTTCATGAAATCAAAGTGCTATAATCTTATGAGGATTTTGGGTTAAGTTTTCCTTTCTATGTTGTGTTTTATGTAATGCTGCAGTTTGTCATGTTTTAGTTTTGTCCTATTGCTTTTATACGTCTTTTTTTAGTTCAGTTAAAGTTGGTGTTATCCTTTTTCTGGTCCTCTGTATTTAGCCCTTTCATCCCCATTATTCCCGACAGATCGATAACATTTCTCTGCATTCAATAGTTTTCAGTTTTCAGATCTGTGTCAGCTCATAAGTTTATAGTTTAATGCAAAGCAATGTCCAAAGTCATAAAGAGGGTGAGAAAGTATCATATTTTATTTTATTTTATTTTATTTTATTTTATTTTATTTTATTTGCAATTCTGGACCTATCCAGCAGTATAGTTTTGAGCCAGATGCCGGCTCGGACAAGGAAAACAAATACGCACGTGGATCTATTTGTCTGAGAAGGGAGCTAGTGGTCCGCCATCTGTGGTTTCTACATCACAGCTCTGGATTGATTTGAATAAAGAAATACTCAGAAACACAATTTTGCACTTTGTACATGTTAAGACATTAACAAAAACACAATTTCATCAGAGTGGATCCTTCACCAACTTGTGTGGCGAGAGACATTATAGTCAGTTGGGGTTTCTGCATTCCAAATGCAAACATAACTGTAAAGAGAGCTTTTATTTTGATACCTGACAAGAGTATCCAGAACCCTAAAAATAAGATGAAACAACAACAGCATTGAGGTCACCTCAGGTCCAATTCCCCCTCTCTGCTATGTGATCAAACCTGATTCACTTTTCCATCCTTGCAAGACCACAGATGACTTAAAAATGATGGCAGTAGAAGCAAGAACCCCTTGAAGAATGTAAATCTGCTTTATCTGTTTTAATCTGTTTTCTTAAGCAGTTTTGGGAAAACTAAACAAGCACATAGTCCAACTATGACGTTTTCAAGAAAACCAGACAAATCTTTGAATACTCGGTCTTTTCCTAAAGTGGATAACATCTTCCAACATCACCAAAGCAGCCATCCTTGAACACAACAGTTATGCACAACTGGGATGACTTATAGCTCCTCAAAAAGACAATACAGTTTGCGTGAGGGAAAGGTGTCGTGTGATTTTTGTTGGGTTTTTTTGTGTGCGTATGGATATGGCGTCTCCACTACAGTCTGCTTCTTCTCTTGCTTTGTGAGCATGAAGTATTTTAATCATCCGTTGCTCTGAGGAGACCATGAATTCAGACGGTCAGTAAATGGGTCACGACTTGTATCAATAAAGCTTTAGCATTTGCATCACCAGTTTTCTTTAAT
This sequence comes from Oryzias celebensis, assembly GCA_014656515.1. Classification (NCBI taxonomy): domain Eukaryota; kingdom Metazoa; phylum Chordata; class Actinopteri; order Beloniformes; family Adrianichthyidae; genus Oryzias; species Oryzias celebensis. The sequence goes on along the minus strand of BNCR01000003.1, from coordinate 23,332,349 downwards.
ATGATAAATGTAAACAGGTTAGAACCTCCAGAAACCCTTTAAAATGTGTGCAGAAGTCATCTGAGTGTAGAAATTAATTGACATAGTACTCACTAAAATAAGAAGCAAAACAAATGTACAAATGACATTGAATTTTGTGGATTTTATTTACTCTTTTTTTTCTTAAAACAAACAAATAAAATCTTCACTCAAAGACCCACTCTGATGAAAATTGTGTTTTAACATGTTCTTGTTGCATATTTCTAATGATGGAGGACATAAACAAAGAAAATCAAGCTTAGAATTGCATTTCTGGGTGTTTTTTTGTTCAAATCATTGTGAATCAGGAGCAGACGGAAAAAAATGACATTTATAAAAGGTCTTGTTTGTGACATAGAAATGTCACAAACGTGATGTATGCTGAGTGGGCCACAGGCTCCCTGCTTCAAGCTCTTGACAATAAGGGGACGGGAAAGGGGGTGGAGTTGCTGGGGTTCCGAGCTGAACACTTTATAAAAGTGTCCAAAATAATTTTTACACCCATTGCTATTTAACTCTGTCATAAAAAAAACAACCTATTTCACATAACTGAAATTGCATAAGAATAATTATGAGAAAGTGTTTTTCCTCCTCCATCCCTCTGCAGCAGTGGAATATTCCAGTCAACAGCAAGTTAGCCAAAATTCAGTTTCCCAATTTGGTCGGTTTGGCAGTTTTTAGTTCCCATTGAAGTATTTTTCAACCAGGGACATGCAGTTGAGGGAGTCATGAGCTGCTTAACCTATTATTAATAAAATAAATAGGTGTCCACTTACCTGTTCCATCAATGCAATTTATCCTTTGGATCCTAATAATTTTATTTTTATCCTCAAAATTGCACTATTTTGTATATTTCCTGTTCAGTTTTAGGTTGTGAGGTCTGCTGCATAGCAGTTTTAAAATGATTTCAATTTTTTAAATTCTTGTTAAAACATTCAGAGTCTTGATACTGATTCTGTCAACTAGTGGACCAATGAAGAATTTATTTGACATTTTAACATAAGTAAGGATAAAATAAAAAAAAAAGATTAAACTACTAAGTCTACACATCTAAGAGGTGAATATCTGTTGAACTCCTTCCCCTCTGCAGAAGCTATGTCCTTGAACACAACCCAGGTTTTCTTTAATTTGGCTAAAAACAGCACAATAATAATTAAAAGACCATGGCATTGTGTGAATTCATTGATCCAGAAAACATGGTAAGTTGGAGATTTTTCTTAAGTCACAATAACAGAGGAGGGTGGAGCATTTCCCACCAAGACACTAGGACTCAACAGTACCCACAACTATTTCCTCTCACTCACAAAATCTCTAGGGGGACTAGTTTCTTTGTTTCCACAGTGCAAGCATGTAAACATAAGTGCTGTATGTCCTCACAACATAAGGTGTACACATAGGCACACACTCAGGAGTTGAATGCAGCGAGAATCCTTCACAGCTTCCTTTTAAGGCGATGGTGGGAGCTGTGATTGCTGCCCAGCCTGGTGTCCTCTTTAAGCTGGATTCTGCATGTCTTTGTTGTAGGAGAAGCGAGTGAATCCCCAGCAGCTGGCTTTACCGTCAAGCTCGCCCATAAAAGCAGAAACCCAGATGAAGAGTGCAGTAGCACGGATTCCACCTTTAACTGCGACCCAAACAGAGCTTGGTGTGTGGGTCAGTTCAGACAAAACAACATGGAAACAGAGCTCAGATGATGGGCTTGGAGAGGACAACACCCACAGCTCTGACAAACACACTCAGAGAGGCACTAATGCTGTTTACAAAGCAGACACTGAAGGTTCAAGAGAACAGACTCTGCTCTGCAGAGGCTCCTTCTGATTCCTCCTTGTGACTTCAAAGACAGGGTGTGCCCCAGTTCAGGGGTCAAAGGCTTGACTGTTGCCCACATACTCTCCAATTTCCTGTTTTGTCTGACCCAGCATTTTCAGCCATTGAAATGCAAAGATCCTTCTTCTCGAATGAGACAAAGAACTTCATTCGGATCATCTTTAATCCGAACATCTCATCTCTGGACGCGTGTCAACGTTTAAACTTTAATTTACAGAAAAGTAAATAGGATGTTGTTTTTTTGCAGATCTGCAAACTGAACAAGCTGGTTGTAGCTGCAGCTCCTTGATTTGTCAGCATGACCTTTACTGCCATCCCCCCCACACTCCCCCAGTTATATCTTGTAACAATCAAAATGAACCACGATATTATAAATTGCTCATAATAACATAAATCCTGCACAAACCTTCAACGTTGAACCACAAAGGAAGCCCAATGCATATCTGTGGGTTTTTGTGAGTAAGTGTTTGTGCATGCTGGAGGGTGGGGGAGTTACGTGCAAGTGAGCAGCCCCAGGACTAAATTACCCTGCAACATGGTCCCTCTCAAAGCCCACATCTGGGATTGGCTCTGACAACTGGATGCTGTGCTGCTCTAATTTTGGTTACTTTGTTTATAACCCTATAATAGAGACAGTGTTGGACCACAGGGCTGAGATGAAGAAGGGCAAGACAGAGAACGCGACCGCTCTGAAAAAGCTCAGAGGAATATTGACATTAAAGTCAAAGTTTGGACTGTTCCTGCATGTAAGGCACGGCAGCTAACTTTGTTCCTCCCTTAAAAATGGATTCACCCCATTGTAGAGCTTCGCCTTTAAACCTGCAGAGAGCAGGTTTTAGCTTGTTGGGCTGGATAAGCGTGGATGTACCAATAATGACAAATCTGTAATTATATTAGGAGCAGACTCTGGCTTTTCCAGCCCACTCACTCTCTTCAGAGCTTTGGCAATAATCGCTAAATTCACTTTTTCAACGCTGGGTACACAAACTCACTTTAGGATTTGATAGTAAACCGCATTTGCCCTCAGGACAAGGCTCAGCTCGGTGCATGAAAACGGAAGCTCCACTGAGAGGTTTAAGGTGTCTTCAGTATTTGGGGATTAGTCTGTCATCTGCACATTTATCTATCAGCTCTAATATCTACGCTTAAGCATGCAAATTGCTTCAGGAGTCTCTGAAAAAAGAAGACTTACAGGTGTGATGAAGTGCTGCAACTGTTGCAATGATGTATCTGACACTTCATTTCTAGCAGTGAATTTCAAACTGTAAAACAAACACTTCAACTGTCCTCTATAATGGAATCATCAATCAGAAAACTGTTGAACCAAAAATCAGCACAGCATTTTTTACAGTTTTAAATTAGATGTCTCTGTTTTTGTGATCCCCTTTCAAAGTAAGACATTTGAAAAGTTTTAACAAAGAAGCATTTAAAAAGTATTTACTCAGCCATCCATGCATTTTCCTAACCCCCTATATCCCTTTCCGGGTCACGTGGTTGTCACCTGTCCTGGCTACTGTTGGGTGAAGGCAAGCTACACCCTGGACAGGTCACCAGTCTGTCGCAGGACACTCAGTCACTCCCACACACCCTCACACATGCACACCTAAAGTGTTTCTAAACAATACATAACTGAAAAGACAGAAATGGTTCAAATATATTTATATTCGAATCATTTAATTATTATTTATGGTGGAAACATCTGGTAACAGAAATGATAGAGGCTAATTACACTGAAACCACACCCACATTTAGGATGGCTCATAGTGGCTGATTTTGTGTGTGCAGAATCCCTGTTTGAGCCAAGAGTGAATGCAGTAAAGCATGGGCAAAAAGTCAGTAAAAATGCACAAATATGCGGTTTTATATTTGAAGAACTTTGCACAGTTTCTCAAACACAGCAGCAACTCCTGATAAACACTTGAACATACAGTCTATAACGGAGTATTAAACGCCTCACTGGCAATGACAGTGACTCACTGACGAGGGTTGGTAGTTTTGTCTCATTCATCAAATGAGGCACAAATCCCTTGTTATTAATTTGTAATTTAAAAAAAGAATCTTGCTATTGCATCTCCTCCATTGAGAAATGCGCTCAGCATTTTCATTTAAACATCTGCGGGCAGGTTTTTCAAATGCTTATGAGTAAAAGTGCACCAAAGTTTAGAAATGAGATGTAAACTTGCCAGTGTCTGTGCTTTTCTAAACTGAATGCTCTGATGTAAACCACAAGCTATGTATGTATGTTTAGAATGCACTACCTTTTCTCACTCTTCTTTTTCTGCTGTCTTCTAAAAATATAAGAGGGGCAGAACAATACATTTTCATCTTTCTGTTCCTTTTCATTTTCCAGGGATAAGAACTTGTATAAAATCTTCTGTTGTTCCTTTTTTATGGAAATGAATAGAAATAAAAGAGAAAAAAAAGAAATGAAAAGGATAAGTTGAGACTATGAACGGATGTTTGGACAAGTTAGGACTGGAATCTAAAAAGATTAGATTCCTTACTTTGATTTTTTTTTTTTTAATGCAAAACAATTTCTCCAAATCTTTGGAATCAAACTTTTTTTATTAACTTTGTTTTAGGCCCAAATAATTTTTGAGATTTCTTTAAATGTATGAATTTGTCAAATTATAAATAAAATGTCCACTTTTCTTCAAAATATTTTACATTATCGCACAAAATGTTTTGAATGAAACTAATTATAAAAAAAGAGTCAAATGAAAAATCTGTGAACCTAATTCAAAATAGATTCAAGAATATGAGATAAATATCCAGTTTTGTCATTTACGTCTTCAAAAGCCTCAAAGATGACCACACAATGAACCAACCCTCTTCATCACCTGACTTAAATCGCATTTGGAACTTATCTCAAACTCAAGGTTTCCAGAAGGGAACAATACTTCTCTTTGAGCAGCATTTGGGGATCTGTGGTTCCTGCCTCAGCAAAGCTGATTACAAACATTTTTGGCTCCTTGGAGGAAACACTCATGAACTTAATGAAATGAAGGGTGTGTACTCGTCACACAATGCTATCAAAAGGTCAGCTATATTTTAGTTTTGGCTAAAACCCCCAAGCTGCCTATATAAAATTCGATTTACATTTGTTCTTGTTTTAATCACTGACATAGTAGATCACTCCACAATACAAGGTGCATGCTAAGTAATTCTCACAAAAATCATGACTGAAACATCATACAGTCATAACGGACAAAAACAATTCAGCAAACTGAGGAAAGACTGTTTTATTGCAAAATTGTTCCCATTTTCCTGTTAAAACCTGATATTGAAAAGTTTTTTTAGTAGGACTAAGCATATGAGAAACAAAGTCTCAAGACTGGACCTTAACAAGGAGATCCTTGACTCATTTAGGGTAGATGACATCATGTGAGAAAAGTCGATGTGTGAAGGTTTGGTTTGTAATCACAAAAAAGAAAGTGTATTTGGGGCAGAAATGATAAAAATCAAAGCTTAAAATACTTTTCACGAAGACAAAATGGTATTTGGATGCAAACATCATCTAAATAGGAAATGTTTAATTTCATAATTCAGAGGGAGAATTGAAACACAGAAGAGAGTAGAAAGAAAAACAAAGGCAAGATTTCATAGTATCTCATTTCAAATTCTTAAGAACTTTTTTTTTTTTCCTGAATAACTTATAAGCTCTTCTTCTGTGTGCTAGATTCTGCATATAAAAAAAATACTGCTCCATCAGAACTTCTTCATCTGTCTGCGCTCCTGTCTTCTCTGCTTCTTCTCATTCACCTCTTCTGGTGCCGACGGATTTTCTGCCATAAACCAGGGACCCAGGAAGTTCACCCACAGTAGTTGGAGGGCACGAGCTGGGGCCTGATGTGACACACAAGAAAGAATAAGGCGCAGAACTAAAATCCTCTTTTGATTTGCAAGACTAAATGAACAAAAGGCTCTCACCAGTAACCAAAGATACCAGAAGTAAAAGGAGATTGTGCTGAGAACTTGCACTATGGCGGTGAGCAGAATGACATCTTTAAGGTGCCTACAAGCAGAATGCATAGAGTGTAAATTAAGCCTGAAAAACACATAAGATAAGCTTTCAGCAGCCGAGTGTGTGAGTCGACTTTCAGTCGCCTGGCTGTTTCATTCCAATGATATCTTTCCATGCATTTCCTGTATGTCTCCACTGTATCTGCTGAAGGAAAATGCCAAAAGATAACAACAAGCATGGAGTTTTTTCCATGGGGGAAAAAAAGTACATCTTTACACACTATATGAAAAGGAAAAAACAATTTTTTATGAAAAATTTTACATTTTTATTTTTTTCCTGAATTACAATAACAAAAAACTGGAGTAAAGAGTAAATAAGGAAAAGAAAAACGAGTGTTTCTCTTAGATTTTAGAGCTTTCTTACTCTGCCATCCCCTGCTCCATATTTAGGTCTATTCCTCCATCCAGCAGACTTCCATCTTCAGCAAACACTGGTTTGGCCATGGCTGACATGGAGCGGTAACTCCCGATGTAAATAGCAAGTGCAAACAACAGCAACAGCTATGGAGGGCAAAACATGATCAAAGGTGTTGTACAGTTTACATCGGCCTGTAGAGTTCATATGACCCTAAACAACACACTCACCCCTGTCCAGAATGTAGAGGAACTGTAGAAAACCAGGAAATTGACAGTAATGTATATTACCTACATGGAGGACAGTTTAAATGCAATTAGAACACGACAGAGCAACAATGATGCAACTCGATGTCAATTTGTGTCAAGTAATGTTTAAATAGATCAACTTAAGGGTCATTTCATTCAACAATTCAAACAAGGTTTTTTATATTTTATTTATAAATGTAATCATTATTTTATTTAGCGAGATTTAGACAAAAACCCAGATAAGTTAACCATAAATATAGTCACAGATGTATAAAGATCCAAGCTTTTGTGGTCATGTCATTTAAATCCTAAATCATGCTGGGTTTTTTAATTATCTCTCTTATTCAAATTAACTCACTCAAATTTAATTAGAGAGAAGAAAAAGCAAATAACCAGAAAATAAGCAAGGCAAAAGAGATGTCTTAAAAGTTGTCTAAATTGACCTTTTTACACTTTATATTTTTAGTTTTCCTCTTAAAAGTCTTAATTGTTGTTCTGCCAAATTTTTGATTTGAGAACTGCTAAAAATGTGACATATTTCAAAAACATCTCTGTCTAATGTCTTAGAGCACTTAACTTGTCAAATAATATCAGTTCACACATTTTCTAAGAACAATATTTTCTAAGAACAAAACAATTATTTTGGTGAATCAACTAGAACAATACGTCCTTTTAGTTTTTTTTTTTTTATATCATCAACAAAAAATGACAGTGAAACTATCGATTCATCAAAAAAGGGCCAAAACAGAGATTTTTTTTTTGTTATACTTACATTGGCTCCAAGGATGACTCTTGTGTAAAACTTGAGTGTAGAATTGTTCTCCTCATAGATCTGCTTCTTTCCCTTTGTGCCAACTTTACCTTTGGGCTGTTCAACAAAGCACACAAAAGTGGAAACGGTATCAATATTTTGAGCTATATCGCCTGATTAACACATTTAAGTGAAATACAAAAAGCACATTGATATTGAGCTCATTCATAACATTTTTTAAGGTTGTCTTTGGAAAAAAAGGTCCACTTTAGTCAGTACTTCTTTTCTTGTAAATGACTTATGTTTGTGTTAGCCGCTCATGTGTTCTTATTGTCAATGTTTTTTTCTTGAACTAGTCAATCACAACAGAAACTTATGATGAATTACAAAGATTTCCTTCATATGATTTGCTGCCAGAGCCATTTTCTATTTACTAAAATGTTTGGGTCCATCTTTATATCTGTAGTTCATTCATTCTGAGGAGGCGGGGTAAGTATTTGACCAAGGTGCAACAGACATTGACCATGACATGACCAATATCTAAATCAAGAATCAATTACGTCATCATTTAAGTAGGTCAATAGCTGCATTACTCCCGCTGATTACACTGCAACATTTAGTAGTGACTCAGCGGCCAGATGTGTTGTTAAAAAATGTCTGCCCCCTTTCACATTAATGTGAAATTATAAATGCGTATATTTTAACTTTATTAATTGGTCATTAGAGGAAAAAATGCTGTCTTTTCTGTTAGCAGATTCTATGCAGTTCCAGCTTACTTTGTTGTAAAGCTGAACTCTGGGATGCTTTATTTTTGGGGAGGAGCTTAAAATCCACATACAATCTTCAACACTCTCTTTTGATATCTTTGTGTTCAACTTAAATGTTTATTTGGTTTATTTATTTTTCAGTTGTGTGAGTGAGTTTTACTTTAATAAACAACAACTGACATTTTGATTTTCTGACACAGACCAAAAAGTAGCAGTAGCACCTCATGAATGACTTCAGTGTTCCTTTCTAGGAATGAATGGTAAAGTAGATGTTGCAGCGAGTCCCAGCGCACAGGAGCACCGGCCGGGTACTGTGAAAACTTGAAAGTTCGTGTCAGAGTGAACCAGTAGTTTGTCCTTTAGAGTTTCTCTCACCGCCATGCTGTCTTTGCTGTTAATCTCTTCCGCAGCGACTTCGGAATTCCCACCTTTTCCACAGCTCGTCACGCTCCACGATCAAAAAGACAAACATCTATATGATCGCAGACATTTCTTTAAACACATCAGCATTCAGAAGCGTCTTGCTGTTCCGGCGCACGAATTTGTCGTCATCACCCTGCGCAGCAAATGGAATTTCAAATTCTGTGAACATGGCGCCACCTGTTGATAAAATAAAAGTGTGGCCTTTTATGACAGCAGGCAGCCAAAATAATAATAATAATAATAATAATAATAATAATAATAATAATAATAATAATAATAATAATAATAACAATACATGAATAATTAATAATAAGAAGGGACTTATTTTCCTTAGCAACAGATCTAAAAATGGGAAGAGGGTATTTTTTATAAGTACCAACAGCAGACGTTTCTTAAAGTAACTGTACTTTGACCTAATGTGAAATATGTCATATTTGTGTGTATGCACAAAAAATTGTAAATAAATGAATAAATAAATAACAATCGGTGTTTTATTTTGTGTACTTCAGTTTAACTGTCTGTGTGCAAAAAGCGAAACAAAACTACCAAAAGAACCTTTTTGACCCTCTGCGCCCGCTGTAGTTTCTTTCTCAAAACACACACCTCTGCGCCTCAGTGAGGTTGTCGTTGTCCACTCGTGATGTTGTTGGCTTGTTGACGGGCTTTTTTTTTCTCTGCTGGGTGGCAAACCTCACTCGCACTGAAAACTGAAAAATGGAATACCTCCTTCAAGTAAAAATCGGAGCCTTGGTGGGTTTGTTGTTGTTGACACTTCTTTTCGGATTCATCCCTGCTAAAGTCAAATGGTTCAGTGAAACAAACGGATCAGGTAAGTGAATGTTTTCCAAGCATATACATTCATATTGGCATTTATTTACTTTTTATCTACATAGTTGACGTTTAAAGAAAAGGAAATTACTTTATCTGAATCTTACAAGCCTTTAACGTCGCAAAAGCCTAACACATTTTTGAAGTTACATTATTCTTCTTATTCTATTTTTAATAAAACCAGTAACAATCGATCGAAACATTTTACTGCGTTGTTTTAATTGTTCAATTGCTGACCAGATTTTCAAATTTATTATACATTTTGGTGATTACGTATTTTTAAAAATGCACAATTTACATGAATATAACATCATAAAACCGACCAATCACTTCCCTTAATCATGGATGATTTAAGGTTGAACATTGCTACTGATTGAATCAAACACTGTCGGGAAACAGGAAGGGGTGACGAGATAGCGATAGCAGCGATAAATCAACTTTTTGAACTGTTTTAACGCAAACGTTGTCATTGTTTGTGGAAAAGATGTGACTGAAACCTCGCCGACTGTTATCGTATCAGTGAGGAGCTGATCGTTAGCAGCCTCGCTCCCAGTCCTGGCAGAAGTCACATGATGAGGGTGAAGCCTGAGGCTCAACGCTCTCAGATCACGTGATCATATTAAAATCATGTCTGTTCAAAACGAATGGAGAACTTTAGACTGATTGTATGGAAGTGAAAGCATCGTTTCTTACTGCTACATCCGGGTTTTTTTTTATGAAGCACTGAGTCATGCTGACCTTTATGCTTAAATCACATGATTTGCAATTAGTAAACTAACTTTTTTATTTGTATTATTTATAAGTATAAAACAATTTGACATGCACAGCATGTCTTCTTTTGGTCAAAATCTAACGACCTTAACAACGGTTGCTAAGGACTTTTCGAAGACTAAAAAAAAAAAAAAGAAAAAAAACCCAGCAAAGACAAATGCAAAATTTTATACGTATAGGAAGCAGAAACATCACAAAGCAAATGCAAAGTAATCATCAAAGAAGCAAATAAAACAAAGCAAATGGAACCTCTTGGCTTATTTCTAAACAAAAATCTCAATTTAAGATCGTTTGACAAGAGAGTCAATATTAGATTAAAAGAAAGATTTAAAGACAAACCATAATCAATTATAACACCCTAAGTATTTAAAAGCATGTGCTATTTCGGTGAATGAGCCGATGGGTGCAACAACTGGAGGAATATTTTACATAAATTCATCCGTCATGATGTGTTTATAGAAACTGAGAACATTTTCAGTTGTTTTTTTTGTTTTTTGCTTTTAAGTTCATGTTTCAACTTTACAGAAAATCACCGAACAGTTCTGAGCTTGATCAGCTGCTTTGCTGGAGGCGTGTTCCTGGCAGCATGTTTACTGGACATTATTCCAGATTACTTATCAGACATCAATGCAGCGCTGGACATTCAGAAGCTGGAGGTATGTCTGGCTGCAAACATGCACTTTTTTTTTTAACTAATCCAGCACATAATTTTGTTAAAAGTCATTCAAATTCATGACATATTTATACCACTGTTACATAAAAAGAAAAAATGGGAACTTTTTAAAACAAAAAATGATACATTTTGCTTTTACTTCTTTTTTAAATGTATCACATTTATTTGTCACTGTTTTGTGGTAATTTTCTGTTTTTTAAAGTGCATTTGGTCGACATTTCTCACATCTGGCTGTATTCTTTCATGTTTAAAAGACTTACTATGTTCTGTCTTTGTCATATTCTAGTTAAAGCCAGGTCACACTCACTGAAAATGTGATCTTTGTTATGGTCCTAAACAGACCAGCTTCCCACTTCCAGAGTTCATCATTGCTGCAGGCTTCTTCACTGTCCTCATCCTGGAGAAAAGCGTCATGCACTGTCGGGACCGAGGAGGGGCTGGTGAAGAGAGAGCGCCCCTGTTGTCAGAAAACAGGAATAGGCACGGGCACGGCCACGGCGCTGTCAACACCCCCGATCTGGAAGGCAGCGCCCACCATGTCCACGTGGACTTCCAAGCTCACTCCCCCTTTCGATCATTCATGTTATTCCTCTCACTTTCACTACACTCCGTGTTTGAAGGCCTTGCAATCGGCCTTCAAAACACAGATTCAAAGGTGAGCATGAAGAGCTGTTGTTTTTTCATTATCATTTCTTGCCACATTTACCTTTCACATTCATGTCTTAACCCAACAAGTTCACCAGTTTTCTGTCTAGCAAAGCATAATTTCAGTTTGTTCACGTATGACACAGAAAGTTCCACTTTACAGTTTCAGAGGAAATGAATCACGCTCATGTGTCTTCTGGTCACATGATGGCATAGCATACAGCACATTAATGCCACTATAGAAAGTGGTACAAAAAAAAAACATGTATGCATGTAAAACTCTCAATCTGCGCTAACATATGTTCAAGTGACCACTTCCAGTCAAAAGTTTATGTAAATGTGAGTATAGGTGTGTTTCAGGCTTCCTCAATTCAAAACTCTGGCATTCCGGCCTCATTACTTAAGTCTCTTAAGTAGGCATTTCACACTAAGCCTCTTCCAAATGTAGGTGGCGGACATGCGCTAGTAAACAGTGGAAAAATAACAATAATATTTGGCTGAATAATTATTGAACAGTTTTGTGAGCACTTCATTTTTGTTCATCTTAATACACATAACGACATAAAGTCTTGTAGGTTATAATAAAGGACATTTTTTTCTAGTGTGTTTCTCATGTAATGTAGACTTCTACATATGAACCACAGTCCTCCATGTTTTCCAGGTTTTAGAGATCTGCATTGCCATCCTGGTCCACAAGAGCATCATAGTGTTCAGCTTGTCGGTGAAGCTGGTCCAGAGCGCCGTTCAACCAGCATGGGTCGCTGCGTACATTTTTGTGTTTGCTTTGATGTCACCTTTAGGCATCGCCATTGGCATCAGCGTGGTGGAGGCCGCTTTGACAGCTGGGGCTCTAATTCAGGCCATCCTGGAAGGGCTGGCTGCAGGGACATTTATTTACATCACCTTTATGGAAATCCTGCCCCACGAGCTAAACTCTGCTGGGAAGCAGCTCCTCAAGGTCCTCTTCATCCTGCTCGGCTTCACTGTCATGGCAGCGTTGACGTTTCTGGGTTGAGACTTTACCTTTGCAACCGACACGTCTGCCAGAAAAACGATGGAAGGGTTTTGTACCGCCTACTGAAGCCGCCTCGCCAGCGTTTGCGACATCCATACAGAAAAGACTTTCAGCAGAAGTTAAGAAGTAGGGTTTGGTGCTGCTCTGTTCCATCGCCTGCCTTGATTTTCATCTGTTATATTTTTAAAAGACATTCAGAAGCTCTGATAACTGACCTTGTTTTTAAAGCACTCTTTGGCTTTTAGATATACTGCTTTTAGCTTTAAAAATGCAGAGGAAATCACTGGAACAAAGGGCTTGGTTGTAAATATGTACTTCAGATATATACTACGGCATCCTAAAAGGTTCCGTGACATCTACAAGTTAGAATTTTTTATTTCTACAAAAAAACGAGTGCCTTGTCTCTTTTGTAAAAATGTACTTTACTGGTATTTTTTGTTTTTTTTTTCAATTTCGTAACCTCAGCTGCGAGGTTATGGTCGCACATTCAACAGTTTTTTTTGTTTGTCTTATTTTTCATTTCTTGTCTTATTTTTCATTCCTTATCTCGTAATGTTGCAGTTTTAACATTTGAACCCTTGCTCATTTTTTATTTACAACAGTACAGTGCATTAAAATAATTTAAAAGTTATAGCACCTTTTAAAGCAAGTTTTTTTTTTTCATCATGTAGATTGAAATCAGATATATATTTGTGTCTTTGTTTACGCTCAAATGGATTTAAGTCTATCAATATATTTTGTGCACTAAGTTGTCAAAATAACTCCAGTTTCAGTCTTTTATGTGTTCATCAAATTGTTTACTTATTTGAGAAAAGAAGACACAAAATAGAAATGCGGCTGCTAGCAAAATTCATCTCATTGTATTAATTTTGTGCCTTAAAATATTACAGCTTCTTATACAGATGAGTGTTTTACAAATCCAATTAAATTATAGTCATAAGCATAACTATACTAAAAAAACATTTAAACATTTGTACTTTTTTAGTTCAGTAAAGCAGTGTTTAATCAGATTTTTTTCTTAATGTCATAGCAACATGTCATAGCAATTCAAATCGAATTATAATTGTATCTTTAATTTTTTTAAACAAAGGAAAAAAAAGTACAATTTTAAAGCAAGTTTTAATGCTGGTTTATCATTGTTGCAGCAGACTACTACTGCCAGCAGGTGGCAGTGTTAATTGATTAAGTAAAAGTCCATGCTTTGAGTAAACCACTCTAAAAACTGGATTTATAAATATGTGTATATGCATTTTCCCATAAACGTCTTGGTCAGTGTTCTGAATATAAATTTATAGAGGATCATATTTTTTTAAATGTAAACTTAAACAAAAGTCTAAATATGTCAATATATTCAAATCCTAAGAAGCAGTGGTTAAAATCTGTGCTTTATTAGAGTTAAAACTGCTCATAAAAAGGGAATCAGACCCACTCCAACAGAAAATGCACAAGAGTTACTGATTATTACTACTGGTAATGTAGCATGTAATTATAATAACCTGCAAGTGAAATATTCTCCACGTTTGCTTTTTTTTTACTGATACTTTACTGATGAAATCTTGAAATCATACAAAATGCTCACTGGACTGTCTGATCACAATCTTATAATTGCTAAGCGCAAATTAAATAAAAAAAGCGTTTCAGATCTTTGACAAGTACTGAACTCTACAGAATACCAAATCAGGAACAACAAAACTTTCAAGACTCAATCCATGAGATAAACTGGGAGGAGTTAGCTGCAGACAAATGTTTAGATGAGGACTGTTCAAAGTTTTGTAGCAAAATGCAATAAATTATGCAGCCTTCCTTGGCTAAATGCATCCATTCTAAAACTGATAAAAGAACGCGATCGTTCCCTAAAGTTGTCACTTAAATTAGGACATAACAGACACCAATTTACTTCCTTAAGAAATAGGGTTGTGAGACAAATAATAAAATCCAAAGCAAATTTTTTGTCATCACTGCATTCAATAATGCAAAAGGAAAGGCCTCATTCTTTCACGCAGAAGCACTTTTAGTCAGTCGGGCTGGTCAGTGAGAGATGCTCGTGACCTGAAGAGATCCGACTGTCTACGACATGTAATAGTTTCACAAAAAATAGAAAATATTGCTTTTCGGGCTCTTCCCGCCTCTGGCTCTTCCAGTAACCCCAGCTGTTCCACAACTCCATCTGGATGAAGCCCATCTGCTACATCATTCCAACATATTGTTATTTATTTCAATATTTAGCTGTTATCTTAATTTGTAGCTGTTTATTTAGACGTGTTTGTTTATTCGACATATACTTGTTATTCAACCATGTGGTTATAGAATGAATTAAGCTCACTTTTCTTTAATAGTTCTAGCACATCAGCTGTCCGTCCGGGGTTGAGGATCCCACCTTCATGTGGGAAACTCTGAGGTTTCTTAGTTTTTTCCCCCAAAAAGAGACATAGTTTTTCCTCACTGAGAAGGAGGGTGTAAGGACATAGATGTTTGTTCAGCTCAGTCTGTTTGCCAACCAGCTTTTGTTTACTTTTTCATGTTTGACTTTTTGTTCTTGCATTATACTGATGTCAGTCCAATGAGACGGCGATAGCTGTGATATTGGGCTATAGAAATAACATTGAATTGAATATATTTGTTTAAACCCCTTTTGTAATTTTAACTAAACTTTATTTTTTATTAATTCTGTTTGTATCCTTTTTTGATCTTGTTGGATCAGACTGAAAAAAAGGGGTAAGAAGAGAGAGGTATGTTTGGGGGGCACAAAAGACAGGGGAAATGGGTGGGTTACAGATGAAGGATGATTACAGGGGAGGGTAGAATCATAAAATAGGCAACAAGATGCTGGAAGCTTATGATCATTGCAGTCAAGTGTGAATGTTGGCCTGAAATGGGCGGGGCCTGTCCACACACTCAGTTCTTACAAACATACCTGCTGGATCCAAGAGTCTTCACAAACTTGTCAACATCCAGTTCACACGCACACCTCTACATACTAACCTACACATGCAAAGTGTTTCATTCTGTCATGTCAATCAATAGATTGACAGCTCTCCAGTCCACCTATGGTGTCAAACAAATAAAAATAAAGAAAAAGAAACGTTTGAGGTGTGGAGGGGAGGGGGCGCTAATGTCCGAGCAGCTCGTTGTTCCAGCAGATAGACTGTACCATCGACAGTATACGGACTGGACCATCGACAGTATACTGACTGTACCATCGATAGTATACGGACTGGACCATCGACAGTATACTGACTGTACCATCGACAGTATACTGACTGTACCATCGACAGTATACGGACTGTACCATCGATAGTATACGGACTGTACCATCGACAGTATACGGACTGGACCATCGACAGTATACTGACTGTACCGTCGACAGTATACTGACTGTACCATCGACAGTATACGGACTGTACCATCGACAGTATACGGACTGGACCATCGACAGTATACAGACTGGACCATCGACAGTATACTGACTGTACCATCGACAGTATACGGACTGTACCGTCGACAGTATACGGACTGGACCGTCGACAGTATACGGACTGTACCAACAGGTTTTCAAAGTGTAGTGGAGCACTGAGAAGCTTATTTACAAGAAATATTAAACTTCTAGTTATAAGACCGCCCATTTCACTACTAACAATCAAACATTAGCATTCTACTACATCTGCATTAACCTAGCTAGCAATGTACAGCTTAGCGGGCTGGCCAGGGAGCATAAACTTACCCCTGATTGTAGGCCACTTCCGCTTGTCGGCAAGTTAATTTGCATATAATCTAAACATTTAGCTCCAAACTAAACATTTAGCTCCAAACTAAATATTTAGGTAAAATTCTAAAGATTTAGCTCTAATCTAAACATTTACATTAGACTTCAATAATTATCAATCAAACAAAGATTTAGTTACAAAACTTAAATATATATATATATTGGAAACTACATATTTAGGTCAGATCTAAATATTTAGTCTGTAAACTAAATATAAAATTATAAAATAAATATTTAACTTAAAATTAAATATTTTGTTTTCAAGTTAAATATATAATCAAATTTAATTTAAATGTAATTAGGATTTACATTTCACTCACAACAGATGAATATAGACTACTTTAGCTACTTTCTGTAACAAAACAAAGACAACACTGAAATAAACACTTTTGGCCTGGAGAATTAAAGAAAACGTGTTAGGGGCAATCTTGGGTCTTTTTTCTAAAATCAAAAAGTCAGGTTAAAAGTCTAGAGGTTATCATGAACTCTGAATTGAGTCAGAACTTTATCCATTTTCCTAATAGATACAGTAAATCCTTTTTAGGGCCACAGCGTTGCTGGAGCCTGTCGGGTAAAGGCAGGTTAAAGCCTAGACAGGTCGCCCGTCTGTCACAGAGCACACATCTTATTAGAGAAAGCAATTAATCGTGCTTTGGGCGTGTGGGAAGAAGTCAGAGTACCAGGAGAGAACCCGCGCATGCATGAGGAGAACACACGAACTCCACATGGAATTTATAAAAACTTTGCCAGAATCAAAAGTATTCTATCTAAACTACCACAGAGATACTCATTCACACATTTATCTATAAAAAAAAAGTATTGTTTTAACAGGTTGGATCCAGTAAGCATACTTTAAATAAGGCAGCTTCCGTTTCTGTTATTGTTATTATTGTTGAATGTTAAATGTTAGTAATCTTAGGTGATTACTGTATTTTTTTCCCAGTTCATTATCACATGGACTCTTCTCTTTTCTTCTTAATAGAGTGATCATTACTGATAATGAAAGACTTCACTCTTTCATTCATGATTTTCTCATTCGTCATTGTCATTTTTTTCTGTCTTTAATTAGTCTTTCTCTGGATACTTTGAGTTATTTTGTCCATTAGCAGGGCAATGCAAACAAACTAGCCTTGTCTGCTGTGCTTCCAGAGCTTCAGGTGAGCATTTCCAGACAGACACTCATCATTAAACATATTCAAACGAAAGAATGATGTCAAGCTTCCTGAGATTCATTTTATCTGGCAGCTGCTGTTCAAGTGATTCTTCATTCAACAAGTCTGACATTAATCAAGTGAAATCATAATGACATCAATAAAGAATGAGCACAACACAAGCAGCAGATAAAAAGGTCACTTTGGAGACATCAGCTTGTGGGATGTGTGGACAGATCCCCTGCAAAACTCTTGAACTAATTACAGTCATTTTAAGACAACACAGCTCAATGAGTATCGATTCTCTGAGATAGAATCATGTTTTTTAAACAATACATCCTATGTTTTCTAATATTCATGGCTGCTACTTAGTGCAGGATTGTGAGACTGAATCATACACCAACTACAAAGCCAGGATACATCCTAGACAGGCTGCCAGTTCATAATAGGGCCACACACAGAATAGACACATTCCCTCTCAAAGACCACATGATGTTTTTAACATGTTCTTGTGACATTTTTCTGATGATGGAGGACACATATCAGAAATTAAGCTCAAAATTGCATTCCTGAGTATTTCTTTATTCAAATAGTTGTGAATATGGAACAGACAAACGAGCCTATTTGTGATGTTAAAAATATGCTGGACAGGCCACAAGTTCGCTGCTCCACTTAAACAGGGGTGTAGAAAGAGTTACTCCATGCCAATGGTCCTGCCTACAACTCAGGCGAATTTCTGATGAACTATTGCAGCTCTGCAGAAACCAAGTCCCAAGTTTTATTGGCTAAAAATGCCATAACCATGATTAATAGACCACTGGGAACACTTGAAAACAGCTCAAAGGCTGACTGGAGCGAGTCCAGTCCCCAGAATTAAAAAAAAAAGTTTTAAAAGCTGGTCCTGTGAGGCATCTAACACAATCTGACCTCAACATTCACCATTTCATTGGAGGAGACATTGCTCTTCTGGACTCTCCACCTGGTTTATCCCAACTCTGATTGTTGGTTTTAGACAGCAAAAACTCGCTCATGGAAAATAAAAAGCATGTCATCATGTCATTGTTTTCATTGATTAGAGATTTTCTCATCTGCAGGCCACTGAAGTTATCTTCCACTTTCATCCTAAGCACAGAAGTCCTACAGGGATGTGTGCTTACATTGGCTGTTTTGACGTTGTCCTTTATTGGCCGTTTTCTTAAGCACCACTGTGAAGCATCAACCTGGACACACCAGGGACGACCTTTAAAAGAGGAAAGAAGGCTTGGCCCAGGTTGGCAGATCACTATGGAGTTGTGTGAATACAAACACCATCTTTCTTCACACAACTTTCTAACACAACTCTCTCTTGCTTTTGCACATTTCATGAACCTGCATGGGTTTTACAAATTATAATCTGAGAGCAAATGCTACTGCTACTTACAATGTGCTCGTACTGCCTTATTGTCTTGTTTGCTCAGATAGAAATGTACACAAGAAATTATGTTTAGTGTTAATAACTATAAGTAAAGCTATTTTGACCCATTTGATGAGTCAGTATACTAATATAACCAACAAATGTGCAAAAACATTACAGTATATATAAAAAAAAGAAGTTTGTTGTTTCAAATCTCACTGTTTCCTTTTTTTTCAACATAAAAAAATGATCAAAACCTATAAAAATGCATCCTGGATGGATTTGTATCCTGTTTAGTCATTTTTCCAGGTAAGTATCATGATGATGCTTTCAGAGAGAGTTTGTAGGAGCAGAGTTCAGGGATAAAAAGGACAGCTTTGATGTGACACATGGAAGTCCTGTTAACACGTTTCCCTCTTTGGAGGAATAGGAGGTCATTCATAAAATTTGCTAATGAGAGGCTCTAATGGCAGAACAATGGTACAGTAAGTTTGCCAGCTCTACAAAACAGAGGCCTCAGTGTGTGCAGGATGGAGACGCAGCTGAGCTTGGAGCTTCAAGGGCGGTAGACATGGGGAGTCCATGGAAACCTATTTTTCTCTGTCCTGCACCTCTACAATTTTCAGGTAAAATTTGAGCAAAAATCTTCTCTAACTTTGCAAACAATATCTATTAAGACTCATTTTCAACAAGGATGGTTCCATAGCAGAAAAGATAAGAGAGGAAATGTCTCAACTTATTAAAACTAAACCCATATTACCCTTTACAAAACTTGTCTGATGTAAACTTGACAAAATTGTACCATAATAATAGTACAATTCGTTGTATACACATTTTTGTAAAAATATATTGGTGTAATTGGCATTGATGCAATCATAATATGCAATTTATATAGATATTTTTACAATTTTCAATGACAACATGTAGGTAATGTTAATAATACATTCATAACAAGAGTTTTTTTATATATATTATATTAATATATATATATATATATATATATATATATATATATTATATATATTGATTTATTTTTCATAATGTGGTGTTCAGCTCTCTCTGAACTGTTAAATATATAAGAGTATCCTTCCTCATTGTAGTAATCTGTTACTGTAAATTAGTGACTGGCATTAGAAAGGAGGTCCCCGCCTAAAAGATTTCAAGGAATGCATGGAGGAATGCTCATCATGAAGTTCAAAGTGTAAATGCCCCATCACATTCACATGACACTCCCAGAGGCACAAAGGGGCGCTGAGCTGCAATCGCACTACTCATATCACATGTGCTGATGGGTTAACACTCACTCTCTGCAAGGGAAAAGCAACAACAGATAGCTGCAAGAATAGCAATAATAATAGTTTCATTTTATGCAGTATGCTGTTTTGTTCATTAAATCAGTGAAAAGCTGCACAGAGAAGTAAAACAGATTTAAATCTGAAATTCCAGGAGAACTTCCTAACCTGCTTCTTTCCCCTGTTTTGGGGACAGTGAAAAAGCAAAATTTAAATATTCATTTTTTTGCAACAATAATAAACTATAATGAATAGGATAGGAATAATTTGGGGGGTTAAATAAAATATTACATGTAAACCGCTGCAAAAGTGCTAAGAAAAAAGACGTTTTCCCTCTCCAAACTTGAATTCATAAGATAATTACCCAAATATTCCATGAAAGAGTAAATTGTGACAAACAACTGTTCAAAATTGTAAAAAAAAGTGAGCCCGATCAGTTTTATGAAGATTTTATTGAAAAATTTCCAGAAGAGATTTGTTATTTTTGACACACTTGTTGCCAACTGTGAAGTTTGACATTTTTGAGACACTAATAATAAATCATATGAATTTACTGGTATTTTACAAAAGTCATCAAACTGATTAAATTCTACCAATTTGCCCAGTTTTTCGGGGTAAAATGATCCTCTTGTTTACTGGATATTTTCGTCATAACTCACTAGGTTTGTGTCCCACAGCAATAATACAAGTACATTTAGAGTTTGTGAACTTTTTCAAATAAGAACTTGTTTGTTTGACCAACTTGAAGCTATGAGGTCAAAAAAGTGGCCTATTGTGCAAAACTAGATTCTTAAGGAAGTAAAAGACCCTTGCTTTCAAATATATTTGTCTTACTTTGTGTCTTGCACAAAAAATATTCTTATCAATAAACTTTTTCAATGGCAAAATAATCTAAGAAAACATGTTTTAGTGGCAACATTTTTTTTTCTTATCTAGAATGAACTAAATTAGATCAGTCTCATTAACATGAACAAGCCGTGGGGTGAAGAAATGTAAACAAAAGCAGAAGAATAAACGCAAAAAATATGCAAGAATCAAGGGAGCACAAACTTTGGCAAAAGAACTTGATTGTGCAAATCTGAAATCAGGATAGATAGTGATTTTTTTTTTATTAGTAAATTGAAAAGTATTTATTCTTACGTTAAAAGCTTTAAATCGGGCTGCTTTGATTAAAGTTGTTCTATTTCACACAACAAAGCCACCAAAGTAATCCAGATCAGCTCCTCTTCTTTTCTAAAATTCCCCTCACAGTATGTAGATTAGCAGCCCACTATAATCCATTGTGTCATGTTAATCCTGCTCTGAGTGAGGTCTCCAGTGACTCCGCCCCCGCTGGTCCTTGGGGACCACCGTGCTCAGCTCTCACACTCTCTGTGGGTATCTCCTCCTGTCTGCTGAAGGTAAGGCTGCTCACCTTTTTAGCTCCTGCCTCCAACATCTAGACAGGTCAGAGACGAGGACCATTGCTGTTCAGGTTATTTATTCAGTTCAGTGGAAAGTAGTTGGTAAAAAAAACGAGATAAAAAAAAACCAAATAATAATAAATACATGAAAAAGTATTGCATTTTTTTAAAATCAAGATGTTAGCTGTCAGTGTCTTTGAGCAAGACTTTAAACCCCACAGTGATCGTGGTGATTTTAAATAGCTGCCAGTGTTCAGCTGCGGAGCTGCCATCAGTGTCTGAATGGGTGACTGGAAAGTGTCTTGGGCCTTCAGAAGGTAGTAAAGCCGTATATAAATACATTCGTGCCATTTACCATTTCACTGAAAATGTCATTTATCTGGGCTGCACAGCAGAGCTGGGTCTTTCCTGTGGGGAGTTTGTATTTTCTCCTTCTGCATGGATGAATGGATTTTACTCCAGTTTCCTCCCACGGTTCACAAACATGCTTCATAGGTTGACTAACTGTCCCAAAGGTGTGTGCGAACCGTCCAAGAAGTACCCTTCCTTTGCCCTACAGTTGCTGGGATTGGCTCCAGCAACACGAATGACCCTGCAACGGACACAGCAGGAATAGAAGCTGGATGGGAGTTATTTATCCTGAGAGGAAGAAAGATGTGTGTGAAGTTGGGAGGGACTGTCTGTGGTTTCTGTACGCCGTCGTGAGCCCACACTCTCATGTTGTTCTTCTTCCCTCTTCACAGGGTTGGTGACGCTGCTGTGAGACACTGAAACCATGGCATCTGTAAGTTTTAAAAAATCCCATAAAATACAGTCTTTGACATTAGTTTATTGGATTAATGATAAATGTGCGGAAAAAGATCTTTGTTTTTCATGGATGTTTGGCCATCAGCACATGATACTGCTTAATACTGTGAATGTTGCTCTTGGACAGGCCTTTAATAAGCTGTGTGTGATTGGCTTCAGGGGTCCTTTATGTAAGCATGTGAGGTAGATTCATTTAGATGTTTGCTACTGTGGCTCTGGTGTTCAAATTCTAATTGCAATTTTGGGGATTTTGCCCAAGTAACAGCAAAAAGCAATAACAAAGAACTTTATCTTCTAGACTGGAACTTTCCGAATGGTCTCAGAGGAAGAGCAGGCCATGAGGTCAAAGCTGGAGCATCTGACGGTCAAAGATCACGGACCTGTGTTTGGGCCGTGCCAT